>OY282516.1:75132408-75758923 GCA_958296145.1 Hydrotaea cyrtoneurina | reverse complement strand
CAACCAGAAGGTCTGACCATTAGGTTGGCAGAAGAAAAATGATGGAGGGACAGAAGCTTAGTAGAACAGAATGCTGAGAGAACACGGTGGCGTATACGGATGAACGGATGGTAGAGAAGACCAATGGAACGATGGAAGATGGACAACAACATAGACGAATATTTTTGACAAATAAATCGTACAATAGACAAACGCTAGCACAGAGGGGTAGCAGGGTAGGTTGCCTCTATGGCAGTCGACTTTAGTCCGAGGGACAGCGGAAATCGACTTGTAGGCATTTAGTAAAATAGACTGACGCTACGACAAAAGCCGTTGGTCAGCCGAACAAAAGAAGGATGGATTACACTGACTCTAATACGGCTCAGCCTTGGTGGCAGAGTGACATCATCGGGAAGATTAACAATCGCAAGGTGGGGAAGTTCAGCTACCTTACTTCCTTACTTTCATACCTCTTTAGTCCCCTACTTCCTTACTTTCATACTTCTTTACTCCCCTACTTTCTTACTTGCTCGCATCTTTGCTTCCTTACTTCCTTACTTGCTTTCTTTCCTACTTCCTTATTTCGTTACTCCTTAGTTCCTTACTTCATTACTTCCTTAATTCCCTACTTCCTTAATACCTTGCTTCCATACTTCCTTACTAATTAATTACTTCCCTCCTTACTTCCCTACTTTCTTACTTCCCTACTTCATTACTTCCTTAATTCCATACTTCCTTACTAATTATTTATATACTTACTTCCTTACCTCCATACTTCCTTAGTTCATTACTACCGCCCATACTTCCATTACTTCCTCACTTCCTTACTAATTAATTACTTCCTTACCTCCATACTTCGTTACCACCGTACATACTTCCATTACTTCCTTACTTCCCTAATTCCTTGCTTCCATACTTCCTTACTAATTAATTACTTCCCTCCTTACTTTCATACTTCCTTACTAATAAATTACTTCCATACTTACTTCCTTTCCTCCATACTTCCTTCCTTACCTCCATACTTCCTTACTACCGTCCATACTTACATTACTTCCCTATTTCCTTTCTTCCATACTTCGGTCCTTCCTTAAAATTACATCCCTCCTTACTTTCTTACTTCCTTATTTCCCTACTCCCTTACTTTCATACTTCCTTACTTCCCTACTTCCTTACTAATTAATTACATCCCGCCATACTTCCATACTTCCTTACTTTCATACTTCCTTACTACCGTCCATACTTCCATTACTTCCTTACTTCCCTACTTCCTTGCTTCCATACATCCTTACTAATTAATTACTTCCCTCCTTGCTTACATACTTCCCTACTTCATTGCTTCCATACATCCTTACTAATTAAGTACTTCCCTCCATTCTTCCTTACTTCCCTACTTCCTTACTTCAATACTTCCTTACTTCCCTACTTCCTTGCTTCCATACATCCTTACTAATTAATTACTTCCCTCCATACTTCCTTACTTCATTCCTTACTTCCCTACTTCCTTGCTTCCATACATCCTTACTAATTAATTACTTCCCTCCATACTTCCTTACTTCATTCCTTACTTCCCTACTTCCTTGCTTCCATACATCCTTACTAATTAATTACTTCCCTCCTTACTTCCCTACTTTATTACTTCCTTACTTTTTTACTTCCTTGGTCATCACCCATCCCTGGGCGCCTGTCTTCGAGGTATTACATCGCCGGGTCTGTAAATTCTCCTCAGTATCGTGTGTTCCTGCTTATTGGAGATTCGCGGTTCTGGCGGTCTTTCGGACTTTAACAGCTGCCTGCATATTTTGATGCCGACCGGCAATAAGAGTCATGATTGTGTCCCAGGATTATTTCACACTAAGGATAAAGTTGGCTTTTCAACATCTCCTTGCTCGCCCAGCTTTCTAATGCCTTCGCCCAAACTGGCGTAGAGAATTATAAAGTTGGCTGCTCGGAAGTTGAGTATTCCCAGTTCTTTGTCGAAGTCCTCCTAGGTTTGGCTTACTTGTTCTAGTTGTCCCCTACTTTTTGCTTATCTAATAAATTTAACTACAATTTCCATTGAACAAGGGAAATATCCGTAACAAGTAACTGTTCACTAATTTGAATGTGTGTTGTTCCCCAATTAGTTCGTGCATATGCAGGTGTTGAACTCCGCCATAATCATTTGAATGGGGACGTGAAAACCTTGAGACGTTAATTACGAAATTCAACGTAAAATTTGTTGTTGTTCAGAATGACAGTTTATTTCTTATTTTGTTTTCTTCTTCTTCTGGTGTGTGTGTGTGTGTACAACTAATTCCACATCATACGAGGCGGTGAGTCAGTGAAACGGTGAAAACGTCCCTCCCTGGCAGTGGTGAATGCTGGCTGGCTGGCACTGTCTGTCCATTGCAGCGTTGTTTCAGCTCGGAATAACTTGCGTATGAATCGTTGTTAAAAAGTTAATTACTTTTGTTGCTGTCGTTGCCGCTGGTCTTATCGTTGCTGTTGTTGCTCTTGTATTGCTAAGCGTCTGACGTATATAAAAAATTAAAAAGTTGACGACACATTGGGACATTGGGGACTGCCGTGCTGCTGCCGTCGTCGTATGCCCCACCACTGGTCCACTGGTTCAGTTTGCCGCTTTAACAAAGACCTTAAATTTAAGTAGATTTCTATCAACTCACACTCACTCGTGCCCCGTAAAGGACGGCAAAGGGGTCGGGCAAATATCGACATGATATGACATGAAGTGCCTGCTGTGACATGTGTCGTCCAGCGATGGCTTTAATGTTTTGTCATCTATTTGCGGCACATCTATTATTCAGAGGATTGTAGGTCAGACGACTATAATGTTTGATGGGCTGTTGATTATTTAAAGTCCCATTGGGATGCGGCATAAAGTTCCACAGCGCATCGGAGAACTTTACATGTGACCTTTCACTGTACACGACAGCAACGGTTTATGGAGTGAAAATGGGCGCCAAGTAGCAGCACAGCTCAGCTGAAGCGATTCATTGAGTCTGGAAAAATGTGTGGCGTTTTTCGGAATTGTTGAAAATTAATGATAAATTGTCTGAGAGAATGCCAGCGAAAAACTATTAGGTTAGCTCTCTCTTGCTGTGAAACGATTAGCGAGTATACAAATCTCAGATTTCAAAGATATTCCCCTACTCTTGGGTTTTTAATGACAAAAATTGTGATCTCGTCTATTCATATCGACATTGTCTTTCATAATAAATTCCGCATGTATGTGTGCGAAAAATAAAAACCGAACCCGACAAGCTTACAATTAACCATACATTAAGTTCGTATTACCCTCTATAAACTTTCGCAACATATCACCTCCTTCATTTGAATAATAAAAAATACAAAATATGTGAATTTCAAATGATGACATTTTAAGGAGTCTCTTTATTTAGAGCAATTCCACACTTACACTCACAAATGCATGTATGTATGTCCTGCCCTGGGCTCCTTGAATTATTCAGATGGCAAATGTGTTTGGGAGTCAACGGCGCACAGTGGCGCACAATTGACTTCGTTGGGAAAGGTTTTTGGAGTTCGGCAACAAATGTGGATGTTTTGTGGTTTTTCTAAATAGTTACTGGGGAATTTGTGATTCCAGCGACCTAACCACGAGTTAAGCTTAATTAAAACAGTGCGTATGAGTGATATGAATGAAATTGGCTCACATGACGTATCTTTCTTTCTTTAAATATATTTACCCTCGACACTGATTCACTGATTCACTGACTCTGTCACGCAGTACGTAGGAATTTAAATAGGCATTCTATAATTTTCTATTTTCTATAAATAATAATAATAAAAAAAATAATATTTTTTTTTTTGTACAGAAATTGTGTTTTCCCCAAATTTTTTTTTTACCAAAAATTTTTTTTTCCAAAATTTTTTTTTTAAAAATTTATTTTTTTCAACAAACATTTTTTTTTCAACAAAATTTTTTTTTTCAACAATTTTTTTTTTCCACAAAATTTTTTTTTTCAACAAAATTTTTTTTTTTCAACAAAATTTTTTTTTCATATTTCAATTACAACTTACTAGTAAACAATATCTGCTCCATATAAATCATACGCTCACGAACCTGTCCAGCTTTGACGGAGGGAGTTAGGAAACATCCTCCATTTTGTGAAATTCCTTTTTCATGTTTCCCAACTCTCTTTCCTAACTCTGAACAGGCTCCTGGGCGTATGATTTATATGGAGCAGTTATTGCGCATACGCCATGCGACTTAATTCTATTAATATTACTTATACGCTCTGTTTTATTTTCGATAAAATGCCAAAAAAAAACTCACAGAACTCACAGGATTTTCAAAGAAAAAAAATATTCTTATTTATTTGAGATGACATTTTCAAGGAGACGACATCAAATTAATTTTTCCTAATTTTTTTTGTTCGTTGGACATTAAACTACTTTTTTTTATTTATTAATTGACTACAATACCAAGTGAATTTATATTCGAATTTTGTTGCCAAGTGAAAACCGGATGACACAGACCATATGACAAAGGCTCTGGTGGGAATCGAACTCACATCCCCCACGCTGATAGGCAAGCACTCTACCATTACACTGCTTAATCGAATTTTATGTTCATTGGCCAGTTAGTTCTATTTCCGCTTAATGACTAATTTCTTTTAACTCAAAATAAAGTTCTATATGAAAAGTAATTTATTTTTTGTTTGGGACTTCAAGTTGAATTGAACCACTGTGCTATGCTTAGAAGGCAAGTAGTATATGAACGAAATTATATTCGCATATGTGGCAGTGACAACAAACGGATTTGTTAAGAAGTTCCCAGCACGTGAAAGTGGTGAGAGAGCGAGTGAAACGAGTATGAGGCACCGTAAGAGTAACACAAAGTGATTTCCCAATGTTATGCGAAATTTTAATAGTTTTGCATACGGAAGTACATGAAGGCATCAGGCGAGGAACTTCTAAAGTCTTAAGTAGATGCTGACAACTATGAGCAGGAACGACAAAACTCATATTTAGTAAACGACAGTAGTTTACAAAGCGTTTTGTTAGTTTGAGTTTTTATCTTACTTACTAACTTATTTCCCTTAACATTCCAAACTCTCAAATCAGGAGATTTGTCAGGGCTCAAAGGGCTATAACAAAAGATTTATTCTGGATTTTTGTTAAATCTTACAAAAATTATTTGAAAAAACGCGAACCTAAAACGATTTTTTGAAGAAAATCTATGTAATTCACAAAAGTTTTGATATATCTTGTGAAATTAGTTTCTCTTTTATTGCATTCCTTCAAAAGGGATCAGGTTTCATGGGCGTATGAGTAATATGAAGCAATTGCATTCAAATAACTCATACGCTACGTACACCAATTCTATTAATATCACTCATACGCTCGCCAGTGCATTGTAGTTTCATTTCAAAAACAAAAAATAAAATGTTACTCTCGTTAAATTGATCACAACATGGACATTGAAACCGTGTGGTCCATAGAGCGGTTCCATTTCGGTTATTTTACGAGATTTTTCAGTATTGTGTGGCAACGTTTTGTGTACACCACTGTTTTATTGTCATTGCGATTATGTTTGTTATCTTTGTTCGCGTTTATTTGCGGGGATTTTCTTTCATAATTCAGTTAAATGTGCCCTATTAATATTAACAGGATGTCTAATTTTGCTAAATTACGCTGAAATTATAATTTTAATTTAAATATGAAATGCCTGCTTATGTTGCCAGATAACTCCACCCTCCCCCAACCCCCTCTCTTGAGCACCAACAAAATAATGAGTGCTAGGCTTTAACGTAGCGTACCTCCCCAGCAATACAAGTCTACCCCATCCCCGGTTCGAGGCTTGAGCAGTGAGATTCTCATTAGCCAAATAATCCCGTTTTTAGTAGAATATGCTGTGGCAGGTCAAGTTGACACTGCCAATTACCGGTACCGCTCATAGCCACTCGTATGTGTGTATGACATTGAGGCCTACCTCACTTGAAAACACTCACTCACTTGCCCACTGAGACGAAGACATGTCGTTGTCTTTGTCCTTACTCGCTTTTGGGCTACTGGACCGAAATATTTCCATGCAAGAGGCCACCAGTAACATGTCAAGTCACTGCATGTCATGCATTCGACTGCATCTGCATGCGACCTAAGCAAGACGGTCGGGCCAACAAGCGGCCGTGTTCATTCCGGCCAAACGTCCAACCAAGCGTACAGCCCAGAGTCTATTTGATGTACGTCACTAATGCAACATTGTTAAATGACGCATTAAAACGCAAACACCGCCATGCCGAGCAACTGGGAGTCGCTGGGAGGGTTGCTGGTTGGAACTTCCACGGTCATCGTCAGTGGAAATAATTGTTTCATCATCTTCATCATGGTGATGGTGTAGGGGATGCTAAAGCAGAGGGTTACCCGGATAGCCCGACTCTAGTGGTATTCAATTATATCCTGCATCTGATGTGGGTGGTCCCCATGTACACCAGTGAGTGTGTGTGTGTGTGAAATATGAGTTCCGCTGTATGCAGGTACACAACATCCTATGACCGTGGTTGGAGTGATGTATTCGTGTTGGTAGCTCCTGTGCTCGTCAAGCCTTTTCATTTGCTTAGTGGTGATAATCACACACACACACACACACACGCACTCTGTCATTAACAGGATAATTTGCCTACGTTTGCTTTTTGATGGCAAAGATTGTGGACGAGTTACTCTCGTGTCACATATCGCGCAGGGGAAGAGATCTCTCTGCCTTTAATGCTAATTAAACAGTTACTTTTTCTGATGTGTACTCGTTACAGTGTTTCTATTGAAATCATTTGCCATGTAAAGAAGGATAGTAAATTGAATCGTGCCATTTGGTGTTGTTAATTTTGACAGAAAAACTCGGTTATTGAAGTCGACCAAACTTAGGACTTTTGTTTGTTTATTTTTCCAGAACTGAACAACAGCTGTAGGCTGTTCTTATTGGCCACAATAATAAATCACTTATTCGGTAAATTTCTTTATAAACAATTTTGTGACAACATTTCGTTTAAGACAATTTTGGTGACAAAATATTGCTATAGAAAAATTGGGACAAAATTTTGTTATAGAACAATGTGTGACAACATTTTTCTTGTAGAAAACTTTGCGACACATTATTTTATAGAAAACATTTTGACAAACATTTTTTATAGACAAATTTGTGACATTTTTTTATAGAAAAATTTGTGACAAACTTTTTTTATAGAAAAATTTACGACAAAATTTTTTTATAGACAAATTTATGACAATTTTTTTTTGTAGAAAAATTTGTGACAACATTTTATGATAGAAAAATTTGTGACAACATTTTTTGATAGAAAAATTTGTGACAAAATTTTTTTATAGAAAATATTGTGACAAAATTT
This sequence comes from Hydrotaea cyrtoneurina, assembly GCA_958296145.1. Lineage (NCBI taxonomy): Eukaryota > Metazoa > Arthropoda > Insecta > Diptera > Muscidae > Hydrotaea > Hydrotaea cyrtoneurina. The sequence continues at coordinate 75,751,583 of OY282516.1, read as the reverse complement.
TTTTATAGAAAAATTTGTGACAAAATTTGTTTATAGAAAAATTTGTGACAACATTTTTTAATAGAAAATATTGTGACAACATTTTTTTATATAAAAATTTGTGACATTTTTTTTGTAGAAAAATTTGTTACAACATTTTTTATAGAATAATTTGTGACAAAATTTTTTTATAGAAAATGTTTTCTTTTAGAAAATTTGTGACATTTTTCTTGTAGAAAAATTTGTGACAAAATTTGTTGACAACATTTTTCTTATAGAGAAATTTGTAACAACATTTTTCTTATATAGAGATTTGTGACAACATTTTTCTTATAGAAAAATTTGTGACAACATTTTTTTATATAAAAATGTCTGACATTTTTCTTATAGAAAAATTTGTAACAACAATTTTTCTTATAGAAAAATTTGTAACAACAATTTTTCTTATAGAAAAATTTGTGACAACAATTTTTTCTTATAGAAAAATTTGTAACAACAATTTTTTTTATAGAAAAAATTGTGACAACAAATTTGTGACAACAATTTTTTCTTATAGAAAAATTTGTGACAACAATTTTTTCTTATAGAAAAATTTGTGACAACAATTTTTTCTTATAGAAAAATTTGTGACAAAATGTTTTTTATACAAAAATTTGCGACAAACTTTTTTTTGTTGAAAAATTTGTGACAAACTTTTTTTTTGTTGAAAAATTTGTGACAACATTTTTCTATAGAAAAATTTGTGATATTTTTTCTTATAGAAAAATTTCTGACATTTTTCTTTTAGAAAAAATTCTGACATTTTTTTTTTTAGAAAAATTTCTGACATTTTTCTTTTAGAAAAATATCTGACATTTTTCTTTTAGAAAAATATCTGACATTTTTCTTTTAGAAAAATTTCTGACATTTTTCTTTTAGAAAATTTTTTGACATTTTTCTTATAGAAAAATTTCTGACATTTTTCTTATATAAAAAATTTCTGACATTTTTCTTATAGAAAAATTTACTGAAATTTTTCTTATAGAACAATATTCTGACATTTTTCTTATAGGAAACAGCATTTTTTAGTAGCAATTTTTTTTAACAGAAAATGGTGTCAACGAAATTTTCTTATTGGCAAATTAAAATTTTGTTTCAATTTGAATATTTTTCTCCGAAAAAAGCGAAAATTACAACATTTCAATCTCATCGGAGTGATGACAGACAGACAGCAGAAATTCAGCTGATTCAGGAATTCCACAACCGGCGAATCATTCACTTATGCAGTGTTATCAGTGTTTCCTCTCGTGTTGCGTTAAAACATCATTGGGTGGAGGTGTTGATGTTCATATGCAAATAATTCTGATTCTATTTCATGTGCAGGAATTGTTTCATTTGTTTTATTCTCTGTTTTTTTTTTAATTCCCCACATTGCCATGCAAATTTCCATTGTTTATTCATATTTGCTGGTATGTGTTGAATGTAGGAAGGTGTGGTGGTGTGTGTGTGTGTGTATGGTATGTTAATAATTCCCCATTGGGTATTATCATATTATCCTTTTGCTCTGTCTGAAGCTACTGCCACCAGCTCCTCTGATTCGTTTAATGTTTTTTTGTTGTTGTTGTTGAAGTTTCTAAATTGAAAGTCTTTAGAAGATCGAGACTCCTTTATGCTGTCGTTGTCATTGTTGCCTTGCATTTTAAATTATTTATTTATGCATTTTTATTCGAAATTGATATCCACACACTCTCTCTCTCTCTCGTTCAGGCGTAATTGAATTCTCTTCAAACACACATGCCGGTGGACGAGAAATTGTTTGCCTTAGCCATATTGTGTAGTTGAGTAAATGTGTTCTGGCTTATCTGCCAGTAGGAAGAAGTTTAAATCGTCGAACAGATATGTTTGGAAATTATAATGCATTCTCATAAAATATTCAGAATTTCACAAAATCATGGATTTATGAAGAGTTTCCAAAGCAATTTATACACTTGTTGGTTATTAGAAGAAATTAGAAATTAGAAAAACAATAAATAAGATATGGAAATGAAAGGTGACTTGTGTCATATGTCCATAAAATATAAGAAAAAATCCGAAAAATGTTGTTTAACCTACAGAGTAGCCCAAAATTGAAATACATCTGGGAATGAATAATTTGGACGTTAGGCTACACAAAAAAATCGAGCTCGTGTCGTTTTCATGGAAAAAATGGCATTCGCATTATATTTTCTTTAAAAATAGTTTTTGCACAGTTTAATGTACAGCACCGTGCACCCATGAACTAGAGGCGAAATGTATCATTGCATCACTTGCCCATTTGCCATTATTCTTAACACATTCTCCATAAACGTTCTAAAATATCACATATATTTTCTTTGAAGTCATTTAAAAATGTCAAAACAATTTTCCCCTGTCATTTAATCAGTCAGGCATTTGGAAAAACCACTTCATTACCTACTCAACCAACACTTTGCAATGCTAAGTAGGTTATTTTAACAACCCTGTTCAAATTTCTTAATTTTGTTTTTATTGTTTCAAATTGTTATCTTTATCGTATTTGCTATGATCTGGTCTCAACTTTGTTAGTCGTTTTCCTAACACAAAACAAAAGCAAAAAAAAACCGAAACGTTTTTCAAAATGTCAATGTCAATTTTCTTTAACAAAAAAAGAGTAGAACAATGACATGACTTGACATGTGATACGCTGATAACATCCGCGACGGGAGTCCAGAGACGAAAGAAAACACATTTCTGAAACGGATAGAAAAGGGAGGGAGGGACGTGATGTGCATTGTGGAAACAATACAAATCGAAGAGAATAGAAAACCTCCCACCCACTGTACAGTTTCGTCTGAAGTAATTATGGCGGTGAATTTGTAGAAAAAATGTAGGTGACAACCTTTTTTCTCTTATAGAAAAAATGTTGGTGACAACCTTGTTTTCTCTTATAGAAAAAATGTTGGCGACAACCTTGTTTTCTCTTATAGAAAAAATGTTGGTGACAACCTTGTTTTCTCTTATAGGAAAAATGTTGGTGACAACCTTGTTTTCTCTCATAGAAAAAATTTTGGTGTCACCAACCAACCAACCAAAGTCCTTCATACACATCCTAACTTATAATTCAGTAATATTTGTCCTTCTCCTTGGGCCGACTCTTATGATTTTGGACATTTTAGAATGTCCTGATTTTTTAAGGCTTCATTTGCTTTGAGCCACCTATCAGTGTCCTTGGATTAACCCTCAACTTTGTATTTCTGGGGTTTTTCAATTATTCTCATTTTCCCCATCCCTCTCCCCTTAAACTAAAAACCATAATTTTTAAAACTTCAACCACACAAAAAGTTGACTTTCACTGACATTTACCAATTTCCAAAAATATTATTTACTTACATTTACCAAAGTAATAAACAATTATTTTTTAGTGCATATTTTTTTTATTTTATTTTATTCCATTATTTGTATCGCCTGTAACTGGTACCAGCAACTATTTGCCAACATAACTTTAGCAATGTGGACGACCACCAATGGGTTACCATCAGTCGGCCGACCCCCCTCCCACCCCTGCTCACAGATTTCAGAGAATTCTTTGCCGTTGTGTTGCAGTCAACATTTAGTGCATACATTTCGTTTTATTTCCAGAACACACAGGACAGAAAATACGTTGACAATCATAAAAGTTTTAATGAACCATGGCATACATAAGTGGCAGCATTGTGTAGTCAGGTTTTGAGCATGTTTGTTGTTGTTGCCTTTTTTTATTTTTGTTGAATACAAAAATGGTTATATCCATTTCCCCTATGGTCTCAATTTCAATACACTGAAAAAAAAAAATATTTTGGATGAGGTTTTACAGCGGAAAAGGCCCCGCCAGGCCTTCTCTTACGTAGACACAGAAATTTCCGGCAAAAATAATTTCAACAAATGTTCAAGTAATTGAGCCACCGAAGCTTTTAGATTTAATAACTGCGGACGAGTTTTTGTGGACGTGATGTGGCAGATTGTGTGTGTGACTATCAAACAAGTAAACCCAGGTTCTAAATCGTAAAACATTTTTCAGCGGCTGTTTTTTTACCTCGTAAATGCTGGCGACTTTACGAGTAACAGAGTAATCTCTAAGCCATGTACAACTTCTCTAGAAAAGCATTGGCCATTCGCAGCCGACTTTATACAGTAGACCCCGGCCAGTGAGTACAAACAATTATATCCCCCACAGCTTAGAGATTCGAAAGAAGTTCCTTCATGAAATGTTAAGGGAAATAAGTAAGGACTACGATTTGTGGGTACATCTCGAAGAATAAACGGGAAACAATTGAAGCCCTGACAGCATTCGACAAGTAGTGGCCGAAATCTCCTCGAAATATATTCATTTAAAAGAATCGACTTGCATAAGCCTGCACTAGGGGTGGGGGATATTTTCAAAATAACATTTATTTTTCATAAATAAATGTTCCAGAACCTCTACTACGGATATAGCGAGGTATTTTTGTTTTTTTTGGATTTAAACTGAAAATCTATTTCTGATGAAATTTCGTTACTGATTTTCCCTTGCATTTCTAAACTTCTTCCGTACTTTTAAAAGGACAGTGGCGCCAAGTGGGCTAATAAATATGTGATACATTCTCTTTCAAAAAGCGTGTTTAATCGGCATTAGAAAGAGTATGCCCAACTTGGATTGACCCTCTAACCCTCTATTTGTCACTCTAATGTTTGTGGGACCCGGTGGCGTATGCGGAATTTGTACAATTTAAAATAAAATCGCTCATACGACGAAAGAGATGAGCATTTACCATAAAAATACAACAAAGACAATAATTATTTGAACATTTGGTGAGGGGAAGAAATTAATAATAAAAAATTGAAATAATCTAAAATAAAAAAAATTAATAATAAAAAATATTTTTTATTCAAACAAAAAATTTAATAATAAAAAATATTTTTTATTCAAACAAAATGTGAATAAAAATTTCCATTTTTTTTATTTTTAAAAATTTAAATTATTATTGCTTTTTTGCTCTTAAAATGTGAATACAAATTTTATTTTTAATTTTTATTTTTAATATTTTCCTTTTTTATGTTTTTTTTTTTAATTTTTTATATTTTTATTTTTAATTGTTTATTGATATTTTTTCTTATATTTTTATATTTTTTATATTTTTGTATTTTTATATTTTTTAAATTTTTGTGTTTTTATATTTTTTAAATTTTTGTGTTTTTATATTTTTATATTTTTATATTTTTATATTTTTATATTTTTATATTTTTATATTTTTATATTTTTATATTTTTATATTTTTATATTTTTATATTTTTATATTTTTATATTTTTATATTTTTATATTTTTATATTTTTATATTTTTATATTTTTATATTTTTATATTTTTATATTTTTATATTTTTATATTTTTATATTTTTATATTTTTATATTTTTATATTTTTATATTTTTATATTTTTATATTTTTATATTTTTATATTTTTATATTTTTATATTTTTATATTTTTATATTTTTATATTTTTATATTTTTATATTTTTATATTTTTATATTTTTATATTTTTATATTTTTATATTTTTATATTTTTATATTTTTATATTTTTATATTTTTATATTTTTATATTTTTATATTTTTATATTTTTATATTTTTATATTTTTATATTTTTATATTTTTATATTTTTATATTTTTATATTTTTATATTTTTGTATTTTTATATTTTTATATTTTTTAAATTTTTGTGTTTTTATATTTTTATATTTTTATTTTTAATTTTTTATTGATATTTTTTATTATATTTTAATTTTTTTTTTATTTTTATATTTTTATATTTTTATATTTTTATATTTTTATATTTTTATATTTTTATATTTTTATATTTTTATATTTTTATATTTTTATATTTTTATATTTTTATATTTTTATATTTTTATATTTTTATATTTTTATATTTTTATATTTTTATATTTTTATATTTTTATATTTTTATATTTTTATATTTTTATATTTTTATACTTTTATATTTTTATATTTTTATATTTTTATATTTTTGTATTTTTGTATTTTTATATTTTTTATATTTTTTGTATTTTTATTTTATTTGGGTTCTGGTGATGGCTTGTAGTCATACATTTAATCGGCCCAGAGAGTTTCCATTTGGCGGCCCTCCTACAGAGAAATGACCGTTGCTTTATTCCTTAGAACTGACCGTTGCTTTATTCCTTCAGTGTGTATGTGCTTGTTTTTTCTGTGTATATCCACATTTGATACTTTTTGAAAAGTTTAAAAGGCAAAAAATATGTAAGGATGTGTCATTTTTCGAAAGTCCAGTTTTGCTTGCTCTGTCTGCTCCATGTGTGGAATGGTGAGTCTCATGTCATGTTTTGCTACAAAAAAAAAAACACTTATGAAACAACAAATTTTATTATGCCACCGCACACTAACACACGTAAATAAACCACTACTAACATAGCCACACACACACAAACTCTCTCACTCCCACTCATACATTTTCTAATTCATACAACGAGGAAAATAGAATTGCTATAGAAAATCCATCTATTCCCCGGGTGGGGGGGATATTCATAAATGTTACGATTCTGAAACTATTCCATGCAAATGTCACACACAAACACACACTGGCAGGCAGGCAGGCAGACATATATGTGTACCGACATATTTACCCCAGCTAAAGATGAACGTCATAATATTAAAAACATACGTCATGTGTGTGTGTGTGTGAAGTCTGTGCATGTGTGTTTTGCTTGTTTGCATGGTGGTTTCTCCACATTTGGCTTTGTTTAGATCCAAGTTTGGCCAAAAGAGCCCTGGAAAGGACACAAAACCATAGACAGACGACCATAGTCAGGCCGGAGGCAGAGGGCATATTTTGTAAATGCTGTTGATGGAAGTGGTTTTCCATTATACATGTGTATGTGTGCTTGTGTGTGTGTGTGTATGTGGTTTCCTTGGGTTAATAATATTTAGTTATCGCATAAAAGTTTTATTGATTTTGCCAATCTGTTGAGAATATTTACCATCGTTAGTATCAAAACGATGCTGTTTCCACTAAAATCAATTATGAGATTTTCGTTGAATAGTTCACAGGTTCAAAGGGGCGGCATGGGCGGGGAGGGGGGAGTGCTTGAGTTAGAGTTAATACAAATTTGGTGAATTATCACTGTGGTTGTTTATTACAATTGCACAAGTTTTTTTTGTGAGTTTTTTTCGTGTGTGGTTTTTGGCAGGCAGAAATTTGAAATGTTTAACTCAATTAAATTTCGAAATTAGGTTGGTATTTTTGCGACTGAAATTATTGAAAAAAAAATACAATATATTGTTAAAAGTTCTTTAAAATAAATACATATTTTTGAATTTTAAAAAATTAAAAATACAATAATTCAGTTAAGAATTAAAAATGTTATATTTTTTTCATAAAGAAAAGAAACTGATTTAGTTCAATAAAAACTATTCAATGAAACAATAATCGATAAAACAAAAATTATAATTATAATTTAAATACTGAATTATTCGGATTATCCAAAGGAGCTCCAAATGAGCCTTATATAAAAACATTTTAGAAAATATCCTTGTGTTAATTGAGAAAATTTAAAATGTCTTTCTTTTAAGCACACAAATTGTAAATGAAAACTCCCAAGTACACAAAAAAAAAACATCCTATTTCATTGTGTGTACATATACAGAAAGGACCAACTGTTGTACTTCCTAGAACACTCACCGCAATTCTGGTTTAATTTTTTCTTCTTCTGGTCTTTTTATGTTTTTTAACATTGACAGTGCACTCGTACCACTTCTCTAATTTCATTTCAACTTTGTTTTGTTTCAATTAAAATTCACATTGAAATTATTTAATAAATTTCGCAGAAAAAGCAATCAATCGCCTCGTACATGGCTCAGCTCCACATTGTTGTGACTTACACGCACACACACACATATATGTATATAAAACAAATTTGATGAAAACTAAAAAAAAAAGAGTTTACAATATCTAATGGGGATTATTTGATGAACTCAAACATTCAAAACTAAAAACATATTTATATTAGAGTGACTCGAGGGAAATATGATGATGCTGTCAACAGTTCTGGGAATGTCAGCTATTTTTTTATTATACAAAGTGAATTTATATTCTAATTTTGGGGTCCAAGCGTAAACCGGGTGACACAGACCAACTCGAAAATATCACAGTAGAGCAGAAATCCAAAATAACTGAACGAATTTCCCCTTCTGTTGTCATTTCCAATTCCCCTAGACCTCAATCTTGCCCCTTTCTCTTTTCATTGTTCGAATCCTGGCCCTGGCTGTGTAAAATTCCGTTTGGTTTGGTTACGATAAAAAAATATTTCCAGCACGTCCATCTCGGTTGGCCTTCAATAAATTTCAATTAAATATTTGTTTTTGGTGGGTTTTTAAAGACTGTTTTTAAAAAACACAAAATTAAGAAATTTCTCCATAATTCCTTTTCGGGCAGAGGCCAAAGGACAAAAAAGTCCTTGAAGTAGGGGACGCAACAGCTCAATACCAAAGACAAACACACACTCACACAGACCGAGTTGTTGTCTATATGCCGTTAGTAATCCTTTATGACCCGGGTTTTTGTTTTTGTCTCTCTAGCTCTAGCCAGCTGTAGTCTAAGTCAATATTGATTTAAGGCATGAGTACTAAATAAATAATGAAATAACCAAAAAGACCGAAATACATAAGCACAGAAGGGACTTGTTGCTGTTAACAATAGCCGACACACACACACACACACATACAGCTATTGTAATTTACACTAACACTCTTACATAGTCGACGATATTAATAACAAGAAACATAAATTTGAAGTAGTACCGACCAGCAACATGTTCGTGTGGCTGGGCAGCGGTTTGTGTGATTGTTTGGCTTTCTGTCTGTGTGTGAGTGTGTGTGTTGTCTAAATATAATTAATCCCCTTTCGCGTTTCACGGTTTCTTTTTTTTTTGGCAATTTCCGTTGTTTTCGAAGAGGCCAAAGCAGTAGAAGGAAAAACAAAACACGAAGGATGTGACCCCTCAGCCACCTAACCAAATGTGAAAAATGTTTATATTGGTGTGGTTAATACAACAGCAGCAGCAACGTTATTAACAACTTTTTACACTGGACAACAAAAAAAACAAACCAAATATTGTTTGTTTATAAATCACAAACTGATATTCAGATTAAAAAAGGTCTAAATGCTGAAACAAAAAATTATCTAAAACACAGTTTTTAAAAATTTAGTTTAACCAAATCAACCAAATATTTGTTCCGTTATGACAAATTATATCTAAAATTTTCAAATAAAATTTTTTAATTTTAATAAATTCATTACAAAAAAAAGTTGTTTTTTTTTGTTGTCCTGTGTATTATCTTCCATTCCTTTGTAGTACAAGTATTTAGACCATAACTTTACTGTTAACTTTATTTCCTATCTGGACAAGCGATTACATTGGCCGATTAGGCCATAAATAGCCATTTTTGTTATTCGGCAGCTATCGTTGTTGAACAAACACCGACTAACACAACAGGCCGACAATAAATTTCCAGCGCTTAACAAAACAAATGCATGTTAATCGTTGTGGTAGGACGTGCGGACGGCCAGACGGGCGGATGGCAGGAAGGCAAAAAGAAAGCAAAGCGCAAAAACACAGTGGCTAGAAGGAATACATATGTTGGCTCTTCAGTACTAACCTTGTATTAAATAAGCGATAGCTAGAATTCGAAAAGATTAGGCATAAATGACACTCACGCTGATTTTTATAAATGTCCCATGAATTTTTATTAATCTCTACAAAATTACCTTGACTAACTCATATCAATTTGTTTATTCAAAATATTGTTTTTGGAAAACTTGAAATCTTTTTATGCTTTAACCGAAAAGGCCCTATGGACGGACTCTATGGACTTTTATCGAATTATTTTTTTGCAGATTCGATAAAGTTTTAAAGAAAAATAAAACGAAAAGCTGCATTCAATGTCTTTAAACCACAAATTGAAGAGAAGGATGAGAATGGATTTAAATTTTTTTTCGCAGCAATCATTGATTAAGACTATCTTTTTTAAATACTTTCGATTACAAAAAAATTTATTTCGGTTTTTTTTTTCAAAAAAATTGATTTCGGTTTTTTTTTTTCAAAAAAATTGATTTCGGTTTTTTTTTTTTTAAAAAATTCTTTCGATTTAAAAAAATTTATTTATTTTTTTTTTTTTAAAAATGTATTTTTTTTTTTTTAAAAAATGTATTTATTTTATTTTTAAAAAAATTCTTTCGATTTAAAAAAATTTATTTCGTTTTTTTTTCTTGAAAATTTCGGTTTTTTTCCAGCATTAACTGATTTAGATTTTTTTTAATTCTTTCGATTTCGATTTTTTTTTCGAAAAAACTGATTTCGATTTTTTTTTTATAAAATCCTTTGGATTAAAAAATTCTATTTCTTTTTTTCTCCAGAAAAAAATGATTTTTCGTATTTTTCTAGAACATTTTGATTTCAATTTTTTTTAAAGAAAAAAAAAACGATTTCGGTTTTTTTTCCCAGAATTAATTGATTTAGATTTTTTTTAAATTTTTTTTCGAAAAATAATTGATTTTGATATTTTTTTTCTAGAAAAATTTGATTTCGAAAAAAACTGATTTCGATTGATTAAGATCATTGATTAAGATTTTCTTTTTTAAATACTTTCGAATTAAAAAAAAAAAAAAAAATTCTCCAGAAAAAATTTATTTTTCGTTTTTTTTTTAGAAAATTTTGATTTCGATTTTTTTTAAGAAAAAAAAAAACGATTTCGCTTTTTTCCAAGAATTAATTGATTCAGATTTTTTTTAAAATTTTTTTTTGAAAAGTAATTGATTTTAATTTTTTTTTAGAAAAATTTGATTTCGATCCTTTTTTTATCAGAAAAAAACTGATTTCTATTTTTCTCGCTGCAATCATTGATTAAGATTTTCTTTAAATACATTCGATTTAAAAAAAATTTATTTTTTTTTAAAAATTGATTTCGGTTTTTTTTTAAAAAAAAAATCTTTCGATAAAAAATTTTTTTTTTTTTTTTAAAATTTTTTTTTTTTTTTTTTAAAATTTCTTTTTTTTTTTTGAAAAAAATTTCTTTTTTTTTTGAAAAAAATTTCTTTCGTTTTGTGTTTAAGAATCCTTTCGATTTAAAAAAAATGTATTTCGTTTTTTCCCCTGAGAAAATTCATTTTGATTTTTTTAAATCCTTTCGATTTAAACAAACCATTTCTTTTTTTTTCAGGAAAAATTGATTTATACATATGTTTTTCCAAAAAAAAAAAAATTTGATTTAGATTTTTTAAGATCCTTTCAATTAAAAAATGGTTTTTAGATTTAAATTTTTTTTAAACAAATTCTTTCGATTTTTAAAAATGTATTTCGTTTTTTTTTCTAGAAAATTTTGATTTTAATTTTTTTTTTGGAAAAAAAATATTTAGGTTTTTTTTCCAGAATTAATTGATTTAGATTTTTTTTTTAAATCCGTGGCCAGTTTTCAACGTCGACTAAAATTTTTTACTATTTTGGCGAATTTTATACAAAATGGTGAGCTCAATGTATCCTTGGACTTACGAAATTGATACCCCACCCTGATACACTGCCTACCCCACCACGTCCGTCCACGGTATCCCCTATGTGTCTTTTATTAACTTCAGTTTTTTTTTGCATTATTTTTTCGTAGCCTATGGTCCATTCAAGCCTTTTAAAATAAGATCGGTTTTTGTTCGGTTTAGGAGCACTGTGACGGTGACCATTATGCCGCCTACTCTGCTGTAATTTAGTCGGGCTCCCATACATTCATAATTAAAACATTTAGTTTTCGCCAGACTGACAAAGGCTTACATGTACATCTCACCCTTAATTCCCCATCAAACTCCCTTTCGCTGGTCTTTGCAGTCGCCCCTCTAAACTGATAAATATTACAAATTGTTAACTCACACCCCGCACCCCTCACCACTCACCCGCCATGAATGTTGAAAGCGTTCGGTGGTTGTCATTAGATGGCATTCATCAAACTTTTGGCCCTGTGGCAGTTGTGTTTACCGAGTGTCGTCTGTCTTCTTTACGGGCTTTTCGCCAGTCGCCATTGTCATTATCGTTGTTGTCGTCGTGCTTTCTTTCGTTCTATTTCCTCCCCTCCCCCCATCACTTTCTATATTAATAATGTATTATATTCCGTCACTTGTTGTTTCTCCCTGCCTTTTTTTTTTTGTATTTTGTCGTATTCTGTGGAGCGTTGCCGGCAAATATTGTTCTTGGAATTTTGTTGCGATAAAGGAGTAGAACGAAGACCGAACAGCAACCGTGAAAATTGTGATAATTATATGAATTTGATACTCGCAGCTGGTGTCTGTCTTCAGGACGACATTTCTATGTACGGGAAATTGTTTGTGTGCGAGAGTGACTGAATGTCGGTCTGTCGGTTGCTTGGAACTTAACAGCATGCTGTGATTCTTAACTGGCCGTTGTTCTCATCATCATCATCATAAATACGTATTAATTATATTCATATTAAGACTCTTGTGGACAACAGCGAAATGCACCAACTGGCGTATAATTTAATTAATATTTTTTGCACGATAATATCGTTATCGATATGTTGGCCAACAACAATTTCCTTGGGATTAATTACAGACATCAATAGATAATGATTTGCTTCAATTTCATTCAGAAACAGTCAAAGCGCACGATATTTAAGAAATATTCCTTATATTTCCGATATGAATTACCTGAGACTTAGAGCAGCATCCACTAGCACATGCACACACATACACACCGACTAACGACCATGATTACAAGGACATGTCTCTGTTTTCTGGGAATTTCAAATTGTCTCCTTTGATCGGCAATGCCTCAAAGCCGCCGGTGTCTGTGATCCCAACTTTATCTAGTTAGAGTAATGTACACTAGGGTGGAGTGAAAACATGATTTTTTTTTAATTTGAAAAAGTTAACCTCGGAAAGAGATGTAGTCTGGGGTCCTAATGAGGGGAAAAATAAAGAAACAAATTTTAAAAAATTTTTAGGGGTCGCGCCACTCTCTCGAAATTTGGAAATTATCGCTATTTTGGCGTTGATTTTAGAAAAATCCTAAAAATTAACGACTTAACTTATTCGAAATTTAAAAGTTTGAGCTTGTTCAGTGCCCAAACAAAAGTATTTGAGGCAAATATGATAATCGACTAATATTTGTAGCTTTGGTGGTGATTGCATTGTTCAGTCAATTTTCTGAAGAAGGGACGATTTGACTTATTTTACTTTTTGAAATTTTTGAACCATGAGAAAATTTTTTTTAAATTTTTTCATGCCCTTATTTCATTGTTTACGCTATTGCAAACATTTATTGACATAAAACTTTTTAGGATTTTTCTAAAATCAACGCCAAAATAGCGATAATTTCCAAATTTCGAGGGAGTGGCGCAACCCCTAAAAATTTTTTAAATTTTTTTTCTTTATTTTTCCCCTCATTAGGACCCCAGACTACATCTCTTTCCGAGATTAACTTTTTTTTTTGAATTTCACTCCACCCTAATGTACACACTTCCCCACCTTCCTGTGCCGCCGTAAAAAATCAAATGAACGCGTCAAGAAAATTTGCAATATAAAAAGTAATTCATGTTTTCATTTTTCAGTTTTTTTCCCTCCTTTTTTTCTCTGTCCTGGCAAATATAATTGGAAATCTCGACTCGACGCGACACTTGCAAAGTGTAGACTTTTGATCTGTGTGACCCTTTAACAATATTATTAACTTGTTAACAGGAGAATGAAATAAATGGCGCTTTAATGAGAGGTTAATTTGATTTTAACACTCACTCACGCACACACACACAATTTCATGAGGATTAAAACTGACACCAGGCAATGAGTTCCGCCGAGCCACAAAAAAAGAGAGACAAAAAAGCAAGTGGCGATGAAAGCGACACCATTGTAAACCGCGACGGCAACAACAACAAATATGATAATGAGATCTTGGGCTTTCGTGTTTGCTTTTTTTTCGGAATTTTTAATTGGGGTCACTTGGAGCAACAAAATGGGAATATTTCGCAAGCTGATAAGTGGAACAGTGACAGAGCACAACATTAACAAAAACGAAGAGCAAAATGAGTTCTCTTTAATTTAATGTTCAAAATGGAAATCGTGTTCAAACATTTGGGTTAATATTTATTTATTGTGGGCAAAGTGTGAGTGTGGTGGGTTAAAAACAGCCTTCAGCCTTTAACGGGGTTAAGAGGATGGGGGAAAGGTTAATTAAGTCAACATTGTTGTTAGCGAAATGTTAAGTAATGGCGTTGATGATGCTTGAAAGGCACAACATATATGTTGACAACAACTGACACACATACATGCGCCACACGTATGCGTTGCATGTGACTGTCTGTCTGTGTGTGTGTTAATTGAATATGTGCAAAAATGCATAAAATTTGTGAATATTTTGTGCGATGTATACACACTTGACGGCGATGCAAATTAACACCTTCCCCCAGCTGCCACACACCCCACAGCCTTACGTTCATCACACCTTCTCACATGTACTCTCCATGCCTGAGTATGTGTTTTTCGCTTACAGTAAAATCTATAGCCCTTTGTATGAGAGTGTGTTGAAATTTAAATACATGTATTCGGTCGGTGCTGTTATAAAGTTAACAACCGTTTCCGTTCCGTCACACACAGGGAAACAAAGTTTAGTTCGGTTGCCAGCAGCGCAAAAAAAAACACACACAGAAGAGGAAAATAAATTTTAATTTTTTTCCCTTAGCTTTCGCTTTTCTCTTTAAATGTCAATGTGTGTGAGAATGCATTCGTTCATATGCATTTGTGAACTTTTCCGGGGTGCAAGGAAGAATACAAGTTGTGAAGCTGAATAATAAATAGAAAGTAAAAGCATCTTGGCAGACGTTGTATGCAGCTGACTAACTAGAAATTTAAATGTGTTTTTTTTGATTTGTGAAAAGATTTTCCATGAGATATTCCATGTTTGGAGGGCAATATTACACGTGTCGTGGGGAAAAAGTGTGACAATACTGAGACGTGGCCAACATTTGCATGAGATAATGTTTGAAAAGTAAATGCCTGGCAGCGGTTTTGCGGATCCGAATAAATATTCCATTCACTTGCACACAGTTTCTGTTATTATATTTTTTTTTTTTAAAAAACAAGCCAGCCTTTTCATTATCTAAAAAAATAATCCTCTATAGAACTTGAAAAGTGGCCAAATTGTGTATTTAACAGAAACGGTCAGTAAAATTCTAGGTTTTTAAAAGAAGTTCCTTTGGAATCCAGCCAAATTCTAAACAATTTAAAACAGCTTTGTTAAGAAAAATTTATGAAAATACAAAAATAATTTTCATACATTTTTCTTAACAACTTTTAATTTTTCTTTCTTAAAAAAAAATTTTTAGCTTCATTCTATTTTTATTAAAAATGTCTTAGAAAATTCCAAAAAAAAAAATCGTTTAACAGAAATTTCAAATTTAAGAAAATTTTAACAAAATGCTACTTTTTCAGAGACTGAGACTCTTTTCAGGCTGAACTTTCTGTGTTAAAAACAGTTTAGATAAATTATATTTTCTTGTTAGAAATTGTCATCGAAATAAGTTTTTTTTTTTGAAAAATCCTCCGTTTTTCATTATTGGCTGGCAAATTCTATGTTTAGCAAAAATGTCGGCAACATTTTGTGTTGATAGAAAACTGTAGCAAAATTCTACGTTTTATAGAAATTTTTAAAAAATCTTGTTTTTTTTATTTATCGAATTTTCCATGTTTAAAAAAATTTCCGAAAATTTTTGTTGAAAATTCTATTTTTGTAGAAATAAAAAATTTTGTCGAAATTTGTCTTTTATAGAGAATAATTTCGTCGAAAATTTTCTTTTATTGAAAATAATTTCGTCGAAATTTGTCTTCTATAGAAAATAATTTCGTCGAAATTTTGTATTTTATTAAAAATAATTTCGTCGAAATTTGTCTTTTATAGAAAATAATTTCGTCGAAAGTTTTCTTTTATAGACAATTTCGTCGAAATTTGTAGAAATTTGTCTTTTATAGAAAATAATTTCGTCGAAATTTGTCTTTTATAGAGAATAATTTCGTCGAAATTTGAAAATAATAGAAAATAATTTCGTCGACATTTGAAATAGAAAAATTTCATCGAAATTTGGAATAGAAAATAATTTCGTCGAAATTTGTCTTTTATTAAAAATAATTTCGTCGAAAGTTTTCTTTTATAGACAATTTCGTCGAAATTCGTTGAAATTTGTCTTTTATAGAAAATAATTTCGTCGAAATTTGTCTTTTACAGAAAATAATTTCGTCGAAATTTGTCTTTTATAGAAATAGTTTAGTCGAAATTTGTCTTTTAAATTTCATCCAAAATTTCTAGTTTTATAGAAAATTTCATCTGAAATTTCTATTTTTATAGAAAATTTCATCTAAAATTTCTATTTTTATAGAAAATTTCATCTGAAATTTCTATTTTTATAGAAAATTTCATCTGAAATTTCTATTTTTATAGAAAATTTCATCTGAAATTTCTATTTTTGTAGAAAATTTCATCTGAAATTTTATATTTTTATAGAAAATTTCATCTGAAATTTTATATTTTTATAGAAAATTTCATCTGAAATTTTATATTTTTATAGAAAATTTCATCTGAAATTTTATATTTTTATAGAAAATTTCATCTGAAATTTTATATTTTTATAGAAAATTTCATCTGAAATTTTATATTTTTATAGAAAATTTCATCTGAAATTTTATATTTTTATAGAAAATTTCATCTGAAATTTTATATTTTTATAGAAAATTTCATCTGAAATTTTATATTTTTATAGAAAATTTCATCTGAAATTTTTATATTTTTATAGAAAATTTCATCTGAAATTTTATATTTTTATAGAAAATTTCATCTGAAATTTTATATTTTTATAGAAAATTTCATCTGAAATTTTATATTTTTATAGAAAATTTCATCTGAAATTTTATATTTTTATAGAAAATTTCATCTGAAATTTTATATTTTTATAGAAAATTTCATCTGAAATTTTATATTTTTATAGAAAATTTCATCTGAAATTTTATATTTTTATAGAAAATTTCATCTGAAATTTTATATTTTTATAGAAAATTTCATCTGAAATTTTATATTTTTATAGAAAATTTCATCTGAAATTTTATATTTTTATAGAAAATTTCATCTGAAATTTTATATTTTTATAGAAAATTTCATCTGAAATTTTATATTTTTATAGAAAATTTCATCTGAAATTTTATATTTTTATAGAAAATTTCATCTGAAATTTTATATTTTTATAGAAAATTTCATCTGAAATTTTATATTTTTATAGAAAATTTCATCTGAAATTTTATATTTTTATAGAAAATTTCATCTGAAATTTTATATTTTTATAGAAAATTTCATCTGAAATTTTATATTTTTATAGAAAATTTCATCTGAAATTTTATATTTTTATAGAAAATTTCATCTGAAATTTTATATTTTTATAGAAAATTTCATCTGAAATTTTATATTTTTATAGAAAATTTCATCTGAAATTTTATATTTTTATAGAAAATTTCATCTGAAATTTTATATTTTTATAGAAAATTTCATCTGAAATTTTATATTTTTATAGAAAATTTCATCTGAAATTTTATATTTTTATAGAAAATTTCATCTGAAATTTTATATTTTTATAGAAAATTTCATCTGAAATTTTATATTTTTATAGAAAATTTCATCTGAAATTTTATATTTTTATAGAAAATTTCATCTGAAATTTTATATTTTTATAGAAAATTTCATCTGAAATTTTATATCTGAATTTATATTTTTATAGAAAATTTCATCTGAAATTTTATATTTTTATAGAAAATTTCATCTGAAATTTTATATTTTTATAGAAAATTTCATCTGAAATTTTATATTTTTATAGAAAATTTCATCTGAAATTTTATATTTTTATAGAAAATTTCATCTGAAATTTTATATTTTTATAGAAAATTTCATCTGAAATTTTATATTTTTATAGAAAATTTCATCTGAAATTTTATATTTTTATAGAAAATTTCATCTGAAATTTTATATTTTTATAGAAAATTTCATCTGAAATTTTATATTTTTATAGAAAATTTCATCTGAAATTTTATATTTTTATAGAAAATTTCATCTGAAATTTTATATTTTTATAGAAAATTTCATCTGAAATTTTATATTTTTATAGAAAATTTCATCTGAAATTTTATATTTTTATAGAAAATTTCATCTGAAATTTTATATTTTTATAGAAAATTTCATCTGAAATTTTATATTTTTATAGAAAATTTCATCTGAAATTTTATATTTTTATAGAAAATTTCATCTGAAATTTTATATTTTTATAGAAAATTTCATCTGAAATTTTATATTTTTATAGAAAATTTCATCTGAAATTTTATATTTTTATAGAAAATTTCATCTGAAATTTTATATTTTTATAGAAAATTTCATCTGAAATTTTATATTTTTATAGAAAATTTCATCTGAAATTTTATATTTTTATAGAAAATTTCATCTGAAATTTTATATTTTTATAGAAAATTTCATCTGAAATTTATATTTTTATACTTTTTTTTTTCGACTCAGAATAAAAACCTCAACCACTAATATAAATTTGAACAAAAGCCGATCTGTTGCTAAACTGCAGTTGAGTCGAAGACTTAATTGACTCGTTTTTTAATTTTAAAGATTTGACGAAATTCGCCCACATTCATGAAAAACGATTATAGTCACATTATAGTCCGACCATTAGCCTTATTTTTATTGTCAAAAAAAAAAAACGGTTTTAGATTTTTCGTTAACCGTTTTTTTTTTAATTTCACATGATTTCATTCATTCCCAGTCATTAATCATTGGCCCACTGTTTGTTAGTTTTTTTCCCCTTAAGATTTAAAGTGAATTTTAGCTGCTACATTTTGAAATGACACGTAGTTTGCCTGGATTCTAAATGATGAATGAAGAAAGATGGACAAGAAGATAAAGGAAAAGAAAAAACTATGAAAAATTAAAAAAAAAATCACTTTTGGTAATTTAAATATTTAAAGAAATATTATTGTTGTTGACTTTTCACTTGGTCGAGGGCCACAAACCAATAAAAGACTCCACAAGTCCTCCACAGTGTTTTCTCAAAAATTCCCCAAATATTTCACTTCTTTTCCAAAAAATAATAAACAGTAGTCCGTGTTATGGATTCTGAGTGTCCTTTTTTTACATTCTATCTTCATCATGACACTGACAAACACTGAAATCCACCCTACCAATAGAAAGTAACTTTAAAGTTACTTTTAGAAAGTGAGGAGGGAATATTTCCCCACCACTGTGGGAATAAATCAAAAAAAAAAAATATTATGAACCATTTGGCAATTATTATCAAATTCCCCGACAACAATGAACAAAAAAAAAAGGAGGAAATATTTATCCACCACGCCACACCGGCCATAAAATTCTAGTCTATTCAATTCTTGTGGGCTGTGGCTGCCATTGACTACGAACAAATTTTAATTGTCATCCCTGGCTGTTGTCTGTCCCATTCATATTTGGAATGCGGTTACACTTTTCAGCTTTGCTTGGCCATTGTCGTTCCCAGGTTGGTCAACAAATGAAAAAGTAATTTTCGATTTATTTTCCGTTTCTTTTTTTTTCCTTTTCTGGGTTCTCAATAAAATGAAATTATCTTTTCATAAAGTTTGGCCCAAAACGGCCCGGAGAACAAAGGTCGGCAGTGGTTTCTGTACCTCGGGTGACAGAAGAAAATTCTATTGAATGTCGTTGAGGAAAATCATAGTGGGGGATTGGGTCACATTCGGTGTGGTGGGGCTTATGTGTGAAATGTTTTGACTTTTGGGGGTGGAAATATTTCGGACACAGCTTAAAGTCTATGATGAGTGTCTTTGTTTAAGGACGAAATTGGTTAATGATTTCATTCCATTTTGTATGAGTTTGCAAAAGTCAAAGGAATTTTGGTTTAAGGGCTGAATTTACTTAAAACTGAGGAGAGTTTAAACTGGCTGAGTTCTGGGTATCCACGGAATCGTGAGACATTATATGGAATCCTGCAAATCCGCAGGTTTAAACTCTCAACTCAACAATCCTCCTTAATATTAAAAAAACCTCAAAATACCTCAAAACATTTTCTATATTCTCCAGAGCTTTTGGAGCTTTTTTTTTGTTGAAAATTTCATTGATTTAGAAAATCCCCAAATTCATTTCAAATAATAATTTTTTTTTATTGCCAAAAATCCTTGAAAAAAAATTAAATAAAACATTTTTTTTATTTTATCAAGAAATTGTGTATTTTTTTTTTTTTTAGAAAATTTTAAAAATTCCCAGAATTTTCAGAATTTTTGTTTAACGAAACTTCATTCATTTCACCCTCCCAAACTCTTGAGCCAATGGTTTGTGTTGTTATACTGCTGACCCTTTTCAAGTTTAATACACAAATCTCCAACAACTTTTATGCATTTGTTAAATCTTTCACAGGACCAATTGTTAATTGACAGCTTTAGAACATTTTTCAATTATCAACCAACCAAAAAAAAAAAAAAAACTCCCCGGAACAACAACAGCAGTTTATGTACAATTTGTTTTGACAATTTCAATGGAGATAACCAACTAAAAACAGCAACCAAGGACCAAAAAAACCTAAACAACATGAACTTAATTAACGTCTGATTAAGAAAGACAGTAACAAAAACTATAACTTTTTTTTTTCCAAAAACAAAAAACTTTTCTCCACTCTCCGTGAAAGGAAGGGGGGGAAGCGTTTCATATTATCAGCAGACACAGCTCGATCTCCAAAGGACCACATTAATGTAATTAAGTTAGTGTATAAAATACAACAACAACAACAATACAAACTCTACAAATAAAAGGGAGCCGGAGCCAGAAAAGTACCAAGAAGGCGGCAAACAAATAATGTTAACCAGTTTATTTAATAATACAAAAAAAAAACAAAAAAACCAACAACTCTCTTTAAGTTGTAGTTAAGTGTAGAAAAATAAAAACAAAACAAAAAAAACATTAAATGCATTTGGTAAAACAGCTTTAACTAGTAAACTAAGTGACCAATCTATAAACCAACAAACCGGAAAAACTCATATAGAAAATTAATTAAACTAAATTTAAGTAAATGTACATTTTAGAACAATTCTAAACTATCCTAAACAAAAAAAACATAAAACCAAACCCCCCCGTCAATTAAAACAATAAACACAAGAAACTAGCAAATTAATCGTAAACTTCGTATAGACTGTAAATAACAATAACTAAATAAGTGCAAAACCAAAATCTAGAACAATCTATTTCTAACGCTCTACGCGCTACGTAATCTTAGAAACCATTAAAAAACATCTAAACCTCCTACAAATCGTCTCAGAGTAACCAAAAAAAAAAACAGGTAACATTAAACACAAATACCCAACTAACACATACTGGGAGTACTAAACAATTAAACACAAATTGTGAAAAACCAAACAACAGACATTTCATTTATAAATAAACCAACAACAAAAACTAATAACTAATAACTCAAACGCACTAGAAAACTAGTTAAAGATGAAACTAAGAAGCCCATCTGAAACAACTGAATGTGTAAATGTCTCTCTAGTTTATTGTCTCTATCTCTCTCTCTCTCTCTGTGTGTCTCCCCACATGTAAACCAAACCAACACCACAGGAAGTTCAAACTAAACGCAACGTGTGGCGCCAAAACTCATGAACCACCTCAACACACACCCAATCCAACCAATACAAATATTCTACACTTCTCCCGCCTTCCCTCTAACCCCGAAGCACTTCTTCTGCTGTTTGTCTGTTTCGTGTTAAACTTTTCTTTTTTCCTCCATTTATTTTATTTCTTCATGTTTTCTTATTTCATTTCTTATCCCGCTGAGTGTCTGTGTGTGTGTGTCTATGTTTAAGTTAAGCGCTTATTTAAATCTCTTAATATCCGGCTTTTTGAACTATTACCAAATGAGAAGAGCTGCCGCTGCCGTCAATGTGTTGGCCGCCGATGGCGCCCAACTTACAGATGCTGAAGCATTTATGCCTCACGCCGCTGACACAGAAAATGCTGGTCTAACGGAAAGTCAAATGAATTTAACTCCAAGACTCTTAACTCCAAATGGCATCGTGACTAAGAAATATTCTAAAATGTATAAATGGTTAATTGTAAGTTGATGTTGTTTGTTGTTATTGTTATTATTGTATTTCGTTAATTAGCCTTTTTTACAATTTTTAAAATATTTCTTTTAAAAGCATGCAGTGAATCCTTATTTTGTAACTTATTTTTACAGGACAAACAGAAATCCGAAATAATAAAAATGTTTGCTCAGATCGGCCCAGTTTAATCCTACATAGATCCCAGTTAAATCCCATATACCCGGGGTGGTTAATTTCACTTTATTCATAGAACAATATCCTCCTCTTAACCACATTACTTCTGTTGTCAAAGCTCTAAATTTGCATTCTTTAAAGATTATGGAAGTCGAGCGCAAAAGGAAAAGGAAAACAATTAAATGTTTATTGTTGCGGCTCCTAAGATGACCTGTGCTTCCGGGGCCATAACATTGCTGAATCTTCGAAAGGTGTGCGTAACTGGATTCGTTACGAAATGTCCTTTCATTTCAGTACCCATTTTGACGTATTGTACAAGGGGACGTTTTTTCGGCCCCTAAAATCCCATGTGTCCGATCTCAAAATTATTTCCAAATTTCAAAAAGAACTAAATTTTTTAAATCCAGACAAAACATCAGTTCGTTTTAGTACGCATTTTGACTTGTTGTACAAGGGGACGTTTTTTTGGACTCTAAAATCCCATGTGTTTGATCTCAAAATTATTTCCAAATTTCAAAAAGGACTACATTTTTTAATTCCAGACAAAACATCAGTTCGTTTTAGTACGCATTTTGACTTGTTGTCATTTTGAATCTGCATACCATGGGACGTTTTTTTGGACTCTAAAACCCCAAATTTAAAAAAAAAAACAATATTTTGAATTACAGACAAAACATCAGTTCATTTGAGTACCTATTTTGATTTGTTGTACAATGGGACGTTTTTTCGGCCCCTAAAATCCCCTGTGTTCGTGCTTAAAATGTTTCCAAATTTTAAAAATAACTACATTTTTGAATTCCAGCCAATACATCAGTTCATTTGGGGTCACATTTTGAATCGGCGTACAAGGGGACGTTTTTTCGGCCCCTAAAATCCCCTGTGTTCGGGCTTAAAATGTTTCCAAATATTAAAAAGAACTACATTTTTGAATTTGAGACAAAATTTCTGTTCATTTAAGATCCCATTTGTCTGTGTACACAAGTGGACCTTTTTTCGGCCCATGATTCCTGACATAAAATGTTTTTAAATCTTCAAAGAAAATATTTTTTTATATTCTAAACAAAATCTCTATTCATTTATGTTCGCATTTTGACTTTGTTTACAAGGGGACGTTATTTCGGCCCCTAAAATCGCCTGTGTTCGTGCTTAAAATGTTTCCAAATTTTAAAAAGAACTACATTTTTGAATTCCAGACAAAATTTCTGTTTATTTAAGATCCCATTTTGACTCTGTGTATAAGGGGACGTTTTTTCGGCCCATGTTTCCTGGCACAAAATTTTTTCAAATCATACAAAAAAATATTTTTTTGAATTCTAGACAAAAACTCAGTTCATTTGAGTCCCATTCCCGTTTTGACTCTGTGTATAAGGGAACGTTTTTTTCGGCCCATGTTTGGCATAAAATGTTTTCAAATCATACAAAAAAATATTTTTTTTAATTTTTTTTTTACTCTTTGTAGAAGGAGACGCTTTTTCGGCCCCTAAGGAGCCATAAGTTTGAATTTAAAATTCATTCCAAAATCATAAAGAGAAATAATTATTGGAATTACAGATGAAATCTCAATTAATTCATGTAACCATATTGACTCGGTTTACAAGGGGATGGATTTTCGGCAAAAAATTTAATCAAACACAGAAGATAAATTCATAGTTGGATTTATGATAAAACGTCCGTTTATTTGAGTGCCCATACACACTCTTTTGCAAGGGGACGAATTTTGGGCCCCTTAGGGCTAATGGTTTAGGGACATAAGTACGTATTTGGAGCAGTAACAACATTTTCTTTTCTTTGACAACCCTAAAGCATTTGTTTTTACAAGTGGCCGTTCTTTTCGTCCCACTATTTTGGGAAATCTTTAAAAAAATTTCGTACTTGGGTTCCTGCCGGTTTTTCCGTCTCACAATTTTGGGATATCTTAAAAATAATTTCGTACTTGAATTCCTGAGGAAATTTATTATTTTTTTCTGCTTCCATTGCAAAAGGTACGGTTTTTGGGCCCATTGCGGCTCGTGGGTTTGGGACAAAAATAATGTATCCAGATTTTGAAAATAACCACATTTTTGGATTTGCGAGGGAATTTAATTTACATTCAGTACCCATTTGTCTATGTGTACAAGTGGACACATTCCTTCACACAATTTCATTATGAAATTCACAAAATTCCCAAAAAAATCCTAAAAATAACTAACTATTCGAATATGTGGCGAAATATTCTTTCTTTCTTTCAACTCCCTCCATTTGTTTAATGGGCCTTTTTTTTGGCCCCCCTGAAACTGGCTCAAAGTTTAATTAAACCTTAGAAATAATTATTTCTTTCTTTCTTTCAATTCCCTCCATTTGTTTAATGGGCCGTTTTTTTGGCCCCCTTGAAACTGGCTCAAAGTTTAATTAAACCTTAGAAATAAGTTTAAGTATTCTAATCCTCCCTGCTAATGATTTTCTCATTGGCGAGGGCTTTCAATTCCTAATTCTCTAAATCACACTGTGTAAATGTTATGACGTTTGAAAAAATAAACACTTTATTTCCAAGGAAATATTAAAAAGAAAACGTTTTTACCCAGAATAATATTATGGAAATATATTTACAACTACACGACTGTTAACGCTGTGTTTATACTGAAACATCATTTATCAACATTGACTTGGCAAATAGAGACAGGCAGGCGAATGCGAAGGCGATTACCGAAGTTAACTAAACAAGTAAACAAATTTGAAAATAACATCTCCCTTTCGTCACTGATTGATAAAAGGCTGCGAATGTCAAAATGGTTTCACATTCTTCTACGCACCGGATTAAAAGCTCCAAAAGAAATCGATCACTAAACAGTCAAGAGCTTCAAAAGCAAAAAATTCGGGATACAGTTCATGTTGGAGGAAAAAAAAAACATTAAATCACAAAGAAAAAACTTTAAAGATTTGATTTCCCAATAAAAAACAAGGATGGAAATTTCGAAATGACGGCGACCATGATGACCTAAGTAAATTACCAATTTCATATACAATTCAGTTTGGGGAAAGTGGACAAAAAAAACATCGATGATGATTCAGCAGCGGAAGGGTCAATTCGGCAGCTCTTGGGTGGTTTTAATTCACCCATGCCAAATCCCAGCAAAGCTCTGTGCAATACAAAATGAAAGTATCAGCTGTTAAAGAGTCATATTACAAACGGGTGTTGTTAAGTCTGATTTGTTAAGGGGGATTTTCTGCTTAGGAGCGTCTAGTGAAAAAAAAATTAAAAAACAAACTTGGTATTCATTTGCTTTTTCCTCTTAGAGAACAATGTTCCTTACAGTCTACTATTAATGTAAATATTTTACTAAAAATATATTCATGCCTTCAGTTGTCGAAACAAACTCTAGAATCGCATGTCTTTAGTTAAAATCGAAGGTTTCGTTCATTTGGCCTCGAGTGTCGTTAAGTCAAGTGAGATTAAAAATACAGGATAACCTTCGGCATAAGACAGGCCTCGGTCGCCCTCCTCCATTGACGCTTATACAAATTTCCAGAAAATATTTTCATTTTAGCCATAAGGCCTAAATCGTTTGTCAACTGAGAACAAATATTTGCTGGTTCATTTCATTGTTGATAACATAAAGTAAGTAATTGGGTGTTAGTACACTTAAAATATTATTTTATATATTCCCTGATGAGGCAACCAACGGCAACAGCCAAGTCCTTTAAGGACCTTTAGCAGTTCAGTTACATCTTCCACACCAGCGTCTATGCATACATGCCCTCACGTATGAACGAGAGGATATAACACAAATCCGTTTACTTTCATTCAATTAGCCTTAAGGAAGTTTACGTGCTCATGTGTGCCAGTGCCAGAGAGGGCACATCTAAGGGTGTTGGTGTTGTTGTTGGGTTAGTTACAGTGAGCGAGTGTGTGTTTATGATTTTTTTTAGATTTTCACCTGAAGTTTACCAAAAAATCATCAAAATCCAAAGCAAGACAAACAGAAAAAAGAAATTTTGAAAATTCAATAGAAGTTTGTGAACGCACACAGGTAATACATCACCGAAATCCCCATAAGGGAGCTTAGAAATGCCGCCCCCTCTGCATGTGTGCCGTACGGCTGCCTGCATGTGCCTTAGCCCGCTGGATAATTCTGTAATATTCGTGTTATCGAATAAATCTTTCATAAGCCTGGTGTGTCTTTTTTTTTGTATTGTGCATCTCCTTCTTCTCTCTGCTGTTTCGGTGTAAGACCCCGCAACAAATCCATCATAAATATTGTTGTGGATTTTGTTTATTTGTTGTTAACAGCAACAACAATAAAACACCAATGTCAGATTTGCACACAGGCACATGTGGGGGGATATTTTTTAAAAGTCACCTAAGTCACTTTTATTGATATTTTTTAGAAAATTTAAAAAAAAATCTGTTTTTGTAATAGAAAATTTCAATAAAATTTTTATTTTTTTTTACAGAAACATTACAAAGAAATTTTTTTTTTTTAATAGAAAATTTTAGTGAAATTTCTAGTTATTTATAAAAAATTTCAGTGAAATGTAAATTTTTTTCCTAGAATTTTTTTTTTATATAAATTTCAGTTAAAATTCATTTTTTTTTATAAAAATGTCAGTCATACTTTATTTTTTTTTATAAAAATGTCAGTGAAAATTTAATTTAATTTTTTTTTATAAAATTTCATTGAAATTTTCTATTAAAAAAAATGAAATTTCACTGAAATTTTTATAAAAAAAATTCAAATTTCACTGAGATTTTTATAAAAAAAATTTCAATTTACCTGCAATTTTAAAAAAAAATTAAAATTTCACTGAGATTTTTATAAAAAAAATTTAAATTACACTGAAATTTTTTATAAATAAATAAAAATTTCAAATTTAAGTTTCACTGAAATTTTTATAAAAAAAAATTTAGTTTTAACTGAAATATTTATAAAAACAGAAAATTTTAATTTTTTTTTTAAAATTTCAGGTAAAATTCAATTTTTTTTATAAAAATCTCAGTGAAATTTTAATTTTTTTTATAAAAATTTCAGTGAAATTTCATATTTTTTTTAATAGAAAATTTTAGTGAAATTTTTATTTATTTATAAAAAATTTCAGTGTAATTTAAATTTTTTTTTTATAAAAATCTCACTGAAATTTCATATTTTTTTTAATAGAAAATTTCAATGAAATTTCTGTTTTTTATAAAAATTTCAGTTAAAACTTAATTTTTTATATAAAAATTTCAGTGAAACTTAAATTTTTTTATAGAAAATTTAATTTTTTTTTCCGACGAAAATTCACTGAAATTTCTATTTTTTTTAATAGAAAATTTTAGTGAAATTTTTATTTATTTATAAAAAATTTCAGTGTAATTAAAATTTTTTTTATAAAAATCTCACTGAAATTTTATTTTTTTTAAATTTCAGGTAAAATTCAATTTTTTTTATAAATTTTTTTTTATTTTTTTTATAAAAAATTCTGTAAAATTTTATTTTTTTTTTTAAAAATTCTGTTAAATTTTAATTTTTTATCATCAAAATTTCAGTGAAATTTTAAGATTTTTTTAATAGAAAATTTCACTGAATAAATATCTTCTTTTTTAATAGAAAATTTCAATGCCAATTTTTTTTTTTTTATTTTATGAAAATTGCAGTTAAAACTAAATTTTTTTTATAAAAATTTCAGTGAAACTTCAATTTTTTTTTTATAGAAAATTTCATTTTTTTTTTGAACAAAATTCACTGAAATTTCTATTTTTTTTTTAATAGAAAATTTCTATTTTTTTAAATAGAAAATTTTTTTTTTGTAATAGAAAATTCTTTTTTAATAGAAAATTTCACTGAAATTTCTCTTTTTTTTTTAATAGAAAATTTCACTGAAATTTCTCTTTTTTTTTAATAGAAAATTTCACTGAAATTTCTCTTTTTTTTAATAGAAAATTTCACTGAAATTTCTCTTCTTTTTTAATAGAAAATTTCACTAAAAATTCTCTTCTTTTTTAATAGAAAATTTCAGTGAAATTTCTCTTCTTTTTTAATAGAAAATTTCACTGAAATTTCTATTCTTTTTTAATAGAAAATTTTATTTTTTTGTAATAGAAAATTTCACTATTCTTTTTTAATAGAAAATTTCACTGAAATTTCTCTTCTTTTTTAATAGAAAATTTCACTGAAATTTCTCTTCTTTTTTAATAGAAAATTTCACTGAAATTTCTATTCTTTTTAATAGAAAATTTCACTGAAATTTCTATTCTTTTTAATAGAAAATTTCACTGAAATTTCTCTTCTTTTTTAATAGAAAATTTCACGGAAATTTCTCTTCTTTTTTAATAGAAAATTTCACTGAAATTTCTCTTTTTTTTTAATAGAAAATTTCACTGAAATTTCTCTTTTTTTTAATAGAATTTTCACTAAAATTTCTCTTTTTTTTTAATTGAAATTTCTCTTCTTTTTTAATAGAAAATTTCACTGGAATTTCTCTTCTTTTTTAATAGAAAATTTCACTGAAATTTCCATTTTTCATTTCTTGACTTAGTCTACTTGCCAAATTACCGCCACGCATCCCACTCCTGGCTGAGGAGTTTTTCTTCTTCAAAGACATACTCGTCATCTTTTAAAGCCTTAAGGCTTTTAAAACGGAAACAGGAAGATGCGTTCACACACTCACCCGTTAAGTGTTCCGTTGCGTATTCTCTTGGCTGTTTTTTCTTTGGTCTTCTTCTTCTGTTTCACATAATTGGATTCGCATTTCTAGTCACTTACAGTTGCCCAGCTATCATGACTCGTTCTGCTCCGTTGACTCCCCAACCACCTGACTCAAGACTTGTCCTGAGCCGCCCACATTACACAGCCGCATCTGATGCTCCTTGGGTTGTTTTCTTGCCGTTCAATTCCACTCGTGCATCGTACGCCGGTGTTTAGACGTGGTTAGCAGAGGAAAGGGAGGAGGGGACATGCTTAGTTAACCCCGTTGTGTTTTCTAGTTATTTTATTTATTTTTTTTTTGTCGTTGTTGTTTTTGTTCTGGTTTTGACTTTAGCTTTGGCTTTTGTTTGACTGTTTTAAGTGTTTTATTGTGTGTTATTTATTTGCCTGACTTGTCTCTTTGCCACCAATTTATTTATCCCACAAATGCCCCGGGCTGTTTACCCCCCCTCCCCAAGGTCTGTCTGCCACTGTGTGCGAGTTCACAAGTGTCAAAGCCTACAAATGGCAAAAAAAAAAAAGAAAAGAACTGTGTTTTTGTTATTTATTGGCCATGCCGGCATAGATTTCTATTTTTAGTTGGAAGTTTTTGCTGGACTTTTTTTGATTTGTTTTTCCAAATTAAACAAGGGAATCCAGGACTATGGACATCTGTGACAGGAGTCATGTACAGCGTGTCACTAATGCTTGACCGGTGGTTTAGCCTGCATTGAATCAGCGTATCCAAAGTGCCAATCGGTTGAGCAGCTTAAAAATTACAAAAATATTATCAGACTTTCAGTAAAAGACTCTTTGAGAGCAATTAATGTTGAGGGGTCTTTGCGCTCAACTTTTTGTGGTGGCTCAGCTACTCAACTACCTAACGATCTAGAATATATTTTCGAATGAAACGGAAATTAGAAATATTTTTTAATAAATTTGGAACTCCACAGGGAAGTTCATTAATTTAATTTGAAAATATTCTATTTCCTCTTTCACCTTGAGCGGGGTTTCTGTTATAGAAATCGAATCTAATGCTCTTGTATTTGTTCAGTGATACTCAGGATAAACACACACACACACACAATTGTAACAGTATTCCACTGGTTATGGATATTCCGCTTTGAAATTCTCTATAAAAGACGAAATTAGTCCAAATTTTCTTTAAACGACAAATTTAGTCAAAATTGTAAAAAAAAATAATGGGTTGATTAAGTTTAAGGAGATATCAGTTTTGATGTGTTTTTTTAATTGCCCCTTTACCCCGAAATAATTTCCATATCTCGTTGCCATTAGTATCCTAAACATTTCAAGTGACTTTCGTATATTTCGTCGTATTTTCTTTTTTCGGTTTTGTTTTCCTAAGGTCTTAGTTTGACTTAGTCATGCCATTGAGTTCTTGAGAAGAAGTGCCACTAACAAGGATATGTCGTGTATCTAAGACGACAGCACAGCCCAACATCTGCCGAAAAGGAATGCAACTGCAAATAGAAAAGGAAGCGATTCGAAACCATTGAGACAACTTTGCACGTACCAGATGTCTATATTTAGGACTATAGCTGGTATATCGGATGTTGTGCGAGCACAAGGATAACAATCAGTTTGTCATTGTGTCTATTAAGGAAAAGCGTAGCTTTTTATGGTATTAACATATACATACGGCAAACACACAGATCACACACACACACTCACGTGTATGCTTCAGCTTAGAATTCCAACTACTCGGGATGTGTTTGTGTTGGTGACTGCACAATTCACTCGTGTTGGTATCTCCGTCATATCCCTGTGTCAACCCAACATACCAAATGACTTGAGAATAATATTATAATAAGCTTACCATCTCAAGCCTCAAGCTTGAAAAAGAGTTGAGAATATATTGTAAAAGGCTTGTGTAACAATTGTAGAAAAATCGAAACGGAACCCTCTTGATAATATTAAATGTGTACGCTTACAATAAGCTTATCCATGTAATTGTAGAATAAGCTTACGAAAATAATATTGTGTCAAGCTTATGCTTGTAATTGTAGAATAAGCTTACAAAAATAATATTGTCTCAAGCTTATGCTTGTAATTGTAGAATAAGCTTATATTAAAATTTGGTTTTTTTTTTGGTAATTTTCGTTAATATTAATTAATTTTATTAATTCAGTTCATTTTTTTTTGTACATTTCGGTTTTAATTAAAAATAATGCTTAAATTGCGTACACTTCTCTTTGTCTCTGTTCCTATCTGCCAAGTCGTCCGTTACTAATTTCCTCCAGCAATTCCTTATAAAATTTGATGCCTTGGCAACAAGTGTCACTTAATTTTCCTGAAAAAATATATCATAAAAAATTAATTGTATTTAAATGTATAATTTGTACTAAAAAAATTTTTGGTTTATATACGAATTGAACTTACAAAAGAAGTAAAGTTTTCCTCTTTTTCTTGCAGCCCTTCATCTGGGCTGCTATCAAAATCCCCAGCACTGAAATCTTCATCCAATTCATTAGTATTTTGTTTTTTATTATTAAAAAGAATTTCAATCACTTCTTTTGTTTCTCTTCGAACACTTTTTTTATATTTATTAGGCATTTTTATTATTTTATTAAAATTTTACCAATTTTTTAACACAACACAATTATACGTACACTCGCTTTGAAATCGAACACTAAATGCAACACACAAAACAAATTTGTCCAAAAATCAAGCTTGCCTTGTTGACACTTTTCACCAAATGAAACATTAAAAGAAAGCAAAACTAACAAATTTGTCAACAAATGAAGCGGCACTTGTTGCCACATTTCTCTTACATACTTAAGAAACGTTTGTCTATAACAAGAGTTTCTCAAGCGTAACGGCACTTTCTAGATTTTGTGCGCGAACTTGAGAAACTATTGTGGATTTACTATTTTTATAATATTGTTCTCAAGTTTTGTGCGCGAACTTGAGAAACTATTGTGAATTTACTATTTTTATAATATTCTTCTCAATTTTTGTGCGCGAACTTGAGAAACTATTGTGGATTTACTATTATTATAATATTGTTCTCAAGTTGTATTGAGATTTTATTCCTATTTGGTATGTTGGGAATACACATGACAAAAAAACAGTAACAAATGTCTGCCTGTGTATGGGTGTGTGGCATTTTTAAATTGCACCCCCCACACATCCACCCACACACTGATAGAGTCACATGCATATCCTTACAAATCATTTTTGCCAATTTAAATTATGATATCTGCCAGCATTTGCGTACGCTGGCCTGGCTCAAAGACTTGCCGTTGTTATTTGAATTTGTATTTTGTTGAATTTTCCATTTCCTGTTTACCAACGGAAGTTGCCATAAACACACGTACGTTTACCCTAGCAAATGAACGTGTCATACCTTATCACAACGAGGAGACTTGGTGGTGGGTATTCACGGATGCGGATGCGGAAGTGGCTGTGGTGGTGGGAGATTTTGGTTTCGTCAAGTATCTCTGCTTGTACATCTTACAAAACAAACGATTTATCTTTTTCGAAAGAAGAATTCAAATGTTTTTTTATTTTGTTTAAAATTATCGAGTGGTAATTGTGTCAACGAAATGGATTTTCTTTTCTAATTTCTTTTAACGACTTGGGGATATGCGCTTTGCTTTCACCGCCGCGGTCAAGCAAAGAAAAATGCACAGTGGTTGATATCCAATCGAAATTTCGACATAAAACTGTAGAAGAAGATGAAACTCTCTATAAAGATGGTGTTCTCTATAAAAGCGAATTTCCACGAAATTGTCTATAAAAGACGATTTTCTACGAAATTCTCTACAAAATTTGATTTTCGACGAAATTCTCTATAAAAGACGAAGTTTTCTATAAAAGAAGATTTTCCACGAAACACTCTATAAAACACGATAAAAGTCGATTTTCTGCGAAATTCTCTATAAAAGAACAATTTCGACGAAATTTTCTATAAAAGACGATTTTCGACGAAATTTTCTATAAAAGACGATTTTCGACGAAATTTTCTATAAAAGAACAATTTCCACGTAATTTTCTATAAAAGAACAATTTCCACGAAATTTTCTATAAAAGAACAATTTCGACGAAATTTTCTATAAAAGAACAATTTCGACGAAATTTTCTATAAAAGAACAATTTCGACGAAATTTTCTATAAAAGAACAATTTCGACGAAATTTTCTATAAAAGAACAATTTCGACGAAATTTTCTATAAAAGAACAATTTCGACGAAATTTTCTATAAAAGAACAATTTCGACGAAATTTTCTATAAAAGAACAATTTCGACGAAATTTTCTATAAAAGAACAATTTCGACGAAATTTTCTATAAAAGAACAATTTCGACGAAATTTTCTATAAAAGAACAATTTCGACGAAATTTTCTATAAAAGAACAATTTCGACGAAATTTTCTATAAAAGAACAATTTCGACGAAATTTTCTATAAAAGAACAATTTCGACGAAATTTTCTATAAAAGAACAATTTCGACGAAATTTTCTATAAAAGAACAATTTCGACGAAATTTTCTATAAAAGAACAATTTCGACGAAATTTTCTATAAAAGAACAATTTCGACGAAATTTTCTATAAAAGACGATTTTCGACGAAATTTTCTATAATAGAACAATTTCGACGAAATTTTCTATAAAAGAAAAATGTCGACGAAATTTTCTATAAAAGAAAAATGTCGACGAAATTTTCTATAAAAGACGAATTTCGACGAAATTTTCTATAAAAGACGAATTTCGACGAAATTTTCTATAAAAGACCAATTTCGACGAAATTTTCTATAAAAGACCAATTTCGACGAAATTTTCTATAAAAGAAAAATTTCGACGAAATTCTCTATAAAAGAAAAATTTCGACGAAATTCTCTATAAAAGAACAATTTCGACGAAATTCTCTATAAAAGAACAATTTCGACGAAATTCTCTATAAAAGAACAATTTCGACGATTTTCGACGAAATTCTCTATAAAAGTAGAATTTCGACGAAATTTCCCATAAAACACAAATTTCGACGAAATTCTCTATAAATGAAGAATTGTGAAGAATTTCGACGAAATTTTCTTTCAAATATGAATTTCTACGAAATTTCCCATAAAACACGAATTTCGACGAAACATCCTTTAAATGTATTATTCTGACTTTTTCCTTCCATGATATCCTTGTATAGATTTTGTTTAGCCACATCGTTATAGGATTTGTAGACATTCATATAATGTTGTTTTATATTTAAACCTCATGTCGAGGTGGCAGATCTGAGAGAATACATTAGAATATCTCAAAGGTTGTGTATGTCAGAAATTGGCATCCTGCAGACGCTTTTGATGAGGGTTTTGTTTAACACGTCAAATTGCCAGACGAAATCGAACTACAGCCGTTTACTATATGATGACCTCATGTCAGAGCAGCAGACAAAAATGAGACAAAGTATAATTAGAGCCTTTTTTTAAGGCGAACGTGGACTCTCTTAGTTGGGTATGACACAAATTGACAGTTTACATTCTCCAGATCATAATTGTTTTGTTTTTCCAGATCATAATTAACAATTATTCAGGTGTTGTTTCAATATTTCCCCTATTGTTCCTGGCATAGTCAACACTTTATTCTCAAAGGCTCTCATTGAAAATTGTCTAGCAATTTTACCAATATTGTTTTTTAATCGGCTCAGTATTTAATTATTATCGATAATAGAAGGAAACGAATGTTGTTTGAGTACAACATGGGTTACGCCAGGATTTCCTCCACATTTCCACTTGTGTTCCACATTTATTTTCACAAAAGCTACCATTGGAAAGTCAACAAGTAGGGCTACAGATCATGTCAACATTGTCTTGTCATCCATCCTGTAGTTTAACCGCAATGGGTAAAATGATTTAACAGGAAAAATGTGTGTGATAATTAATAACACTCATACGTCCAGTGGTCCAAAAGTAACGGAGAATTTGTCTACGTTGATATAAATGGTCATAACTTTGGTATTTTCCGATAGATTTTCTTTGGAAATACCTGATTTTCTTCGGAGAAGATTGGACCACATGTAAGAAGCCAAATTGGGGTAGAAATGTTTTTTGAAGCAATTAGTTTTGTCTGGGAATTTTGGAAAAGACAGAAAATGTGTTTAAATTTTTTTCTTTTAGAAATTTCGTATCATGTTTTGAGGTGGTTTTGCATTGGGTAATTTTTCATAAATTGTTTGGGGGATTTTCCAGAATCATAATTATACACTCCATCATAGGATGGAGTATATACTAAGTTTGTCATTCCGTTTGCAACACCTCGAAAGAGTGATCTGCGACCCTATAAAGTATATATATTATTGGTCAGTGTAACATTCTAAGACATTCTAGCGATGTCCGTCTGTCCGTCCGTCCGTCTGTTGTCTGTTGAAATCACGATAGAGTGCGAACGACCAACGCTAAAAAGCTGAAATTTTGTCGGAAGATGTTTTTTGCCCATAAGCAGGTTAAGTTCGAGAATGGGCCATATCGGACCAAAGGGGAAAAAGTTCCCCTTTACGGGACTAAATATATTCCGGCCATAATCAAATTTTTCAAATATTTTTTTTCACTACATCTAAGTTCTAAGTTTATATAATTTATAGATGGGAAAAAAATCCCAAAAATGGGCGTGCTCATGGGTTCCGTGGACCCTTGGGGCCCAAAAAAGGGCCCATGATAAACATGCGCATATGGGTATCGAAGTGCAACGAAATTTACTCACGAACCCAAATATGCCTTTATTTTCACCATTTTCCTAAATTTGTTGATCCGGTTTCTGGGACTATCGGGTCACCAGCGGCCCAAAAACCGTCCCTTGACAAACATGGACATATGGGTATCGAAATGCAACGAAATTTTCTCGCGAACCCAAATATGCATTTATTTTCATGATTTGGATAAAATTTGTGATCGGGTTCCTGGGACTATCGGGTCACGAGTAGCCCAAAAACTCAGTTAGTTTTCTTATTTATTGACTTTTTAAGGATCCATGATGGAGGGTATATAAGATTCGGCCCGGCCGAACTTACTATTTGTCCACTTGTTTTTCATTTATTTCGGGGAGTTCTTCATTTCGGGGTATTTGTCATAGAACCTTTATGATGTGTCCTTTAGTCTTTAAAACATTATACAAAATGTCCTTGACTTTAAAAATGTTAGTTAATGTCCCCCTCCCACACTTCACTTCAGAAGCTTAAGCCCTGTTCATTTTTCTGTTGTTGTAATCACTGTGCTGCTGTTTAGTTTCTGGAAAAACACTACACAGTTTACGAAGCTTAAGAGTTTTTCGATTTGTTTTCAGGTTTGCTTTGTGTGTAGCTAAGAGAGAGACCATTCCAGAAGATAAAAAAGAAGAAAAAAAAACTATGGAAAAATACCAGAAAGAAGAACAATAAAATCGAATGACAGCAGCATGTTATTGGTTTAATGGATATGTCAAAACACACACACTCGCTCACACACAAACTTAGCCATTCACCTCCCACCCTGTAACACTCACACCAATTTATCAATAATTCCCTTACGGCTGTCATGGTTTTATATCGGTCTTCTTAAGGAAATCCTGCATATATCCCAAAATGTTACTAAAGGCTATAACAGCACAAACGAAGCGATTATTTCATTTAACGAATTTTCAAGATTTCTTTATTTGCCACTTATTTAAAGGCCAGCACACAACTCCTCCCCTTTACCACTCACGGCATTAAAACATCATGGCCAAGACAACAAAAAAATGATCAATTTACACCGGCACAAATTGGCCAAATTGTCTAATTTCATAGCTATGGCCGAAAATAAAAAAAGAAAAGCAAAAAATACTAACCGACCCTTTATGAAAATGTCTGAAAGGCCGTAGTGAAAAAAACTACACATTTTCAAAACTCCTCCGAAAAGAAAGAACATGAAAAAAGGGAGGAGGAAAAAAGAAAATAAACTAACAAAGAACCTCTGGAAACCCTTCAAAAAGTGATAGCCATTATTAGGTTTATATAAATGTTATCTTTTCGGCAGCTCCTGTCGCTTGCCTCTGCCAGGACCTCCACCAACTGGCATGCCATGAAATGGCATTTGTTACACTTATACTTTTGCCACTTTCATTTCTTTTTTGTTTTGGTTTTCTTACTACGGTTGAGATCTCTGTGGGTATGTGCTTTTTTGCGTTTTTCACTTAAGGGGTGGGGTGGAGAGTGGGAATGAAGTGAGAAACTGTAATAATTGAAAGGGGGCGAACAAAAAAGGATTCCGTATCCCCCCCTGAGCTGTCAATCCTCCATCGGTGGTGTTATATTTTGCCATCGAGAACAGGAAAAAAAAGATGAATTCTCCAACAATAGGCCAATCATTGTGATTGTTTGTAACCACTGAAGTGTTGTAAACCCCATAATAATAATACAAATTTTCAGTCATATCATGAACCTTAAGGCGTCTTTTTTTCCGGCTGGCAAGAAAAGTGTAATTTGGAAATGTTACATATGTTTAGGAAAATAATATTCGCCTTTTTCTGGTTTAATGAGGAACATAAAAGGCAATGACCGAACAGTTCACAGCGTTCAATTTCAATGTATGAATTGAATATTTCATACAAATTGTTTTTTTTTATACTTTTCCCGAGGTTCTTTGGTTTTTATTTTTACCATATCTCCAGTTAGAATTAACATTATTGGTCTGAAATGACTTCATTGTAATGGCAATAGACTAGGCTACAAATATTACACGAACTGTTTTCAAATCGGCTTCGTAGTTTTGGCGTAATAAGACAAACAATTGCACTTCCAACCGTTTCTTTGCTAATTAGAAACACTTATACGTACCGTGGTCCCAATGGAAGCTTTATTCACAAGAATTGTCATAACTTCAATGTTTTCCCATCGATTTACTTCAAAAGCAGCTTGTGTTTTTTCGGAAGGGCTTGAGCTTTATATGAAAAACCAACTTAAATCGATTTAAATGTTTAATGAGTTTTAATTTCTAGATCTAGGAATTTTTGCTGGACTTAGAGATTACTCTCTTACTCGAAAAATTGCCAGCATTTACGAGTTGAAACCAGAAGCTAAAACATGTTTAATGGTCTCATCTGGTTTACATGTCGAAATATCCTCCGGGAGATCGAAAAAGCTACAGTCGTTGGAGTTATTTACTCTGTAGTTCCACCGTAGAAGTGGTACGGCTTCAAGACTTCAAGAGAAATTATCCCAGCTAAACTACATCCAAGCACCAATCGGCTAATTGTCACACCTTCACATTCATGGATTTAAAATGTAGAAAATTAGGAAATTCCTAGGGTCTGATCAATGTTTGATTCTTGTCTTTATTAGTTGCCGACAGGAGGAACTTTGCACTTGTTTCACCGCCAGTGGGAACTTTGGCGGTCAAAATTCAAAAAAATCTCATACAAAACTGGACAACTTTTCATAATTTTTGGGTCAACATTTAATTTTTGAAAAATTACTCAATGCAAAATCTCCCAAATATTATGAAAAAACCCCCCCACCCCAAAAAAAAAACAACATTATAAAAATATTGACTTCTATCCCCAATTGTCCATGTTTTATATGAAAAGTTCCCCAATTTTTTATTTTTTTTCCCCAAAAATAACGACAAATTCCCTAAAAATTAAAAAATTGGAGAATTTTTTATTTAATAAATGGACAATGAAATATTCCCCAATTTTTTATTTTTGGCGAATTTTTCATATAAAAAATGGACAATGAAAAATTCCCCTTTCTTTATTTTTGGAGAATTTTTCGTTTTTTTTAGGGGAAAAATCCCCAACTTTTTTTATTTTTGGGGAAATAACATAAAAAATTGGGAATTTTTCATATAAAAAATGGACAATGAAAAATTTTGGAATTTTTTATATAAACATATCAATAATGGACAATGAAAAATTCCCCTTTTTTTATTTTTGGAGAATTTTTCGTTTTTTGGGGGGAAATAAAATAAAAAATAGACAATGAAAAAATCCCCAGTTTTTTATTTTTGGAGAATTTTTTATTTTTTTTTTTTGGGGAAATAACATAAAAAATTGGTAATTTTTCATATAAATTGTTTTTTTTATTTTTAGTTTTTTTTTAAATAACATTTTTTAAATAAACTGGACTACGAAAAGTTCCGAAATTTTTTCATTTCTGCGGATTTTTTTTTGTTGAAATAAAAAAAAAATGAATTTTTTTATATATAAAATGGACAATGAAAAATTTCCCAATTTTTATTTTTTGGGGAATTTTTTTTTTTTTTTTTGTGGGAAATAAAATAACAAATTTGGGATATTTTCATAATGAAAAATTTTACATAAAAACTGGACAACAAAAAATTTCTCATTTTTTTTATTTTTGGGGAATTTTCTGGTTTTTTTTTTTTGGGGAAATAAAAATAAATTTAAATTTTTTTTATATATAAAATAGACAATGAAAAATTTCCCAATTTTTATTTTTGGGGATTTTTTTTGTGGGAGTAGAATAACAAATTTGGGATTTTTTCATATAAAATATGGGCAATGCAAAATTACCCTTTTTTATTTTGGGGAAATTTTTTTTTTTGCGTATATGTAAATTATTTTATTATTTATTTATTTATTATTAATTACAATACAAAGTAAATTTATATTCTAATTTTGGGTCCAAGGGTAAACCGGGTGACAAAGACCATATGTTTAGATTTTTGCAGCGACAGACCAAAGCCTCTGGTGGGAATCGAACCCACAACCCCCACGCTGATAGGCAAGCACGCTACCAACTCGCCTACCGGGGCGCCTAAATTATTTTATAATTTTATTATTTGGAGTATTTTTCTTTTGGGGGGGATTTTTCATTTTGTTGTGATTTTGTTCTGCTACGTTTACAGAGCCATTGTAATTGTTGTTATCAAAACCATTTACAATTCTTTTATTTAAAAAAAAAAAATTGTTTATTTTGGCTAAATCTCGAGAATGAGTCAATGTTTCCAGGCAAACAGGCTATCATTTTCAAGTTTAGATGTTTTGCTACAGTTATTACCCACACTGTTTTTTAATCCGCTGAGAATTTTAAGCTCCACAGAAAATCTAAAATGTATCATTAATAAATAATAATACTTATGCGTACCCTGGTACCAAAATGAAAGTAGACTTGCTTAGATTTTGACCAGTATTGGCCTACAGCTCAAACCTTTCCTAAGAAAATGCTCTTTTTGTGACGAAAGTCTATTTATGAACACCGTAGTTAACTCCAAGCACAATATTGGATAATTTATGACCGTATTTTATAATTTCTTCACTCTCGGGCAATTCCGTAAAAAATTTCATTCTCCTTTTCATGCCATTGTTTCCTTCAACTATCTCCACTTGGAGTCCACCAATATAAACACACAAGCTATCGTTTTGTAGTCTATACAATAGGCTACAAATATTACTCGCGGTGAGTTTCAATCCGTTCAGTCGTTTAAGCACAATAGTAAAAGTATCATATTACTCTAATAAATAATAATACTTATACGTACCGAGGTACCAAAAGAAATTCGCCTTACTTAAATGCTCATAACTTCGGTATTTATATATCGATTTTCTTCAAAAATATCTCAATTTCTTGGAAAAGTTAAGGGCTTTGTTGATAATTGCTGTATATTCTCTGCTCTATTGGGTAATTCAGTAGAAATAGGGGCATTATCTGGATATTCCAAAAACTGAATACGTTTCTCCCGGAGATCCTTTTTCTTGCAGATGTTGGCATGCAAAACTGGTTGGCCCCTGTCATGGATTATAAAATTCCCTTTGTTGGTATATAAAATGACATTCGAGGCTGCCGGTGGTTCATATTGTCCTGTATTATCTTATATTTGTTTGGGTTATAGCTCGGAATACATCAGGCTCGGCAAATGCTTTGGAAAGTTGATACAACAAGTATTCTTTTCAATGAAAGTAAACCAAAACGTTCAACAATGAACTCTGGAACTTCAGCACCTTCCTAGTCATTCCTTAAATTCTAAACGCCGTATTATTCATAAAGATTTAGAATAGATTTATTAAGAAAAAATGTATGAAAATGCAAAAAAAAAATTTCCTAAATTTGTTTCTTAACAAAGCTGTTTTTGTATGAATTTGTATGAATACGGGGGGAAAAAATATTAGAAATCTTCTCGCCAACACCTACTACTTAAACACCTAATCAATTTACAATTATCACTTAGATTCCAACCCACGGAAATATAAAAATGGTTTGGCACACCACCCAATTCCCACAAATTTGATGACATTTAAAATGTTGGCCTCCAGGAATCCCGCAATCACCCTCAACAGACAACTTTTGTGCTACTCCAGTACTCCAGTTGTAGGACACATTTGGGAATTTGAAAAATCTGCAGACAATTTGGGGGAGATTTGTTGTGTGGAGAGTACATGAATGAATGTTTGTTTGGGCAAAAGCTTATGTGGCTTATGACGATTGAGATGTACGATTTTTTAATTGGCCAAACATTGTGATGAAGACCCCGACCCGAGGGGTGGGAGTTTGAAATGTCTTAATGTTTGCAGGAGCCTCATCTCTCATTGTCATCCCTCGGTGGCCTTCATCTTGTTTGTCAAAGTCGTCCTCCCTCCTCCCTCATGACCATCTTTGTTTTTGTTTCCTCAAGTCGTCCCTCAGTTCCGTTGCTTGTGTGTTGATATCAGCGGTAATCAAGTGTCTCCCTCTTGTCGTCGGTGTGGTTTTTTCTTTCTTCCTTCTTTTTTTTTTTTTTTTTTTTTGAGGTTGGGACATTATTTAAATAGATTTTATTTTAATGGACGCACAGCAAAGTGTGTTGTTTGGTTTTCCCGTACAAGTGGAAAATCACAGCACAGTTTGGAATATGAAATTCAAAAGAAAACTCTTAAGGCTCCTTTGGCGGTCAAAGATTAGGAAATTTCTTCGAAATGCTTGGCCACACACTTAAGAGACCACAGTCGGGGGGATTCCATGCATTAGTCGTGTGTTTTTAGGTCTAATTAACAGTGATGACTGTGGGGCATTTGATTGGCTACAGCAAGAATGTGTGATGTTTACAATCAGGCTCTGCTAGATCAGTTTTAATATAATTTATTCAAATTAATATTACTTATGCGTACCCCGGTCCCAACGGGAAGTTAAACTTAATTAACCCATTAATGCCCAGCGATTATTAATTTATTTTCATCTTTGTTTCCCTAATTTTCTATTTACATAAATTCTTTTGCTTATTGTTTTCTATTTGCTTGCATGTCTTCTTTGTGTGTTTTGCTTGCCGAAATTGTTCACAGCCACAGCACAACAGTTAAAAAAAGAAAAACTAAAAAACTCCCAGTAATCGAAAAAACGCTTTTCTTAAAAAACAACTAAAAATCAAGCCAAATCATTAATACAAAATATTCATTATGCTTTTCTTTAATTAAAACAAAAAAAAAACAATGCTTTTAATCGATCAACAAAATTTGGAATACAAAAAAATGCACCTTGAAAACCGAAATCAAAAACGCTAACAAAACGCCCTGCAATTTGAAATACGCCAAAATACGCCTTCAAACTAATACTTCAACCCTCAATTGATATCCATGTGTATCAATGAATTCACATGACAACAACCAAAAAAATAAAAACCTGCAAACTAAAACGAATTGAAAACGAAATTTGCCGTCATTCCTTCTTTTTGTCTATCTCGCTGTCCGTATACATTGTTTGTTTGTTTGTTCGTTTGTTTTTTTTTTTGCGCAAATGAAAAACATACAACCAAACGAAAACTATAGAATGTCAATGTTCTTCTTCCGCTTGCATAATCTTCAGCGCGCTGAGGAGAGTAAGCGCAAAAAGCGCGCCGAACGCCAGCGCCAACAGCAGCGCCATCGCAGAGGTGCCAAAGTGTTTCGTTGCGTCAGCGATTCAACGGGCCACTTGACATTAGCACCCAGCCGCCTGTTCGAAAAGACACCCATGAGTCCATCCGATAGTCTAGACGAAATAGCGTTACAGATACCCAGGTAAGCGGAGAATTTTGCCAACAACAGCAAACACACAATTACAATAATAATAATTCAAATTTCAAGGAGTGAAATGGTGGCCGCTAGGTTTTTTTTCTTCTCATATTCGAAACTTATGTTGATTGAAAATTGTATAACAAATTAACTATTCTATAAAAGTGGTTTATTTTAAGCATTTGCTGGAAAAAAAATCGTTTTCTACATAATAAGCAATTTTTTAAAAAATTGCCAATTTATTTAAACATTTTTAAAACAATTTTTTTAAGAGCCAATTTTTTAAAAAAAAATTACAAATTGTTTTTATTGATTTTTAAATTAAAAAAAATTTTTCTTACTAAATATAAAATTTAAAA
Source organism: Hydrotaea cyrtoneurina (assembly GCA_958296145.1). NCBI lineage: Eukaryota > Metazoa > Arthropoda > Insecta > Diptera > Muscidae > Hydrotaea > Hydrotaea cyrtoneurina. The sequence goes on along the minus strand of OY282516.1, from coordinate 75,708,297 downwards.
AAAAATTGATTAGTTTTATCAGTTTTTTAACGATTTTTGTGGAAAATTTATTAAAAATTGGAAATTTATTGAAGCAATTTCTTTAACGAGGCAAAAAATAAGCATTTTTTTTTGAAAAAAAAATTACCGCTTTGTTTTTTAATGATTTCTAAATTAAAAAAAAAATAGTTTCTTACTAAATATAATTTTTTTTAAAAAAATCGACAATTTGTTTAAGAAATTGTTAACGATTTTTGTGGAAAATTTATTAGAAATTGACAATTTAATCTATTTATTTATTTAATTTTAATAATTTTTTTTAAAAAATTAAAAATTGGCTACGCAGTTTTTTACAATTTTTAAGTGGCACAAAAATTCCATTATAAATATTCCAATTTCCTTAAGATTTTTTTAAATGCAATGTTTTTAACGCTTTTTAAATTGGAAAAAATCGTTTCTTGCTAAACAAGTTTTTTTGGAAAAAAAATGACAAGCTTTCATTTTAAAAAAATTTTTTTTTACGAAATATAAAAATATATATAATCGACAATTTGTTTAACCAATTTTTTTTAAAGATTTTTAAGTTTCGTACTAAACCCTTTTTTTTATAAAAAATGCCAATTTCGCATTATGTAAATGAAATTTTTTTAACGATTTTCAAATTTATTTTAAGAAAATTTCAAAAAATCTTTTTAAGAAAATTTCAAAAATTCTTTTTAATGAAATTTTTTTAACGTTTTATTTTTAAATTTTGTTTAATAATTTTTTAACGATTTTTGTGGAAAAAATAGTTTTCTTAAAACATTTTTTTTTTTTAGAAAAAAATCCAATTTCGTTTTTTAATTTATTTTTTTAAAAAAATAAAATTTTTAAAAAAAGTTATATATTCTCTTAAAGAATTTATATTTTTTATTTAGAAAAAAATCCAAAATCCGTTTTTCATAATATAATATATTTTTTTTTTAAAAATTTTATATTTTTTTTAAAAAAAATATTTTTTAAAAAAATTATATTTTTTTAAAAAAAATATTTTTTAAAAAATTTATATTTTTTTTAAAAAAAATATTTTTTAAAAAATTTATATTTTTTTAAAAAAAATTATTTTTAAAAAATTTATATTTTCTAAAAAAATTATATTCTTAAAAAAATTTATATTTTTTAAAAAATTTATAAATTTTTTAAAAAATTTATATTCTTTTAAAAAAATTATATATTTTTTTTTAAAAACTTATATATTTCTTTTAAAAAATTTATCTTTTTGTGTAAAAAATTTATCTTTTTGTTTAAAAAATTTATATATTTTTAAAAAAAATTATATTTTTGTTTAAGAAATTTATATTTTTGTTTAAAAAATTTATATTTTTTACAATTTTTTGCGAAAAAAATTTTCTTTCTACTACATTTTTTTTTTTTCATCATGATCAAGCAAATTGCCATTTAATTTGCTTGATCATAATGATATTTTTTAATAATTTTTAAATACAAAAAAGTGGCAAATCGTCTTTTTCTAAATATGCAATTTTTAACTTTTTTAAGAAAAGTTTTAAAAAAATTACAATTTGAAGAGTACAATTTGTTTTAAACAGAAATTTCTTTTACCGATTTTCAAATGCTTAGAATACCTCCAACCAAATATATTTCTAATGTCTGTCTCCTCTATATTAATTGGGTTTTTCCTTTATTTTTCTGTCTCGTTTCTTTACAGGTACGTTTAAAATTGCTCGGATAGTTTTTTCAAATCTTCTTAAATTCTCAGCCCCCATTCGAAAAATCAACGCCTCTGTAAGTAAATGATTTTGTTTTTTTTTAATGATATTTTTGGCAATAATTGCAAATCGATCTGTTTATGGCTGGCAATACAAAGTAATGGTCATTCATTAACATATATTGAAATTGTTATTATCGTGGGAAACACATGTATGTGAATAGGGAATGTGTTCGTTGTAGATGCCAATTGAAAGTGAAAATGCTTTTGGTAAGGTGTTTTGTATGTCTTGAGAAAAAGACTTGCAAAAAATCCTATTTTTGTCTAGAGACATTTTTATTACTTTCATAAAAAGTGGCTGTTAATATTCAAACATTTGCCAACTGTCATTTTAATGATTATGGGGAAAAATATAAAAAAAAAATCGTAAAAGCGTCGACGGAATTTGAATGGCACTTGAGACTTAATCAGCATAGTCTTGTGGAAATAAACCGCGCGAAAACGATTTTTATTAAACAACAAGTACTTGTCAGCCATCATGATTCTGATTTAATTCTATGGCTACTTACAATCTTAACAGATTTTCAGTCGCCTGTAAAAGTGGAATTCCACGAGTTTTCTTCTTATGTGTGTGACCTCTAGCTGTTTGCACGAAGATTATTAAGATCTTTTTGGATAGACTTTGGGGTATGGTCCATTTAATTCGCCTTCCAGCTGGAAAATCTCCCTGTCAGCGCAATCGTTTGACTTCCCAAAGTTTCTCAAAGTTTTTGTGTTTATTCTTGGTGAATTTTTCATTAATTATTTTGGAAAATTTTTCATAAATTATTTTGGGAGATTTTTCGGAATTTTTTTTTCGCATTTTTTTTGGGAATTTTTAATAAATTATTTTGGGAAATTTTTCAGAATTTTTTGAGAATTTTTATAAATTATTTTGGGGAATTTTTCATAAATTATTTTTGGGGACTTTTCGGAATTTTCTTTCGCTTTTTTTTAAGGAATTTTCCATACATTTTTTTTTTTGGGGATATTTCAGAATTTTGGTTTGAATTTTTGGGGAATTTTTCAAAGTGTTTGTTCGCTTATTAGGGAAATTCTGCCAAAATTATTTTAGGGCATTTCTCAGAGTTCATAAATTATTTTGGGGGATTTTTCAGAATTTTTGGGGAATTTTCAGAATTTTTCATAATTTGGGGGATTTTTCAGAATTTTTGTTCGCTTTTTTAGGGAATTTTTTATAAATTATTTTGGGGGATTTTTCAACATTTTTCATAAATTATTTTGGGGGACTTTTCGGAATTTTTGTTCGCTTTTTTTTTGGGGAATTTTCGATAAATTATTTTGGGGATTTTTCAGAATTTTTGTTCGAATTTTTGGGGAATTTTTCAAAGTGTTTGCTCGCTTATTTGGGAAATTCTGCCAAAATTATTTTAGGGCATTTCTCAGAGTTCATAAATTATTTTGGGGGATTTTTTTTAGAATTTTTGGGTAATTTCTCATAAATTATTTTGGTGGATTTTTGGAATTTTTGTTCGCTTTTTTGGGTAATTTTTCATAAATTATTTTGGGGGATTTTTCAGAATGTTTTTCTAAATTCCAAAAAAAATAATTATTTTTTTTAAATTATTTTAGGGCATTTCCCGGAGTTCATAAATTATTTTGGGGGATTTTTCAGAATTTTTGGGGAATTTTTCATAAATTATTTTGGTGTATTTTTGGAATTTTTGTGCGCTTTTTTTTGGGGAATTTTTGCTAAATTATTTTTGGTGGATTTTTCAGAATTTTTGTTCGCTTTTTCAGAGAATTTTTCCTAAATTATTTTTTGGTGATTTTTCAAATTTTTTTGTTCGCTTTTTTGGGGAATTTTTCATAAATTATTTTGGAGAATTTTTTTAGAATTTTTGTTCGCTTTTTTGGGGAATTTTTCATAAACTATTTGAGGGATTTTTCAGAATGTTTTTCTAAATTCCAAAAAATATGAACTTTTAAATTGCAATTAAACTTTGGAAATCCTCTTCCACTTTTTGCATTCTTAACCAAATTTAAAAAAAAAACCAACTAAAATTCGGAAACTTGTAAATTCATTTTGCTCACCAGAAAACTACCGGGAAAAAATCCGCTTATTGTTCAAATATTAACTCGAAAAGAAAACCATGGCATCGTTAAATCCCTTAGCACAAAGTGCCAAAAAGAAATGAGACGAACAAAATCGCTCGGGAATGAAATGAAACACCTCCCCACCTCAAAAAAAAAAAAAAAACACCAACCATCCTTTGTCTAAAAAGCACAACGACAAATGAAAAGAGAAGAAACGATGGAGCAGAAAACAAAAACGTTGTAACAAACTTCAATTTAGGACTACCAACTGTGAGCGAACAGTCGGAATGGTTAGAGGAGTTTTTGTAGCTGACATTTTGTGCGGCGACCGACGCCACAAAGTCATCTGACAAATCATATGTTTACTGGAGTGCGTCTGTGTATCTCTTCTCTCTGTATTGTTTAACGAACAACCAAAAATAAAATCCAAGTGAGAATCAGATAGGAATTGATGTATTCTGTTGGAATTCTCGAAACTACCATTCTTCTGGTGTGCCGTGTGTGTGTGTGTATTTGTATTTTTTTCATTCCGCCTAACTTTCGATTTTATGACATTCACACAATACATTTACAGATCGTATGTACATATGTGTGTGTGTGTGTTTGTTCATACGTGTATTGTCATCTAGTCGAATAGTCCGGTCGGTGTTTAGAGTTGTGTGGATTTGTATGGATTTAGGATTTGTTGCCAACACACGTCATGTGGTTTTGTCACAAAAATTCCATTTTACCTCCAGTTTGTTTGCACCTTAACCAAAAAAAAAAAAAACAATAACTAAAAACCTCAATTGTAACTATTTTAGGGGAATTTTGTGGAAAATTCTGTTCGTGTTGATGTTCATATTCTTAAACTGCGGTAAATTGTAGAAATTCTCCCAGCATTGCTGTTGTGGCTTTTTTGGTATTTTTTTTTTTTTATTTTCGCTAGAGAATAATAATTTCTTAAGATATTAACAGGTGAAACACATAAACAGACAGTTAACACGACATACACTTTCTTTCACTTACATACTGGTGGATTCTTAACCAGAGGCGTCGTAAGGCTGACCCCGGAGGATTTTCGGTAATATTTTGAAATACTTCTTGCACCACACTAAATTCTAACCCCCGAATTCATAAAAATTTAAAAAACCTTTTTTTTAACAAGATTGTGTGTAAATTGTTTTTGTATTTTCATACATTTATCTTAATGAAGGTTTTTGTAAATGTTTATGATTACGGGGAGTAAAATATGCGCCTCTTGGGTCTGACGAAGGCCAAGCTTTCAGGATCCCAATCCCGGATCCCAATCGATCAAAAATTAAGCGTTTTTTTCCTCTAGGAAACATTTATTAATGTTTAAAATCTATCTAAAATGAAGCGTTTTTTTTCTCTAGGAAAAATTTATTAGCCTTTCACAACACATCCCAAATTTAAAAAAAAAACATAGAATACTTAGCATCGAACTCAAATTAAAGCAGCTAACATCTCTGTAATACTAACATGAAATATTTTTATATTTTTCTCAATTTTCTATCTCGAATTTATGAAAAACTTGGGAATTCTAAACCTTACATATAATTTGATAAAAAGAGAATCCAAATTTGTTCCCAATTTGTTGCATTCTTTCTTAAAAAAGTAATTGGATATTTGAAGAGACAAAATAATTGCTCTCTTACTGGATTTTCTATGGCCAACACTCAACGCATTTACTGTGTTGAAAATTATTCTCGTTGGTGTGTTTGCTCATGGAAATTTGCCAATGATAGCATTGTCTCTTGTTTTCGTCTCTCCTGCGCTTTCTCTCTATATCCCTTGCGATCTCTTTCTACCTCTCTTGCAATATCTGGCTACATCTCTTGTACTGTCTGTCTCTCTCTCTCTTGACTGTTTTGCGACCTCTCCTCTCTCTTTTTTTTGAGTTTAACAACTCATCCCCACACTCTCTCACCCTTTCTCTCTTACACCCTCTCACTCTATCTCTATCACTCTCTCTCTCTTTTTCTTTTCCCCCTTTGACTCTTCCTTCGTTTACTTCGGTTTCCCTCCCAAATATTTCTTTCTTGAGTGTGTGGGATCTTTTTCTTCGATAGTGAAAGCGAGAGAGAACTGAGAATTGCTTTTTAATCACTGTGTGTGAGTCATAAATGAAACTTGGACATGATAATATCTGCGAAATGTTGTAAAAAAAATTTTTTGGGTTTATATACTCTTTTATTTTGTAGTTTTCTTCTATTTTTGGATTTGGACATGGTTTCCACGGAACCAGGCTTCAGTTTGAAATATAAACGGCAACAGTAATAATTAGACAAAGACCGTCCAGGCATTCTGTGTTTTGTATTCCTTCATTATCACTCTCATCTTTACATGTTTCCTCTATGAATGGCAAGGAATATAGAAACGAGCACCCAGCTTGTTTTCCCTACCAAAAAAAAAAAAAAAGACACACCCGACCACCGTATTTCTCTCCAGCCGTCTTTCCATCTAACCTGATTGTTTATGGGCATGCCTGCCCTGCGCCTTCAGGAGAAAACACCTTATGTTTTTAATTTCTTTACAGTCGAAACTTTTCTTTAGGAATTTCCTTCAACTTCAAAATATTTGTCAAACACATTTTCCAAAAAAAAAAATACAAATCAAATTTTGATATTTCTGAAATAGTTGTCTCTGTTCTTTGTAAACCTTTTCGTGTGCCATGGAATATCCGGGAGTTTTGTTATTCGTAGCCACAGCAGTTTTAATTAGAGTTTCGATTGTAGCATTGAATTCATCAGCCGTGGGCATTTAAAATGAAAACAAGATCCCCCCCAACGTCAAGCAAGCCATCTGTGTGTTTTCAGTAGTCGGAAAGAAGAAACTGGAAATAGTGATTTCAAGTCCCAGCTCAGCCTTTATGTTCACTAAGCTTGGAGATAAAAAAAAAAAAAAATTTGGACAACTTGTATCTACACCAGTATTTTGCAGCTGCCTCTAATTATAAATGTTTTGGATAAAATCTACAGCTGCCTCTAAATTTGCCAATCAAATTATTAAAAGAATTTGTACACTTCCCAAGCCAGTTCAAGATATGGAAGACATGGAATTTGGCAAAAGCATCTCCCGAAATCTCTGTTTGTTTTTATTGCAACCACTCAATTATGAGCCAAATTCTAATTTGCCCAATACTGAAATGGGAATTCTTTGCCCATCAAATCATACGATTAAAAATTGTAACTCCATCTTCTGTTAATTCTAAAAAAAAACACAACAGCCAAAGTTTAAATTGGCCCCTAAATTTGTTCTTCGTAAAGATGAAAATATCAAGCGATGGCCACTGACCTGCAGACGGATGGGGCTAACCGCCACAAAATCTCAATAGACACGTGCGCATAAAGTCCACCCGTACATGCACTGAGCTGAGGCGAAATGGAAATATTTGGGGTATTCCATTTTTTTTTTTTGTAAATTGCCTTAGTCTGTATTTGTTTTTTTTATGCCAGTTCATGAGCAACCCAATTGTATCTTCAAGTCAACAAGAAATAAAATTATCTCGCAGACATCTCTCAACAATTCATTAATCTTAAAAAGCCCAAAACAAACCGAAATCTTATCGCCAAATAAATAAATGTGGCTTTTGTCTGTTAGCAACTGACAACCAAGTCCCAGGATATTTGCATTAGTTTGGCGTAGTAAGTGTTTTTTTAAATTAAAATATCTAGAAAATTGTAAATAAAACAAAGCAAAAGCAGAAAGTCCTCTGTAGGAGGTTCTTCTCATAGGTTGAAATTCACAATGCTGAAATGGGAGTTTTTCTCTTGATTTCAGAAACAAATTGCCAATGTATGTAGAAACTGTAAGTGAGACAATGTTTAGAAACATTAACAAATGTTTCGATACAATAATTAATGTGGGCAACATGAAAATGTTGATGAACATTCAAATGTTGGTTTAACATTGAAATGTTGAAATAACATTGAAATGTTGAAATACCATTGAAATGTTGTTAAACATTCTAATGATAGAATAACATTTAAATGTTGGAGTAACATTCAACTGCTGGTTAAACATTCAAATGTAGGAAAATATTAAAATGTTGAACATTGAGTAGTGAACAGTAAGAAAATTTGTGATACATCGTACATCTTCTTAATATATATTTACCCTCGACACTGATTCACTGACTCTGTCACGCAGTACGTAGGAATTTAAATAGGCATTCTATAATTTTCTATAAATAATAATAATAAAAAAAATATTTTTTTTTTGTACAGAAATTGTGTTTTCCCCACATTTTTTTTACCAAATTTTTTTTTTTTTTTACAAACTTTTTTTAGAAATTTTTTTTTTTTTACAAAATTTTTTTTTCAACAATTTTTTTTTTTTTCAGCAAATTTTTTTTTTTTTCAAGAAAAAAGTTTTTGTTAACAAAATTTTTTTTTTTTTCAAGAAAAATTTTTTTTTCCACAAAATTTTTTTTTTTTCAACAAAATTTTTTTTTCCATATTTCAACGTGCGCCATAGGCGCATTACAACTTACTAGTTAATAAATGTTGGATAAACAGGATGTTTGTGTAAATTTAAACTACTTGCACACAATGTTTCTAACAATTCAAATGTTTGCGGGAAACAAAAGTTTGTTTTGGGAAGTTGTAAAAGCATGATTTGGATTGTTTTTCTTGGGAGGAGAAATAAATTGTTTAAGGTGAATGACCTTAGTGGCGTGTAGATTTTTTGGATTTCTTATAATTGGGGCAATTCCCAGTTTGAAAGAAAAGAGAGGTAAGGGTAATGGATAGGGGAAAAACTTGCTCATACTGGCAACTTATTTTTGAGTTTTTCCTATTTTGATATTTTGAAAGTTATTTGACATTTGAAAAGACAATAATGAAAACAAATATTGCCGAAAAATAATTTCCTTGTGTGAACATAAGAGGCACAAGTAAAGTTGCCGTGTGTGAATCGGGACTATGCTACTGATTTTATTGCAATCGAAGCACATGCTTTCTATGAGAGACGCAGTGACTTAGACTTAGCTGTCTGTCCCCCGAGAATGGGATTTCAAAGAAGAGATTCCAATATTCACTCCTTCCAAGGAATTCATTAATAAATACAAATGTTTGTTATCACAGAACCAGTTGTAGATGGCAGGGTGTTGCAAAGTGGTTCCAAAAACGATTGCTGGGTTATTCAAGTGAGTATTGCACATAGACTTTGGCTGTCTGTCCTCTTGCTTATCTTTGTTAGAACCTGAGAATGCAAATTCAAACAACTGATCCCATTATTCACTCCTTCCCAGGAAACCATTAATAAAACGAAACGTATTATTAAATAACCAGTTCCAAAAACGTTCGCTGGGTTATTCAAGCCAAATTTTCATATTTTTTGGGTTTAAGTTATTCAATTGTCTATACCCACTCCCCGAGCCGACCAACAGTTTCCGAAAAAAAACTTGTGTGGAATTTCTTTGGCACTCGTGGAAAATGTCTGCGACGAAAACACTCAACGTTTGCAGTCATTGAATATGGATTTATATTCGATGCAATGAGTGATGGAACCACAGACCGACCAACCACACCACTTCAAATAAGGGAACACCCACACAAAACAGCAATAACAATTTGTTTAACCCTTGGAAGTCAATAGTGGCAAAACAGCAGCAGCCGCTGTCGGCCATTGTTGTGGCAACAACTTTCAAGTGGCTGCATTTGTGTTGGCCGACTTCTGACTCTATGGATTAAAAGCTACGAAATATCACAGACTCATGAGGCCCAGCCAATAATTGTGTGTTAATCCCCCCGCCATTAAGCGACTGGGGTGGCTGATCTAACCACCCACCTACTTAACCGAAAGTTTTACTTTACTGGTGGCTGACTTGTAACTCGTAAAGTGTAGTACGTAGTCAATAGACTTGAGCCCTTAAGCCGGCCGACAGTAGAACAATAACAATAAATACTTAACACACAAAAACAAAAACTTTTTATTGTCCATTACCCGTTTGGGTGGGGGGAGGTGGTTATGTGCGTTACCGAAGGAACAGGACGACTAGTTGCCCTCATCGATTTGAACTTACTTAGCATCCACGATGCGCATCGAGCAGACTTCTCGGGCCTTTATTAGTTATTTATGTTTAATCGCATCCGATTGTTTCATCGCTAGTTGTTACTGAAAATGTCCAACTTCATGTGTGTTTCATGCTTTTGTTTGGCAAATTTATTTGAACACAAGTTGCTGCTGCTCCCAGGGAAATTGTGTATTTATGTGAAACATGAACGAATTATGGCATTGCCAATTAATAAACAACAACGACAATTTAATTACAACTACCATGGTGATAGTAAAACTTGTTGTCCCACATACACGGAGAGCAGAAGAGAAACAGTGATTAAGAAGATAAATAATTTAATATGAAATAAATAATTTACCACATCCATCCATTGCCATTATACAAAGAGTTTCATAGACATACGTTTCTTACGAATTTCTTTAATGAAAATTTAGAAAATGTTGAAACATTCTGGCTTATGATCATTAATTCATATTCATCTCTACAGGAATAACAGGAATACCCTAAATGGATGTAAAAAAAGTACATTTTTAAAAAAATAACTGTTTCGATTTTCTGTTAGAAAAGTGATTGGCGAATACTTCACATTAGCTCCGACCTCTGGAGAGATTTCCATCAAATATCTCTCAATGAGAGAAGTTTAAAACAGCGGGGCTACCCACGAAAGGGTTAATGTGACAACGATATCATGAGTTAGAGAAATATCTTACGGTGGCTCTCTAAATTAGGCGAGTTGTGAGTTGACCCGAGAATCTTGAGAGTCTGGTGATCTTACAAACCGAAACTATGCAAATAATTAGGCGTTGGTTTCATTTCATCTACTTATCATGTAATTACCTGGTAATGACATGTCATTACCCCCAAAAGGAACTCTAAACAAAAAATTATAGTGATTTAGAAATAAGACATTACTACGAAGTTCCAACTAAAGAAATTCATAAAAATAATAAAGAAAGAGAGAAGGAAAGAAGCGGCAAACTAAGTGGGCGGTTGGTAGTTACTTTTTTGAAACCTCTTAATTTGCAGTTGCATCTCTCAGTATCCCTATCTCGCACTCTTGCTATCCCTATCTCTCTCACTATATCCCTATCTCGCTCTCTCTCTATCCCTATCTCGCTCTCTCTCCATCAATATCTCGCTCTCTCCCTATGCCTATCTCGCTCTTTATCTCTCTTTATCCCTATATCTTTCTCTATATATCTATCCCTAGCTCTCTTTCTCTCTATCTATCTCCCTCTCTCTCTATCCGTATATCCCTCTCTCTCTATCCATATACCCCTATCTATCTCTCTCAATATCCCTATCTCTATCCCTATCCCTATTTCTCTCATTATCCCTATCTCTCTCTCTATCCCTATCCCTCCTTACCCCTATCTCGCTCTATATCTATCCCTATCTCGATCTCTCTCTCTCTATCCATATATCTTTATATCCCTATCCCTATCTCTCTCTATCCCTATCTCTATCTCTCTCTACCCCTATCTCTCTCTCTCTCTGTCTATCCCTATCTCCCTCTCTATTTATCCCTATCTCTCTATCTCAATATCCCTATATCTCTCTATCCCTATCTTTCTAGCTCTCTATCTCTCTCTGTGAAAGACAATTTCTTTGAGTTTACATTTTCGAAAATCTCTCCCGCTTTCTCTCTCACCCAACATTGGTTGTCTGAATAGGAAAACTTTACAATTAGTCAGGTGTTGTTGCTATTGTATGTGGTGTGGGCTTAGACTGCGAGCGTATTAAGGTCCCGAGTTAAAATGTACTTAGCAGTTTTTTACTTTATTTGTATTTCTCTCCAATGGCATCTCCGTGTGCAAATATTACGAAGGGTGGTCTGAGTTATTTTGAATTTAACTTCGTCCTGTCTTACAATTTTTGCTTGGTAATCTAAACTCACACAGAAATTAAAACAGAATAAAAAAAATAAAAATGTTTTCTTTTCTGAAGAACACAAAAATACCGAATTAATTCCATTTTCATTGGAAATGTCTTTCTTAGGCAGATTGGAATAATTCCAATATTGACTTTCTATGATTCCGCCCAAAAAAATTCAAATTACCCCCAAACACACACAATAAAATCTAGTAAATCGAATTTCTGCCATAGGGAAATTTAAAAATGTATTAACAGAATAATTGGCAAATTGCCAGTTTATTGGACCATGTCCTGCATTTACATAACAGTGTAGGCGTTCAACTCTTTTGTATGGCAAACAACTCTTTGGGTGGTTAGAAATCGAATCGAATTCTGTCGATTATGAAATATTCCACAGTTAGCACATAATTAGTCGTACAATTAATTGTAAAATGCCCGGACAACCGACTCTTTGTTGGCTGACGTAGCCTTGACAACGAATAGTTTTTTTTTTCAATTTCCTGACTACTTTTCGTTTCACAATTCAATGAATTTTAAGCAACCAATTTGAATAAGTCCAATTTGAATTGAACTCTAGGCAGAGCGGGTCGAGGGGGGGAGCTGGCGCAAATGTTGTCCGTCTGTCAATATTACTGGCTTGCCTATTCAAATATTGTTGGCATTCCTAATTGATTTTACTTGTCTTCTTTTAAATAAATATTCCTGTTACTGAAATTCTCTGCTCTAATTGTTGTTATTGTCTATTATTTTATGTTGTTGTGGCTGTTGTTGCTTTTGTCCAGTCAACCAGCAAAAACAGGGCCAAACAGAATGACATTAATTTGTTATTAAAACACACACGTAGACAATTGAAGAACAGTGTAAACTTTCAATCCTTGCCCGCTCAAAGCCTCATTCCGAACCCCTTCACCTCTCACCTGTACCAGCACACCAAAAACTTGTGCTTTGCTGTTGTTGTGTCTGACACAATCGTCGCCGAGGGAATGGGATTTAAATGAATTTACGTTGTTCTATTTCGTTTCGTTCTGAGGAAGCTCAGACGCGGGACACACGCACGCCGAATGCACAGTTTATGGATGGACAAATGAACGACTTGAAAATATCATTAAAAATTTTAGCAACAGCAACACCAACACGAACAACTACAACTAGAGCTACCTATAAATAAATAAATAAACAGAGCATTTGCCCGAGGTACGAAAGACCCATGTAACCGAGGCATCCTCTCCCATCCAATCCAAACAAACACTTTGTCATGCACGTGCCCCGTGCCATAACAAAAAAACTATTGCGACGCACAAAAGAATCTTCCACCGATGGCAAACAAAATAGAGGAATTGTTCTTTTGTATTTTAGACAGGAGATGCATTTTCCGCCACTTACACACCTGCCACGCAGTTAATAAGTTAATGGGGGAAACTCAAGAGTTCAAATTTCTTCGATTTCGTTTTAAAAAGTGTCCAACAAATATTTTTGTTCGAAAAGTAAACTTAATTTGTGTTTTAAGAAACAATCATATTGAAAATGTATGTTTCAAGAAAACGTTTATAACATGACGATTATTTGAAATTTAAATACAATTTTTATTTTTTAAGAAAACAGAGTTTCGAATTTTTAAATAACAAAAAAAAATTCTAATTTAAAAAAATAAAAAGCGAAATAAAAATTGTTGACGTCTTTTCTAAAAATTAAAATTCGTCAAATTTTTTCTCAAAGAACAAATCAAAAATCTTAAATAAATTTTTTTATAAAAAAATATAGACTACATTTTTTTTTGACATAACTTTTGTTGAGATACGGTAGAAATTTTTATAAAATCTGTTAAGAAAATAATTTAAAAAAAAAAAATCAACCAATTTTTTCTAAAAAATTTAATAATAAAAAAATTCTTACTTAAAAAAATAAAAAGCAAAATAAATTTTTTTTTTAAAAAAAACAATTCGAAATTTTTAAATGATTTTTTTTTATAAAAAAAAACAATAATTGACGAAATTTTTTCGACATAATTTCTGTTTAGAATTGGTACAAATTTTTATAACATTTTTTAAGAAAAATTTTTTTTAAATAAAAAAAAATACAAATTTTTTTTTAAAAATTAAATAATAAAAAAATTCTTACTTAAAAAAATAAAAAGTAAAATAACATTTTTTTTTAAAAGAACAATTCGAAAATTTTAAACGAACTTTTTTTATAAAATTGACGAAATTTTTTTCTTCGACATAATTTTTGTTTAGATACGGTACAAATTTTTATAAAAATGTTTAAAGAAATATTTTTTTTTTAATAATAAAAATTAACCAAATTTTTCTAAAAAATTTAATAATTTTTGAATAATAAAAAAATTCTAAATTAAAAAAAATACAAAAGCAAAATAAAAATTTTTGACGTCTTTTCCAAAAATAAAAATTCCGCCATTTTTTTTGATTTTTGTTGAGATACGCTACAATTTTTTATGAAATCTGTTAAGAAAATAATTCTTAAAAAAAAAAAAATCAACCAATTTTTTTTTAAAAATTTAATAATAAAAAAACTAAGCAAAACAAAATACAAAATTTCTAAAAATAAAAATTCCCCCAATTTTTTTAAAAGAAAAAATCAAAAATCTTAAACAAAAAATCTACGAAATTTTTTTCCACAATATCGACATAATTCTTGTTGAATTTAAAAAAAAAAAATACGTCCAATTTTGTAGAATTAAAAACAGATTCGAGAAAAAAAATTGTACAAAAAAAGTCTATAAAAAAAATTTGTTAAACTAAAATTTCGCATGAAATATTCTTGTAAAATTGAAATTTTTACGAGATTTTTATGAAGCTGAAGTTTTCGACAAGATTTTGTTCAGAAATCTAAATTTTGTCAAAAAATATTCAGATGACTGATATTTTGACGAGATTTTTTTTAAAAGACTGATATTTCAACGAGATTTTTAGGGAACTAGATTTTGAAAAAGCAAATGAATTTTTTAAAACATTTTTTTCACAAAACTGAAATTTCGACGAGTTTTTTTTAGGAAACTGTTATTTTATATGAAACTGAAGTTTCGACATTATATGTTAGGAAACTGCAATTTTGACGTTATTTTTTAGGAAACTAAACCTTAAGTTTTGACGAGAATTTTTAAAAAACGGAATTATTTGACAAGATTTTCCAAAACCGTAGATTTTGACATGAACAAATGAATGTAAATTTCGAAAAAACTAAAAACCAGATTTTCAATAAAATTGAATTTTAGATGAGAATTTTTCGAAAATAAAATTTCGACGAGAACTTTTTTGGAAATTAAATTTTAAAAAAAACTAAAATTTTGACGAGATTGAAATTGAAATTTCGAAAAAAAAACTGAGGAACAGATTTTCCATAAAATTGAAATTTCTACAAGATTTTCGAAAATAAAATTTCGACAGATTCTTCGACGAGAATTTTTTAGGAAACGGGAATTTTGACAAGATTTTCAAAAACAGTAAGAAATTTAAATTTCAAAAAAACTGAGGACCAGATTTTCCATAAATTGAAATTTCTACAAGATTTTCGAAAATAAAATTTCGACAGATTCTTCGACTAGAATTTTTTAGGAAACTGAAATTTTGAAAAGATTTTCAAAAACAGTAGGCTTCGGCATTATTTTTTTTAGAAAATTGTAATTTCGACGAGATTTTTTAGGAAAATTAAATTTCGACGAGATTTTTTAGGAAAACCAAAATTTCCAAATTCGAAACTGAAATTTTGACGAGTTTTGTAAACACAAAATTTTCTTTCTCTCTATAATTTTCAACAAAATATAGTAATGACAATTTTGGTCTAATTTTTGCATACAACTAAATTGCCATGAGATTTTTTATGAAATGTGGACAAGATGTTCTATGATATTTTGTCATAGTTTTTTAAAGCAGTTTCGTCAACAGTTTCCTTGTAATGCAATTTTGTCGTTGTGATCTTTCATCACAATTGTGTGGTTTGGACCCACCATATAATTTCAACATTTACGACATGATATGCATTTAACACAAGTGTTCTGATAGCAGGAGATGTGAATAATGTGTTGGCCATTCATTTCTCCTTTAGGACAATGGCAAAGTAACTACACTCGTGTACTCTTAATGGAAGCACAAACGTTTGTACTGGCACTACAGCTTTTGTGATGTTCTTCGTCTTTTTTTTTTTGTTGGTATTCCATTTAACCATCGAAAAGTAATTATAAGAATTGTATTTGTATATATGTTGGCATTCATCATTTCTGGATTCTGCCACACTTCCCGCCGCGGCGTTTGGTTTATGCCAGCCAGCCAGCCAGGCAGGCTGCCACCACCAAGCAGCGAAGATAAAATATACGAGTTGCACGAGTCCGCTGTAACAGATGTTTAACAAATTGTAATGGCCATGTTGCCCATGTCCATTCCGCCCAGCCGTTGTTGTCTTAATACGAATTTAAATTCCAATAAAATTCATTAACTATTCGAGTATATTCACTTCACTTTAAGTAAACATCAGAGTCTGTGTGGTGTGGTATGGCCTCGAGGGGGGGGCCTCGGAGTGGGAGGATTGCGGGTATTGATTTCGATTTTATAACATAGCCATCGTTCCGTCCGTCCGTCTGTCCATTCGTCATTGTGATTACACAAGTTGTGTAATTTATTTAACATTAGTTAATTATTTATGTTGTATATCAGAGCAGTGCTTGACGGCAGCCGATTGCAATGAATTCCAATGGAATTTCAATACAAAAGAAATTGTAAGTTCTCTAGAGTTGGAAAGTGTATGAATGGATATAATGTATGGAGTGCATAAGTAATTACTATTCAGCAAGAAGGGATTTTTGAAGTGTCTCTTTTAGAGGATGGAATTGATAAAAAAAACACTTGGCTGACCACTAACTTTGGGTAGCATTTTTAGAATATGTTTAAAAAGCCATTGTCTCTCAGTAGCGCCTTTTCCATCTGCGATGCTCTGACACCCAAAGCCGAAACCCATTAGACCCTAATGTTATAACATCAACCATTTAATCAATGCTGAATAGGAAACATTTGTTTCAACTCGATTTTTTTTCACTTTCTTTTTGTGATAACAGTATTTTTCGCCAACAACAAACAGTCAATAACTATCAATCGCATTTGTTTCCTGTTATTGTTTTTCCCAAGAAAAACCAAAAAGAAATGGGAAACTTTTGCTCTGCAATAGGATTTTGTGTGATAATCATCGTTACGTTTTTGTTAATAATATTTTATTAGTCAATTAACCAGCAAAATGTGCCCAACAATTTAATTACCGTCATTCATTCATTTAATTGTCAGACACATGTGCGATAAATCGAATGTGGCGAACGACCACTTGATGGGGACATTAAATTTAGTTAATGCAGTTAACACAAATGTCACATTATCGTCAGAGCGCGAAGGCTGGGATGGAGAAAATGCCGAAAGTCTTTGATTTTAATTTCAACTGAGATTTAGTAAAACATCCAAATATTCATTGTGATGGGGAAAGCATGTAAATCTTAGGAAACTCCGTTTAATTACATTTACTTATCTGTGTGAAAGCTTTGAAAAAGCTTTTCGAATGCCAACTCTTTTACGGTGCTTAATGTTTAGTTAACATTAAAGCTTTGCTGTTACAGTCCCGCAAGCTTTTCATGCAGCAAGCTTGCAAACTTTTGAATGTCCTTTTTGTAAAGTAAGAGACATACATATAACAGTTGTAAAAGCTTTGCTCGACTAAGAGAAACAATGCCGTGGAAAAGCTTTTATGTTAACATGAGAAGAGCACATTTGTTAAGAGAGCATACGAGTGTCTCTTCTGTCTCAGTTGTCTTGTGAACAACCATGCCTTGTTGCCGGTAAACAAAAATCAGCTGTTTTGCCTATCCTGTTTCTTTTTGCTATTCGGTAGTATAACAGTTTTGCTGGGGGGTGGTGTTATTTTCCAAAAGAATTTTGAAGTAGTAAAGTGTGATAAACTCGTTTTTTACTTTAGTCGTTAGTGAAATGCCGAAGCGTTTAAGTCGTTACTCGAACATTGCTCGCGCGTCCTTTAAATTCAATAAATAAACAAACGGTAGAATATTTTTTGAAAAATTCAGAAATATGCAAGGCAAAAGTAACGGTTGATTAAATTCAAAATACAAAAAAATGAAATCGAAACGAATTAAAATGGAAGCGAAACAAGTAAACGGCTAAGAAAATCCATATCAACTTGAACAAAATAAATTATAATAATAAAAAAAAAACAAATAAAAAAAAGAAAATTAAAAAATTTCAACGCAAAGGAAATTTTGTAAAAAAAATAAAAATTATTTATTATTTATTTCATTCAGCCAATCAAACCAACACTAGTTCTAAAAGCTGGAATATGCAGTACTTTCTAAATATTAAAAATTACCCTCAGTGTTCGGGACAACAATAAAAAAACAAACAAAAAAAAAATAGAAATAGAAATCAGTAAAGTGTTTATTTTCTTCGTAAAGCCATCATCAAAATAAGATGTGTTTAAAAATAAATTATATTACTAACTTCCACAATCATGATCAATAATGTGAAAGAGCCAAACAAAAAGAAAATGTTTTTCGTATTAACGCCATAGCTAAAGTCATAGCTATAGCCGCTTAAAAGACATAGCCCTTAATCCATTACAATAAAATACAATTTAGAAAACCAGAAACGAATAAGTTTTACACCTCGAGAATTGACAGAAATTTGCTTGTACAGGCAGATTTAGCCAAATTCTATTATTCTGAAGTGGTCAAAGCCACACCTGAGGGCACACACAAATTACATTTTTATAACTTACAGAACTCGGTGAACCCAAGGTCAAGTCTAATATTTATGATAGACAAACACGTGCTGCATTCATATTTTTTTTATCTGGCTGAGAATCAGCTGATACGTTCATTTAACGATGTCGGTCCCCATATTGTCCATCGGAGGACGCGTTGCAATTCAATCCAATTTAACCGTTGGGTAATTTAACCAATATTGGCTTGAATAATTGAGACACGTTTCTGATTGCCAACAATATCCCTTAACATTCCATGAAATAACAAACAGGGCTCCGTCCATTATAATATTTATATTGTTTGACTGCCACCTAGAGGAGTTTCAAATGTTTTACTGAACAATCTCTTACACGTAAAGTGCCGGTCTAGAGGAATATTACATGACTTAGAGATTTATCTCTTACTCGTAAAGTCTCCAGTATTTACTTAGTGATAATGACCGCATAAAAATGTTTCTGATTGTCTTACCAGGATACGAACCTGGGTTAATAATTCTAGAATAATTCCATCGCCCCGCTGTTGTAGGTAATGTGCGCTACTCTGATCAAACTATTGAAATGTGAAAATCAAATATGAAAAGTATTTAAAAAAAAAAATATATATATATATTTCAAATAATATGAAATTTTTAACAAAATATATGAAATATTGCATAAAAAGTAAGAAATGTTTCTTAAATAATATGAAATTTTTCATGAAAGATACGATAAAATATTTTTTAAGAATTTTTTTTTTTACGAAATTGCTTTTTTTAATGAATTATTTCGCACTCTTATAAAATTGATCCATTGTTCATTAAATATATTTTTTATTTTACATTTTTCATGAAATATTTTTTATAAAATTTAAAATATTTTTTATAAAATATGAAATATTTCATAATTTTTATTATAAATTTTATTATTATAAATATTTACTAAGAAATATGAAATAGTTCACAAAAAAATTCACTAAAAGTATGAAAAATGTCATAAAAAAACCAAACACATACTTATTGAAAAAATTCATTAAATAATTTCTAATTTTTTATGTAATACGAAATATTTTTTGTGAAATATTTCATTTGTTTTTATTATATATTTTTCATGTTTCATGAAATAAATTGATAATATGAAGAAATAATTCAAATATCAAAATCGAAAACAATTACTTAATTTCATGAAAGATACGAATTTTTTAAAGAATTTTTCTATGATATTTTTCATATTTTTAATAAATTGTTTTTATGAATTATTTCATATTTTTTAAGAATTATGGAATATGAAACATTTCATAATTTCTATTTTTTCTTTTTTCAAAATATAAAATATTTCCTAAGAAATATGAAATACTTCATAAAAAAATGCACTAAAAATATGAAAAATTTCATAAAAAAAAACAATACATCTAAAAAAAATTGAAGTTTTTTATAAAAAATGTGAAACATTTTATAAATAACATGAAGACAGAAATTTCTAATAATTTTTTTTTTTATAAAATTTGAAATATTTTTTATAAAATATGAAATGTTTTTATGCAATATGAAAAATTTCATAAAAAAAACAAACATGAATCATTTCACAAAAAACATGTACAATTTCACAAAAAACATGTGAAATTTTTCATAAAAATATGAAACATTTCACAAAAAAAAAACATGAAAAATTTTAAATAATTTATAAATATTTGATCTCAAAAAAATGGATTTAGAGGAAAATTTACCCTAAACGATTTTTTCCCAATCCTCCCTTTTGGAAGTTGACCAATTTCTCAGTCAAATTCCCATAGTCAGCCATGATATCCCGGAAGGGTTTGTCAAGACGATGTGATCGCAATAGTTGTCATCGGTTTTGTTTCAAGTTTCGTAAAACCAAAGTAAAATTTAAGCTAGTGAAAACTCTCGAATGTTGGGAATTTGCTGTTTCTCCGTATTAGGAATACTGAAATTTCTCCACCGGAATCGTTGCCCTGTGAAATCCATATAGTCGCCATAGACATGTCCCTATTTGAGACGTTTACTACTCGTACCTTTCAGTATTCCCAATTGTGTCAATTTTGTCCACACGTGTAATTTAACTTGCACAACTAATGAACACATTCAATATGGGTTTCTTTGAGGATCCCACGTCAACTCAAATTGTTAATTATGAGACATCTGCCAGGATTGACAACGTAGGAACTGTCCAATGTGATTTAAAACATTTTAGAAAAAAAAAAATAATTCGTGTGCCTTAATTCAATTTAGCTTTCCACAATGTGTATATTAGGGTGGAGTGAAATTCAAAAAAAAAAAGTTAACCTCGGAAAGAGATGTAGTCTGGGGTCCTAATGAGGGGAAAAATAAAGAAAAAAAATTTAAAAAAATTTTAGGGGTCGCGCCACTCCCTCGAAATTTGGAAATTATCGCTATTTTGGCGTTGATTTTAGAAAAATCCTAAAAAGTTGTATGTCAATAAATGTTGGCAATAGCGTAAACAATAAAATAAGGGCATGAAAAAATTTAAAAAAAATTTTCTCATTGTTCAAAAATTTCAAAAAGTAAAATAAGTCAAATCGTCCCTTCTTCAGAAAATTGACTGAACAATGAAATGGCTACCAAAGTTACAAATATTAGTCGATTATCCTCATATTTGCCTCAAATACTTTTGTTTGGGCACTGAACAAGCTCAAACTTTTAAATTTCGAATAAGTTAAGTCGTTAAGTTTTAGGATTTTTCTAAAATCAACGCCAAAATAGCAATAATTTCCAAATTTCGAGGGAGTGGCGCGACCCCTAAAAAATTTGTAAAATTTTTTTCTTTATTTTTCCCGTCATTAGGACCCCAGACTACATCTCTTTCCGAGGTTAACTTTTTCAAATTAAAAAAAAAGCATGTTTTCACTCCACCCTAGTGTATATGGACAACGGCTTTGTAAACCGAATTATCTCAAGTATTTGGCCAAACATGACCAGCCACAACAAACCGTTGAAATTATCTCCTTATCTTTGGCTTCTAAATGAATTATAAGAATTCGATTATTCTACTTAAATTGTTCACCAAATAGGACGGCAGTAAATGGACCACTTTGTTTTTGGTTCATATAATTTTGTTTTATTTTATTTTTTCTTAATTATATTTCTCGAAAAACAAAAATGGAAAATGGTGTTCGATTCAATTGTGGCCTTGTGGCGGCATGTATCTGGAAGGAGTTGGAGTGAAATGAAATTGAAAACACGAAATGTGCGTCGTAGTGAAATTTCATTAAAAAAAATTGTGTGAAAAGAAATCATTAAAATGTAAATGAATTCATGTTTTAACTTTATTATCGTTATGTGATTACGCGTCTCTACGATACTCGGGGCATACATACAAATCGGCAAACATAATGTTTGTGCGAATATATTTCATAACGAAATCATATGAAAAACTAAGAAAATGAAGGTCCCGAAAAAGGCCACAGAAATACAATTCAAACAAAATTCAAATATTATAAAAAAAATATTTTTTTTTTTTAAAAAATGCAAATAATGTTGGCTGCTTGGCCTAATTTATTTCGAGTACATAACACCGACAATACATTCTCTACAATCATAAATTGCCCTCATTATCATTATGTTCATAACTTCTCTAAGTCATACTATGTCTGACAAATTGTCAGTCAGTAATTTCCTTAAGGAGCATTTTAAATATCTACATCATCCACTCGATGTCTCTGTCTCTTTCCCGCTAACGTCATGACATCTTAAATGGTCCCACATATCCTTAATTTTCGGAATATTCTCCACACAATCTTAGGTATTCCCTTTTAGCTCCATTTAACTTGAAATGTTTTGTGGTAGACTATTTTTTTGTGAGGAGTGTTGTGGTGAGGTGAGTGAGAGAAGTCTGAGTTGTTATTTGTAATGAATTGCATTAATATTTCATTCCATCATTTTGTTGACAGTTTAAATTTCATTTTGTGTTGACAATACAGGGTGAGGCGAAAATCAATCGCACTGTCTTACACAGGAAGCCAATAAGATGGGAAAATCATTTTGATCACCAACTTACTTACTTGCCTATGTTGGATTTACTAAGTGTTGTCTCAGTAGCGTTTTACAGGTCTCTCCGTTCCGTGTATTCTCTCGCCAAGGATTCTCATATCGTTTTCCATATAATCTTTCCATGGATATCTTGTAGTTCGTTTCCTGTCCCTGTTTGTCAACTAATCCATTAAGGTCCAGCGAATTTTTTTCTTTCGAGTTTTTTAGATTACAGTTTTCGACAAAGATGGAATTGCCATTTTGACACTGACAAAATGCAGGCTATTTAAAACCTCACGAACTATTATTGGCGGGTGTATTTCTTTAACTTGTCCGGGAAATGATGCTCTTAGAGAAAAAAAATAATTAGAAAAAAAGTTATTTTTTTTAAATTATTTTTTTATAAAAAAAATATTTTTTTTTATTTTTTATAAAAAAAATATTTTTTTTTATGAAATAATTATATAATAATTATATTTTTTTTTTTATAAATGAAAAGTAATTATATTGTTGAAAAAAATAATAATTTTTTTAATAAAAAAATAACTTAATAAAAAATGTTTTTTTAAATAAAAAAAATAACTTAATAAAAATGTTTTTTTAAATAAAAAAAAAATAACTTAATAGAAAATATTTTGTTTAATAAAAAAAGTAACTCAATAAATAATATTTTTTTTAATAAAAAAAATAACCTAATAAAAAATATTTTTTTAATAAAAAAAAAGTAAAGTGATAAAAAACATTTTGTTTAATAAAAAAAAATAACTTAATAAACAATATTTTTTTTAAAAAAAAATAACTTAATAAAAAATATTTTTTTTAATAACAAAAAATAACTTAATAAAAAATGTTTTTTTAATACAAAAAAAAACCTTAATAAAAAATATGTTTTTAATAAAAAAAATAACTTTTTCTAATTATTTTTTTTTGTCACTGAGGACTAGTAAAATTCTTTGATCACCCAATAACTTTAACAAAATCAAATTTTTCGGGAGTGTTCTCCAAATTGATTTCCTTTAAGTCGAATGCCGAAATTCGGGTCCTCTTTTTTGCGCAAATGGTGGGCATTATTGTAAAACCTCATTAATTGAAGGGTGGACTTTAAATACATTACGGCCCGAGTTATCACATTCCAGACTAGTTCAATGAATTTAAATTATTCTAATATATACAAAAAAATTGTTTGTGCAAACTATACGCAAAAAAAATACTTTTGTGCAAACTTTACGCAATTATAGTCACAAAACTTCTAGAAAAAAATAAAAAAAAAATTGTTTGTGCAAACTTTACGCAAAAAAACATTTTGTGCAAACTTTACGCAAAAATTTTTGTTATAATATTTTTCTCCAAAAGTTCCACAAAAAATATTCAAAAATTAATGAAAAAAAAAATTTGCTTGTGCAAACTTTACGCAAAAAATACTTTTGTGTAAATATTACTCAATTTTAATTATACTCAAAAAATTTCACGAAACAAATAAAAAGAAAATTTTTGTGTGCAAACTTTACGCAAAAAAACATTTTGTCCGAACGCATCAAAATTTTTTTTACAAAAATTTTCACCAAAAG
This sequence comes from Hydrotaea cyrtoneurina, assembly GCA_958296145.1. Classification (NCBI taxonomy): domain Eukaryota; kingdom Metazoa; phylum Arthropoda; class Insecta; order Diptera; family Muscidae; genus Hydrotaea; species Hydrotaea cyrtoneurina. The sequence continues at coordinate 75,684,303 of OY282516.1, read as the reverse complement.
TTCCAAAACATTAAAAAAATATTCATCTAATCTTTGTAAAACTAGACAAATTTGTTGATATGAATCCAAAAACTAAAATAATACTAGTCTCAGAAAACCGGATGACACGTTATCATCTCTGATTAGTTGCGGGTTACTTCTTCTTCTACTCTCACTAGATCTTCTTTTTTTCCATCCACGGAATTATGAATTTTGTTTTGATGAGTTGTTTTTGTTGTAGTTTCTATTTCTGTAAATCATATTGCCCCCTTGTTATTTTTATTTTCTTAGAATTGAAGATTTCCCTTTTCTCAACGATCTGGTGGAATCCTAACACAGAACACGTTTCCATAGGCGCACGTGTCGTTTTGAAAGGTGATGCAAAATTACTGAATCGATTTAAAAAGTTTTATAAAACGTATGTAAATGAAGAGCTCAGTGTTCTTCAAATTTACTAGATAGCCATCCTATGTTAACTCTTAGTAGTATTTTGGGTGTCATATTTATTTTAAAAGTAGTCACCCTATGATATAGTCACCCTGATATACAGGCTTTTGACCTTGACATCTTAGTTGTGACAAAACTTTCTCTTAACCGATTGCCATAAACTCAATGGCACCCACTTTGTCCAGATTGGTTGATCAACGTTGAAGATTGCTAAGCTTATGGAAAATCCTTTCCAACGACACTCTTGGTGAACACCCTGTGTCGGCACAGGTAATCACCCTGTGTACCACCCTGTGTTATCGCAGAATGCCATAATTCGATTAAAAATAACCTTGGTTCTGATACGTCTTACTTAGCATAGAACTCGTAATATATTTTATTATTTTTACCGTCGTCAACTGGTTTTTCGTAGAGGATGACCGGAAAATGCCTTTAGTGACCACCCTATTTCCACACAGGGTGAGATGCCCCGTATTAAAACTCAATATTGTGTTACAAATTCTATTGAATTCTCCGTAAATTTACAATTTCCAGACAGATCTCCGACAATTTTTTTTTTTAAAAAAGCGAGATAGAGTTTCACAAAAATCTCTGGGTAAACACCTTGTGTCTTCACCAACAAGGCTGAACAACAGTGTTCAAAGAACCCAGATGGGGTTTTCGGAGTTTTTTTTCACATATTTAAGAATGTTTTAATTATGAACGAACTTCTCCTTTGAGGATCAAACGATCTGAATTACAGTCGATACGAATCGCATCTGATTCACCATGTTGAATTGGAACAGAAATTGTACCCAATGAGGTTTTAAGGTTTAACAGATTCTTTTCTTTTTCATTGATTTCATTGACATTTAAAACATTTCTTTTCTCTCTGCTGCAGATATCCATTTAAATTAAAGTCATTTCAATGGAATTTATCGTTTTCTATTGATTTTCACTGTGTGTGTGTGTGTGTGCTGTAATTGATTTAGTGCAACTAAATATGTTAACTGTCAATTAAATATCAATTTATATTTAAACAAAATAAACTTCACAAACCGAAAAAATAATTATGGATGTACATCTATACGATACATATATGTGACAGTGTGTGTGTGTGTAATGTATGCACACATACAAGTGTGAACAAATCCACAGAACAGACCTGGTGAACGACAACAGCACCACCACCACGTCTATCCACAGAACGAGCTTAATTGTATGCGAGTCAAACTGTTTAGAAAACAATTAATTTGCTGAACAACAAAAAGAAGTGAAAAAAAAACTGAAAATAAATAAATCAGTTTAGACGCATTGATATTTAAATTTACTTGTAGTTTTCAAAATTAGTTTAAAGTTAAATTGAAATTAACATAATTATATTTGTCAATAACCAACAGAATCATAATCTGGCGTATCCGAGCGCTCTGAATGACTGGCCCAACTATCTGCCTGTAACTATACATATATATATGTGTGTGTGTGCATTAACTATACTCTTTGAATTCTTATGGAACACATACATATTTAATTTAGTTCAAACCACAATTATTTTTTAATAATCTTTCGTTATTTTCTGTGTGTGTGTGTGTGTTTTTTTTCTGCATTTCTAGTGAATATTGAATAGAATTTTTAATTAACAACTCATACACGTACATATCTGGTATCTGGTTATATTTCTCACATAGAAAAAAAAACCAACGATAACTTTAACCACACCCTGCACAGTGGTTCGAAATGAAGTAAATATGTTACAGACATAAGAAAGTGAGATTATACTGAAACGATTTTCATCTGAAGTCTCAGCAAATTACCTTTAAATGCTAATGAGGGGCGCTAGTTTGGCAGAAAAAAAAACTTGTTGGTCATCCTGTGAGATACAGGGTGTACAAATTCCCCAACTGGTCACATTCTGTCTTTATTTCTTGTCATTCAGTATTTATTTCATGGTCAGCTCCATCGACTGGCACTGAAAAAAACTGAAGACATTCTCAGATCTTCAGAATGTCTCAGCAAATTACCGTTTAATGCTAATGATGGGCGCCAGTTGTTTGGCAAAAAAAAAAACTTGTTGATCACCCTGTGAGATACCGGGTGTAGACTATCATCAACTGCTTTGTGCCAAATCCTTTTGAGCTCGTGTCTTTGAATGGCTCTATGAAAAATGCCCCCAAAACAAAAATGAAAAATTCCCTTAAACTAATCTCATACAAAGTTGGTAAATTTGTGATAATTTTTTCAGTTACATTTAATTTTTTGGACAAAGAAAAATATCCCTTTTTTTTTTGGATATTTTCATAGCAAAAGTCAATCATCAAATGTTGTTTTTTGTGGTATTTTTCATAATATTTGGGGGATTTTGCATTAGCTAATTTTTCATAAATCGTTTGGGGGATTTTTCAGAATTTTTGGGGAAATTTTCGTATTGGGATTTTTGGGGGAATTTTTCATATATTTTGGGGAATTCTTCATTTGGGCATTCTTCATTTTTGAATTGTCACTATTTTTCAAATATAATAATTAGGGTCGTAACCCCAAGACATTATAAAAAAAATCACAAATATCACAAAAAAAAAAAAAATTCTCCAAAATTAAAAAAATGGGGAAATTTGTCATTTCATATGAAAAATGCCCTAAAAACAAAATCTTAATATATATTTACCCTCGACACTGATTCACTGATTCACTGATACACTGATTCCCTGATTCACTGACTCTGTCACGCAGTACGTAGGAATTTAAATAGGCATTCTATAATAATTCTATAAATAATAATAAAAAAAATAATATTTTTTTTGTACAGAAATTGTGTTTTCCCCAAATTTTTTTTTACCAAATTTTTTTTTTTTCCAAAATTTTTTTTTTTACAAATTTTTTTTTTTTTAGAAAAAATTTTTTTTTTCCACAAAATTTTTTTTTCCACAAATTTTTTTTTTTCAACAAAATTTTTTTTTTCCACAAAAATTTTTTTTTTCAGCAAACTCTTTTTTTCAACAAAATTTTTTTTTTTTAAACAAAATTTTTTTTTTTAAACAAAATTTTTTTTTTCAACAAATTTTTTTTTTTCAACAAACATTTTTTTTTCAGCAAAAATTTTTTTTCCCAATTTTATTTTTTTTCGAAATTTTTTTTTACAAAATAGTTTTCTCAAAATATTTTTTACAAAATTTTTAAAATTAAGTAACAAATACTTTCTCAAGCAAATTAACGGGCGCCATAGGCGCATTACAACTTACTAGTATTCAATATTACCTAAAAATTAGTTTTTGTTGAGGAATTTTTCATAATCAAAAATTTCCCAATTTTGTATGAGTTTTTTTTTTTTTGACTTCTTAACCTTTCATGATTTTTTTTTTTTTTTGGGGCATTTTCCATAGCCTTCCTAGGGTCCATAACACGAATGGGTCATTGCCAGAAACAAATTCTCGACGTGGAAGAACTGCTCAACTAAGATTGTCATGTTTTTTTCTGTCATTTGCATTCTGCTTCCCTATGAGTTTTGCTGTGAGTTTCTGCAGCGCATTTTGCACACTTCTTCTCTTCCCCCAACCACCCACAGAAACTACGGGCAAAGTTCAAATATCATATAAAATCGATTAAATATTTAACTTCTTCATGAATTTGCTAAAGCCCCAGCATCGACGATTAAAGTAACCGGGAAAACTTACTTTTATAACCTTCATGAATATGAGATTCAAGGACTGGCACAGACCAAAACTCTACAGTCGTATTTTCGAAAAGAAAATATACAAATATACATCTCGCGTAAGTAGGGGTAGTGCCCTAGTATATGTAAACACACACATACATGCATAGTCCCTTTGTGTATCTGTCCCTTTCATATCTGTGGGTGCCGAGTCCTTTATGATGCGGTTTCTGTTGTCGTTTGTGGCCTTTATTTCCTTTTAACTCACACAGACACCGATCTCTATCATTAGAGTTCTTATCGATGTCTTTGAGAAGCACCACTCGCCCTCCCCCACCCCCACCCACTCATTGCTTATCGTGTGCGTGTGTAATTGTTTATTTCATTAAGGAAATTATGTGATGATTACACATAAAACTGTAATAGATTAAGCAAATAAACACTCGCATCGGGCAAACCAACACCACGAGCCTTGAGCGCACGATATTAATTAACCAAAAGACAGAAGGAAAAAGAAATCCTTAATACGGCGAAATAAAACTAAAAGCAAAGAACGTTTAAATCAAGTGGGCCGCCTGGGAGACGGGGAGACCGAGAGACGGAGAGAACGAAATAAACGGGGACTTGCAAAGACGTTTTAAGATTAGCGATGTGATGAGCTCTAAATAGATTTGCTTATTTCTTAAAGTATGACAACAAAATAGCGATTTGTGGGATTCATTAAACTTTTATGTAGGAGAGAAGTATTTTCTTTTGTGACTATCTCGCAAAAAATTTAATAATTTCCATTTCTCTATAGAGGGACCTTAAATGTGTCTTTGTGTTGCCATATTCATATCCTGTGAAATAAATCTGTTGAGGAATCTTTTGATTTGTTAAGGGAAGATGTTATTTATTGATTTATTGACCCCTTACGAAACTTACATAGACAAGTTGGAGGGTCCAACTGGTTTCACTCCGCATAGAACGCTTGGTCTCTGTCTTCATTGGCGTAGTGTTATGAAACGGACTCTTCATTGAATGTGGAGTCTTTCAATTGGGTTTCCCGAAGTTCATAGACTTCCATCCTCAAGACAATTGAATTAACTTGCAATGGAAGTGAAGTGAGAAGAAAAGAACTCCAATAGTTTTAAATTACCCACTGATTGTTATAAAATTTTTTTTTTCTCAATATAATGATTTTCTTCAAAAATTTAAATCGCGAAGTAATTAAAAAAAGAAATTGTAAAAGTAATTTTTTAACGTGAATTGATTTTACAACAGTTTCAGACTAATACCGGTCTCCGCAGGAAAGTTTTACACTCCGAGGTCTTCGTTGAACAGTTTTCGATTCACTCTGGTCTCCATAGATCAGAGTGAGTATCAAAGTGGTCTAAGACAAAGACCTGAAAGTCTTTTTCTTTGGTCGTCATAGAACAGTATGAGAAAGAACAAGGTCTGCATAGAACAGTTTCACCCTTAAACTGACTGATTGTGACTCACAGTGGATTTCCGCGAACAGTTTGACACTCACACTGGTCCGAATAGAACAGAGTGAGAATGCAACCGGTCGTCAAAGAACAGTTTGACAAAGAAACTCGTCTTCATAGAAGAGTTTGAGTTTAAATAAGATCGGCATAGAACAGTTGGAGAATCAAATTGGTCGTCATAAAACACTTTAATTGTCCATCTGGACTCCATAGAACAATGTGAGACTGAAACTGCTGCGCGTCATAGAACTGCATGTCTTCGTAGAATCAATCTTGAATTCAAAGAGCAGTTTATGGTCTCAAACCCAACTCCCTAGAGCATTTTGAATAAACTTTATTTACAATTTTTCTTATCACAATACATTTTATAATAGGAAATCCATATTTGTCTGCCCGATTGACCATCGCCATCCGACTTGCCTGTTTTCCCACTAGTTTCCAAATAGTTTCTATTTGAAAGTCAATGTTCAATATTCTTTGGCAGGAACGACAGCCACAGTCCAGCTGCAATTGCATGAAACAATTTATTACTTACAAACAATTTGTTACTAACACACAACTTACGAGGAAGAAACATTTGTTAATGGACCCACAGAACCGATTTCCAGGACAGGAATCCCTTCTTCGATTTGAATTCGGGCCAATTAAACTGAAAAAAAACCACAAATTGTGGAATTAAATTTAACGCGATTGTGTTTTGAATAACTTACCACGATTCCGCGTGTTGCTTTCATATATTTCGCATCCATTGCTTTGATTGTTTGCCTTGAGACAGGAAATCCCTCCTTTAAATGGTTTTTCCGAACTGAAAACCACCAAAAATCCATTGAATTCCATTTCACGCGATTGTGTTTCAACGTCCTTCCCAGATTCCGTTTACTTCTGGCGTCCATATCCGCAATTGTATGTGTTTGTCTGCAATGAGAGGGGGAATCTCTTCTCCAATTTGAATTTGTCAACAATTCGCGCCAACCAAACACAAACTTACCAAAATTCCTTTGAATTGTATTTCCGCGAGGTTATTTGAAGATGTTGACCAGCTTTTGTTCGCTCCGGCGGGCTTTGCAATGGTAATGTTGAGACTGGGAATCCTATGGACGGGGAATCCCTTCTCCGACTTGAATTTCACAATTTGCTGAAAACCAACGAAAAAACGCGATGAATTGAATATAACCGTACACTTTTCGCGATGTTCGATACGAACACTTCGATACTACGCGAAAAAATAGTGAAAAAACGTTGACTTTTGTATAAAAATCAAAAATGTCGAAAATTGAGAGAGAAAACTATTTATATTTTATTTATTTCTCGTACATGGAAAAATACACCGGAAAAAAAATGTTCAATCTTTTCAAAAGAGGCAACAATCGGTCAAGTTCGAGTTCCAGTTTCTTTTTCAAATGCTCCAAATTAACTGCACATTTTAAATGCATTTATAAGTCATAAATACTTTTGGAAAACGTGTCGAACAAGCGTTAACCTTTAGCTGGGGTCGTGGTGGTGGTGGTCACATGCTATGTCCAAAAAATTCACCTCCACAGTTAAAGGTTAAACAGCAGTCGATCCCGGTCAGTGGGTATACAAATTATAACGTACACTGCTCACTGGTTCGAGTCTTATCTTATCTGTTCTTGTTTTGATTTGAACTTGAACTTGATCAGATTCTCTTTATATCCGAATGACATTCAGTTTATTTTTTCACATTTTTCACTTGAAGCAACAGGAGGCGCGGGAATGAATTCTAGTCTTGCCAATTGGATGATCAATAATGATTATCATATGGTGTGTCATATTTACCACGGGATATCGCGACATTATTTATCCAAGACTGAGAATGTGCGTCGAGTTTGTACACTTTAAGTTGCCAATTTAATGTTTAGACATTTGTAGTGGACCATCGTTGTGGAGTTTGGACAACAGATGGATTTCTTTTACACATTGGTCTGAGGAAACTCTACACTTGTGCGTTGGGGTTGTGGTTGTCCCTTGGCCCTTTTTTACGCCCGTCGAATTAATCTCATGTACTTTAACTTAACTATAACAATCAAAAGATTGAGATTGCTTTGAATAGTAGGATGGTGTGCTTTGCTGATGGACTCGGTCATTGGGGCACATGTCTCGCAGGCAGTGTTAGATCGTTTATGATGTAATCGTGGCCCAGTACAAACATCTATTGGATGTTGGTCGGTCTCTAGTTTCATGTTTTAGGACTAAACATTCTGGAAGCAACTACAAGTCAATCTTTCTGTTACGAGGACTCATGGCCCTAGGATCCGTCATTGATCACGGCCAGGTACACATCATGTCCTACACATCGGTCCCTAATAGAAACAACATTTCGCTGGTCCCCTATTCCCCTCTTTTCCAATCTTCTTAAAAAAACTCATCATTTTTATGTTTTTTTTTTGTTAATTTTTATTTTTTCTACAAATAACAATTAATAACTAACCAATAACAAGGAAACCAAAAAAATTAAACATATTTTTAACTAAAAATTTGGATTATTAAAAAAAAGTGCCCTCATTTTTATGATTTTTTTTTTTTGTTAATTTTTATTTTTTCTACAAACAACAATAACAATTAGTAACTAACCAATAACAAGAAAAAAACCAAAAAAAATTAAACATATTTTTAACTAAAAATTTGGATTATTAAAAAATATTTTTCTCTTGTGGCATTCAAATGCCGCAGGAGGTTTTTTGTATTGCTTCGGCATACAACTTCTCCAGCACGCCCGCGTAATATTGTCCGGCTTGGGCGGTTCCATTTCCAGGGCCGGCTTCACTTCTCTGTAGTATCTCTTGCTAAGTTTGAATGCTGATACCAAAAACATTTTCTGAAATAATAAGAAGAAAAATATTTTATTTATTTGCATTTTATCAAGTTACTTACTATATATATCGCGTTTCGCGTTTTTCTTTAGTGCAAAAATTATATTCCTTATTCGATTTATTGATATCTGAAAAAAAAAATTTTTGAAAATTTTAAAATTTTTCTAAGTCCCTGAAAAAATATTTGAAATTTTTCTAAGTCTTTGAGAAATAAATACACACAAACATTTTTGTGAGTGTATTTACCTCTCTTCCGGAATTTTCCCTAATTTTCAAATTTTATTTCACTATACTCACCCAACCAACCGGATCCTTCCAAGCCTTGTCGGTATCTGAATCAAAATAGAAAATATGATTTCGCCGTCGACTGAAGTTTCTCCAGGCTTACTTCTAGGTTTTCAAATATGACATGTTGGGGATGTGACATGTACCATTGCGGTGGGGGGGTGGTTTGTTGTCACCGTCACCATACTGCCATCCTACCACAGCTAAGGAAAAGTTTTTCCGCGAAGTTAACAGGGTTGCCAAGTGTAAAAAAATATTTTGAAATAAAAACTGGTTTGGAGGATTCATATCCATCGGCCTTCTTACCACGGCTATGACAAATAGGGTTGCCATGTATGGAAAAGTGTTTTCGCGAAATTAACAGGGTTGCCAAGTGTAAAAAAATATTTTCAAATAAAAATTGGTTAGAAGGATTTATATCCATCGGCCTTCCTACCACGGCTAAGACAAATAGGGTTGCCATGTATGGAAAAGTGTTTTCGCGAAATTAACAGGGTTGTCAAGTGTAAAAAAATATTTTGAAATAAAAATTGGTTAGAAGGATTTATATCCATCGGCCTTCCTACCACGGCTAAGACAAATAGGGTTGCCATGTATGGAAAAGTGTTTTCGCGAAATTAACAGGGTTGCCAAGTGTAAAAAAATATTTTGCAATAAAAATTGGTTAGAAGGATTTATATCCACCAGCCTTCCTACCACGGCTAAGAAAAATAGGGTTGCCATGTGTAGAAAAGGGTTGCAAAGTGTAAAAAAATATTTTGAAATAAAAACTGGTTTGGAGGATTCATATCCATCGGCCTTCTTACCACGGCTATGACAAATAGGGTTGCCATGTATGGAAAAGTGTTTTCGCGAAATTAACAGGGTTGCCAAGTGTAAAAAAATATTTTGAAATAAAAATTGGTTAGAAGGATTTATATCCATCGGCCTTCCTACCACGGCTAAGACAAATAGGGTTGCCATGTATGGAAAAGTGTTTTCGCGAAATTAACAGGGTTGCCAAGTGTAAAAAAATATTTTGAAATAAAAATTGGTTAGAAGGATTTATATCCATCGGCCTTCCTACCACGGCCAAGACAAATAGGGTTGCCATGTGTAGAAAAGGGTTGGCAAGTGTAAAAAAAATATTTTGAAATAAAAATTGGTTAGAAGGATTTATATCCATCGGCCTTCCTACCATGGCCAAGACAAATAGGGTTGCCATGTGTAGAAAAGGGTTGGCAAGTGTAAAAAAATATTTTAAAATAAAAACTGGTTAGAATGATTTATATCCATCAGCCTTCCTACCACGGCTAAGACAAATAGGGTTGCCATGTGTGGAAAAGTGTTTTCGCGAAATTAACAGGGTTGCCAAGTGTAAAAAAATATTTTGAAATAAAAATTGGTTAGAAGGATTTATATCCATCGGCCTTCCTACCACGGCTAAGACAAATAGGGTTGCCAAGTGTAAAAAAAATATTTTGAAATAAAAATTGGTTAGAAGGATTCATATCCATCGGCCTTCCTACCACGGCTAAGACAAATAGGGTTGCCATATAAACGGTGTAAGATTGAAGTTTTAGCAGGTTCCGCCTGTAAGAAACCCAGTTGGGCGGATTAAAAAAAATGTTGCCAGCATTTTGTGAAATTGTTGGCCATATTCGAGTTTTTTTCAACTTTCCTGCGTGTTTACAACACGCCCTAATTTTCTGATCATAAAAGACAGTTTTGTTGTCTCTTCTTGAAGATCATTTAGTCGCATTTGTGGTCAGTTGGGAGTAATTTGTCGATCGTATTCGTAGTCATGTGCCCAAATTTTTCGATACACTTTACAGTCGTCGTATTCTTCATTATTTATGAGGTTTTTCTGAGTCGTATTTTCAACCGTGTGCTAGCTATTTTTATATCGTTTTTGTTACCCTTTGCTCTTTGAATATATAAAATATTTTACAGATGTACATCAAATATTAAAATAAATTTATTTAAAATATTTGTTGGCCAATCCATTTGCCCATTATGAGCATTTTTCGCTGCTTGACTTAGTGCTGAAGGGCGGCTCGTATAAATTGTATAATAATTGATATCGATGTATTTTAAAAATGATGGTGATCAACAGGATGGGGATTTTCAATATTCTCTCCTTGTCGAGGTTTCAAACTTTGACCCGCCTCAGCTCAGCTCATGTTAGCCCCTTTCGATCCATATTCCAAACATATGTTCTAAAGCACTTCATCCATGATTATGTGAAATTTAGTTAAAATTCAATTGAATTGAGTACATTTTCTAGTCTCAATTTAAGCACAATATTTTGTTGAGTGCATGACTAGGAAACAAGGCCACCCCCAGCGTTTGGGAACAATCGAAAAACTTTCTAACATTTACGCTTGAATGTGAATTCTATAAATAGCCGATAATAGACCGTGTTCCTACAATTAACACATTTACACGTTAAATCGGCTACAAATGTTCATTTCAACACATATCCCACTTGTATGGTGCATGTCCTTTTCAAGGATTAAACACAACCCTCACACACACACACATGCCATGTAAGAGGATTTGTATAAAAATGAATACGCTTCAATTGCTTTAATTTACGACTGCCGTGTCATCATCCAATAAAATGTTCACTCACCCTTTTACTGGACAACCTGGAACCTGGAACAATGCAGCCACAGTGGAGGCACTCAACAAAAAACAAGAGAGAGGGAGAGAAAAAAACAACGAAAATCGTTTTATGGTTTCAAATGGTGGCATTTACAAATAACACAAGGACAACAAACAAACCCAGAAACGAAACAAAATCTACAGAGTCATGATAAATTAGATATTTTTCTGTTTTCCTCCCATTTCACGGTGACCGAGTTGTTGCTTTGACGTTGGCCACGGCAGCCGACATCCTTTGTTGCGATGGCAGCGACACGACTGGACGATGGATGGCAAACATGGCCAAAAACACTTGTTTAGTTAATTTTCGTTATGTTGCCACTGTTGCCGTTGCCGTTGCTGCTGTGGTGGTCCCATTTTGTAGATTTATTTCTCAACGTTGATCCCTACGGCTCCCCTGCACGCTTGACCACAAAAACACCGAACGTTTTTCATTTGTATGTCTGCAATAACAACAAAAAAAAACAACAATAATGGTTTGTCTGTTGTTTGTGTTGCTTTTGTTCATCCTTTCGGGTTATGTGTGCCGTGTCACTGAAGGAATATAAAAATATGCCAACAAATCCTACTACGGAAACTGGAGTAGTTACTTTACTACATTTTTTAATGTACGAGATGGCACAAAAAGAGTAGAGTAAGCTGAAATTTCACCAAATAGTGTTGAAAGATGCAAATCCTTGATTAAGCCGCGATACGAGACTAGCCAGGCACATTCATCCTTTCATTCTCAAATAGCCGGTTGACCGGACCACGAACTGTGGAGAAATTAGAAACAATTTGGGCTGTGGATTGTTCATAGTGTAGCAAGCTTAGGGCCTGACCTTTTCAAAAATATAATCACTACTTTACAAAATAATTTCAGAAAATCTTATAGTTGGCATTTTCGCCAGTTACTACAGCGTACTTCTAGACAACTTGATCCACAATAACCGAAAAACCAGAGCTCTCAATAATTGGTCTCTATTGTGCTTGTTATCAGACTGTTGCTGTTGAGACACTGAGCGATTCCATTTAATTTATTTCGGTCATTGCAGTGAGGAGACCACACAGAAAAAAAATTCCACAATGACTAACTGAAATCCCATGATTGCTAAATCGTTGTTGATAGTCGATTTTTCTTTATCTTTTCGATCTTCCCAACATGGGCAGTGGCCATAAAAGGATATAAAATTTACTTTGTTACTCACTGACTGGCTGACTTTTGTTCGTCCCGGCCGAACGTCTAAACTTGGAACCATGAAATTGGATAAACTTAGGGCACTGCCTGGATTTTTGGAAATTCTAACTTTAAAAGGGTAAAAATGGGTAACTTTTTTAATTTCAGTGGATTAGCGATGTTTTTTTGTCATGAGTCATGTTTTTTATAACGAGAAAATTTGTTTTTGAAAATTGAAATTGAAATTTCATGAAGATTGAGTACGCATTTTTTGTTTAATATTTAATTTTTTTTTCTTTACCAGCGGAAGAAAAAAAGATTTGTTCCAAAAAAAAAAAAATTAATACAATTTTTTTTTGAATATAATTTTTTTTTTTTTGCAATTATTCAATTTCATGAAGCAAGTAAAAAAAAGGATTTGTTGCAAAAAACATTTTTTTCCCAGAGCAATTCACATTTTCTTCATCCCTATGCGTGTTAGTCTAAAAAAAAATTCATCCACAAAAAAAGTTATATATAATTTTTTTTCCAAAGCAATTCATATGTTATTCATCCCTATGCAATTTCATGAAGATGAGTACGCATTTTTTTTTAATATTTAATTTTTTTTTTTGTTTGACCACAGGACAAAAAAAGGATTTGTTCCAAAAAAAAATTAAAACAAATTTTTTTAAATATCATATTTTTTTTTAAATTTTTTTTTTGCAAAGCAATTCACACGTTATTCATCCATATGCAATTTCATGAAGCAAGTACAAAAAATTTATTTGTTGCAAATTTTTTTTTATTTTTTAAAAGTTACTTTTCCAAAATAGTTCTCATTTTCTTTATCACTATGCGAGTTAGTCTAAAAAAAAAATTCATCCACAAAAAATGTTATATATAATTTGTTTTCCAAAGCAATTCATGTTTTATTCATCCCTATGCAATTTCATGAAGATGAGTACGCATTTTTTTTAATATTTAATTTTTTTTTTTGTTTGACCACAGGACAAAAAAAAAGGATTTGTTCCAAAAAAATTAAAACTAATTTTTTTAAATATCATATTTTATTTTTTAAAAGTTTTTTTTCCAAAGCAATTCACACGTTATTCATCCATATGCAATTTCATGAAGCTAGTACAAAAATGAATTTGTTGCAAAATTTTTTTTTTTTTATTTTTTAAAAGTTTTTTTTCCAAAGCATTTCTCATTTTCTTTATCACTATGCGAGTTAGTCTAAAAAAAAAATTCATCCACAAAAAAAGTTCTATATAATTTTTTTTGCAAAGCAATTCTTGTGTTGTTCATCCCTATGCAATTTCATGAAGATGAGTACGCATTTTTTTAATATTTAACTTTTTTTTTGTTTGACCACAGGACAAAAAAAATCCAAAAAAAATTAAAACAAATTTTTTTAAATATCATCTTTTTTTTTAAATTTTTTTTGCAAAGCAATTCACACGTTATTCATCCTTATGCAATTTCATGAAGCAAGTACAAAAAATTAATTTGTTGCAATTTTTTTTTTATTTTTTAAATGTTTTTTTCCAAAGCAGTTCTCATTTTCATTTCAACAAAATTTTATATATAATTTTTTTGCAAAGCAATTCTTGTGTTATTCATCCCTATGCAATTCATGAAGAAGCATTTTTTTAGTATTTAATTTAAAAAAAGGATTTGTTCCAAAAAAAAATTAAAACAAATATAGGTAATTCTTTTTTTTTTATAATTTTTGTTCACACTTTATTCATATTTCATGAAGCAAGTAAAAAAAATTGATATGTTGCAAAAAAAAATGATTTTAAAAAAAGTTTGTTTTTTATTTTTTAACATTTTTTTTTTACCCCCCGGTAAGGTACTTTTCTGCCTAGTTTCGAACAAAAAAATTAAGCTTTCCCATTTCATATAAACCATTCTAGTCCTGGTCAGTGGACTTTCAAAAATCATAGTACTACAGTCAAACTTCCATAACTCGAACCACCAGTATCCCGTGGAAATGTTTGACGTACGGAGACTATGAGTTATGGAGTTACATATAAAATTAGATAAGAGAATTTGAAGCACTTCGACTTAAAGAAAATTCGAAAGTTCGAGTTATGGAAGTTTCACTGTAGTTAGTTTTTCTATATCTATCAGAGTTGTAATATTAATTTCAATTGCAAATCTATCAATTGTTGGTGACTGAGGACCCGTTAAATGAATTAAAATTGATGTACGTTTTTCGTTTAAGTAAAAGTTAATAATTAAAATTTTGTTTTCAATATTTTCAATTTCTCTATGACCTTCATATGCAGAGCTCCGCCGAAATATAGTCCAGCGTTGCTTTGGCAATTCCCCATGTGATATGGCACAGGTACACACACAGCACCACATCAATATCTTTGTGTATATGTGTGTATAGAGTTGGTCTTTATCTCTTTGTGGTCCTTTGGAGTTATGTCGTTTTTAAATATTAAATTTTTCCGAGATTTAATTCAATTTAAAACAACTCGCTGGAACAACAAAAATGTTTACAAAAATGTAATGGATAAAGTTTTCTAGCAAACAGAAGACAACAAAAAAAATGAACACAAGAAAGGAAAGTAAAGAGGGAAGGCCACGTAAAGGTTTGAATGCTTCAGCATCAATAAGTGGTTGGTGGTGTTCTAAAAATAGGAATGGAAAAAAATGAGCCGAAACCTCCCCATGAGATGACAAAATTCCAAACATTTAGCCAAGCGCCAAAAGGTTTTGTTCATGTTGGCTGCTTTCCAATAAGTTGCTTTTTCTTGTTGCCGGTGAATCAACAATTTGCCCATTTCCACCATAATCGATATTTTACGGTCTATTAAACATTTCGAAAGCAAAGGCAGGAACCAAAGAAGCCACACAGCGACGCCTACAAAACAGAAAAAACACAAACATTCACAGCGCATAAAAAAACACCCATATTCTGCCATCAGGATATGAATATTTGGGTGTGGGTGTTTTTTCAAAATAGCACCCCCTGCTCTGCAACAGCGAAAAGGGCTATTCGTAAGGTGCTCTCTATGAGTCATTTAGTAGGAGCGTCTCGCCTCCCTCCGCCATGATTTCCTTTCGATCAAAGTTTAAACAAAACTCTGGTGACAACTGTTGCTCATAGTCGGTTTTCGTTTTTTGTTTCCGTGTTAATGGGCCTGTTGCTTGTGTCGTGTGTGTCTGTGTGTGGGGGTGTTTCACTTTTTGGCCCCATGCCAAATCGTTTGATAAGTGGGTTTCCCACTCAATGTGTTGGCCACAACACTCACTCATTTCAGCCGAATGATGTGACAGGTTTATAGGCGTTGCCAAAACAATTTTCAAATAATTGCACGAGTACTTGGTGGGATAATCTAATGATATTATATGAGTATGACATTATTCAGATGTTGGCACAGTGTTCGGAAATGGAAACTAGAAATGGATGGTAAACAGTTATGGCCAGCTGAGACCATATTCTCCCCCCAAGAGCTAAAGCACATAAGAAGCTGCGAAAGAATTCCCAGATGGAAAAACACAACTGCAAATCATCGAGTGACTTTGAAGCTAAAATTCTGGCAATTATGGTGGCCTCGTTCCCATAATTGCCAGGATTTTAGCTTCAAAGTCGCTCGATGATTTGCAGTTTTCTTTTTCATCTGGCAATTCTTCTTCTGCTTCTTATGTGTTTCAGCTCCTGGTGGAGCATGGGGCAGAGAATCCTTGTGTAGACATTGGCAACTCTAACAATTTAACTCAATCTTTGGCTCTGTCCAGCTTTTACTAAAATTACACCCGGAATTTGCCATTAACAATAATTGAAACAGAGAAGCATACCGTCCCCCACTGTGCTTAAAAAAATTCTTAAAATTCTGTTTGTATCCAAAATAAAAAATTCAAACAATACGTATTTGCTAATGCATGAGGCAATGAGAGTAAAACAAACACCAACATAATCTCAGGCATAAGAATTTTTTATTTGCTTGCCTTTTTCTTGCAAATCCAGAAGGGGTCACATGAGAAAGACGCACCAAAGCAACGAACATGTGGCCATTACACAAATTTATGTGTGCTGGCAAAAAGGGACAATTAGAAAAGAACAACAACAAGTTGTCTACTTTGTCATTTCTCGCAATTTCCCTTTCCACTATTACATCACTTTGCTCCTGCAAGTATTTTGAGTATTTTTGATTGGGGGGGGAGAACTTTACATAAATCGCTGTTATTTACTTTTTCATCAGAAAGAAACAGAAAATAAATAACATTAACGAAGGCTACCGTAGTACAGGATGGCTCACGAATCATGCCACAAACCCAAAACATAATAACTTGTTCTTCTGTGTGAGTAACTCATGAAGGAGTTGGATGCTCGGCAAAGACCTATGCTAATATTATTTGCATTGAGACTGATTAACATATCGCAGATGAGTTTCCACAAAACAAATACAACGAAACGGAAATGCTATTAAACCAAAATCACCAACAACTTTTTCGATACCACCACACCAGCAGTAGACTCGTTCATCATTTTCTATTTGATTTACAACTTTAACGAACATTCTGGTAAATCTGTTTAAAATTTCTATTTTTTTTCAACATGGGGAAATCAAGTTTGTTTCGTTGTGTTGTCTTCTAATTTATCCAAATTGAATTCATTTACTTTTCGTCCTTGGGGACATATCAAGGGTTTCCTTTTTTCCTGATACAGTGTATTTTAGTGTGCTTAGATTTGTTGAGGACAAAATCTGCAGAATAAAATGAACGTAAATTATTATTCAATTCCATTTCAAAGGCATTCAATACTTGTTATTGAAATCTAATTGAATTTCCTGTATGGGGGTTTACATTTTGCCGCCACCTGTATCGCCACATCTCCATGTATTTGAGGCATAGCTGTTAAGTAATGATTACTAATCGTAATAATTACTAATTAAATTAAATTTTTTTTTTAGGTCCTGTAACGATTATATTCAATTTTTCAAGACTTTTAGACTGATAACAATTATCTAAAAGTAATCAGGATTACTGGCGATTACTACAAATAATCAAACAGAATCAAAAGTAATCAGAAAATAATCCCACTACTTTCAGAGATTACTTTGGATTCTTTTCGATTACTTGCGATTACCACAAATAATCAAAAAGAATCAAAAGTAATCAGAAAATAATTCCACTACTTTCAGAGATTACTTTGGATTCTTTTCGATTACTTGCGATTACTACAAATAATCAAACAGAATCAAAAGTAATCAGAAAATAATCTCACTACTTTCAGAGATTATTTTGGATTCTTTTCGATTATTCTTAGTAATCGTAATTTCATAATTTACTGGAGACATCGACAAAGTCCATGTCTGTCCCTTTCCTTGCCTTTGCTGTTATATAATTTGAAAACGCTTCCAGGATCAGGATTACATGCGATTACTACAAATAATCAAAAGTAATCAGAAAATAATTCCACTACTTTTAGAGATTACTTTGGATTCTTTTCGATTATTCATAGTAATTGTAATTTCATAATTTATTTGAGACATCGACAAAGTCCTTTTCTTTGCCGTTCTATAATTTGAAAACGCTTCCAATTCCGACATTCCCAGTGTGATCTTATGTGATAACCCTTTACCGCTAATACAATATGAGTTTTCCTTTTTCCTTTTTTTTTTTTTGTTTTTCTAAATATAAATTGTAGTTGTTGTGCTTGTTGTTATCCTGATGACGGCTGTTGTTGTTGTTATTCATGTCTTGTTTGTAATTTCTGGGAAAAATTAATAAAGAAATTAAAATGCAAATTAAATGAATTTGTTTGTCTGTCTGAAATCATCAAACAAACACACGGACACACACATACAATTTCTAATTCAGTCAAAGTCCATTCAGTTACAGAGGGACAGAGAGAGAGAGAGAGAGAGAGAGGGAGGGAGACACACTCCAATGCACACATAAACTCATTTTGTCTATTCACGCTTATACTCACACATACATGAGTGTCATATTGAAATTCTCAAAATGTTTGGTTTTTTTCTGTTGGTTTCGTTGTTTGGAATAAAATCACTGGGAGTTGTGTTTTTGCTGATTTTTCCATGAGTTCTTTGACATTGACGTATACTTATGAATTCAGTGTAAAATGCTCACTCGCATTTCTATAAAATGTAAATGTATTTTTTTGTTGTTGTTGTTTTTGCATTTTATATTTTCTAAAGTCCACACGAACACCACACACATTCGCATCGTTCGAATTGTAAATCAACTCTAGTCTGTGTGTGTTTGTGTGAGAACATCTCCATTTCACGATAGTGCCATAAATTGGAAATTATTCAGAAGACCAGAAACAAGCAAACAAACAGAAATCGGTAAAACTGCCGGCAGATGAAATTTATGCGAAAAATTAAATGGAACCGTGTTGATCCTGGAACTATTCGCGTTGCTTCTTGTATTTTTGTTTTCGATGTGAACAACAAATTTGTCCAGGAGATCTTGGCATTTTGAACTTTTATTTGAATATTTTCAAAACTGTTTTCAAAACAATAGTTAGATGGAAGGTAGTCAGGGACTGGTAAATATAGGAAGGTCCCAAAGGGACTATCAAACAATGAACAGCGTATGGGAAAATGTTGCTACAGGTCGACTGTTTCAATGGCAGAGAGTAAATAAGAAAATCAGACTCTTGTTTTCATGAAGAATATGGTGAGTGAAGCACAGTGGCCGATGAAATTACTGATGACATTAAGCGGATCCGGAGTTACCTCAACTATCAGGATATTATCACAAACTAAAAATACTTAAGAATCTGAGATGGTTGTCGACGTTCCCTCTTATGATATCACTGATCTCCACAAATGACAACGTATTTATTCAAGAGCTAACCGCCACAGTCTCTCAAGACTAAGCAGTGGGATGGCCTTCTCAGAAGGTTGCCAGATCACAAGAATATGACGGTAAACAAAGATTAGTTTTGGGGAAATGTTGGCGTGCCCTTGTCTTCATATCAGCCCAATTGTGGGTCAGGAGAAGCTCCCAGATGCCAATTTATCCACTAGATCCCTATTTATATTTTCCATACACGGCTGTAATCGTTCAAAATTATGCAGCCACAAATGATTTTACGTAAATTTCTCTGTACGATTCATATTTCAAACTTCTCCGGTCATTCCAAACATTCCCACCCGCTGCATTTTCATGTCCACCACACTGGCCCCGAATAATTTCCCGTATATATTCGAAAAGTGATGTAGTGGCTGCTTATTAGCATAATTGTCATTCCGACGTAACGCCGGCAAAATACGCACACCGACAACTGCAGTTCTATTGTGATCCGCTTGTAAGAATTTGAATTTTAATCATATTTTGGTGAGAATGCCAATTTCCATTTTATCAGCCATCGCCCGGGATGGCGGCGACGATGTGATGCATTTTGAGCTGCAGAAATTGGCTGATGACTTTTACTAATTTATGTGGTCGCCCCAACTCATCCGTGGCTTTTGGTTCACAACGAAAGGATGACTGAACTGAAATGTGTTGGCTTTAAAATGTGCACTGATAATATCAATGCGAAATGGCTTAATAATGTTTTGCCATATAAAAGACCGCAAACAAAAGACAGGATTTTTATTTCCACATCGTAAAATTGAACTCCCTCAAGATATGGAGCAATTTCAAGTTTAAAGTCTTTTTGATGGATGCTGAATGCAATAAACATACTCTCTTTCCAAAACAAAACAAAAAAAATAAGATGGTGGTTGATGAGAGTTGCCTTCCAATCCCCCCGCCATCTTTTCATAAGGTGAATTTTTGACACACAAAAAAAACAACTACACACACACAAAAACCCACCACAGATCAAAGACAAAGTTAAAACGCACATTGACATTTTCCAATTTCAGAGAATGTTTTTGTGGAAGAAAAAAAAAGTTCGGTGCTTTGTGAAAAAACTGGCATTGCAAATCCTTTTTTACGAGATGTCTTGCAAATAAAACTTCATAGGCGGAGTGAAAATCGTTAGGCCACCTCATTGGGTGGGGGTTGTTCGATAAAGGTAGCCAAAGACTCGGAAATTTAAATGAAATCCTTGTTATTTTTTTTATACATTTTAGTCACCACAAAGTTTTTTTGTGAAAGCAAATTGTATGGACCACTACGTGGTCCACAATCTGTTATACCCAGCCAAAAGTCTGTAACTTTTGGTTTACTAGATATTTTTGAGTTCTGTAGAAAATTCGTTGTTGGCAAGGAGACTCAGTTTGATTGTCCCTCTGGACAACATTTATTTCAACCGACTGGTTCGAGTCGGTCTGGAGTGATAACAGTTGCGCCTCAAGAAAATATATTTCTTTCTAAAGAAAATTAAGTAAACAAATTTGCAAGTAAAAAAAATGGACCAATTGTGCCACCGCCACAAAATACGCACCAAACTCTGTCACTCTCTGAGGATGAATTGGCTTCTCGACGACCACGTTTGAGTTGTTCAATCTTCAAATGCAGTTTTGTGTGGTAACAGAGCCGCCGAGATGTAAATGCACTTTGTCTATGTTGAGCCGCCCAAAGTCCAAACAGAGATTTGTTGAGTTTATTGGACCGAATATTAATGCGAGATAGTTGTGCAAAATTTGCCTGGTCGTCAAAGAACAGTTTGAGAATCAATATGGTCCTTAGGTTGGAGACTCCGAATGTTAATTGTCCGAATGTGTGAGACTGAAACTGCTGTGCGTCATAGAACTGCATGTCTTCGTAGAATCATGTCAATATTCGTTGGCAAGAATGACAGCCACAGTCCAGCTGCAATTGCATGAAACAATTTATTACTTACAAACAATTTTTTACTAACACACAACTTACGAGGAGAGAAACATGTGTTAATGGACCCGCAGAACCGATTTCCCTTTAGGCTTTAGTGAGACAGAGGACAGGAATCTCTTCTTCGATTTGAATTCGGGCCAATTAAACTGAAAACAACCAGAAATTGTTGAATTAAATTTAACGCGATTGTGTTTTTAGGAACTTACCACGATTCCGCGTGTTGCTTTCATATATTTCGTATCCATTGCCTTGAGACAGGAAATCCCTCCTTTAAATGGTTTTTCCGAACTGAAAACCACCAAAAATCCATTGAATTCCATTTCACGCGATTGTGTTTCAACGTCCTTCCCAGATTCCGTTTACTTCTGGCGTCCATATCCGCAATTGTATGTGTTTGTCTGCAATGAGAGGGGGAATCTCTTCTCCAATTTGAATTTGTCAACAATTCGCGCCAACCAAACACAAACTTACCAAAATTCCTTTGAATTGTATTTCCGCGAGGTTATTTGAAGATGTTGACCAGCTTTTGTTCGCTCCGGCGGGCTTTGCAATGGTAATGTTGAGACTGGGAATCCTATGGACGGGGAATCCCTTCTCCGACTTGAATTTCACAATTTGCTGAAAACCAACGAAAAAACGCGATGAATTGAATATAACCGTACACTTTTCGCGATGTTCGATACGAACACTTCGATACTACGCGAAAAAATAGTGAAAAAACGTTGACTTTTGTATAAAAATCAAAAATGTCGAAAATTGAGAGAGAAAAATATTTATATTTTATTTATTTCTCGTACATGGAAAAATACACCGGAAAAAAAATGTTCAATCTTTTCAAAAGAGGCAACAATCGGTCAAGTTCGAGTTCCAGTTTCTTTTTCAAATGCTCCAAATTAACTGCACATTTTAAATGCATTTATAAGTCATAAATACTTTTGGAAAACGTGTCGAACAAGCTTTAACCTTTAGCTGGGGTGGTGGTGGTGGTGGTCACATGCTATGTCCAAAAAATTCACCTCCACAGTTAAAGGTTAAACAGCAGTCGATCCCGGTCAGTGGGTATACAAATTATAACGTACACTGCTCACTGGTTCGAGTCTTATCTTATCTTGTCTGGATTTGAACTTGAACTTGATCAGATTCTCTTTATATCCGAATGACATTCAGTTTATTTTTTCACAACTTGAAACAACAGGAGGCGCGGGAATGAATTCTAGTCTTGCCAATTGGATGATCAATAATGATTATCATATGGTGTGTCATATTTACCACGGGGTATCGCGACATTATTTATGCGGCGAGTTTGTACACTTTAAGTTGCCAATTTAATGTTTAGACATTTGTAGTGGACCATCGTTGTGGAGTTTGGACAACAGATGGATTTCTTTTACACATTGGTCTGAGGAAACTCTACACTTGTGCGTTGGGGTTGTGGTTGTCCCTTGGCCCTTGGCCCTTTTTCTACGCCCGTCGAATTAATCTCATGTACTTTAACTTAACTATAACAATCAAAAGATTGAGATTGCTTTGATTGCTTTATGATGTAATCTTGGCCCAGTACAAACATCTATTGGATGTTGGTCGGTCTCTAGTTTCATGCTTTAGGACTAAACATTCTGGAAGCAACTACAAGTCAATCTTTCTTTTACGAGGACTCATGGCCCTAGGATCCGTCATTGATCACGGCCAGGTACACATCATGTCCTACACATCGGTCCCATTTCGCTGGTCCCCTATTCCCCTGTTTTCCAATCTTCTTTAAAAAAAACTAAAAATTTTATGATTTTTTTTGTTAATTTTTATTTTTTCTACAAACAACAATAACATTTTTATGATTTTTTTTTTGTTAATTTTTATTTTTTCTACAAATAACAATTAATAACTAACCAATAACAAGGAAACCAAAAAAATTAAACATATTTTTCACTATAAATTTGGATTATTAAAAAAAATTGCCCTCATTTTTATGATTTTTTTTTTTGTTAATTTTTATTTTTTCTACAAACAACAATAACAATTAGTAACTAACCAATAACAAGAAAAAAACCAAAAAAAATTAAACATATTTTTAACTACAAATTTGGATTATTAAAAAATATTTTTCTCTTGTGGCATTCAAATGCCGCAGGAGGTTTTTTGTATTCCTTCGGCATACAACTTCTCCAGCACGCCCGCGTAATATTGTCCGGCTTGGGTGGTCCCATTTCTAGGGCCGGCTTCACTTCTCTGTAGTATCTCATACTTAGTTTGAATGCTGAATCCAAAAACATTTTCTGAAATAATAAGAAAAATATTTTAAAATGTTGTATTTATTTGCATTTTATCAAGTTACTTACTATATATATCGCGTTTCGCGCTTTTCTTTCGAGCAAAAATGATATTCCTTATTCCTTTTATTGATATCTGAAAAAAAAAAATTTTGAAAATTTTAAAATTTTTCTAAGTCCCTGAAAAAATATTTGAAATTTTTCTAAGTTTTTGAGAAATAAATACAAACAAAAATTTTTGTGAGTGTATTTATCTCTCTTCCGGAATTTTCCCTAATTTTCAAATTTTATTTTATTTCACTATACTCACCCAACCGGATTCTCCCAAGCCTTGTCGGTATCTGAATCAAAATAGAAAATATGATTTCGCCGTCGACTGAAGTTTCTCCAGGGTTACTTCTAGGTTTTCAAAATGACCGGTAAGTGATTGACATGTACCATTGCACTGGGGGAGGGCTGTGGCTTTTTGGTACCTGTACCATCGTACCATCCTACCACAGCTAAGGCGAAGTTTTTCCGCGAAGTTAACAGGGTTGCCAAGTGTCAAAAAAATATTTTGAAATAAAAACTGGTTTGGAGGGTTATTATCCATCAGCCTTCTTACCACGGCTAAGACAAATAGGGTTGCCATGTATGGAAAAGTGTTTTCGCGAAATTAACAGGGTTGCCAAGTCGAAAAAAATATTTTGAAATAAAAATTGATTAGAAGGATTTATATCCATCAGCCTTCCTACCACGGCCAAGACAAATAGGGTTGCCATGTGTAGAAAAGGGTTGGCAAGTGTAAAAAAAATATTTTGAAATAAAAATTAGTTAGAATGATTTATATTCATCAGCCTTCCTACCACTGCTAAGACAAATAGGGTTGCCATGTGTGGAAAAGTGTTTTCGCGAAATTAACAGGGTTGCCAAGTGTAAAAAAATATTTTGAAATAAAAATTGGTTAGAAGGATTTATATCCATCGGCCTTCCTACCACGGCCAAGACAAATAGGGTTGCCATGTATGGAAAAGTGTTTTCGCGAAATTAACAGGGTTGCCAAGTGTAAAAAAGTATTTTGAAATAAAAATTGGTTAGAAGGATTTATATCCATCGGCCTTCCTACCACGGCCAAGACAAATAGGGTTGCCATGTGTAGAAAAAGGTTGGCAAGTGTAAAAAAATATTTTGAAATAAAAACTGGTTAGAAGGGTTATTATCCATCAGCCTTCTTACCATGGATAAGAAAAATAGGGTTGCCATGTGTAGAAAGGTGTTTTTTGAAATATGAATCGAGAGATGGTATTTCCAACACCCAAAGTGTTGAAGAAAACCCAGGTTTGTCCATTCCTCGTCGTTCTTTGGAATTGGGCCTTCCACAAACGTCATTACACCGCAGTTTGCATAAAGACTTGGGTCTTAAGGCTTATAGAGTTCAGTTAACACCTTGTGATTTAACACCTTGGGACTTCTTCCTTTGGGGCCACGTGAAAGATTAGGTCTACGCCAATAGGCCAGCGTCGTTTCAGGACCTAAAAGATAGAATTCGTGAGGCTATCGAGGACATAGGGCACTTTGCGATTTGGTTATGGAAAATTTCATTTCAAATAGATATGGTCCTGGTAGCCTGGTCGTGGTCAGCCATTTGACTGATGTTGTTTTCCATTATTGACGGCATAACTTCCTCTTTATTGGGACATAAACATCCGATCATGTATCTCAAACAATTTCATTTTCTTTGAATATCAAAATAACACCTCTTGTTGGAAAACCCTGTGAAATAACATAAATTCAATTTTCTATTTGTTTAGAATATTTTTTTTTTAAATCAGGATATTTTTGGTGAGTTTTCAGTAATTATATTTTAATAGCTGGCAAGCCTACCGGTCCTTCTGCCCATAAAAAGCAACAAACAGGGTAATTTTTAGGGTACATTTGCCAGCTCTTCTTTTTTTAAATCAGGATATTTTTGGTGAGTTTTCGGTAATTCTATTTTAATAGCTGGCAAGCCTAACGGTCCTTCTGCCCATAAAAAGCACCAAACAGGGTAATTTTTAGGGTACATTTGCCAACAACAGTCTGCTGATTGTCGTACGATTTCATAATTATTTTTTTGTTAATTCTTTAAAGAAATACTTTGTGTTGTAGGGTTGCCAGACCATTGCCCTGGGGGCATTGAACCTTATTAAAGCCCCTTTGTTGTAATAACTAATCCCGTTCACAGCTTCAATTTCAAAAACCATCAACCGCATATTTATTTACTTACAAGTGTGTTTGTAATCTTTTTGTAATCTCCCACACACATACGTTTACAAAAAAAAAAAACAGACCAACACCGCATTCCTCACCAAATATTATAAATATTACATAAACTTGGGGTGAATACAGCAAGAAAATAAAACATATCCCCCTCTCTCGCCACCTGTAGACCCGACCACCGACAACTTTTAAAACTGGAACTTAATCAAACATTTAATAAAATATTAATAGAATTTAATCCGAAAGGAAGGAATTGCTCACAAAAAAAAACCAAAAAGAAACGGAAACATTGAAATTGAAAAATGGTTGCAATTTTGCAAGTCAACCATGAAATGCTGGGTTAGCAAATGAATCAAACTACCAACGGCAGGCGAGAGGCTGAAGGGGCAGCGCGAAAATAACTGTGGCTGGAAGAGCGGCATTTTTTTCTTTAGGAGAAATTGTTTGAACAGGAACAGAGGCGAGGTTAAGCTTATATAATAAAACATAAATGGGTTTTGGAATTTAAAAATTCAGCTGTTGCAAAGCACATTTCAAATAAAAGAAAATAAAGACGATGGTATTCGTCTCTCTCTCTCTATCTCTCTCTCTCTCTCTCTGTTTACGCCGTTATTTACGAAGGCTTAAAGAGTTGTCATAATCTTGCTGTTCTTTTGGGTCATTGTAATGAATTTTCGGTCGGGGCTGTTACTGAACTGAGGGGATACGGGCAGTGTCGCTACACCTTTCAATTCTGGGAAGGAACACTCACATACTTGTGTATATGTGTGTGTGTGTAAAGGCGTCACTTTTGACATTTACCCATACACTCAGAAACACTCAGACTGAATTGAATTGGGAACAGTGTGTACTTCACATAGCAGTTGGCATTAATGTCTTTTCATCCTTAAATCTTTAATACTTTCCAGTATTGTTGTTGTTGGTAACCCACCATGATGAACGAACCCCATGTACGACCTTTTGTCTATAGCCAACGACCTTTTTTACTTTCTCCCCACTTTAATTAATCAACATTCAAATTGTTGGCCTCAAAATGTATACCAACAAAATATGTCCAGGCCTTCGAAAAGGAGGCGAGAAAAGGAAGGGTTTGGTATTGCGCCCAGAAAAAAAAAAATGGAAAACAAAACAAAGGCACAGGGCAAGATAAAGGTAAAGGAACAGAACGACGTCGATGATGATGACGTTGCTGTTATAAATAAATGATTTGGCCCAGCACATAAAGCAAACCAAGCTACTGACTAGTTCTCTTGGCGGCTGGGCGGTTTTGAAAAACAATCTGCCATGTGCAGGTTCAAGCGCTCATCTTTGAAGTTCTTTGATGTTGAATGGCAACGATTTGATAATTGATTGCTTTAAAGAAAAAAAGACACCGATGAATATTATTTGTTTGCCTTGAAAGTGATGTGGGAAATAGGGTTTTGCAACGGGCCAAGTAAGGAATTGGTGGAATAGGGAGATTTAATTGGTATGGGTGGAAAAACAATTGGGAAGAAAAGAAATCTGGTAGTTTTGCGAATCTAGCTCAGCTTATTTTTCTTTATTTATTTATTTATTATTAAGGCGAATTAATTATTAATACAAAGTAAATTTATATGATATTTATATTGGATCGCTTAACCAATTTTCACATTTCAAATTAACCTTGAAAGTTATTTTAATTGTTAGCCAAAACGGTTTCAATTCTTGTTGACTGGGAAAAATTGTTGTTACCAAATATTTTTTATACCATCTCATCCTACGGTTAGGAGGGTATATATCATTTGATACGGCTCAAAAGTGTAACACCTAGTCTTTGAAGTGTCTTTGAACCATATTCGATTCATGACTTTGTAAATCGTTTGAGCCGTGTCCGTCTGTCCGTCCGTCCTTCTGTCTGTCTTTCGAAAGAGTTAAACAATCGCTTTGAAATTTGACATGAGTTAATATTTTCCCAAAACTGCTTATGAGATTGCATATGGGCTATATAGCCACACCCCTTCGGGTACTTCCCACACAAATCGTCTATTTCGCCCACTTTAAAAATCGTGTAATAATACCAATATGACCAACGCGATCTTGCCGAAATTCTGTATTTAGTAAAGCTATAGCTATACAAAGTTTTCGACAAAAAGTTGGAAGTCTGGCAACTCCCCTTCTGGTAACTCCCATACAAATGTACCGTCCCGCCCCATCAGAAATCGTGTAATAATACCAATATTCCCAACACGATCTTGTCCAAATTTTGTATTTAGTAAAGTTATAGCAAGACAAAGTTTTGGACAAAAACATGGAAGTCTGGCAACTCCCCTTCTGGTACCTCCCATACAAATGTACCATCCCGTCCCATCAGAAATCGTGTAATTATACCAATATGCCCAATGCGATCTTGCCCAAATTCTGTATTTAGTAAAGCTATAGCAAGTCAAAGTTTCGGACAAAAACTTGGAAGTCTGGCAACTCCCCTTCTGGTATCTCCCATACAAATGTACCATTCCACCCACTTTAGAAATCGTGCAATAATATCAATACAGTCAACGCGATCTTGCCCAAATTCTGTATTTAGTAAAGCTATAGCTAGTCCAAGTTTTGGACAAAAAGTTGGAAGTCTGGCAACTCCCCTTCTGGTAACTCCCATACAAATGTACCATTCTACCCACTTTAGAAATCGTGCAATAATATCAATACGGTCAAGGCGATCTTGCCCAAATTCTGTATTTAGTAAAGCTATAGCTAGACAAAGTTTCGGACAAAAAGTTGGAAGTCTGGCAACTCCCCTTCTGGTATCTCCCATACAATTTTCGAGAAAAACCCCTAACAATATTTTTCTATAACATGCGGTACTTTGAGGTTGCTATTTTGGAATATGAGACTTGTATGTTTTTACAGAGGGTGAGGGTATACATAAGTCGCTTCAACCGACTGCAACTGTTTCATGGGTTTTTAATATACGGCGTTCTTTTTGATATTACAAAACAAAAAAAAAACAATTTCTGAATTTGACAGATGAGACAAGAAGAGTTCATGCCATAAAATGTAGAAAGTTCGAAACAAATTAAGTGGAAATAAAATATTTAAATAGGTTTACGCCAAATATGGCCTTCACACACTCACACACACTCATCTTAATAAAAGGCGCACAGGACTAAGGGGAGGGAGAGAGAGAGATAGAGCGTGAGATAGCCTTGAATTCGTTTTTCCTAGGATGATTAGCATATATAGACCGAAGGAAATTATTCCTGCAGCACGAAGCGACCTAACCAACGATGCCTATATTTGACAGCATTTTAGTTTCTCACAGTTTTTTTCTTCAGCGGAATTTTGTTCAGGACAAAATGTATTTCCTAAAACACCGAATTCAGGGCAACTGGCAACCCTTGGCAAGGAGCGTCTACTGACACCGTTTTGAATTACTGGCAACCCTACGGGCCGTACTTCTCACAGACGATGATGGCGGATCTATTTTTTCCTGATTTTGAATAACAGACTTTGACACTTAATTTGTCGCAGCTGTTTCCTTCTCGCAGTTCTTTCTCTACCGAGTAACACTGATCCTTTGTAATCTCATTATAATCTGCCCGATTACGGTTGGTAAAAACGACAAAAAATATACTTGAATTTTTTGCAATTTTCGCCATTTGTAAAAACGACAAATTCACGACACGACTATGCCAACCGTAATTAAGCTGAATGTAGCGCCTTTTATAATCGTCGCCCCAAATTCGTCGGCAATTCTCTTGGTAGACAATGCAAATGATTAAAAAAAGAACGAAATCTTCGTTCAACTTCTCCAAGGCCCCTTCACCAAAGAAAAAAACCGACAACATTGTGGTAGGTCGCCATCAGGTCAGGTCATCCACTATATGGACACGGTTTCGGTTATTGAGGTCCAATAGAAAAAATTATTTATTTCCAAAGGCTTGAATAACTGCTGGGTCGAGTGTGACAGCCATACATGATAATGGAACTTATGGACTTGCAATCGTTGGTCCTTTGTAAGATGCGATTTACATGACGACTTTCCAAACCAGCAGCGAGCGTAGAGAAAATCCAGAGGGCAAGCAAACCGGTTGTGAAATGAAAATTGGTCACATTCAAATTCTTAATTGAAAATATGAAGAGAAAAAATAATAATAAAAATAATTTGTTTGACATTGTCAAATTTATGTGTATACAAAAGAAATTGGAAATTTTCAATTTACATTAATTGAGTCTTTTTGGTTCTGAATACATGTATGATCTTCTACGTCTCGGTGGAAGTAAATGGAGATCGAAAAAAAACATGTATGATTTTGTCTTGACAACCAAAACATGGACATTAGGGTGGAGTGAAAACATGTTTTTTTTTTAATTTGAAAAAGTTAACCTCGGAAAGAGATGTAGTCTGGGGTCCTAATGAGGGGAAAAATAAAGAAAACAATTTTAAAAAATTTTTAGGGGTCGCGCCGCTCCCTCTAAATTTGGAAATTATCGCTATTTTGGCGTTGATTTTAGAAAAATCCTAAAAATTAACGACTTAACT
Organism: Hydrotaea cyrtoneurina; assembly: GCA_958296145.1. Classification (NCBI taxonomy): domain Eukaryota; kingdom Metazoa; phylum Arthropoda; class Insecta; order Diptera; family Muscidae; genus Hydrotaea; species Hydrotaea cyrtoneurina. Next base: position 75,654,105 of record OY282516.1, on the reverse strand, counting down.
TATTCGAAATTTAAAAGTTTGAGCTTGTTCAGTGCCCATACAAAAGTATTTGAGGCAAATATGAGGATAATCGACTAATATTTGTAGCTTTGGTGGCGATTTCATTGTTCAGTCAATTTTCTGAAGAAGGGACGATTTGACTTATTTTACTTTTTGAAATTTTTTAACAATGAGAAATTTTTTTTTAAATTTTTTCATGCCCTTATTTCATTGTTTACGCTATTGCAAACATTTATTGACATAAAACGTTTTAGGATTTTTCTAAAATCAACGCCAAAATAGCGATAATTTCCAAATTTCGAGGGAGTGGCGCGACCCCTAAAAATTTTTTAAAATTTTTTTCTTTATTTTTCCCCTCATTAGGACCCCAGACTACATCTCTTTCCGAGGTTAACTTTTTTTTTTTGAATTTCACTCCACCCTAATGGACATAGCTGGCGAACACACATTTTTCAAAGAACACCAATTTTGATGAAGAAACTTATGGACTTGGTCCTTTGTATTGGAAATATGTATACGCAATGGTTTATATCTTTTATAAAGAAACGGTTTTATTTGCTGTTTATCCAATTTCTCAAAAGCAATTTCTTCACAGCACATATGGCATGTATCAGCAGAATCAACATACCAGTCCTTGTTCGTCCTTGTTGTAGACACACCGAAACAAAAATCTTGTTTTTCGTTTTTCGTAATATTGGCACGATTTGCATTTCCATTAAATTTCTTCATATGACCAGTCTTACCACACGAAAAACATTTAGGTGTAAACTTTTTGTGTGCTTTAAACACCACGTCCGCTCCTTGCTCTCCACCAGATTTTCGTTTAAATTCTTGAAGCAATTTTTCCTTGATAAGGTCCATTGTTAAATCTTCCTCTGGACGCATTTCCAATGACGAATTCAATGAATTATACTCTTCTGGTTGGGTTCCTAGCAAAAAAGCAACGCCTTTGTGTTCTTCTATTTCCTCACCCAGGTCATTCAAACGGTCCACAATATTTAAAATGTCAGTGATGTGTTCCTCCATAGATTGACCAGCATGCATTCTCTTTGTAGAGAGTTGACGAAGTAGACTTACTTTATTCGTCAGGTTTGATTTTTCATGATGCTTCCTCAAGGATTCCCAGTAGTCTGTTGCCGTTTTTAGCTTCTTAACATGGACCTTTTGAGATTCTTCTACAGCTAAACCGATTGTAGCCCTTGCTTTTCCATCACGAATTGTCCACTTAGCATCTGGAGAATCTGGCTTTTCCTCAATGATAATATCCCACAGTTCTCGTTCCAACAGCAGCAACTCCATATTGAATTTGCACATATGATAATTGGAGTTTGAGAGTTTTGGAAATTGAACACATGTACCATTCATTATGACGACCGCCCGAATAATAAAATACGATTTAAAAACAAAAAATAACAATTAATTCTTTAATATAAAATAGCGTATGCGCAGGCCCATAACCTATTGGAAATATGTATACGCAATGGTTTATATCTTTTATAAAGAAACGGTTTTATTTGTTGGAAAATGTGTATCGTACATTCACAAACAGTTTTACAAAAGCGTTCTATAATTTTATAGAACAAAGTGGTAATTATTAAAGTACAATATTCGATAATAAATTGTACATCAATACTTTGTAAGTTCCGATTTAGATGACGACTGCGTAGAAATGCCAGAGGGCAAGCAAACCGATTATGAAATTGAAATTGGCCAAATTAAACTTCTTAATTGAAAATTTGAAGAGAAAAAATAAAAATAATTTATTTGACATTGTCAAATTTCTGTGTATACAAAAGAAAATTTCAATTTAGTCTTTTTTGTTCTGCTACATGTATGATCTTCTACGTCTCGGTGGAAGTAACTGGAGATCGAAAAAAAAATGTATGATTTTGTCTTGACAACCACAACATGGGTGAATGAAACTACAACTGTTTCGCTTCACACGAGTGAGTATTTATTACTTGTATTCAGTTGCCTGGATGTTTTGTAATGCACCCAGTGAATACATGGAACATGCAATCAGTATGAACCTTGAAATAATACCAAAGACTATTTATACCAATCTTAACAATTGTTTTACTTAGGTACTACATTGTAAATTCTATTTATATTCTAGTGTGCGTGTGCGGTTGCGCGCCGTGCGTCTTATCGCGAACCCGTTTCTCCATGTGGCTGCGTTCAGGGCTACCTGGGGTTATCCCATGCCCTTTCCTCCTTATCGGTGTGTACCTATTTGCTCCTTATCGACGTTTGTTCGCGACCATGTGCGTACACTTCTTATCGGTGAGACTGTACACACTCCGAAATGTAGATACTACAACAGCACAATCCAACCACACCACAAGAAACGTGTTCATCTTTGAACAATACCATTTTATAAAAACGACAAATTCACGACACGACTATGCCAACCGTAATTAGGCTGAATGTATCGCCTTTTATAATCTTCGCCCCAAATTCGTCGGCAATTCTCTTGGTAGACAATGAAAATGTTTAAAAAAAAAGAACGAAATCTTCGTTCAACTTTTCCAAGGCCCCTTCACCAAAGAAAAAAAACGACAACATTGAGATAGGTCGCCATCAGGTCAGGTCATCCACTATATGGACACGGTTTCGGCTATTGAGATCCAATAGAATAAATCTATTCCCATAGACTTGAATAACCGCAGGGTCGAGTGTGACAACCATTAATGATAATGAAACTTATGGACTTGCAATCGTTGGTCCTTTGTAAGTTCCGATTTAGATGACGACTGCGTAGAAATGCCAGAGGGCAAGCAAACCGATTATGAAATAGAAATTGAGCAAAATAAACTTCTTAATTTAAAAATTGAAGAGAAAAAATAAAAATAATTTATTTGACATTGTCAAATTTCTGTGTATACAAAAGAAATTTCAATTTTCAATTTAGATTTACTGAGTCTTTTTGTCTACATAAGCGGCCTTCACATGATACAACTTGTTGTGCAACTGAGTTGAACAACCAAGTTGGTCGTTTTCTTCACACTCTACAATTTTGTAAGAAATTTCTTAACCAATTTGATTTGTAAATATTTTTTATAGTGTCAACATGAACATGTTATTGCCTTGATCCTAGACAAGGTGTTAGGAGGAGAAGGAGCAAGTAGACAAAACGACAATTGAGGCATATTTTTATAACCCTCAATAAAGACAATCATTTCTTAAAGGAATTTATTCATTTTGTTTTTTTAATCAAAACTCTGCTTCCAAATTGTGTTCACTTTACTGGGCATTTTTCACTTTACTGGACTGTCGTGCACTCTGATTGAAAGCTCCTCGCAGTTGTGGAGAAGGAAATTTTTTCTTTTTTTTTTATCAAAACTCTACTTAAAAATGGAACTAGACAAAAAGACAATTGAGTCATATTTTTATAATCCTCAAAAAAGACAATAATTTTTTATAGGAGTTCATTAACTTTTTTTTTATCAAAAATCTGCTTTAGAATTGTGTTCACTTTACTGGACATTTTGTCACGAACTGTCGTGCACTGTGATTGAAAGCTCCTCGAAGTTGTGGAGAAGGAAATTTTTTCTTTTTTTTTTTTATCAAAACTCTACTTAAAAATGGAAGTAGACAAAAAGACAATTGAGTCATATTTTTATAATCCTCAAAAAAGACAATAATTTTTTATAGGAGTTCATTAACTTTTTTTTTATCAAAAATCTGCTTTAGAATTGTGTTCACTTTACTGGACATTTTGTCACGAACTGTCGTGCACTGTGATTGAAAGCTCCTCGAAGTCGTGAAGAAGTTTCAATCGATGAAGAACAGTCAGGAATGTGGAGTTGAGACAAATAAAATACACTTTTTAAATTTCAGATCAACAGATCCCAAAAAATGTTTCGACTTGAATTTGTCTATAACTCTGAAACTGTCATTTAGATTGAAATGCGCCAAATGTGCAGATTACACATAATTTACTGATACATTTTTTAAAATTTTCAACAACATCTTAAAGATTATTGTTGAGTTATGACAACTTAGACCTTAAAAAATTTAAATTAAAAAAAAAATTAAATAGAAGAATAAATTTATAAAATTTACAGACCAACAGATCCCAAACAATGTTTCGACTTAAATTTGTATATATTGATTGACTGAAATGTACAGATTACAAATAATTTAGTGATAATTTTTTTTAAAATTTATTTCAACAACATCTTAAAAGATAAACTTGAGTTATGACAATTTAGACCTAAAAAAATTTTAAATGGAAAAAATAATTTCGATTATCCGACTACAGAGAGGTCCATGAACTATGTAAGCACTGAGTAATTGGAAGCTCCTCAAAGTCCTGCAGAAGTTTCAGACAAAGAAAACCATTCTCAACTGCTAACCAAGACTGTGAAGACGAGACAAATACCAAAGAAAAAGACTCCGACTGCACTGCACTGCTGCTAACACAATTACACTTGTTCATTGACATTCGAGCGATCCAATGATAAAACGGCCCAGTGCGGAAAATTATCATACACAACAAAAAAAAGAAAAAACGCCTGTCTGCCGGGACATAAATATTTCAATTTGACGTGAGTGAATTTGTTGAATTTCACAAAACTAATGCAAATTGTCGACCATTGTCATGATAAAAATCTATATACACTTCGTTTTGTTGAATTAGTTTCGGTCTGTTTCTGTTTTTTGGCGCAGGACATATTACCAGCCAGTTAATATCGTGTGCACACACACTCACACGAATAAAGTTAAACAACTCGAATGTAAATAAATAAAACTAAAAAAATAATGTAACGAAAACACGCTATTTGCCAGAAAGTGACAAAGGAATGAACACAAAAATAACAACAACAACAACAGCATGAAAAATAACCTGTTGTCCCTAATAAATTAGTAAGCGGAGTGTACTCGTAGACCATCACTCCGGTGTAAATTATTTGTCTCCAAGGTGTATTTACACAGGAAATGAAATGAAAATACGACAGTGTGAGTGTTTTGTGTGTGTGTGAGTAAGTGGCCGTATAGCTTTGCGACATTGAATTGTTAGCAACATTTAATAAAGTCAGTGTTGTTGGCCTACTGCAAACATCAATAACCGAATTACGACCGGGAGTGTTTAGACCAAGACAACACCAGCCCAGAGATCTGCCTGCCGATAAAAGGTGTTCAACATTAGTTAGGCTTAAGAATTCCGTACTATGGGACGAAATACGATAAACATCTATTAATTTGAATGATGTAGGCTTCAGTTTGGGATCATAACAAAAAAAAAAACATCAAATGCTCTTGGTGGATGTCCTTTTGGTAGGCAGTGGAACTGCTGATGGTGCTGGTGTTCCTTGTGATTGTTGGACAGTGGCCTCCACTAACAGTAAAAAGTTAACTTGCTTGGGTTTACAACAGATTTGATTAGGTTGAATGAAGATTAAGATAATCTCACCAGAGCAATGAGTTTTGTGGCGATCCGAATGACAACTTGTGATAAGAGGTTGGATGAAGGTCAAGAAAAGCTCACAGTAGCTACGACATAGCTGAGAGTATTCATTGGAATCTCTTGAAATAAATTGCGATTTAGTTGGAAAACCTCTGCCACCAAGAAAATCTACTGAAGAGCCATTCTCAGTGGGTCAGGCTAGGACCTCCGCTGAGAGACTTAACGATAAATTGAAAATGTGTCATCAAAAATATAAATAAATATATTAAAATATTAAAATATTAAAATATTAAAATATTAAAATATTAAAATATTAAAATATTAAAATATTAAAATATTAAAATATTAAAATATTAAAATATTAAAATATTAAAATATTAAAATATTAAAATATTAAAATATTAAAATATTAAAATATTAAAATATTAAAATATTAAAATATTAAAATATTAAAATATTAAAATATTAAAATATTAAAATATTAAAATATTAAAATATTAAAATATTAAAATATTAAAATATTAAAATATTAAAATATTAAAATATTAAAATATTAAAATATTAAAATATTAAAATATTAAAATATTAAAATATTAAAATATTAAAATATTAAAATATTAAAATATTAAAATATTAAAATATTAAAATATTAAAATATTAAAATATTAAAATATTAAAATATTAAAATATTAAAATATTAAAATATTAAAATATTAAAATATTAAAATATTAAAATATTAAAATATTAAAATATTAAAATATTAAAATATTAAAATATTAAAATATTAAAATATTAAAATATTAAAATATTAAAATATTAAAATATTAAAATATTAAAATATTAAAATATTAAAATATTAAAATATTAAAATATTAAAATATTAAAATATTAAAATATTAAAATATTAAAATATTAAAATATTAAAATATTAAAATATTAAAATATTAAAATATTAAAATATTAAAATATTAAAATATTAAAATATTAAAATATTAAAATATTAAAATATTAAAATATTAAAATATTAAAATATTAAAATATTAAAATATTAAAATATTAAAATATTAAAATATTAAAATATTAAAATATTAAAATATTAAAATATTAAAATATTAAAATATTAAAATATTAAAATATTAAAATATTAAAATATTAAAATATTAAAATATTAAAATATTAAAATATTAAAATATTAAAATATTAAAATATTAAAATATTAAAATATTAAAATATTAAAATATTAAAATATTAAAATATTAAAATATTAAAATATTAAAATATTAAAATATTAAAATATTAAAATATTAAAATATTAAAATATTTAAATATTTAAATATTTAAATATTAAAATATTAAAATATTAAAATATTAAAATATTAAAATATTAAAATATTAAAATATTAAAATATTAAAATATTAAAATATTAAAATATTAAAATATTAAAATATTAAAATATTAAAATATTAAAATATTAAAATATTAAAATATTAAAATATTAAAATATTAAAATATTAAAATATTAAAATATTAAAATATTAAAATATTAAAATATTAAAATATTAAAATATTAAAATATTAAAATATTAAAATATTAAAATATTAAAATATTAAAATATTAAAATATTAAAATATTAAAATATTAAAATATTAAAATATTAAAATATTAAAATATTAAAATATTAAAATATTAAAATATTAAAATATTAAAATATTAAAATATTAAAATATTAAAATATTAAAATATTAAAATATTAAAATATTAAAATATTAAAATATTAAAATATTAAAATATTAAAATATTAAAATATTAAAATATTAAAATATTAAAATATTAAAATATTAAAATATTAAAATATTAAAATATTAAAATATTAAAATATTAAAATATTAAAATATTAAAGTATTAAAATATTAAAATATTAAAATATTAAAATATTAAAACATAAAAACATAAAAACATAAAAACATAAAAACATAAAAATTTATAAAAACATAAAAATTTATAAAAATAAATAAAGAATTAAAAAAAATTAAATAAAATTAAATAAAATTAAATAAAACTAAATAAAACTAAAACTACAACTAAAAATAAAAATAAAAGAAATATTACTACTTTTTTTTGTAGGTTTTTCCTATTCATTATTATTTTTGGGAGAGCGTTGATGTCAGCTCTCTTGTCTTTGAGGACAAGTCAGCGGTTGTGTAAAAGCCCCAAGCTCTAGGCGTATTCGCAGGTCCTTGAGTCTTCATGGAATGGAAGATATTTTTTTGTTTTCTTCAACTTAGGGTTCAATGGTAAACCGGCTGACACAGGCCATATGGCTAGATTTTTGCAGCGACAGACCAAAGCCTGTGTTGGGAACCGAACCCACAATCCCTACGCTGATGGGCTAGCAAGCTACCAACTCGCTCACTGGGGCTGTTAGGGGAGATTATTTTCCTACTATTTATTACTTAACTACTTTATCGAAGGATTTGCACCACTGTCTTTTTCATTTTACCCCCTCCAACTACAACTACATGGTAATAAATATTTACCTTAAGGTCTTTGGCAATATGAGTAGAACACTGGCGACCATTTACGTTTATGCCAGCGATACGACTTGATTTGGCTCAAGTTTCAATCTAATTTGTCTTAGTCTATTATTTATGAATGATGTCGCTGCTGTGTTGGCCGCCGTCTACCACATCAGCTGCATGGTGGACGTGCTCCGCCCCACCATGAGAGTTAATCATAACTTGTATTTTTTTTGTCCCTGTGTGTGTGTGTGTTTTTTCTACGCAGGATACGAGGATAATGCCGCCGTAGTAATAGAAACGTGTAAAGACATTCTTCGGAGGAGATTTGTGTAAATAAGATATTGTATATAAAGAGCACACATAAATAAATACAAAAGAAATCCTCGTAAATATGAGCAAATCCAGTTGAGTGAACGAAAACAAACAAAAGAGAGAGAGAGTGAGAGAGTGAAAACAACAACAAAAAGAAAAAGAAAATCGAACAAATTTATATGTGCGGTGATATTTTGTGAAAAAGATTTTCCGTCTTCAATTACAATCCAATGGATAATTTATTATGTAACATGGCGGGTAGTAGTCGTTACTCGTCCTACAATTGTCTAACATCATGGGATTCATACGATAAGATACCCAGGTAAGTCAGCCCACATAATATCTGCCACCATTACTACTCGATATTTAAGACGTATCTATAAAGTTTTACTAAAGACTGATTAAATATCAAAGTCGAGCATTTCTTATACCCGCAGCCAACTTGCCCTGGGGAGGGTATGGCTGGTGTTTTTTTTTTGACTATTCCCACTATAAATTGTGGTTTTCTTTCTTCGAGTCATTGTCCTGTAAACATTGCATTAAAGTATTTACCACTGGTGTCGTTTCTTGCCAGCCACTTGTGAGCCCTCTTCATCAGGCGGCTATCCAAGCGCTAAACCTGGGCAGAAACCCCTGCTCACGATTGGCAGAAGAAATACATACATTTTCTAAGTATATGTAATAAAGTTGTTCTTTATTTTATTTCTTTTATTTTTTGGGGGGTATTCTCGGGTGCATTTATCGTCTGGCACGTATGTGTGTATGTGATCGCCCTTGCACATGAAAGCATAAATTTGTCCTTCATTGTCCGCTCCATGGGATGTGTCATTTACTTCGAATGTCGCAGCAGCTCATGAAGTTTGTTTTTTCCAACAATTTGCGTTCGTTTGTGGTTTGCCGGGGTTTTTGGTCTACAACAAATTATGAACCCCATTGAAAATGTTTGGTGGGTGGTAGGTGGGTGGGAATACCAGAGAAATATCTAAGTTATACAGAACAATCAGCAAACAATTTGAATCATTTTGTTAAAAAAAAAAAAAAAAATACAAACAAAAACAAATCCAAGCAAATCAAGAAAAAAATATAAAGATTTGTGTTTTTGGAAAATTCAATTTGTGCATATTGATGGGGTGTGGGTGTGTGCGTGTGATCAATTCAATCACTAACTTTTTGAAAATGCAATTTTGAATACGTTTTTTTTTTTTTTTTGAGAAATACTTTTTGACGTTCTGTGGCCAATTCCGCCCGCCTCCTTCATAGACAACTTAACGGTTTCCATTGTGCCCACTGCGTTGAAGATTGTGAGAACGTTGAATTCATTAGATTGGATCGGAGTTTTACCAAACAAATTGCGTTTTTTAAAAAACCTACAGTGTAGTCTCTCCTTGCCGACAGCTCTCCTTCAAACTTCTTAACAAAGGAACACAACTCAATCGGGTTGACCTGTTGGTCAAGGTTGCATTCACAACAAATCCCAAACCAATGATACAGAAAATACACCAACAACAAAAAAAAAACAACATTAACGATGATGATGACGATGACGACATTGTGCAATGACGTCAGAGGCATACATTTTAAATGCCACATTTGCACGATTGCTTGGTACATGGTGACGTATGAGTTATATTGTCGTTGCCATGAACAAATATTTCGCATACGTCACCGTGGTTGGAATTGAGTAAATAATGTCTAGCCAATCAATGGTGGATCGATGTACGAATGAAATTCATATTTTTTTTTCAATAAGAACTTTTTTTTAGAATATGCGTTTGTTTCAGTATATGCGAGAGATTAAGGAAGAGATTGGCTTCCTGAACTTGAAAAAGTAATTAAAAAAAATTTAAAAAAAAAACTGAAAAGAAACTGAAAAACCTCGAAATCGCCCGGAAATCATGAAAATCTATATGAGAAAGGTAGGGAAATCGGCCTTGAGGACTTCTTTTTGGATCCCTAGGGGTTTCTTCCCTTCCCATACCGCTTGTTGTACACAGTGGGCATTTTCAGTTTCAGTCGGAAGGGCTTGCGCCCCGTAAAGTGCATTTCAGCCAAAAGTTCATTAAAATTACCATTTTCAGGCGCCCCGGTAGTCGAGTTGGTAGCGTGCTTGTCTATCAGCGTGGGGGTTGTGGGTTCGATTCCCACCAGAGGCTTTGGTCTGTCGCTGCAAAATTTTAGCCAAATGGTCTATGTCACCCGGTTTACCCTTGGACCCAAAATTAGAATATAAATTTACTTTGTATTGTAATTAATAAATAAAAAAAAAATTACCATTTTCTTTATTCATTTAACTATAACTTTGTAAGGAGAATTGTATGCCAAATTAAGCGAGTTTACGAATATTGTAAACAAGAAAATATATTTTTTTTATGTGGAAATATTGTCACGTGGTCAATTAACACACGACTTTTGAATTTCATAAGCAAAATGTCGGTTTTGGCTTGGGCTGAAAGCAAAGACTGTCCAAAGTACATGTCTCCAATCGCCGGTCACGAAAAATTAAACAATGCAACAAAAGTTTTTTTTTTTTTTAATTAATTTTCATTTTACAATTCTCAAGTCCTATGGTAAACTGAGCCGTTTTTTTTTTCCTAAGAAAATTAAGTTTGATTTTTTTAAATAAATTTTTTAAAAAAAAACCCTAAACAAATTTACCACTAAAATATTTTTAATCTTTGCCTAAAAGACATTTTTAAGTTATAAAAAATTGTAATCGATTTTTTTTGTAGTTGTTGTTTTTATTTTACTTGAAAAATACCAAAAAGTGTCCATTTTGAATATTTCCCAATAAAGGGGTTTTCCAACAAGAGGTGTTATTTTGAATCACCCTTTTGAATCTTTTATTCTGTGACATTTGCCAAGAAGAAACTACGATACACGCTTCAACAAGGCAATGAAATTATTCAAATTCACTACAAAACTGGTGAAAATGTTGCAGTTACAGTTCGCAAAACTAAAGAATTTTTGTGGGTCGTCGTGAAGCCCCCTTTCGGACCGCAATACGGAAATTGGTGGCAAAACTCGAGCTGCTGCGACAAGTTGGTGATGTGAAGAAGAAAACCCGTGGCCATTGCTCCAGAACAACTGAGAATATTGCTGCTGTTGGCCAAAGTGTTGAAGAAACTTCAGGATTGCCCAGTCCTCATTGTTCTTTGGAATTTGATATTCCACAAACGTCGTATTTTGCTAAAGACTTGGATCTTAAAGCTTACAAAATTTCAGTTAACAGAAGAACTCAAGGCGGACAATCATCAACAACATCGTGTCCTTGCTGATTGGATCCTTGAAATGCATGAAAATAATCCGGAATTTCATCGAATAGAAATCATCTTGACTAATAAGGCCCATTTCCATCTCGGTGGCTACGTCAACAAGCAAAATTGTCGCATCTGGGACTCGGAAGACCCAGGAGTTATTGTTGAGAAGCCTCTCCATCCTCAACGTGTGACTGTTTGGTGCGGTTTACGGTCCGAAGAAGTCATTGGCCTTAATTTTTCGAAAATCAGGTTGGATCAACAGTTACGGTGAATGGATTGCGCTGACGAGAGATGATTAATGATTTTTTTATGGTCGCAGTTGGATGATATTGAACTGGACAATGTTTACTTTCAACAAGACGGCGCTACGTGCCACACAAGCAACGAAACCATTGCTTTTTTTACGGGAGAAGTTTCCGGAACGTTTTATCTCTCGAAGGGGTGATCACAATTGGCCACCGAGATCTTGTGATTCAACACCAGTCGACTTCTTGCTTTGGGGCCACATGATAAGGTCTACGCCAACAGCCCAGCGTCGCTTCAAGATCTCAAAGATAGAATACGTGAGGATATTGAGAGGACATAGGACAGCCAATTTGCTATTTGGTTATGGAAAATCTCATGAAAAGAACATGGTCCTGTAAGCGTGGTCGTGGTGGCCATTTGGCTGATGTTGTTTTTCATTACTGACGGCATAACTTCCTCTTTGTTGGGACAGAAACATTCGATTATTTATCTCAAAAAAGTCATATTTCTTTGAATACCAAACTGACACCCCTTTGTTGGAAAACCCTGTAAATTCCCATTTCTTACAGTTAATAAGGTAAAAACAAAAATTTTACAAAAAAAATCGTTAGTCATAAATTTGTTTAGATTCACTCTAATCACCCTTCGAATTAAAAGGCGACAAAGACAAATATTAAAAACTAGTAAGTTGTAATGCGCCTATGGCGCCCGTTGAAATATGGAAAAAAAATTGTGTTGAAAAAAAAAAAATTTTTTGCTGAAAAAAAAAATGTTGTTGAAAAAAAAATTTTTTCTTGAAAAAAAAAAATATTTGTTGAAAAAAAAAAATATTTGTTGAAAAAAAAATTTTGTTGAAAAAAAAATTTTTTCTTGAAAAAAAAAATTGGAAAAAAAAAAATTTTTGTAAAAAAAAAAATTATAAAAAAAAAATGTTGGAAAAAAAAAATTTTAGTAAAAAAAAATTTGGGGAAAACACAATTTCTGTAAAAAAAAAATATTATTTTTTTATTATTATTATTTATAGAAAATTATAGAATGCCTATTTAAATTCCTACGTACTGCGTGACTGAGTCAGTGAATCAGTGTCGAGGGTAAATATATATTAAGATAATTTCGCCATCAATTTTTTAAAATTTATTTCAACAAAATCGCGGAAGTCAGTTGAGACTTATGACAATTTATGTCTCGAAAAATTTCAATTAAAAAAACCTATCGAGGCGCCTGTAAGCGAGTTGGTAGCGTGCTTGCCTATCAGCGTGAGGGTTGTGGGTTCGATTCTGAACAGAGGCTTTGGTCTGTCGCTGCAAAAATCTAAACATATGGTCTGTGTCACCCGGTTTACCCTTGAATCCAAATTTGTATTGCAATTGATAAAAAAAAAAAAAAAACTATCGTAGAAAACAATATGCTGGCCATTTTTCTACTCAGGGGACCGTAGTACATTTGAAGTGTACAGTTGTTATTCATTGTGGCATAGTGTTTTTTTTTTATCGTGACTCAATAGCGCTCACCGTCAATCGCAATATCAGTTCCTGCACCATTTTCAAAGGAAAATGGACCAGTAATGTCACCGCTTCAAAATCAACCGGGAACTATCACTCTCTGAGAATGCATTGGCCATTTTTTGTACCTTTTCCTTAGAAGCGTCAGTTTTTCTTATTAAAAGAAATCTCAAAATAATACTTAATCATACGCCTTGAGTGTTGGTTATACTCATGGCGTATGATTAATATTATTTCGTTGTATCTCACACATCACGCATACGCCATGGTGGACCGCGCAGATGTGTTTATCAGACAACAATGAAATCATTGCCATCATTAATGTTTTGTTGTTTTGCCATGCACAGCACACGCATGAATTGGCACATTTTAATGAATTTTAAATTGAGCTGTTGTTTTTTCTACCGACGTATATCGTATCAGTTAAAGCGATAACGCTAAGCAGAAACAGTGGCAACAGAGCATCGTCATCATCATAAACACCCAACAAATTACCCTCATTTTGAAGAAATGCTTCGCATGTGAACATTTTGTAAAAGTGTGTGTCAGGAATGCTGGAACTACTGGCGAACTGTGTTTGTGTGGGGGGAGATCCACTCGGGCACTCAAGATTTATTACCTTTTAACATTTAAACATCACATTACCAGGATATTGCGCATCTATCCACATATGAAGTGGATTATGTATATTTATAAATACATATGTATGCATGTATGTCTGTGTGTAGAACAATACGCACATGTGTTTGTGTCTTATCGATAGTCTCTCTCTCTCTCTTTCTGAACGTCTAGTTTGGTCTGTGTTTGTCATTTTGATTGTAATCTGAATTGAGTCATAAAATCCATGGGATATAAACATATTTACTTTGTCATGCATACTTTTGTACAAGAAGGACTCTTCTCCTACCGCTGTACAGTAGCAGGACGAAATATTGCATTGGCATTTCGTCTGAGACCGACCGGGGCTTTACACTTTAACTAGGTTCTTAACGAGCAGAGCTCGCTGATTTGCTCCACCCAATGAATTCATGACAAACAAATAACAACGGTCCAGGTCTTGCAGAAGTGATCAATTTCATATTGTTTGGAGAATATTTTCAGTAAAAGACTCGAAAATATCATCAAAGACAAAATTTTAAAAAATGGCGAAATTTTTCAATTTTAAATTTTTGGGGGTATTTTATATGAAAAATGTCCTAAAAAAACGAAAAATTAAATAAAATTATGCAAAAATCCCCATTTTTTGGGGAAAAAAATCCCCATTTTTTTTAAATGCACCAATAAATGAAATATTCCAATTTTTTGTATGAGATTTTTTTGGGGATTTTTTTTTTTGAAAATCCCAATATTTTTAAATGAGATTTTTTTTGAAAAATGCCCCGAAATCAAAAAATTAAATATTAGCTAAAAATTATGAAAAAATTCCCATTTTTTAAATGATATTTTTTTTGAAAAATGCTCCAAAAAATTAAAAATTAAGTATTACCTAGAAATTATGAAAAAAATACCCTTTTATTGGGGGGAAAAAATCCCCATTTTTTTAAATGAGATTTTTTTTTTAAAAATGCACCAATAAATGTAAAATCCCAATTTTTTTGGATGAGATTTTTTTTTGGGGAATTATTTCTTTTTTTTTTTTTTTTTGGAAAAATCCGAATATTTTTAAATTTGTTTTTTTTTTTAAAATGCTCCGCAAACAAAAAATTAAATATTAGCTAAAAGTTATGAAAAAAATCCCCATTTTTTAAAATGAGATTTTTTTTTTTTTTTTTTTTTTGAAAAAAGCTCCAAAAAATTAAAAATTAAGTATTATCTAAAAATTATGAAAAAATCCCCATTTTTTGGATGAAATTTTTTTGGGGGGGAAAAATTTCCATTTTTTAAATGAGATTTTTTTTTTTAAATGCACCAATAAATGAAAAAATCCAATTTTTTGGATGAGATTTTTTTTGGCGAATTTTTTTTGGAAAAAAATCCTAATATTTTTAAATGAGATTTTTTTTTGAAAAATGCCCCGAAAACGAAAAATTAAATATTACCTAAAAATTATGAAAAAAAAACAATTTTTTTTGAATGAGATTTATTTTTTTTTTTTTGAAAAATGCTCTAAAAAATGAAGAATTAAGTATTACCTAAAAATTATGAAAAAAATCAAATTTTTTTGAATGAGATTTTTTTTGTTTTATATAAGATTTTTTTGGGGGGGAATTCTCTTTTTTTTTTTTTTTTTTTTTTTTTTTTGAGGGAATAGATCCTGAATATGTCCACCAACCAAAACCAATAATTTGCTACTATTTTGAGGTAATGATGAAAATATTGATTTTTTTCACAAACTTAAAAGGAATGTAAGCTCTTGTACAGCCCATGAAAAATATTCCCGGAACACCCGACTTCTAGTCATGAGTAGTTTGAAATATCTCTCAGTCTGTACAATTTACTCAATCTATTTTAGCCCGACAAAAGGTTGAAAAGCTAAAAATATATCGAATTTAATTCAATAGTTACTATTTGAATCTAATGGCGCTAAACTCAATAACTGAGAGAGCGAGAGAGTTAGTCATCGCCCCTTACAACCCGATTAATGAAATGGTCATATCCGCAGTTCTAATAATTCTAAAGTGTTGAATTCTTAATCGGTCCACAAATTGGTTGAGATTTTATTTTTGATAACGCAATATCGAGAATGTAACTGGCTTAGCGAATGCTAATTTGCACCGGATCACTACTGCAATAAGTGGACTAAGTCGAAATGATCACATTGTGACAAATTCTGTCAAACCTCCCAACTTCTACAAATTCCATGAAACGATTTTAAATAACTCTCAGCTCACAACATTTTCCTTTACAATATTTTAGGGCCAATACTGTAAGGCGTGCTTTTTCTTGTGTCTCTATGCCTGCTTAAACATGTTTGTTGTAGTAGTAGTCATGTAAAAGCATTTATTTATTTGTTAACATCATGCTAGCTATTGTGTTTCTGACAACAATGTTGATTGTTGAACAATGTCGAGACTACGTCGATTATAGACGAGGACAGGCAGGCAGACAGACAGACAGACTTCCAACCGATTTTGACAATGTTCTGTCTTAACTGTGGCCATGTACTGCAATGGCAGTTGCTTGTAATGAGGAAAAATATAGCTGTTAATGATTTTGCGACTAAAATGTCTATCGGATCACCAGCATACACAGTAAACTAATCGAAACCATTTAAGCCAGTTAATAACTGGGAAGTCTTAAATGATTTGCTTCGTCTTACACAAGGCTGTGAAACAAACACCTCAAGATTGCCAAGATTTGGGGTCCTGATTTACCTTTTTGCCATTAAGAACAAAACAAAGTGTTGTTCATTTCGGGTTAGCCAAGGCCCCAACAAACAAAAACAGTTTCCGACTCACAGTGGATTTCCACGAACAGTTTGACACTCATACTGGTCTGCATAGAACAGAGTGAGAATGCAACCGGTCGTCAAAGAACAGTTTGACAAAGAAACTCGTCTTCATAGAAGAGTTTGAGTTTAAAAAAGATCGGCATAGAACAGTTGGAGAATCAAATTGGTCGTCATAAAACACTTTAATTGTCCATCTGGACTCCATGGAACAATGTGAGACTGAAACTGCTGCGCGTCATAGAACTACATGTCTTCGTAGAATCAATCTTGAATTCAAAGAGCAGTTTATGGTCTCAAACCCAACTCTATAGAGCATTTTGAATAAACTTTATTTACAATTTGTATTCAATTTTTCATATCACAATACATTTTATAATAGGAAATCCATATTTGTCTGCCCGATTGACCATCGCCATCCGACTTGCCTGTTTGCCCACTAGTTTCCAAATAGTTTCTAGTTGAAAGTCAATATTCTTTGGCAGGAATGACAGCCACAGTCCAGCTGCAATTGCACGAAACAATTTATTACTTACAAACAATTTGTTACTAACACACAACTTACGAGGAGAGAAACATGTGTTAATGGACCCACAGAACCGATTTCCAGGACAGGAATCCCTTCTTCGATTTGAATTCGGGCCAATTAAACTGAAAACAACCAGAAATTGTTGAATTAAATTTAACGCGATTGTGTTTTGAATAACTTACCACGATTCCGCGTGTTGCTTTCATATATTTCGCATCCATTGCTTTCATTGTTTGGCTTGAGACAGGAAATCCCTCCTTTAAATGGTTTTTCCGAACTGAAAACCACCAAAAATCCATTGAATTCCATTTCACGCGATTGTGTTTCAACGTCCTTCCCAGATTCCGTTTACTTCTGGCGTCCATATCCGCAATTGTATGTGTTTGTCTGCAATGAGAGGGGGAATCTCTTCTCCAATTTGAATTTGTCAACAATTCGCGCCAACCATACACAAACTTACAAAAATTCCTTTGAATTGTATTTCCGCGAGGTTATTTGAAGATGTTGACCAGCTTTTGTTCGCTCCGGCGGGCTTTGCAATGGTAATGTTGAGACTGGGAATCCTATGGACGGGGAATCCCTTCTCCGACTTGAATTTCACAATTTGCTGAAAACCAACGAAAAAACGCGATGAATTGAATATAACCGTACACTTTTCGCGATGTTCGATACGAACACTTCGATACTACGCGAAAAAATAGTGAAAAAACTTTGACTTTTGTATAAAAATCAAAAATGTCGAAAATTGAGAGAGAAAAATATTTATATTTTATTTATTTCTCGTACATGGAAAAATACACCGGAAAAAAAATGTTCATTCTTTTCAGAAGGCAACAATCGGTCAAGTTCGAGTTCCAGTTTCTTTTTCAAATGCTCCAAATTAACTGCACATTTTAAATGCATTTATAAGTCATAAATACTTTTGGAAAACATGTCGAAAAAGCTTTAACCTTTAGTTGGGTTGGTGGTGGTGGTCACATGATATGTCCAAAAAATGCACCTCCACAGTTAAAGGTTAAACAGCAGTCGATCCCGGTCAGTGGGTATACAAATTATAACGTACACTGCTCACTGGTTCGAGTCTTATCATATCTTGTCTTGATTTGAACTTGATCAGATTCTCTTTATATCCGAATGACATTCAGTTCATTTTTTCACATTTTTCACTTGAAACAACAGGAGGCGCGGGAATGAATTCTAGTCTTGCCAATTGGATGATCAATAATGATTATCATATGGTGTGTCATATTTACCACGGGGTATCGCGACATTATTTATGCGGCGAGTTTGTACACTTTAAGTTGCCAATTTAATGTTTAGACATTTGTTGTGGACCATCGTTGTGGAGTTTGGACAACAGATGGATTTCTTTTACACATTGGTCTGAGGAAACTCTACACTTGTGCGTTGGGGTTGTGGTTGTCCCTTGGCCCTTTTTCTACGCCCGTCGAATTAATCTCATGTACTTTAACTTAACTATAACAATCAAAAGATTGAGATTGCTTTGAATAGTAGGATGGTGTGCTTTGCTGATGGACTCGGTCACTGGGGCACATGTCTCGCAGGCAGTGTTAGATCGTTTATGATGTAATCTTGGCCCAGTACAAACATCTATTGGATGTTGGTCGGTCTCTAGTTTCATGTTTTAGGACTAAACATTCTGGAAGCAACTACAAGTCAATCTTTCTTTTACGAGGACTCATGGCCCTAGGATCCGTCATTGATCACGGCCAGGTACACATCATGTCCTACACATCGGTCCCTAATAGAAACAACATTTCGCTGGTACCCTCTTTTCCCCTCTTTTCCAATCTTCTTAAAAAAACTCATAATTTTTATGTTTTTTTTTTGTTTATTTTTATTTTTTCTACAAACAACAATAACAATTAATAACAAAACAATAACAAGAAACCAAAAAAATTTAACATATTTTTAACTATAAATTTGGATTATTAAAAAAAATTGCCCTCATTTTTATGATTTTTTTTTTTTTTTGTTAATTTTTATTTTTTCTACAAACAACAATAACAATTAGTAACTAACCAATAACAAGAAAAAAACCAAAAAAAATTAAACATATTTTAACTATAAATTTGGATTATTAAAAAATATTTTTCTCTTGTGGCATTCAAATGCCGCAGGAGGTTTTTTGTATTGCTTCGGCATACAACTTATCCAGCACGCCCGCGGAATGTTGTCAGCCTTGGGTGGTCCCATTTCTAGGGCCGGCTTCACTTCTCTGTAGTATCTCATACTTAGTTTGAATGCTGAATCCAAAAACATTTTCTGAAGTAATAAGAAAAATATTTTAAAATATTGTATTTATTTGCATTTTATCATGTTACTTACTATATATATCGCGTTTCGCGTTTTTCTTTCAAATACAAATGTTATTTCTTATTCGTCTTATTGATATCTGAAAAAAAAAAAAATTTAAAATTTTAAAATTTTTCTAAGTCCCTGAAAAAATATTTGAAATTTTTCTAAGTCTTTGAGAAATAAATACACACAAACATTTTTGTGAGTGTATCTACCTCTCTTCCGGAATTTTCCCTAATTTTAAAATTTTATTTCACTATACTCACCCAACCGGATCCTCCCAAGCCTTGTCGGTATCTGAATCAAAATAGAAAATATGATTTCGCCGTCGACTGAAGTTTCTCCAGGGTTACTTCTAGGTTTTCAAATATGACATGTTGGGGATGTGACATGTACCATTGCGGTGGGGGGGTGGTTTGTTTTTACCTGCACCATACTGCCATCTCCTACCACAGCTAAGGAAAAGTTTTTCGCGAAATTAACAGGGTTGCCAAGTGTAAAAAATATTTTGAAATAAAAACTGGTTTGGAGGGTTATTATCCATCAGCCTTCTTACCACGGCTAAGACAAATAGAGTTGCCACGTATGGAAAATGTTTTCCGCGAAATTAACAGGGTTGCCAAGTGTAAAAAAATATTTTGCAATAAAAACTGGTTTGGAGGGTTATTATCCATCGGCCTTCTTACCACGGCTAAGACAAATAGGGTTGCCATGTATGGAAAATGTTTTTCGCGAAATTAACAGGGTTGCCAAGTGTAAAAAAATATTTTGAAATAAAAATTGATTAGAAGGATTTATATCCACCAGCCTTCCTACCACGGCTAAGAAAAATAGGGTTGCCATGTGTAGAAAAGGGTTGCAAAGTGTAAAAAAATATTTTGAAATAAAAATTGATTAGAAGGGTTTTTATCCATGAGCCTTCCTACCACGGCTAAGACAAATAGGGTTGCCATGTATGGAAATGGGTTTTCGCGAAATTAATAGTGTTGCCAAGTGTAAAAAAATATTTTGCAATAAAAACTAGTTTGGAGGGTTATTATCCGTCAGCCTACTTACCACGGCTAAAAAAAAATAGGGTTGCCATGTGTAGAAAAGGGTTGCAAAGTGTAAAAAAAATATTTTGAAATAAAAATTGGTTAGAAGGGTTTATATCCATCAGCCTTCCTACCACGGCTAAGACAAATAGGGTTGCCATGTATGGAAATGGGTTTTCGCGAAATTAATAGTGTTGCCAAGTGTAAAAAAATATTTTGCAATAAAAACTAGTTTGGAGGGTTATTATCCGTCAGCCTACTTACCACGGCTAAAAAAAAATAGGGTTGCCATGTGTAGAAAAGGGTTGCAAAGTGTAAAAAAAATATTTTGAAATAAAAATTGGTTAGAAGGGTTTATATCCATCAGCCTTCCTACCACGGCTAAGACAAATAGGGTTGCCATGTATGGAAATGGGTTTTCGCGAAATTAATAGTGTTGCCAAGTGTAAAAAAATATTTTGCAATAAAAACTGGTTTGGAGGGTTATTATCCGTCAGCCTACTTACCGCGGCTAAAAAAAAATAGGGTTGCCATGTGTAGAAAAGGGTTGCAAAGTGTAAAAAAAATATTTTGAAATAAAAATTGGTTAGAAGGGTTTATATCCATCAGCCTTCCTACCACGGCTAAGACAAATAGGGTTGCCATGTGTAGAAAAGTGTTTTTGCGAAATAAAAAGTGTTGGCAACAAAAATTTCAGCAAATAAAACCTGTGTTGAATGATCCATCCTGCCGCGACTAGTGGGGTTGCCATGTTTAAAGAAGTGTTTCTGCTTTTAGAAAAACGGGGTTCCAGGAGTAGAAACGATTTTCCGTCATCGGATAAACATTATAAACGGTGTATGATCGAAGTTTAGCAGGTTCCGCTTGGAAGAAATCCGGTTGGGAGGATTAAAAAAATGTTTGCCAGCATTTTGTGAAATTGTTGGCCATATTCGAGTCTTTTTCAACTTTCCTGCGTGTTTACAACACGCCCTAATTTTCTGATCATTTAATCGCATTTCTGGTTAGTTGGGAGTAATTTTTCGATCGTATTCGCAGTCATGTACCAGACTTTTTCGGTACACTTTGCAGTCGTATTTATTCATCATTATTTATGAGTTTTTTCTGAGTCGTATTGGCATTTCCGGCCATTTCACAATTAACGGATGAGACGCGTATTCCGACTAAATACTCTAACTTCAGGGACCAGGTGACGGATATCTGAGGAACAGATACCGTTAAAATATCTATAGAACAGTGATATACAACCCACGTTCCGGCGATGATGTAGGGAGACAATCGAGTTGGATACCCCACCATCCCCTATCATCACCACCGCTCTCCTCTCTACACGGTCCAAAAGCTGCAAAGATGTCTTAGGAGCTCTTGCCCATATGAAAATAAGAAATAGAGAAGGAGAGAGGACAGAACCTTGTGGCACTCCTCCGGTCAACCTATGCACAATGGACAAGTGCTGAAATACCATCTGAGCCCGGAGTTTTGTTTAGATTGAGATCTGCAAGAACCCTTTTGACCCCACGTGTTCGAAAGAATATCTGAGGCATCGAACTAGATACGTTTTCTGACAAAGATGAATTATTTGCAAATATTTCAGCGGGAAGGTTACCTTTGTCAACCGGGTCAGTGAATATATGGACATCGTTAACGAGAGTTGTTATTCTTTTAGCAAACGCCCAAAAGCTCGTACTTCCCCTGGGAAAAGAAAGAACTTTACCACGAAGACGCTGTTCGTAACGAAGTTTTTCGCGCCTAAGTACCCTGGCACACGATGATCTTGCCTTTGCCATTTTCTGAACGCTTCCTGTTTGTATCTGACAGCTTCTTTGCATGTCTGATTAAACCAACAATTCTTTGGATGTTTGATCGAAGTCCAAGAAGTCCATTCACTAGTTGCGTCAAGTTGTTATGCGCAGCGAAAAGCTCAACGTACTGTCCCTCCCGAGTAGTGTGGCTCGATAGAGAAAGCCAAGATTGATTATGGACATTGAAACCTCCAGCCACTACAATATCACTGTCCGGACAATCTTCTAAAATTGTTGATATAGAATCGGAACGGTCGTCGATGCCACTTAGGGTAGCCTCCCTTTCCAAATTTGGACTTTTGTAAAGAAACCCGAAGTGTAATGGATGTTATCCAATCCTGAACTTAACCCAAAGGGAGACAAATTCTGGATCATGTGAGTCCAAATGCTGCTGGCTCTGGAAAATAACACCATTACGTACATACATATATACAACAATGTCTCTGTGGGAAAAGAAAGAGGAAAGAGTGTGATAACCGGGAATGTGAAATTTCTGTGGATCAGAATCCCCACACACATGGGTCTCACATAGAGCGAATACATCTGGCCTATGGAACTGCCCTCGTATATTCGCAAAATGTATTTTAAATTTACCTACCATTGTAACATACCGAAAAACAAAACCCCCCTCTTGCCGCTGCTAGACCCAAGAATTGTTCAGTGTTAAACCTTCAACACAAATCAGACAGCGACATGAAGAGAGCACAGTCGTTTGTGTTATGCGAAAAGGGATATGGCGAGGAAGGGGGGAACAGAGACTAAGAGGAACACGCTTAGCCGTTATTGCCATGAATTGAAAATAATTTTTTTTTTTAAAAAAAATTCCAAAGCAAAAAATCTGATTTCGTATCAAAATGAGATAATTTTTTAATAATTCAATGAATTCGATTTGCATGTCTCATTTTTAGCGTACGACAAGATTCGCTCTTTGATTTTTCATGAGTTTTTTTAAAAATACAATTTAAAGAAAAACATTTGGTTTGGTTTATAACTCCGAAACTGTTGTAGTAATATAACGTAAATGCCCACTGGTCCCACGGAAAGTATTTTCAGACCAATTTTTTCAAAATTATCTTAAGTTCCTCCTGAAAAAGTTCCAGATCTGGAAATATTCGGAAATAAGTAATTTTTGGCAATTTTTGCTGAGACTTTGTAAGAGAAGTCGTCAACACCAGCAAATGACTCATACACTTGCCTTTAATTTGTCTATAACTCCGAAACTGTCATTCACATTAACAGACACGAATGGTGGATGTTGAGGAAAACGTAAATTTCAACTGTTTAACATTTATTTCAACCGACTGGTTCGAGTCGGTCTGGAGTGATAACAGTTGCGCCTCAAGAAAATATATTTCTTTCTAAAGAAAATTAAGTGAACAAATTTGCAAGTAAAAAAAATGGACCAATTGTGCCACCGCCACAAAATACGCACCAAACTGTCACTCTCTGAGGATGAATTGGCTTCTCGACGACCACGTTTGAGTTGTTCAATCTTCATATGCAGTTTTGTGTGGTAACAGAGCCGCCGAGATGTAAATGCACTTTGTCTATGTTGAGCCGCCCAAAGTCCAAACAGAGATTTGTTGAGTTTATTGGACCGAATATTAATGCGAGATAGTTGTGCAAAATTTGCCTGGTCGTCAAAGAACAGTTTGAGAATCAATATGGCCCTTAGGTTGGAGACTCAGTTTAATTGTCCG
Source organism: Hydrotaea cyrtoneurina (assembly GCA_958296145.1). Taxonomy (NCBI): domain Eukaryota; kingdom Metazoa; phylum Arthropoda; class Insecta; order Diptera; family Muscidae; genus Hydrotaea; species Hydrotaea cyrtoneurina. Next base: position 75,630,084 of record OY282516.1, on the reverse strand, counting down.
AATGTGTGAGACTGAAACTGCTGTGCGTCATAGAACTGCATGTCTTCGTAGAATCATGTCAATATTCGTTGGCAAGAATGACAGCCACAGTCCAGCTGCAATTGCATGAAACAATTTATTACTTACAAACAATTTTTTACTAACACACAACTTACGAGGAGAGAAACATGTGTTAATGGACCCGCAGAACCGATTTCCCTTTAGGCTTTAGTGAGACAGAGGACAGGAATCTCTTCTTCGATTTGAATTCGGGCCAATTAAACTGAAAACAACCAGAAATTGTTGAATTAAATTTAACGCGATTGTGTTTTTAGGAACTTACCACGATTCCGCGTGTTGCTTTCATATATTTCGCATCCATTGTTTTGATTGTTTGCCTTGAGACAGGAAATCCCTCCTTTAAATGGTTTTTCCGAACTGAAAACCACCAAAAATCCATTGAATTCCATTTCACGCGATTGTGTTTCAACGTCCTTCCCAGATTCCGTTTACTTCTGGCGTCCATATCCGCAATTGTATGTGTTTGTCTGCAATGAGAGGGGGAATCTCTTCTCCAATTTGAATTTGTCAACAATTCGCGCCAACCATACACAAACTTACAAAAATTCCTTTGAATTGTATTTCCGCGAGGTTATTTGAAGATGTTGACCAGCTTTTGTTCGCTCCGGCGGGCTTTGCAATGGTAATGTTGAGACTGGGAATCCTATGGACGGGGAATCCGTTCTCCGACTTGAATTTCACAATTTGCTGAAAACCAACGAAAAAACGCGATGAATTGAATATAACCGTACACTTTTCGCGATGTTCGATACGAACACTTCGATACTACGCGAAAAAATAGTGAAAAAACGTTGACTTTTGTATAAAAATCACAAATGTCGAAAATTGAGAGAGAAAAATATTTATATTTTATTTATTTCTCGTACATGGAAAAATACACCGGAAAATCTTTTCAAAAGAGGCAACAATCGGTCAAGTTCGAGTTCCAGTTTCTTTTTCAAATGCTCCAAATTAAATGCACATTTTAAATGCATTTATAAGTCATAAATACTTTTGGAAAACATGTCGAAAAAGCTTTAACCTTTAGTTGGGGTGGTGGTGGTGGTCACATGCTATGTCCAAAAAATTCACCTCCACAGTTAAAGGTTAAACAGCAGTCGATCCCGGTCAGTGGGTATACAAATTATAACGTACACTGCTCACTGGTTCGAGTCTTATCATATCTTGTCTTGATTTGAACTTGATCAGATTCTCTTTATATCCGAATGACATTCAGTTCATTTTTTCACATTTTTCACTTGAAACAACAGGAGGCGCGGGAATGAATTCTAGTCTTGCCAATTGGATGATCAATAATGATTATCATATGGTGTGTCATATTTACCACGGGGTATCGCGACATTATTTATGCGGCGAGTTTGTACACTTTAAGTTGCCAATTTAATGTTTAGACATTTGTTGTGGACCATCGTTGTGGTCTGAGGAAACTCTACACTTGTGCGTTGGGGTTGTGGTTGTCCCTTGGCCCTTTTTCTACGCCCGTCGAATTAATCTCATGTACTTTAACTTAACTATAACAATCAAAAGATTGAGATTGCTTTGAATAGTAGGATGGTGTGCTTTGCTGATGGACTCGGTCACTGGGGCACATGTCTCGCAGGCAGTGTTAGATCGTTTATGATGTAATCTTGGCCCAGTACAAACATCTATTGGATGTTGGTCGGTCTCTAGTTTCATGTTTTAGGACTAAACATTCTGGAAGCAACTACAAGTCAATCTTTCTTTTACGAGGACTCATGGCCCTAGGATCCGTCATTGATCACGGCCAGGTACACATCATGTCCTACACATCGGTCCCTAATAGAAACAACATTTCGCTGGTACCCTCTTTTCCCCTCTTTTCCAATCTTCTTAAAAAAACTCATCATTTTTATGATTTTTTTTGCTTATTTTTATTTTTTCTACAAACAACAATAACATTTTTGTGATTTTTTTTTTGTTAATTTTTATTTTTTCTACAAACAACAATAACAATTAGTAACAAACCAATAACAAGAAACCGAAAAAATTTAACATATTTTTAACTAAAAATTTGGATTATTAAAAAAAATTGCCCTCTTGTGGCATTCAAATGCCGCTGGTGGTTTTTTGTATTGCTTCGGCATACAACTTATCCAGCACGCCCGCTGAATGTTGTCAGCCTTGGGTGGTCCCATTTCTAGGGCCGGCTTCACTTCTCTGTGGAATCGCAAAGCAAGTTTGAATGCTGAATCCAAAAACATTTTCTGAAATAATTAGAAAAAAAATATTTTAAAATGTTGTATTTATTTGCATTTTATCAGGTTACTTACTGTACAAATCGGGTTTCGCGGTTTTCTTTCAAATTCAAATATTGTTCCTTATTCGTTTTATTGATATCTGAAAAAAAAAAAATTTTGAAAATTTTAAAATTTTTCTAAGTCCCTGAAAAAATATTTGAAATTTTTCTAAGTCTTTGAGAAATAAATACACACAAACATTTTTGTGAGTGTATTTATCTCTCTTCCGGAATTTTCCCTAATTTTCAAATTTTATTTCACTATACTCACCCAACCAACCGGATCCTTCCAAGCCTTGTCGGTATCTGAATCAAAATAGAAAATATGATTTCACCGTCGACTGAAGTTTCTCTAGGGTTACTTCTAGGTTTTCATATATGACATGTTGGGACGTGACATGTACCATTTTGGTGGGTGGGGGGGGGGGGGGGTGGTTTGTTGTTACCGTCACCATACTGCCATCCTACCACAGCTAAGAAAAAGTCTTTCCGCGAAATTAACAGGGTTGCCAAGTGTAAAAAATATTTTGAAATAAAAACTGGTTTGGAGGGTTATTATCCATCGGCCTTCTTACCACGGCTAAGACAAATAGGGTTGCCATGTATGGAAAATGTTTTTCGCGAAATTAACAGGGTTGCCAAGTGTAAAAAAATATTTTGAAATAAAAATTGATTAGAAGGATTTATATCCATCAGCCTTCCTACCACGGCTAAGACAAATAGGGTTGCCATGTGTAGAAAAGAGTTGCAAAGTGTAAAAAAATATTTTGAAATAAAAACTGGTTTGGAGGGTTATTATCCATCAGCCTTCTTACCACGGCTAAGTCAAATAGGGTTGCCATGTATGGAAAATGTTTTTCGCGAAATTAACAGGGTTGCCAAGTGTAAAAAAATATTTTGAAATAAAAATTGATTAGAAGGATTTATATCCATCAGCCTTCCTACCACGGCTAAGACAAATAGGGTTGCCATGTGTAGAAAAGAGTTGCAAAGTGTAAAAAAATATTTTGAAATAAAAACTGGTTTGGAGGGTTATTATCCATCAGCCTTCTTACCACGGCTATGAAAAATAGGGTTGCCATGTATGGAAAATGTTTTCCGCGAAATTAACAGGGTTGCCAAGTGTAAAAAAATATTTTGCAATAAAAACTAGTTTGGAGGGTTATTATCCATCGGCCTTCTTACCACGGCTAAGACAAATAGGGTTGCCATGTATGGAAAATGTTTTTCGCGAAATTAACAGGGTTGCCAAGTGTAAAAAAATATTTTGAAATAAAAATTGATTAGAAGGATTTATATCCACCAGCCTTCCTACCACGGCTAAGAAAAATAGGGTTGCCATGTGTAGAAAAGGGTTGCAAAGTGTAAAAAAATATTTTGAAATAAAAATTGATTAGAAGGGTTTTTATCCATGAGCCTTCCTACCACGGCTAAGACAAATAGGGTTGCCATGTATGGAAATGGGTTTTCGCGAAATTAATAGTGTTGCCAAGTGTAAAAAAATATTTTGCAATAAAAACTGGTTTGGAGGGTTATTATCCGTCAGCCTACTTACCGCGGCTAAAAAAAAATAGGGTTGCCATGTGTAGAAAAGGGTTGCAAAGTGTAAAAAAAATATTTTGAAATAAAAATTGGTTAGAAGGGTTTATATCCATCAGCCTTCCTACCACGGCTAAGACAAATAGGGTTGCCATGTGTAGAAAAGTGTTTTTGCGAAATAAAAAGTGTTGGCAACAAAAATTTCAGCAAATAAAACCTGTGTTGAATGATCCATCCTGCCGCGACTAGTGGGGTTGCCATGTTTAAAGAAGTGTTTCTGCTTTTAGAAAAACGGGGTTCCAGGAGTAGAAACGATTTTCCGTCATCGGATAAACATTATAAACGGTGTATGATCGAAGTTTAGCAGGTTCCGCTTGGAAGAAATCCGGTTGGGAGGATTAAAAAAATGTTTGCCAGCATTTTGTGAAATTGTTGGCCATATTCGAGTCTTTTTCAACTTTCCTGCGTGTTTACAACACGCCCTAATTTTCTGATCATTTAATCGCATTTCTGGTTAGTTGGGAGTAATTTTTCGATCGTATTCGCAGTCATGTACCAGACTTTTTCGGTACACTTTGCAGTCGTATTTATTCATCATTATTTATGAGTTTTTTCTGAGTCGTATTGGCATTTCCGGCCATTTCACAATTAACGGATGAGACGCGTATTCCGACTAAATACTCTAACTTCAGGGACCAGGTGACGGATATCTGAGGAACAGATACCGTTAAAATATCTATAGAACAGTGATATACAACCCACGTTCCGGCGATGATGTAGGGAGACAATCGAGTTGGATACCCCACCATCCCCTATCATCACCACCGCTCTCCTCTCTACACGGTCCAAAAGCTGCAAAGATGTCTTAGGAGCTCTTGCCCATATGAAAATAAGAAATAGAGAAGGAGAGAGGACAGAACCTTGTGGCACTCCTCCGGTCAACCTATGCACAATGGACAAGTGCTGAAATACCATCTGAGCCCGGAGTTTTGTTTAGATTGAGATCTGCAAGAACCCTTTTGACCCCACGTGTTCGAAAGAATATCTGAGGCATCGAACTAGATACGTTTTCTGACAAAGATGAATTATTTGCAAATATTTCAGCGGGAAGGTTACCTTTGTCAACCGGGTCAGTGAATATATGGACATCGTTAACGAGAGTTGTTATTCTTTTAGCAAACGCCCAAAAGCTCGTACTTCCCCTGGGAAAAGAAAGAACTTTACCACGAAGACGCTGTTCGTAACGAAGTTTTTCGCGCCTAAGTACCCTGGCACACGATGATCTTGCCTTTGCCATTTTCTGAACGCTTCCTGTTTGTATCTGACAGCTTCTTTGCATGTCTGATTAAACCAACAATTCTTTGGATGTTTGATCGAAGTCCAAGAAGTCCATTCACTAGTTGCGTCAAGTTGTTATGCGCAGCGAAAAGCTCAACGTACTGTCCCTCCCGAGTAGTGTGGCTCGACAGAGAAAGCCAAGATTGATTATGGACATTGAAACCTCCAGCCACTACAATATCACTGTCCGGACAATCTTCTAAAATTGTTGATATAGAATCGGAACGGTCGTCGATGCCACTTAGGGTAGCCTCCCTTTCCAAATTTGGACTTTTGTAAAGAAACCCGAAGTGTAATGGATGTTATCCAATCCTGAACTTAACCCAAAGGGAGACAAATTCTGGATCATGTGAGTCCAAATGCTGCTGGCTCTGGAAAATAACACCATTACGTACATACATATATACAACAATGTCTCTGTGGGAAAAGAAAGAGGAAAGAGTGTGATAACCGGGAATGTGAAATTTCTGTGGATCAGAATCCCCACACACATGGGTCTCACATAGAGCGAATACATCTGGCCTATGGAACTGCCCTCGTATATTCGCAAAATGTATTTTAAATTTACCTACCATTGTAACATACCGAAAAACAAAACCCCCCTCTTGCCGCTGCTAGACCCAAGAATTGTTCAGTGTTAAACCTTCAACACAAATCAGACAGCGACATGAAGAGAGCACAGTCGTTTGTGTTATGCGAAAAGGGATATGGCGAGGAAGGGGGGAACAGAGACTAAGAGGAACACGCTTAGCCGTTATTGCCATGAATTGAAAATAATTTTTTTTTTTAAAAAAAATTCCAAAGCAAAAAATCTGATTTCGTATCAAAATGAGATAATTTTTTAATAATTCAATGAATTCGATTTGCATGTCTCATTTTTAGCGTACGACAAGATTCGCTCTTTGATTTTTCATGAGTTTTTTTAAAAATACAATTTAAAGAAAAACATTTGGTTTGGTTTATAACTCCGAAACTGTTGTAGTAATATAACGTAAATGCCCACTGGTCCCACGGAAAGTATTTTCAGACCAATTTTTTCAAAATTATCTTAAGTTCCTCCTGAAAAAGTTCCAGATCTGGAAATATTCGGAAATAAGTAATTTTTGGCAATTTTTGCTGAGACTTTGTAAGAGAAGTCGTCAACACCAGCAAATGACTCATACACTTGCCTTTAATTTGTCTATAACTCCGAAACTGTCATTCACATTAACAGACACGAATGGTGGATGTTGAGGAAAACGTAAATTTCAACTGTTTAACATTTATTTCAACCGACTGGTTCGAGTCGGTCTGGAGTGATAACAGTTGCGCCTCAAGAAAATATATTTCTTTCTAAAGAAAATTAAGTGAACAAATTTGCAAGTAAAAAAAATGGACCAATTGTGCCACCGCCACAAAATACGCACCAAACTGTCACTCTCTGAGGATGAATTGGCTTCTCGACGACCACGTTTGAGTTGTTCAATCTTCATATGCAGTTTTGTGTGGTAACAGAGCCGCCGAGATGTAAATGCACTTTGTCTATGTTGAGCCGCCCAAAGTCCAAACAGAGATTTGTTGAGTTTATTGGACCGAATATTAATGCGAGATAGTTGTGCAAAATTTGCCTGGTCGTCAAAGAACAGTTTGAGAATCAATATGGCCCTTAGGTTGGAGACTCAGTTTAATTGTCCGAATGTGTGAGACTGAAACTGCTGTGCGTCATAGAACTGCATGTCTTCGTAGAATCATGTCAATATTCGTTGGCAAGAATGACAGCCACAGTCCAGCTGCAATTGCATGAAACAATTTATTACTTACAAACAATTTTTTACTAACACACAACTTACGAGGAGAGAAACATGTGTTAATGGACCCGCAGAACCGATTTCCCTTTAGGCTTTAGTGAGACAGAGGACAGGAATCTCTTCTTCGATTTGAATTCGGGCCAATTAAACTGAAAACAACCAGAAATTGTTGAATTAAATTTAACGCGATTGTGTTTTTAGGAACTTACCACGATTCCGCGTGTTGCTTTCATATATTTCGCATCCATTGTTTTGATTGTTTGCCTTGAGACAGGAAATCCCTCCTTTAAATGGTTTTTCCGAACTGAAAACCACCAAAAATCCATTGAATTCCATTTCACGCGATTGTGTTTCAACGTCCTTCCCAGATTCCGTTTACTTCTGGCGTCCATATCCGCAATTGTATGTGTTTGTCTGCAATGAGAGGGGGAATCTCTTCTCCAATTTGAATTTGTCAACAATTCGCGCCAACCAAACACAAACTTACCAAAATTCCTTTGAATTGTATTTCCGCGAGGTTATTTGAAGATGTTGACCAGCTTTTATTCGCTCCGGCGGGCTTTGCACTCGTAATGTTGAGACTGGGAATCCTATGGACGGGGAATCCGTTCTCCGACTTGAATTTCACAATTTGCTGAAAACCAACGAAAAAACGCGATGAATTGAATATAACCGTACACTTTTCGCGATGTTCGATACGAACACTTCGATACTACGCGAAAAAATAGTGAAAAAACGTTGACTTTTGTATAAAAATCACAAATGTCGAAAATTGAGAGAGAAAAATATTTATATTTTATTTATTTCTCGTACATGGAAAAATACACCGGAAAAAAAATGTTCAATCTTTTCAAAAGAGGCAACAATCGGTCAAGTTCGAGTTCCAGTTTCTTTTTCAAATGCTCCAAATTAACTGCACATTTTAAATGCATTTATAAGTCATAAATACTTTTGGAAAACATGTCGAAAAAGCTTTAACCTTTAGTTGGGTTGGTGGTGGTGGTCACATGATATGTCCAAAAAATGCACCTCCACAGTTAAAGGTTAAACAGCAGTCGATCCCGGTCAGTGGGTATACAAATTATAACGTACACTGCTCACTGGTTCGAGTCTTATCATATCTTGTCTTGATTTGAACTTGATCAGATTCTCTTTATATCCGAATGACATTCAGTTCATTTTTTCACATTTTTCACTTGAAACAACAGGAGGCGCGGGAATGAATTCTAGTCTTGCCAATTGGATGATCAATAATGATTATCATATGGTGTGTCATATTTACCACGGGGTATCGCGACATTATTTATGCGGCGAGTTTGTACACTTTAAGTTGCCAATTTAATGTTTAGACATTTGTAGTGGACCATCGTTGTGGAGTTTGGACAACAGATGGATTTCTTTTACACATTGGTCTGAGGAAACTCTACACTTGTGCGTTGGGGTTGTGGTTGTCCCTTGGCCCTTGGCCCTTTTTCTACGCCCGTCGAATTAATCTCATGTACTTTAACTTAACTATAACAATCAAAAGATTGAGATTGCTTTGAATAGTAGGATGGTGTGCTTTGCTGATGGACTCGGTCACTGGGGCACATGTCTCGCAGGCAGTGTTAGATCGTTTATGATGTAATCTTGGCCCAGTACAAACATCTATTGGATGTTGGTCGGTCTCTAGTTTCATGTTTTAGGACTAAACATTCTGGAAGCAACTACAAGTCAATCTTTCTTTTACGAGGACTCATGGCTCTAGGATCCGTCATTGATCACGGCCAGGTACACATCGCGTCCTACACATCGGTCCCATTTCGCTGGTCCCCTATTCCCCTCTTTTCCAATCTTCTTAAAAAAACTCATCATTTTTATGTTTTTTTTTTGTTTATTTTTATTTTTTCTACAAACAACAATAACATTTTTATGATTTTTTTTTTTGTTAATTTTTATTTTTTCTACAAATAAGAATTAATAACTAACCAATAACAAGGAAAAACCAAAAAAAATTTAACATATTTTTAACTATAAATTTGGATTATTAAAAAAAATGTCCCTCTTGTGGCATTCAAATGCCACAAACAATAACATTTTTATAATTTTTTTGTTAATTTTTATTTTTTCTACAAACAACAATAACAATTAGTAACTAACCAATAACAAGAAAAAACCAAAAAAAATTAAACATTTTCTAACTATAAATTTGGATTGTTAAAAAAAATCTTCCGTTTGTGGCATTCAAATGCCGCTGGTGGTTTTTTGTATTGCTTCGGCATACAACTTCTCCAGCACGCCCGCGTAATATTGTCCGGCTTGGGCGGTTCCATTTCTAGGGCCGGCTTCACTTCTCTGTGGTATCGCAAACTCAGTTTGATTGCTGAATCCAAAAACATTTTCTGAAATAATAAGAAGAAAAATATTTTAAAATGTTGTATTTATTTGCATTTTATCAGGTTACTTACTATACAAATCGGTTTTCGCGCTTTTCTTTAGAGTACAAATTATATTCCTTATTCGTCTTATTGATTTCTGAAAAAAAAAATTTTTGAAAATTTTAAAAATTTTCTAAGTCCCTGAAAAAATATTTGAAATTTTTCTAAGTCTTTGAAAAATAAATACACACATAAATTTTTGTGAGTGTATTTACCTCTCTTCCGGAATTTTCCCTAATTTTAAAATTTTATTTCACTATACTCACCCAACCGGATTCTCCCAAGCCTTGTCGGTATCTGAATCAAAATAGAAAATATGATTTCGCCGTCGACTGAAGTTTCTCTAGGGTTACTTCTAGGTTTTCATATATGACATGTTGGGGTGTGACATGTACCATTGTGGTGGGGGGGGGGGGTGGTTTGTTGTTACCGTCACCATACTGCCATCCTACCACAGCTAAGGAAAAGTTTTTCCGCGAAATTAACAGGGTTGCCAAGTGTAAAAAATATTTTGAAATAAAAACTGGTTTGGAGGGTTATTATCCATCGGCCTTCTTACCACGGCTAAGACAAATAGGGTTGCCATGTATGGAAAATGTTTTTCGCGAAATTAACAGGGTTGCCAAGTGTAAAAAAATATTTTGAAATAAAAATTGATTAGAAGGATTTATATCCATCAGCCTTCCTACCACGGCTAAGAAAAATAGGGTTGCCATGTGTAGAAAAGGGTTGCAAAGTGTAAAAAAATATTTTGAAATAAAAACTGGTTTGGAGGGTTATTATCCATCAGCCTTCTTACCACGGCTAAGAAAAATAGGGTTGCCATGTATGGATAATGTTTTCCGCGAAATTAACAGGGTTGCCAAGTGTAAAAAAATATTTTGAAATAAAAATTGATTAGAAGGATTTATATCCATCAGCCTTCCTACCACGGCTAAGACAAATAGGGTTGCCATGTATGGAAATGGGTTTTCGCGAAATTAATAGTGTTGCCAAGTGTAAAAAAATATTTTTAAATAAAAATTGATTAGAAGGATTTATATCCACCAGCCTTCCTACCACGGCTAAGAAAAATAGGGTTGCCATGTGTAGAAAAGGGTTGCAAAGTGTAAAAAAATATTTTGAAATAAAAATTGATTAGAAGGGTTTTTATCCATGAGCCTTCCTACCACGGCTAAGACAAATAGGGTTGTCATGTATGGAAATGGGTTTTCGCGAAATTAATAGTGTTGCCAAGTGTAAAAAAATATTTTGAAATAAAAACTGGTTTGGAGGATTTATATCCATCAGCCTTCCTACCATGGCTAAGACAAATAGGGTTGCCATGTGTAGAAAAGTGTTTTAGCGAAATAAAAAGTGTTGGCAACAAAAATTTCAGCAAAAAAAACCTGTGTTGAATGATCTATCCTGCCGCGACTAGTGGGGTTGCCATGTTTAAAGAAGTGTTGCTGCTTTTAGAAAAACGGGGTTCCAGGAGTAGAAACGATTTTCCGTCATCGGATAAACATTATAAACGGTGTAAGATCGAAGTTTAGCAGGTTCCGCTTGGAAGAAATCCGGTTGGGAGGATTAAAAAAATGTTTGCCAGCATTTTGTGAAATTGTTGGCCATATTCGAGTCTTTTTCAACTTTCCTGCGTGTTTACAACACGCCCTAATTTTCTGATCATATAAGACAGTTTTGTTGTCTCTTCTTGAAGATCATTTAATCGCATTTCTGGTTAGTTGGGGGTAATTTTTCGATCGTATTCGTAGTCATGTACCGTATTGGCATTTCCGGCCATTTCACAATTAACGGATGAGACGCGTATTCCGACTAAATACTCTAACTTCAGGGACCAGGCGATGGATATCTGTTAAAATATCTATAGAACAGCGATATACAACCCACGTTCCGGCGATGATGTAGGGAGACAATAGAGTTGGATACCCCACCATCCCCTATCATCACCACCGCTCTCCTCTGTACACGGTCCAAAAGCTGCATAGATGTCTTTGGAGCTCTTGCCCATATGAAAATAAGAAATAGGGAAGGAGAGAGGACAGAACCTTGTGGTACTCCTCCGGTCAACCTATGCACAATGGACAAGTGCTGAAATACCATCTGAGCCCGGAGTTTTGTTTAGATTGAGATCTGCAAGAACCCTTTTGACCCCACGTGTTCGAAAGAATATCTGAGGCATCGAACTAGATACGTTTTCGGACAAAGATGAATTATTTGCAAATATTTCAGCGGGAAGGTTAGCTTTGTCAACCGGGTCAGTGAATATATGGACATCGTTAACGAGAGTTGTTATTCTTTTAGCAAACGCCCAAAAGCTCGTACTTCCCCTGGGAAAAGAAAGAACTGTAGCACGAAGACGCTGTTCGTAACGAAGTTTTTCGCGCCTAAGTACCCTGGCACACGATGATCTTGCCTTTGCCATTTTCTGAACGCTTCCTGTTTGGATCTGACAGCTTCTTTGCATGTCTGATGTCTGAAACCAACAATTCTTTGGATGTTTGATCGAAGTCCAAGAATAATGATTTTATCGACCATTTCAGCGGCACCATCGACATTGTTGTCTAGAAAACATAAATTCCAATTAAATTGCTGATTGAAATTGTTTAGCTCGGCCCAACATGCCTTTTCGTATATGTACATTGTCCGCTTCGTGACTGGGTTAGAAGTCAATCGAAGATCGGACAACGAAAAGGTTGCGGAAATGGTGCAATGATCCAAGTTACCAAGAGGTGCAAGAATGTTAACCTCGTACTTTTCAGGGGGGTGTGAGGTTAAAAAAATGTCAAACATATTATGGTATTGCCCTTTAACACGCCCAATGTGTGTTGGTTCATTCACTAGTTGCGTCAAGTTGTTATGCGCAGCGAAAAGCTCAACGTACTGTCCCTCCCGAGTAGTGTGGCTCGACAGAGAAAGCCAAGATTGATTATGGACATTGAAACCTCCAGCCACTACAATATCACTGTCCGGACAATCTTCTAAAATTGTTGATATAGAATCGGAACGGTCGTCGATGCCACTTAGGGTAGCCTCCCTTTCCAAATTTGGACTTTTGTAAAGAAACCCGAAGTGTAATGGATGTTATCCAATCCTGAACTTAACCCAAAGGGAGACAAATTCTGGATCATGTGAGTCCAAATGCTGCTGGCTCTGGAAAATAACACCATTACGTACATACATATATACATATATACAACAATGTCTCTGTGGGAAAAGAAAGAGGAAAGAGTGTGATAACCGGGAATGTGAAATTTCTGTGGATCAGAATCCCCACACACATGGGTCTCACATAGAGCGAATACATCTGGCCTATGGAACTGCCCTCGTATATTCGCAAAATGTATTTTAAATTTACCTACCATTGTAACATACAGAAAAACAAAACCCCCCTCTTGCCGCTGCTAGACCCAACAATTGTTCAGTGTTAAACCTTCAACACAAATCAGACAGCGACATGAAGAGAGCACAGTCGTTTGTGTTATGCGAAAAGGGATATGGCGAGGAAGGGGGGAACAGAGACTAAGAGGAACACGCTTAGCCGTTATTGCCATGAATTGAAAATAATTTTTTTTTTTAAAAAAATTCCAAAGCAAAAAATCTGATTTCGTATCAAAATGAGATAATTTTTTAATAATTCAATGAATTCGATTTGCATGTCTCATTTTTAGCGTACGACAAGATTCGCTCTTTGATTTTTCATGAGTTTTTTTAAAAATACAATTTAAAGAAAAACATTTGGTTTGGTTTATAACTCCGAAACTGTTGTAGTAATATAACGTAAATGCCCACTGGTCCCACGGAAAGTATTTTCAGACCAATTTTTTCAAAATTATCTTAAGTTCCTCCTGAAATAACAGATCTGGAAATATTCGGAAATAAGTAATTTTTGGCAATTTTTGCTGAGACTTTGTAAGAGAAGTTGTCAACACCAGCAAATGACTCATACACATGCCTTTAATTTGTCTATAACTCCGAAACTGTCATTCACATTAACAGACACGAATGGTGGATGTTGAGGAAAACGTAAATTTCAACTGTTTAACATCTATTTCAACCGACTGGTTCGAGTCGGTCTGGAGTGATAACAGTTGCGCCTCAAGAAAATATATTTCTTTCTAAAAAAAATTAAGTAAACAAATTTGCAAGTAAAAAAAATGGACCAATTGTGCCACCGCCACAAAATACGCACCAAACTCTGTCACTCTCTGAGGATAAATTGGCATCTCGACGATCACATTCGAGTTTTTCAATCTTCAAATGCAGTTTTGTGTGGTAACAGAGCCGCCGAGATGTAAATGCACTTTGTCTATGTTGAGCCGCCCAAAGTCCAAACAGAGATTTGTTGAGTTTATTGGACCGAATATTAATGCGAGATAGTTGTGCAAAATTTGCCTGGTCGTCAAAGAACAGTTTGAGAATCAATATGGCCCTTAGGTTGGAGACTCAGTTTAATTGTCCGAATGTGTGAGACTGAAACTGCTGTGCGTCATAGAACTGCATGTCTTCGTAGAATCATGTCAATATTCGTTGGCAAGAATGACAGCCACAGTCCAGCTGCAATTGCATGAAACAATTTATTACTTACAAACAATTTTTTACTAACACACAACTTACGAGGAGAGAAACATGTGTTAATGGACCCGCAGAACCGATTTCCCTTTAGGCTTTAGTGAGACAGAGGACAGGAATCTCTTCTTCGATTTGAATTCGGGCCAATTAAACTGAAAACAACCAGAAATTGTTGAATTAAATTTAACGCGATTGTGTTTTTAGGAACTTACCACGATTCCGCGTGTTGCTTTCATATATTTCGTATCCATTGCCTTGAGACAGGAAATCCCTCCTTTAAATGGTTTTTCCGAACTGAAAACCACCAAAAATCCATTGAATTCCATTTCACGCGATTGTGTTTCAACGTCCTTCCCAGATTCCGTTTACTTCTGGCGTCCATATCCGCAATTGTATGTGTTTGTCTGCAATGAGAGGGGGAATCTCTTCTCCAATTTGAATTTGTCAACAATTCGCGCCAACCAAACACAAACTTACCAAAATTCCTTTGAATTGTATTTCCGCGAGGTTATTTGAAGATGTTGACCAGCTTTTGTTCGCTCCGGCGGGCTTTGCAATGGTAATGTTGAGACTGGGAATCCTATAGACAGGGAATCCGTTCTCCGACTTGAATTTCACAATTTGCTGAAAACCAACGAAAAAACGCGATGAACACTTTTCGCGATGTTCGATACGAACACTTCGATACTACGCGAAAAAATTGTCAAAAAACATTGACATTTGTATAGAAATCACAAATGTCGAAAATTGAGAGAGAAAAATATTTATATTTTATTTATTTCTCGTACATGGAAAAATACACCGGAAAAAAAATGTTCAATCTTTTCAAAAGAGGCAACAATCGGTCAAGTTCGAGTTCCAGTTTCTTTTTCAAATGCTCCAAATTAACTGCACATTTTAAATGCATTTATAAGTCATAAATACTTTTGGAAAACATGTCGAAAAAGCTTTAACCTTTAGTTGGGTTGGTGGTGGTGGTCACATGATATGTCCAAAAAATGCACCTCCACAGTTAAAGGTTAAACAGCAGTCGATCCCGGTCAGTGGGTATACAAATTATAACGTACACTGCTCACTGGTTCGAGTCTTATCATATCTTGTCTTGATTTGAACTTGATCAGATTCTCTTTATATCCGAATGACATTCAGTTCATTTTTTCACATTTTTCACTTGAAACAACAGGAGGCGCGGGAATGAATTCTAGTCTTGCCAATTGGATGATCAATAATGATTATCATATGGTGTGTCATATTTACCACGGGGTATCGCGACATTATTTATGCGGCGAGTTTGTACACTTTAAGTTGCCAATTTAATGTTTAGACATTTGTAGTGGACCATCGTTGTGGAGTTTGGACAACAGATGGATTTCTTTTACACATTGGTCTGAGGAAACTCTACACTTGTGCGTTGGGGTTGTGGTTGTCCCTTGGCCCTTTTTCTACGCCCGTCGAATTAATCTCATGTACTTTAACTTAACTATAACAATCAAAAGATTGAGATTGCTTTGAATAGTAGGATGGTGTGCTTTGCTGATGGACTCGGTCACTGGGGCACATGTCTCGCAGGCAGTGTTAGATCGTTTATGATGTAATCTTGGCCCAGTACAAACATCTATTGGATGTTGGTCGGTCTCTAGTTTCATGTTTTAGGACTAAACATTCTGGAAGCAACTACAAGTCAATCTTTCTTTTACGAGGACTCATGGCCCTAGGATCCGTCATTGATCACGGCCAGGTACACATCATGTCCTACACATCGGTCCCTAATAGAAACAACATTTCGCTGGTACCCTCTTTTCCCCTCTTTTCCAATCTTCTTAAAAAAACTCATAATTTTTATGTTTTTTTTTTGTTTATTTTTATTTTTTCTACAAACAACAATAACAATTAATAACAAAACAATAACAAGAAACCAAAAAAATTTAACATATTTTTAACTATAAATTTGGATTATTAAAAAAAATTGCCCTCATTTTTATGATTTTTTTTTTTTTTTGTTAATTTTTATTTTTTCTACAAACAACAATAACAATTAGTAACTAACCAATAACAAGAAAAAAACCAAAAAAAATTAAACATATTTTAACTATAAATTTGGATTATTAAAAAATATTTTTCTCTTGTGGCATTCAAATGCCGCAGGAGGTTTTTTGTATTGCTTCGGCATACAACTTATCCAGCACGCCCGCGGAATGTTGTCAGCCTTGGGTGGTCCCATTTCTAGGGCCGGCTTCACTTCTCTGTAGTATCTCATACTTAGTTTGAATGCTGAATCCAAAAACATTTTCTGAAGTAATAAGAAAAATATTTTAAAATATTGTATTTATTTGCATTTTATCATGTTACTTACTATATATATCGCGTTTCGCGTTTTTCTTTCAAATACAAATGTTATTTCTTATTCGTCTTATTGATATCTGAAAAAAAAAAATTTTAAAATTTTAAAATTTTTCTAGGTCCCTGAAAAAATATTTGAAATTTTTCTAAGTCTTTGAGAAATAAATACACACAAAAATTTTTGTGAGTGTATTTACCTCTCTTCCGGAATTTTCCCTAATTTTAAAATTTTATTTTATTTCACTATACTCACCCAACCGGATCCTCCCAAGCCTTGTCGGTATCTGAATCAAAATAGAAAATATGATTTCGCCGTCGACTGAAGTTTCTCCAGGGTTACTTCTAGGTTTTCAAATATGACATGTTGGGGATGTGACATGTACCATTGCGGTGGGGGGGTGGTTTGTTTTTACCTGCACCATACTGCCATCTCATACCACAGCTAAGGAAAAGTTTTTCCGCGAAGTTAACAGGGTTGCCAAGTGTAAAAAATATTTTGAAATAAAAACTGGTTTGGAGGGTTATTATCCATCGGCCTTCTTACCACGGCTAAGACAAATAGGGTTGCCATGTATGGAAAATGTTTTTCGCGAAATTAACAGGGTTGCCAAGTGTAAAAAATATTTTGAAATAAAAACTGGTTTGGAGGGTTATTATCCATCAGCCTTCTTACCACGGCTAAGACAAATAGGGTTGCCATGTATGGAAAATGTTTTTCGCGAAATTAACAGGGTTGCCAAGTGTAAAAAAATATTTTGAAATAAAAATTGATTAGAAGGATATATATCCATCAGCCTTCCTACCACGGCTAAGAAAAATAGGGTTGCCATGTGTAGAAAAGGGTTGCCAAGTGTAAAAAAATATTTTGAAATAAAAATTGGTTAGAAGGATTTATATCCATCGGCCTTCCTACCACGGCCAAGACAAATAGGGTTGCCATGTGTAGAAAAGGGTTGGCAAGTGTAAAAAAATATTTTAAAATAAAAACTGGTTAGAATGATTTATATCCATCAGCCTTCGTACCACGGCTACGACAAATAGGGTTGCCATGTATGGAAAAGTGTTTTCGCGAAAGTAACAGGGTTGCCAAGAGTAAAAAAATATTTTGAAATAAAAACTTGTTAGAATGATTTATATCCAGCAGCCTTCCTACCACGGCTAAGACAAATAGGGTTGCCATGTATGGGAAGGGGTTTTCGCGAAATTAACAGGGTTGCCAAGTGTAAAAAAATATTTTGAAATAAATACTGGTGACAATGATTTACATCCATCAGCCTTCCTACCACGGCTAAGACAAATAGGGTTGCCATGTATGGGAAAGGGTTTTCGCGAAATTAACAGGGTTGCCAAGTGTAAAAAAATATTTTGAAATAAATACTGGTGACAATGATTTACATCCATCAGCCTTCCTACCACGGCTAAGACAAATAGGGTTGTCATGTGTTGAAAAGTGTTTTCGCAAAATTAAAAGAAAAAAATGTCGTGAAATAAAAACAGGATTGAACGGCCATTGGCCATGTTGATGTGTTTCCCCTAAATTAAAAGGGTTTCCAAGTCGAGAAAATGTTTCATCAAGAAACTGTTTTGAACGGTCATTAGCCATTATCCATTCTACCGCCATTAAAAGTGTTGCCATATGTAGAAACGATTTTCCCCGTTAGTCAGATTATCAAATTTATGTGTGGAAAGACTTTAATTTTCATCACAGAATGTTAAGAAACTAAACTTATCCCTCAGTGCTTGCCTACAACCTCAAAAATGTTTTCCAGCCCAACAATTGTAGACTTTTGACAGCATGAATTTGATTGCGAGTTTGATGTCGAGTCTTGGTTGATTATAAACCGATAGGCAGACAATAGTAATCGTTTATTAATGAAAATTCTCCCAACTTAAGGATGAAATGTGTTTTATAGACAGACAAAAATTTGATTTTGTTTTAATAGAAATTCAATTTAATGTCTTTTACTATTCATTGATTTATTCTACTTGCACTATGCCCCCCATTTCATAGCACCATCATAGTCAACCTCGTCGTCCTTTTTTTAACGATCGCTTTAACTTTTCTTGCGTTGGTGCTGCATGAGCCTGTAGTGTGTGTTGAATCAAATAAATGTATAATATTTTTCAATACATTGAAAGCATTCACACGACAAAGTGACTAAGAGCGTTCTTGAATTTTGTGGCAATTGATTAATTTTGAATGCATTTTGGATAAATTCCATAAGGGGCAAGTTATAAACAAAAAATTAAGAAGAAAAAGGAAACACTGTCTCACGACAGCTTATCTTCATTCGGAGCCAATAAGTCTGTGGCAACGTTCATGTACGTGGTGATCTAGGAAGCCTTTATTCAGGTCTCATCGTGTCTCAAAAAAAGGTCTTATGATCCTCCATATATCTGATTTTAGTTCTGAGATTTTTAAATATTTTAAATTCTGGAGAAGTCGTGTGGTTTAACTCGACTTGAACATTGAAACTTTCCTTCAATCTCTCCGTTTAGAAAGAGAAACATGTGTGAAAATACAAAAACAATTTTCACATATTTTTCTTAATACATTTTTTTAAATACATATGTCATCAATTTCGTTGTGAATACAACAAAATATTATGCGTCATGAAATTCAACAGTAGACAACTTATAACATTCCCATAACTGTAGTTAGTCCATTTGTCCTTGCGAGGCATCGATTTATTGAAACATCACACTGTGTGTGTGTGTGTGTGTGTGCCAAGGAGAAAACAAAGTTGGGCAACTGTTCAGTGTTAAATTCACTACACGAAAAAACAAACTGCCAAGTGGAAATTGTCTTGTTAAACATATAGAAAATAGCTACAAGTTAAATGTAAAGGAGCACTGCGAACACAAATGGGGCCAGAATAGAGACGGTGGCGCGGAGCACCCGTTGAAATACATTATGTGTGTGGGGGGGAGGGGGGGGATTTATATAGATGAACATTTTTTGTGATAACACAATTTGTAAATGTGTTTAAAAATAGATTCTATCAATAAAAGCTTTTAAAAATTAGACACCTTATTAGGTAGTAAATATAGCGACAAATTGGTATATAAATAGAAGGCATTGCTACCGAATCTGGAACATGCGAGGACATATGCAGTCGAACATGAGTGTTTATTAAAATTTAAATATTTGTGTTCTCTTAAAAACGAAGAGGAAAAGGAAAGGCTTCCAATACTTAAGAAAATGGGGTACGGCCATAATTCTTTGCCAGAATGTTCTCCCCCACCAAGATTTCGTATCGTTTTGTTTGGGACATTTAAAACCTTCGAAGGCCTCTCGTATTTTAAAAGATCATATCTTTTGTGGGGAAATATTCTTTTGGTATCACAAATATTACAATTATTTCTTGCTGTGTTTTCAATTCTGTGCCAAATACTTTGCTTTACTTTAACGAAAAGTATCATCAAATAAAGGGATACAAGTTATAAGTTGAAAAAAACAAAAATGAAGTGAAACTAAAAAAGAAACACTTTCATCTGCTGCATAAATTGACAAAATATATTGAATATTTATTATGTGAAGTGTGTGCAAGAGGAAAGGGTGAATTGAATTGTATTTAAAACCCTTTTTACTTTTCACTAGTTTACTACTCTAAACAGACAGGCAAACTTTTGGAAAGCCAAAGGGGATGTTTCAAGATTTTTTGTTTCCAATTTCAACGAAATTGGGGAATCTAAGACCAAACGTTTAAGGACATCCAGGGAAAAACACAAGGCATTTAAAAACAAAAAAAAAAGATCTTCAAAAGGTTTTCAAAGAAAATACATTTTTAAGATCTGCTTTACATTTTAGGGTTTTGTTTAAGGAGACCTTAGGGTTTTACTTTCAAAAATAAATCTAAAAGATTTTCCCTCGAAGATCTTCTACGAAAGATTTTTAATTCCCGGTTAAAACCTACAATCACAGTTGTAAAAATTGCGTGAATTCATTACAAAATGTATTTTTTCTTAGTATTTTATTTCCGAGAAACCCGACCAATAATCTCGGAAATCGGGTAGTAAAAAAATCGCCAAATTTCCCGGGAAGTAAAAAAAAAAAGTTGTATACTGTTATATCGACAAAAACCTTAGGTAGATAATGCTGTTTTCTTCACAAATTTTATCGCAAACCTGCAGTTAGTGAGTTATAAAAAAAAATCTTAGTAAATAAAATAGATATGCGCATATCGATAAGCGCAAAAAATAAACAATGCAAAATTATGAAATAAAATGCAATAAACTCATTTTTCGCAAAAGTGTAGTTGATGACTTTTTCTTCTACATAGACGATATAATCAACTTTCATTCTGAGATGTTTAAATATTTTTAATTCTACAGAAGTCGTGTGACTTAACTAGACTTTGACATTAAAACTTTCCTTCTATCATTCTCTCTCTCTATCTCTCCACCAATGTCATATACGTGGCTTAGCCTTTAAGCGGAATTCTTAGACAATACGACCAACTGCTATTTGTTGCAGTGGCACTCAAATACTTTCTGGCAGTTTGTGCATCGTTTCACTTCAGTGCAAGCGCACATGCATCCATGCCCGTAGAAGCTCATTCATAATTTCTTTACTTTCGCCGGGGTTTTTTTTTTTTTAGTTTGTCTCGTTTTCATTTCACAACAGAACATGTCAAGTCTGTGAAAGCATGACAGTTTTACGAGGCAGGGAGAAACAATAGAGGCTGAGCAGCACGTTGCACATACAGTAGGGTGGAGTGAAATTCAAAAAAAATAGTTAACCTCGGAAAGAGATGTAGTCTGGGGTCCTAATGAGGGGGAAAATAAAGAAAAACATTTTTAGGGGTCGCGCCACTCCCTCGAAATGTGGAAATTATCGCTATTTTGGCGTTGATTTTAGAAAAATCCTAAAAAGTTGTATGTCAATAAATGTTTGCAATAGCGTAAACAATGAAATAAGGGCATGAAAAAATTTAAAAAAAAAATTCTCATTGTTCAAATATTTCAAAAAGTAAAATAAGTCAAATCGTCCCTTCTTTAGAAAATTGACTGAACAATGAAATCGCTACCAAAGCTACAAATATTAGTCGATTATCCTCATATTTGCCTCAAATACTTAAATTTCGAATAAGTTAAGTCGTTAATTTTTAGGATTTTTCTAAAATCAACGCCAAAATAGCGATAATTTCCAAATTTTGAGGGAGCGGCGCGATCCCTAAAATTTTTTTAAAATTTTTTTCTTTATTTTTCCCCTCATTAGGACCCCAGACTACATCTCTTTCCGAGGTTAACTTTTTCAAATTAAAAAAAAAGCATGTTTTCACTCCACCCTAACATACAGTCATGTGTGAGCATCCCTTCGGTTGTAACATATCCTTTGGTGAGGAGCAGCAGCGGCGAATAGAACCGTAGCACGTATGTGTCGAAGACACTTGTCTTTCATTTCGTATGTGGCGCGGCACAGACGACAAACAATACCAGTTGGAAAAACCTGCAGGCAATGGACGTTTAGACACGTTTAAAGTGATTGTAACGGAGTAGAGATATCCTTTCAGACACATGCACGGTATACGCTTTCGCGCGAAGGATATGTGCAACATTTGCTGAGCAGTTTATTGTCAGTTTATTTTCATCGTTATTGACAGTGCACTGGGATGCAAGCGCAGAGCGTGACGAGTGAACGGTGTCTGTAGGTTGGCAGCATTTAAGGATGTGGGTTAGGGTGGAGTGAAAACATGTTTTTTTTTTAATTTGAAAAAGTTAACCTCGGAAAGAGATGTAGTCTGGGGTCCTAATGAGGGGAAAAATAAATAAAAAAATTTTAAAAAAATTTTAGGGGTCGCGCCACTCCCTCGAAATTTGGAAATTATCGCTATTTTGGCGTTGATTTTAGAAAAATCCTAAAAATTAACGACTTAACTTATTGGAAATTTAAAAGTTTGAGCTTGTTCAGTGCCCAAACAAAATTATTTGAGGCAAATATGAGGATAATCGACTAATATTTGTAGCTTTGGTGGCGATTTCATTGTTCAGTAAATTTTCTGAAGAAGGACGATTTGACTTATTTTACTTTTTGAAGTTTTTGAACAATGAGACAATTTTTTTTAAATTTTTTCATGCCCTTATTTCATTGTTTACGCTATTGCAAACATTTATTGACATAAAACTTTTTAGGATTTTTCTAAAATCAACGCCAAAATAGCGATAATTTCCGAATTTCGAGGGAGTGGTCGCGCCTAAAAATTTTTTAAAATGTTTTTCTTTATTTTTCCCCTCATTAGGACCCCAGACTACATCTCTTTCCGAGGTTAACTTTTTTTTTTTTGAATTTCACTCCACCCAAATGTGGGTGTATGCGTCATCGGAGCAGAGGGGTGCGGGACTCTGCATACATATAACGACGGTGTCTTGCCGCTTAGTGACAACGACTCTATTATAAGCCTTCACTATGGTTTTACTTTATTTGTATTAAACTAAAAAAAAAAGAAATGGAAACGCATACCACTACAAATATACAAGCTATATATTTACATTTACCTATACGTGATATTGTTAAGAAATAAAAGATAAAGAAGAAGAAGATGAAGACAATGGCAATACTTCTGCCATTTAACGTTTCAATGATTTGCAAAAGACCTCCTGTTTCATAAGAACTTAGGAAGACATTTACTCTGCCCCATATGATTAACATTTGATGAGATTTCATAAATGCAATCAGCAGCAGAATATCTTTAAAACAAGAAATAAAACCTAATTCAAAATCAATTGAAATAAATTTAAAAAAAATAAAACTAAGATGCTTTGAAGAAGTTAATGGTAAACTGATTATCATTAAGGCGAAGCAAGGACAACACATGGGGAAAAACAAGTTGAGTTCGCAGGGACTGAATATTTTTATAGTTATAACTAAAGATCTAACTAAGAAGACCTTAAGGTCATAGTCCAGTCTTCTATGTCGTATGTATGTATTTTCCTTAACTTTTTATTTTATTTATACTATGAAGACAACATTGCAGGATCAAGTCAAGAAGAGGAAATTTCAAAGGATTGAGTGAATGTCAAAATAAATACTTTCTGTATTTCTTGTGCCAGTTTTAAGGTCGCTAAATAAACATGAATAACGATTGGCTGACGATCTGAGTCTCAGAACAATTTTTACTATGAATGAAAGTTGGACCACATCGGATGTACAATGCACTAATTAAAAATGCACTTGCACGGCTGAATGTTTGTAAGACACTCATTGAGTACTTGTAAGATACTCATTGAGTACTTGTAAGATACTGATTTTATTTTGTTAATATTTCCTAAAACTAGCATACATTTTCTTAAACTAAACTAATCCTAAAGAAGGAACGAGAACGCGATAGACGCATGCGTGGGGTTGTTTTGTCAACCCACGCACGCATAACATCTTGTGGAAAATTCCACTCGTTATCATGCTCGTCCCTTATTCTAAAAATAGCCCGCCGCTCTATACCACACACGCATGTTGTACTGCCTGCTTATCTTAAAAAACCCAAGCTACAACATACGCACATGCATTGAATATATCCAAATTACAATTGTATACATTATTTGAATACATACAAACTACAGTACAGTTATACACATTGTTTTGAATACATCCAATTACCGAATCCAACACAATTTTATACCTTCAGAAGAAAAGGAAAAAACACCATGTGAGGATTTACAGAAATCTGAACATCGGATAATGTCTCGAATGTGAGTGCCTGCACAGGCTGGAAATTTATTAGTTTGCGAGTTGGTGGCGTGCTCGCCTATCAGCGTGGCGGTTGTGGGTTCGATTCCCCCCAGAGGCTTTTGTCTGTCGCTACAAAAAATCTAGCCATATGGTCTGTGTCACCCGGTTTACTCTTGGACCCAAAATTAGAATATGAATTTACGTTGTATTGTAATTAATAACAAATAAATAAATAAAATAATTAGTTTGCATTTTTACTTTATTTGTTATATTTAAAGAATTCTCTTTCTTTGTTTGTTTAGCTGTACCCTCATCATAATGGGTTCTATGAGTTTTAATGGAATCTTTTGTCAAACTAAAGATGATAATTGCGATTACTTAATTTACCTCAATGAACTGCCAAAGTTTATGGGTCCAAATTGGTCTGGCTTTGAGGGATTTAAATTAAACTTTGTTTCACCGGCAGACTACCATTTACATAAAACATATTTAAGCCTTTAAGCAAAAAGGCTCATAACGTCCCATTTATGTTTAACTGCAAACAAATATTTAACTTACCTTACCTTACAGAAACTTTGTCCTCTTACTTTCTCTGTCTAAACATGTGTTGGAATTTAATTAATTTTCAAAAATATCCTTTCTCTTTCATTTCACCAAAAACAGAGTACGTGTGGAATACTATGTAAATGAAAATACATTTAAAGAAAGACTGCAACTATACTTCATTAAGAATCAGAGATCAAGTAAGTATTTGGCAACACTCATTAATTTTCCATTTATCAAATGTGCCCACACCAAAACCAGAGATTGCTCAACAAATGAAATTCTTGGCGGCAACGAACAAAATTATTTCATTATCCCAGGAAAAAAAAAACAGAAAATCAAATTTCAAGGATTTAAATAAGTAGATGACTAGACAAATTGGCTATTTGTCTAATACAAATAGGATTATTATCCTTTTTGTGATTTGACTGAGATTGTAAGGGGGAATTTTGCTTTTGTCAATTACAAATTAGACACAAAATCGGCCGACAGACAGAAACGTTTAAATTTAATAAAAATGGTTGACGCATTCCGACGAATTTCCCAAGGACAAAATACAATTTTCCACAGAAATGTATTCAAACAATATGAGAAATAAAAGGATATTGCGACAGAGCTACACTCTCAGAATTTTGTGATTTTTAGGAGTTGAGGTTAGATTACTTTGAAGTCACGCAGTGAGAAATTGTTTATAAAAGAAAATTGGTCAACAAGTGAGTAATTTTCTATAAAGGAAAATTTAAAAAAAAAAATTCTGTAAAGGAAAATTGGTAGAATTTTCTATAAAGGAAAATTAATCAAATTTTCTATAAAGGAAAATTTTAAAAGATGTTCTGTAAAGGAAAATTGTTAAAATTTTCTGTAAAGGAAAATTAATCAAATTTTTTATAAAGGAAAATTAATCAACTTTTTTATAAAGAAAATTTTTTCAAATTTTCTAGAAAGGAAAATTTCTCAAATTTTCTATAAACGAAAATTTTTCAAATTTTCTAAAAAGGAAAATTTTTCAAATTTTCTAGAAAGGAAAATTTTTCAAATTTTCTATAAAGGAAAATTTTTCAAATTTTCTATAAAGGAAAATTTTTCAAATTTTCTATAAAGGAAAATTTCTCAAATTTTCTATAAAGGAAAATTTTTCAAATTTTCTATAAAGGAAAATTTTTCAAATTTTCTATAAAAGAAAATTTTTCAAATTTTCTATAAAGGAAAATTTCTCAAATTTTCTATAAAGGAAAATTTCTCAAATTTTCTATAAAGGAAAATTTCTCAAATTTTCTATAAAGGAAAATTTCTCAAATTTTCTATAAAGGAAAATTTCTCAAATTTTCTATAAAGGAAAATTTCTCAAATTTTCTATAAAGGAAAATTTCTCAAATTTTCTATAAAGGAAAATTTCTCAAATTTTCTATAAAGGAAAATTTCTCAAATTTTCTATAAAAGAAAATTGCTAAAATTTCCTATAAAAGAAAATTGGTAAAATTTTCTATAAAAGAAAATTGGTAAAATTTTCTATAAAAGAAAATTGGTAAAATTTTCTATAAAAGAAAATTGGTAAAATTTTCTATAAAAGGAAGTTTCTCAAATTTCCTATAACTGAGAATTGTTGAAATTTTCTATAAAAGGAAATTGTTGAAATTTTCTATTAAAGAAAATTGGTAAAATTTTCTATAAGAGAATATTAATCACCGAGTGAGAAATCTTTTATAAAAGAAAATTGTTAACCTGTGACAAAGTGACATATTTTCTTTCTGTGACAATTGTCCTTTGCGACACACCTTGTGACTGTGTCCGGCATTCCACCTACTGAAATCGTTCAGCTCTGAATTCCTTCAAATATCCTACCTTGATTTCTTCCCCGTGTGCTTCCTCCATATGTTGGAATCCTCTCTGAAAATATCAAATCCTTACCGAATTAAGCGTCTTAAGATACGTGTTTCTGATTTTCCTTCTACAAAATATTGATTGCATAATTTTGACAAGAGAGAACATCTTCAGTATAGGCGGACACAATGGGAACAATGGCCATGGTCATGGCCGCAGCTTGTCTATGGCCATGTCCTGGAGCTCATGCAACCCAATTAAATGGAACAACAATAACAAGCGGACGTTTGTTATTAAAGCAACAATAATAATTATAAAAGTAAACGAAGCGAGGAGTGTTGTTCCAAATATCCGTTGGCCAACAGGCTCATATTCAGGAGGAGGGTGGTTGTTATGTGCAGAAGCGAAACGGAATGTGAATGCCTAATGGAAGACATACAATGCCGTAGCATCAGCCACTGTGCCTGGTATGGGCATTTGTTGTGCCCCTCAAACAGGGGCCGATATAGACAGGTGAGTGTGTGTGTGTGCGTTGAAGGATTACATATGTGCGGGCTGTCAGGACACGTGCCTTAAGACGCTTGCTTATAATGATGGGCCGCTTGAAGCGGTTGCTTAGCTACCTTATCAAATCCTTGAAATATTGAGCTTGAAATTGAATACGATTAACTTTTTGTTGAGAAATCTCTTACCCCGTTTCGGTGAATTATGTAAAGTGTACTAACTACATTTCGTTTTGTGCTTTCGTTCGTTCTTATTTCTCTCTGTCTCACTCTCTCTGCAGGTTTACGCATACGAATAGCTGATTTATTTTTTAAGTTATTAGCGTGTGTTTTGTATATATTACGTGTGATAACGGATACAAATCCAACATATGCCACATGGTAAGTCGACAAAAAAACTATTAAACTAATGACAATAAAATTTAACGACAAGATAAATGTCTTTGTTGTCCTTAGTTGGTTTTGAGTTTTTATTAAAAATAAGCTACGGTTTGGAATTTTCATATTTTTGTTTTGTTGTTTTTTTTTTCTAGTTATGGCTGTACGGTTAGCAATAAAACGGAATTTCTTGCTTCGGCACAGTTAACTGAAGAGGAGTTTCAGGAGAATCCCATCATCAATTGGGAGGCAATATTGTGGGTCAATCGTCCCACGGTTCTATGGGCTGTTCAATTAATTTTAGCTTTAGTTTCACTGACAGAGGCCGTACTATTAACATATTTAGGCTATAAGGTGAGTGAGCACATCAAACTGAGTCTGGAAGATCTGTCAGGAGCATATGGCCCGCGGCATATGGGACACAAGGACAGAAACACACACACACACTCACTCACTTGTAGATAATGTGTGTGTGTGTTTGTGTGTTTGTGCGTCCTGATGTCCTTTTTGTCTTAAACAGCAATTTGTTCTGTTTTATTTGCTCAATTTGCTGTTTATCTTTCACTTGCCGCATATTTTATTAAAGCTCTTGTCTCCTTTGCCATCCTTTCCATGTTGTTCTTTCTGTATTATTCTTCTTCTTCTTGATTATTTGTTCTTTTTCTCTTACGTGTTTGTATTTTACAGGGGAATATATGGCAACAGATTCTTTCGTTTCATTTTATATTAGAATTAATTACGACAATACCTTTTGCATTAACGGTAAGTGTTGGCCATTATCTTCATTATCTCTTGTTGTTGTTGTTTTTTTTTTTTTTTTGTTATTGTCATCTATAGTTTAGCAACAAAGCAACCAATTGCGAAAAAGAAAATGTCCTTTCAGGGATGTGTGAATAATTTAAAATACAATTTAGTTCAAGGTTAGATTAGATGCGGTGACGTTGCCACATGTCAATCACTTTATAAACTGTGTGGCTAAAATGTCCCAAAAAAAAAAAAGGATATCGGTAAAATTAATTGGTAGCCTTTGGTCAGACAGAGGTTATGGTTATTTTATTATTTTCATAATCTAATCTGAGATTACTATTTGACTTCGACTTGGTAATTTGTAGGAAAATTATAAATAGTTCGAACTGAACAGACACATCACACTAGACCATAAACTCAACAGTATTTGTAATATAAAGGGGATCAGCCGCGCCCATTTAAATTTTCAAAAATTAGTTTACTAGGGCGACTGCAGCACAAATAACACCAAGCTCTCTAGTCGCCCAAAAGACGTTGTCATCTCGGAAATCATCGATAGAAGACATGACATTGGAAGATGAGGAAATGGAGGTGTAGGAGGTGGCTGAGGTTCTGGGCAGCCCATCACATATTTGGACAAGATAAAGCTATTCGTGAAATGGGTGCCGCGTTTACCCTCATTCGTTTAAAAGCACTATCGTGTGACCGCTTCAAATGCGCATGGTTTGCGCATAGAGTTGTAATCTGGAAAATAATCAGGATTTATGGAATCGAACTAAAATACACGAGTACGTAGAATATTTCAGTGGTCACAAACCATAACAGCCTAACTCGAGTTAGAACACAATTGAGTCCAGCGTGTCTATAAATAACTATTTCTTTAAGAATTACCTAAAGTAATAAATTTCCTTAGAATCGGTAAACAGCCAACTCCTGATTTTCAGCGAGGGCGTGAAACATTAAAATGCTCTCTTGAAAAAAAAAACCCTAAAACAGACTTGGCCTAGGTATTTCTGAATTATTTTCATTTGATTAATTGTTGACTATTGTCAAACTAGTAAGTTGTACACTGATTCACTGACTCTGTCACGCAGTACGTAGGAATTTAAATAGGCATTCTATAATTCTATAAATAATAATAATAAAAAAAATAATATTTTTTTTTGTACAGAAATTGTGTTTTCCCCAATTTTTTTTTTTACAATTTTTTTTTTTTTACAAAAATTTTTTTTTTTCAAAATTTTTTTTTTCAACAAAAATTTTTTTTTACAAATATTTTTTTTTTCCAAATTTTTTTTTTCAACAAAAAATTTTTTTTTTCCACAAAATTTTTTTTCCATATTTCAACGGGCGCCATAGGCGCATTACAACT
The DNA here is from genome assembly GCA_958296145.1 of Hydrotaea cyrtoneurina. Taxonomy (NCBI): domain Eukaryota; kingdom Metazoa; phylum Arthropoda; class Insecta; order Diptera; family Muscidae; genus Hydrotaea; species Hydrotaea cyrtoneurina. The sequence continues at coordinate 75,600,741 of OY282516.1, read as the reverse complement.
TACTAGTATTAGGATAACTAATTAAAAATCCCTGAAGTTTTCGGGAAATTAAGTGGTTTTAAGCGCCCAGATAGACGAGTTGGTAGCGTGGGAATTGTGGGTTCAATTCCCACCAGAGTCATTAGTCTGTCGCTGCAAAAATCTAGCCATATGGTCTGTGTTACCCGTTTTATCTTTGGACCGAAAAATTAGAATATAAATTTACTGTGTATTGTAATTAATAAATAAATAAATGTTTTTTTTTTTTAAATACAAAACAGTTCCGACAGTCATTGGTCTTCAATGCCTGTTACATATGTCCTTCATAATTTAGTTGTATAAATAAATAAATAATTTAATTGTTACTAATTTATTTCCCCAATTCCTACAGATATTATGGCCACCTCTGAGAAATTTATTTATACCCATATTCCTAAATTGCTGGCTGGCGAAACGTTCCCTGGAGAACATGTTCGTAAGTATCTAACAGTGCCTTCCACAGTCTATAACTTTTAACAAAACCTTTTGAACATTTCAGAACGATTTACATCGTGCCATGCAAAAATCACAGTCCGCCTTGTCACAACAATTGACCATACTATCAGCCACCCTGTTGTGTTTGGTATTCACCAGGTAAGAATGCAAGCGAAACATTTCACAACGCTCTTCATTACTCGTTTTCTTTGGTTGTCTTTCATGTATTAGCGTATGTGGCATACAACACTTTCAGCGTGCCGGTCACCGTCATCTGAATTTATTTCAGTCCACATATTATGTGGTGGTCACCTTTTCAACGGTCGGCTACGGTGATTTCGTGCCCGACATCTGGCCATCACAATTGTACATGGTCATAATGATTTGTGTGGCTCTAATTGTTCTACCAACACAGGTAAGTGAACACATGGCAACACTAATAACAACGACAAACACCAGACGCCATGGCCTCAACCTGAAAAGAAGGCGGTCTGTCTGTCTATCTAAACAGTCTCTATTGAGGGAGGGGGGTGGTGGGGGGATGGGTTATGGACAAGGGTGGGTGTGTGTTATGGACATTTTATAAAATATGACAGCTCATTGTAAACGAAATGAATTGTATAAAGTGAAATATTCCAATATATTCGTATGGGTGTGGGTGTTGCACAGTGGGTTGGAAATGATTTATTTTTACTGAGAAATCAGCTAGTATGGAATAGTAGACTCATTATCTATAACTCCCTTCAGTTGTTTTTTTGTTTGTATTGCTTAAAACATGACTTAATTCCATTTATGCCAATTGTGTTGTGTTTTTCGATTGGTTTTTCACTGATAACTTTTTTTTTTGCATACCACTCCCTAGCATTACAACTTGATGCCATTTCAGAAAGTTGTCTTGCAGTAGGTGATAAAATTATTTTCTCGCATTAAATGGAATTCCACTTTATTTTCTACCATACCATTTGATGCCACATCAGCAAGTTGTATTGCCTTAAGTGATTACATTATTTTTTTTGCTTAAAACGGAATTCCACTTCAATAGGTTATTATGTTGCAGATGATGGCATTTTTTTCTCGCATACTACTTGATGCCATTTCAGCAAGTTGTATTGCCTTAAGTGATGACATTATCTTTTTTTGCTTAAAACGGAATTCCACTTCCATAGATTATATTGGTTGCAGATAATTTAATTATTTTCTCGCATACAACTTGATGCCATTTCAGCAAGTTGTATTGCCTTAAGTGATTACATTATTTTTTTGCTTAAAACGGAATTCCACTTCAATAGGTTATTATGTTGCAGATGATGGCATTTTTTTCTCGCATACCATTTGATGCCACATCAGCAAGTTGTATTGCCTTAAGTGATTACATTATTTTTTGCTTAAAACGGAGTTCCACTTCAATATGTTATTATGTTGCAGATAATGCAATTATTTTCTCGCATACAACTTGATGCCATTTCAGCAGGTTGTATTGCAGTAGGTGATTACATTTATTTCTCTCATAAAATGGAATTCCACTGCAACAAGGTATGTGATAAAACTATTTTCTTGCATACAACTTGATGCCACTTCAGCAAGTTGTATTGTAATTGTGTAAAAAGTGATCGAATTAGTTTTTGTTACATATTAGACAAAAATGGAGACATAGCACGTTTCAAACCATACAAAATTCACCCGCCCTTTTTATCGCTTACAAACCCGCTGCATGATATGCTCTTAATTGATTCTAAACCATCGTCACTAGGCCTCTCTGTAGTTCTAGTCCATACGAAGAATTACCTGAAATCACAATTATTTCCAGCCCATGGTGCTCGCTTAAAGCGGCACCTGTAGAAACGTATCTAGGTCACATCTGTCAAACAATGGAAGGGGTTGAAAAGAGATCAAAGTCACTCGTTGGAGGGCACTTCTTTGTTGTTTCTACTTAAATTACATAAAAATTTAAGTCTCGCTGACACACACACACACAAAATTACTTATACTTTACTGTATACACTTTGTAGTTAGTCCTTTGTGTTTGTCCATCAATCAATATCCCATTCAAAATGTCAAATTCATTGGCATCGGCCAATAGCAATCAATGCACGGCAAATGCCAACAACCTTTTCCTTCTTTTGGTAACCGAACGAAACCCCACAAAAAACAAAAGTTTGAGGGCGACTCTTGAAATGGAGCTAAGGACGAACATGCCGTCCGGTGAAATGCAATACTAATAAAGTTTTTGATTAGAGATTTTGATTTCCTATGCAACTGGCGGGAACCTTTGACTGTTGTTGTTGTTTTCGTTGTTATTTATTACTACACCAACAAGAAGTTGGACTTGGACAACATGTTATTGTCTTTGCATTGGCATTCGGCAATCAATCAAAAACTAAAATCGCAGACAACGGATTCCATTGACTTGCTGGGTAATTGTAACACACCAACCCCCATCCCCCTCCAATAAAAACTAATACTAAAAGTAGTACTGGTGCTTTCAGTGTCTAAAAGAATGTGTGTGTAATTTATTTTTGGTTTTATTTTTACTTTCATTAAATCCTTCTTCTACCCCCCAACCATTGTAGTTTGAACAATTGGCCTTTACATGGATGGAACGTCAGAAATTGGGCGGCAGCTATTCGTCACATCGTGCCCAGAGTGAAAAACATGTGGTGGTGTGTTCGACCACCTTGCATGCCGATACCATAATGGATTTTCTCAACGAATTCTATGCTCATCCGCTGTTGCAGGACTATTATGTGGTGCTGCTGAGTCCCATGGAATTGGACACAACGATGCGCATGATATTGCAGGTGCCGATCTGGGCGCAGCGTGTCATTTATATTCAGGTAAGAATTGCCGACAACGGTCGAAATGTTTACCCGATAGTCGACATTAGAGTTACACACCAAACGTTGTTTCTGTTTTGCACTGATGGACGTATGACCCCAAATCAAAAGGGGATTCGATCTGATTACGAACCACCCACTAATTAAGGGGTCAACATAATTTGCTCATCAGAGACAAATATATTCATACTATTGCATGACAAAAAAACAAAACATCCCCTTATGGCCAACAATAGAAAAAGGTTTCATTCAAATGTTCCCCTTGTCGGTCTGGACGAACCAACAGCAGCCAACAGTCTTTGAACTATTTTTGACACAATGAAGCCAATGAACAAATTCACCACCCAGCCAATCTTAACATTTAACTGTTTCCTAATCGCCAAACTGATGGAGCCATTGTCGTGCTCGTAGATCAAAGGAAAGACAAAACGTTAAATAAGCATAATTTTGCATGACCATTGTTCGTGCCTAAGTTTCTTTTCAATAATTTACCGCAGTTCCTGACAATCTTCATCTTGTTCTCCTTTTCGTTCTTGTGCTTTTGTTTCTTTTGTCTCATTAAACCAGGGATCCTGTTTAAAGGATGGCGATTTGGCACGAGCACGCATGAATGAAGCCGAGGCCTGCTTCATATTGGCCGCACGCAATTACGCCGATAAAACTGCGGCCGATGAGCACACGATACTGCGTTCATGGGCCGTTAAAGATTTCGCCCCGGTGGTGCCCCAGTATGTGCAGATATTTAGGTAAGTCTTCATCATCTGAATTGGAATCCGAATTGGAATTGCCAACGGAATTCGAGTCAGCAGGAAATCCATCTGTCGGTTTCTGTTCATATTATGTATGTGGTGGTCACCACCACCACCGATGCCGCCATCATTTGGCGCCTTGGTGAACTAACTGGAATGTGTATGTACGTGTGTGTGTGTCTTAACGCTTTGTTTTCCTTTTTTGTAGACCCGAACATAAGCTTCATGTTAAATTCGCTGAACATGTCGTGTGTGAGGACGAATTTAAATATGCTTTGTTGGCTAATAACTGTACATGTCCTGGTGCGAGTACCTTAGTGACACTCCTGTTGCATACATCACGAGGGCAGTAAGTATAACAGTAACATACACATACATACATAGACATCGACACTACAACGACTTTAACCACGAACAAAAAAAAAAAAACCAAAAGCAAAACAGTCTGTTCCATGAGAACGTTTTTTGAGAAACGTGTGTGACAATTTGTCTCTAAGACCAAATGTGTGGGAAATTGTCCATAAAAACAAGTTGTTCGAGTTCCTGCATACTCTCCAAAAACGTCCCCCGGTCATTCTCATTGGACAGACTGTTCAAGCTCATAGAACAAGAACACAACATGTACTTAGGTATTGAGTTGTGGTCTGAGTTTTGTCTACTTACCAAAAGACATTATGGAAATTAGTTTGTGTTGCGAGTGTCACCCATTGAAAGAACTTATTTTTCAGTCACCAGATGAACTTGAAGAGAGGTGTAGTTTTCGTGGAAAATGCCTTAACTGTAGAACGTACCTTGCCTTGTTTGTTGTTTCGCCCCTAAAGTATCCCGGTAATGTAAACATTTAGTTTACATTTCAATTACATCATGCTTTGCATATTTTTGTATTTTGACTTTGGCTTCGCCCGACGCACTGGCCTTTTTTCGGTTTACAATTTGACAAATTGCTTTTCGGACAGCATGTAAATATTTCCACAACTACCGGTAGCAACTGACGGGCGACAGGTGGTAAATGAGCGGATAGCCGTCATGGCAATATTGTGGCTGCGTCGTAAATAGTTAATTACTTTATATCTACAGACAACTATCAAATTAACTGTAATTATTTATTTCGGAGTGCCAGAGACCAATCAGGCCAATCATTTATCCCCAAAATAGATTTCCCTCCTCATAGATTCTAACGTGTATTTGAAGAATTTTTCGTTAACATTTCTCTTTTTGACGCAAGAAATTGTAGTTAATTTAATGAATTTTTCTTATAGAAAAATTGGGGTAAATTTTTTACTATAGAAAAATTGTGGTAAATTTTTTACTGTAGAAAAATTGTGGTACATTTTTTACTATAGATAAATTGTGGTAAATTTTTTACTATAGAAAAGTTTCGTAAATTTTTTAGTATAGAAAAATTTTCGTAAATTTTTTACTATAAAAAAATTGTGGTAAATTTTGTATTATTTACTTTACTATAGAAAAATTGTAAATTTTTACTATAGAAAAATTGTAAATTTTTACTATAGAAAAATTGTAAATTTTTACTATAGAAAAATTGTAAATTTTTACTATAGAAAAATTGTAAATTTTTACTATAGAAAAATTGTAAATTTTTACTATAGAAAAATTGTAAATTTTTACTATAGAAAAATTGTAAATTTTTACTATAGAAAAATTGTAAATTTTTACTATAGAAAAATTGTAAATTTTTACTATAGAAAAATTGTAAATTTTTACTACAGAAAAATTGGAGTAAATTTTTTACTACAGAAAAATTGGAGTAAATTTTTTACTACAGAAAAATTGGAGTAAATTTTTTACTACAGAAAAATTGGAGTAAATTTTTTACTACAGAAAAATTGGAGTAAATTTTTTACTACAGAAAAATTGGAGTAAATTTTTTACTATAGAAAAATTGTGGTAAATTTTTTACTATAGCAAAATTGTGGTAAATTTTTACTATAGAAAAATTGTGGTAAATTTTTACTATAGAAAAATTGTGGTAAATTTTTACTATAGAAAAATTGTGGTAAATTTTTACTATAGAAAAATTGTGGTAAATTTTTACTATAGAAAAATTCTGATAAATTTTTTACTATTTTTACTATAGAAAAATTGTGGTAAATTTTTTACTATAGAAAAATTGTCGTAAATTGTTTACTATAGAAAAATTGTAGTAAATTGTTTACTATAGAAAAATTGTAGTACATTTTTTACTATAGACAATTGGAGTACATTTTTACTATAGACAATTGGAGTAAATTTTTACTATATAAAAATTGTCGTAAATTTGTACTATAGGAGTTAATTTTTACTATACAAAAATTTGAGTAAATTTTTTACTATAGAAAAATTGTGGTAATTTTTTTACTATAGAAAAAATGTGGTAAATTCTTTACTATAAAAAAAATTTAGTAAATTATTTACTATTGACAAATTTTCGAACTAACATTTTTACTATAGACAAATTTTTGAAAATTTTTAGTATAGAAAAATGTTGGTAAATTTTTTACTATCGAAAAATTGTCGTAAATTTTTACTATAGAAAAATTGTCGTAAATTTTTACTATAGAAAAATTGTCGTAAATTTTTACTATAGAAAAATTGTCGTAAATTTTTACTATAGAAAAATTGTCGTAAATTTTTACTATAGAAAAATTGTCGTACATTTTTACTATAGAAAAATTGTCGTAAATTTTTACTATAGAAAAATTGTCGTAAATTTTTACTATAGAAAAATTGTCGTAAATTTTTACTATAGAAAAAAATTCAAAAATATTTGACTTATAAGAAAAACAGGTTACTGATATTGAGCTAAGTCGGTTCACAACGTCTGTCACTTTTTTTACTCGGTCTATTTTGTCTTTTTTTCTATGTTTTTCTAATGATTTTCTGTAAATTTCCAGGGAAGGTCAACAATCGCCGGAGGAATGGCATCGCTTGTATGGCAAATGTTCGGGCAATGAAATCTATCATATAGTTTTGGGCGATAGTCGCTTTTTTGGAGAATACGAGGGTAAAAGTTTTACCTATGCCAGTTTCCACTCACATCGAAAGTAAGTTTTTTTTTTACAAAAGAATTATCATTGACCCTGTTCTGTGTACACCCTTCCAAAATGGCACCCCGAGAAAGATAGAGAGAAAAAGAGAAGAAACAACACTAAAAAAAATAACCTTGTTTTCCTCATCTTAGATATGGTGTAGCCTTGGTGGGCGTACGACCGGCCCACTTGCCCGAATTCTATGAAGACACAATACTCCTGAACCCGGGACCGCGGCACATTATGAAGAAGGACGACACCTGCTATTACATGAGCATTACCAAGGAGGAGAACTCCGCATTTGTCGTCAATCAAAATCAACAAAATCAAAATGCGGATCCAGCGGCGGCGTCGGCTAAGGACAGTGGTAAGTGACGGTTGGAGAGTGGGCGTATCTGGCACTCGTTTTGCCATGAGTTTGAGTTTTTTTTTTTTGTGTGTGGTTTCTTGTGTTGGTTTTCACTTTCTTATGTTTCTCTGAACTCATAAAGAGACAAATGCGTTATGAAAGAGAAGAGAATTTAAAAATTAAAAAAATAAAAATAATCATAATACGCGGTTTATGCTAAATACTCTACTTCTAATTCTAATCTACAACTAATACTAAGTAATCTAACTCACTACTACTTACTTACCTACTATGCTTTCGTGCTGTTTGTATGTATTGTCTGTGCGTGCGTGTGTGTGTGTGTTGTTCGCGCGTTTTGTAAGACATGCGTTTTCATTTTCTTTGTGTACATACAGACATTCCTACAATAACGATGATGATGTTGAGATTTAATTTTATTTCTTTTTTTTTTTTTTTTGTAAACGCTAAAAACCATTAAAATTTCAAAGGGAAATCGTTGTTCGACTGAATCAAAACCCACCCATCTCTGATGTGTCCTCACTAACATTCCACCCTCCTGGCCGCAATTTCTTCAAAGTTCCTTTGAAGTTGATAACCGCCGCTTGAAACTGTCGGAGTACATACTCGTGTAACGTATCTCAGTAGTGAAGTATCATCGGAAATTGTAAAATTTCCCATGAAGTGGCCTCATTTAGAACGTATTTAACAGAAGCATTAAGGCATGGACGAAATGCATCCCACTCTCTGGCCTCTTGTCGTTCGTTGTTCGTGCCATTCATTCAACGCTCCATCATTGTGGATGCTTAAAAGATGGAAATTAAATACTTTATCTTATTTCCTCCCTTTCGTTTTTATGATTGTAATTCGGTGGACATATATTTACATATTCTTGTGTGTACTTTGGCGTGCGTCATCCTCCTGTGTCTCCTCCAGCATCGAGATCGTATATTTCATCCACATACATACATTTTCTGGAATTCATTTTATGGCGCAACCATTTTTGTTTACACTTTTAATGTAGTTTTCTGTATTTGTTCGTTCGTTCGTTCTCCCTCATGGTTTACCATTAATTCCGGTGTCCTTTTGTCGCTACGCTATGCCCGTTCTCTCCTGGAGCGGGCGGATGGTTGCTTGACATTAAAACTATCAGCTTTCCAACCGAGAATCTCAGTAGAACTCATTTTGATAAGTCGTAAAACGTAAAAATTACTATTTACTAAAAGGAACAACATAAATAGTAAGAACGAATGAATGGCAGCACACGGAATAAAAAAGGAAGCTCATTTCACAGTCCTGCCAATGCACAGTGGTGCGACAAATTGTATTCACATGTTTTTTTGGCACATTGTACTGATAGGTCACCGTGATTATAGAACGTCATCATAACATTGGATTTTCTAAAAACATTTAAGTTTAGGCAACAAACTCAGTTTTTTTTTGAATTATAATAACTTCAAATTAAAATTTTCATAAAACAAATTTCCTCAAACCGACCGTAACTTTTCTAAGCAGGAGAATGATTCTATTGACTTTTAGTTCCTGACTGAAAATATTTTCGAAATATTTTAAAAACATCTTGAAGAATCACGTCAACTTTAACAGACATTACGTACGCATTCCCATCAACATCTTATTAAGGAACTGACATTAGTAACACAAAACTGCAACATTTAAATTGGTTCTTCCCGCTCATTTACAGTTTTAGAGTTATCGCCAAATACATTCGTCCGTCCTTTCATCACTATTGAAATTACTTTAGTATCTAAATTTTGTCACAAAATTATTTTTTATAGAAATTTTGTCAGAGGAAATTCGTCACAATAAGACTTTCTAATTGGATTTGAGGAAAAAAAGAGCAAATTGTGTATGGAACTGTTTGAGTTTTTTTAATAAGCCAGGGCCAGTATTTTCTTAATTGGGAGCGGGAGAAAAAATTATATTTTCTTCTAAAAGTAGGCAACACTAGACTGACTCATAATGACTAATTTCCTGTAGAAGACAACATTTCTGGGAAAATTTTCTATAAAAAAAAATTGTGAAAAAATTTTCTTTGAAAAATAAATTGTGAAAAAATTTTCTATAAAATAAATTTTCTGAGAAAATTTTCTATAAAAATAATTTAATGAGAAAATTTTCTATAAAAAATAATTTTGTAACAAAATTTCTATAAAAAATAATTTTGTATCAAAATTTCTATAAAAAATAATTTTGTGACAATATTTCTATAAAAATAATTTTGTGACAAATTTTTTTGGACTAAATTTCTATAAAACATAATTTTATCACAAGATTTTTTTTTGAGAAAATTTTCTATAAAAAAAAATCTTGTAAAAAAAAATGTTGTTGTAAATTTTTCTTAAAAAATACATCATGTGAGAAATTTTTCTATAAAAAATAATTTTGTGACCAAATTTTTAATAAAAAAAATAATATTGTTGGAAAATTTTCTATAAAAAATAATTTTGTGAGAAAAGTTTTCTATGAAAAATAAGTTTTTTGGGAAAATTTGCTAATAAAAATTATTTGCCAATAAATTATTATTTATGAAAACTTTTTTCTAAAAAAAAAAAAGTGTGAGAAAAAAAATGTTGTTGTAAATTTTTCTTAAAAAAATAATTTTGTGAGAAATTGTTCTTAAAAAAATAATTTTGTGAGAAATTTTTCTATAAAAAATAATTTTGTGACAAAATTTTCTGTAAAAAATAATTTTGTGAAAAAAATTTTCTATAAAAAATAATTTTGTGCCAAAATTTTTTCTATAAAAAATAATTTTGTGACAATTTATTTTCTATAAAAAATAATTTTGTGACAAAATTTTTCTATAAAAAATAATTTTTTGACAAAATTTTTTCTATAAAAAATAATTTTGTGATCGTTAAATTTTTATAAAAAAAAAATAATATTGATAGAAAATTTTCTATAAAAAATAATTTTGTGAAAAAATTTTTCTATGAAAAATATTTTTTTTGTGAAAAATATTTTTTTTGCGAAAATTATTTTGAGAGAAAATTGTTGAAAATTTTTTTCTAAAAAAAAAAATTGTGAGAAAATTGTGTATACAAATTTGGTGACAAAATTTTTTTTAAAAAAATAATTTTCCTAAAAAAAAAATTTGTGAGAAAATTGTGTATACAAATTTGGTGACAAAATTTTTCTTAAAAAAATAATTTTCCTCGAAAATTTCCTTAAAAAAAATAGTGACAAAATTTTCTATAAAAATAATTTTGTTCGAAAATTTTTAAAAAAAAAAAATGTAAAATTATATTATAAAATATTATTTTGTGACAAAATGTTCTCTAAAAATAATTTTGTGACAAAATTTTCTATAAAAAAAATGTAGTGACAAACTTTTCTATAAAACAAGGGATGATCAACAATTGTAGGTTTCTGTATGCGTATACAGGCATCAAGTGGTGATTATTTTTGGAGTGATAGAACTGTTAAAAAGCTGTCGCTCGAACAAAATCCTTTTCTTTTGTAAAACAGAATGTAATGAAGGAATTCTATGTCTGCAATGTCTGACCACTAAGAATTTCTTATGGGCTTCGTTAGAACTTAATCATTTATTGCCAAGGTGTTATATCTATTGAGTGAGCACTATAAATCAATGAATTCCCCTAAGCCCCATCTCGCCCAAAAAATAAAAGTTCCGTCACTCGAACAAGAAAAACATAGTTACATTCATTCGGCATTTTTATTTTACCATCAGGAGTTGTAATACAATTATCCTTTGTTTGTCACACTTCCATTTACGTCTGTACGTTTTGTTCGGTTATCGTTAATGCTCGCTTTTATACGCTTCTCCTTAACAACGTATTTTACAATCAACGTCTGTCCACCAGTCTGTCTATGCCTTGTGTTTGTTTCCAAGTATGAAATGATTGCCAGGAAATTTAATTTGCTACCAATGGAGTTCTGTTCCGTTACCCTTTGATGTCAATTCAATTCCAGTCTCATCATATTTACTCGGCAATAATTTCCATTAGTTTTGCCGAACTGTATGAGAAGTTGTTGGCAATTTACCTACACTTACTCCACGGAAAAGCGAGGGTTGATTTGCAATGCAATAGATTTGTGTTGATTTGAAGTGTGTATGGCGGAGGTAAGTGAGTTAACAGCAATTAGTTGAATGTGGCACAAATCGGGTAATTTTAATGGAGTACGGAAGTGTAAGTGTGTACGGGGGAATATAATTTACAAAGTTTTCGAATCTTCTTCGCAGGAGTATAATTATATTATGTAGGTGTGTACAATGCATTGTTTTATTGTATAGATTGACTAATGCCCGATCCATCTCAGTCGATGCCCAGCTATGACTTTTTCGCGTTTGCATCCCAAGTTGTCACTGTCTATCATCTCTAGACAGTACGTTATCAATCAGTTTCAGGTGGAAGAATACATTTCTCTTTTCTGTGTCGAGGAATTAATTCCATTTCTTTGTGTATTGGTCCTAGAAGTGCTTGGAAATCACTTACACTAGTAAGTCAAACAGTCAAAATGTACTCGGGATGCGATAATTTTTTCTGTGTAGATAAACTTGACATAAGCTCGAAAAACGCAATAAAAAAAATTTTTTTCGTTTGGTTTTTGTTTTATTTTTTTTTTTTAAATTTAAAAATTTTTTTTTGGTTAATTTGTTTCGTCCGGCATAACTCGGGAACCACTAGCCCGATTTAATTGAATTAAATTTTAAAAAATTTAAAATTACAATTCCCTTAATCTGTTCATATATTGTTTTCCTATACAAGCAACAGTTTCCAAGTTAAAAATGAATATATAAAGGAAAAAACTTATTTTTTGCCTAAAGATTTAAATTTTTTTTTTTTTTAAAAATCCATAAAAAATCCAAAATGAAAAAAAATGTCAAATCTTATTACTTTTACGTAAAGTCACATAACCTATGAGCAAAATGAGACAAAGATCATGAAAATCGATGCACGCTTTTCGCTTTTATTCGCAATTGAGAAAAGGTATGAATTTCAAAAATTTGCTCGACATATGCACAACTTTGTCTATGGTAAGGTTTTTTCTTTTTTATTACAAAAAAAATTAAAATTTGTTGGGTGACAAAAATATATGAAAATTTGAAATTTTTGAAATTCATACCTTTACTCAATTGCGAATAAAAGCGAAACGCGTGCATCGATTTTTGTTTTATTTTTTTTTTTTTTTTAAATTTTTTAAAATTTAATTCAATTAAATCGGGCTAGTGGTTCCCGAGTTATGCCGGACGAAACAAATTAACCAAAAAAAATTTTTTAAAAATTTAAAAAAAAAAAATAAAACAAAAACCAAACGAAAAAAAATTTTTTTATTGCGTTTTTCGAGCTCATGTCAAGGTTATCTACACAGAAAAAATTATCGCATCCGGAGTACATGAAATTTTTTTCATTTTGTTGAGTAGTGTTATTAATCAGGCCAAGATCAACAACAGATTGTAGAGCCAACCTAAGTGTGTAAGTATTGGTCAATGGTTTCAAGTCGATCACTTATTATTGGCTGTCTCCCAGATTTACGGATTTGCTGAATATTCGCCATTCAGATTCCTCTTTGGTAATCTGGTATGGATTTCTCTGTCTTTCTGTCCAAGTGATTCGTAAAACGGAATTTCCCACTTCATTGTGTGTGCCTTCTCTGGCCGACCGCTTCTGCGAAGATGATGTGGCCTGGGTTCCATCAGTTTATTGAAGAAGTTCCACCATCAGCTGTCACACTGACTGCTACCACTTGTTCGTAGTGTATGGTTCGTTGAGGTCCCTTCCCAGTTTTACCGGGGTTATCATGTCCGGCAGAGTCATTCGTCATGTCTGAATCAATATTTTACAACTGTTTTTTTTTTCTTTGCCAAACACAAATGCATCAAGTTTGAAAATTATCCGTATCTTTTAATCATTCATTCATTGTTTCTGTTTGAATGCGTTCGATCTTAGTCGTCATATCTAGACTCAATTAGACGCTCAAGCATTGTTCTCACCATGAATGATTCCGCTCATAATGACAGTTGGCTATTCTATTTTTACATCTAAACATTATACTCAAGCATTTTGTGATTTCTCAAAATTATCGTTCAAATAAAGTTCGAATGCATTTGCCAAAAAAAATAAAACAAACAAAAATCTAGTTAGACCAACAACAACAGATAACAACAACACCACAACCACCACCAATAATACAATCATCACAGCCACCACCACTACTACTACTACCAATTGTTCCATCATAACCACCACTACCACCACAACCAATAACAATGACAATGACAATAGCAACAACAACAACCGCTATAACATCATAAATAATAGTGTGAATAATAGTTTAAGCAAATAGCAATAATACCAATACTCGTACTACCAATTTGTTGTCTCAAAATGTCTATCCAACAATAATAACAATTACAATAACAACAACATCAACATCAATCAATACAGCAACAACTACAACAACAATCAATTCAGCAATAGCATCATCATTATCATCGCACACGGTCCCCATACCATCCGTTTGTGTACGTGTGCCCCATAGTACTAGTTATGATTCGGGTGGCCCCGGCCCCGACTCCACCACCATCAGTATGCCCATTATAGAGCGGCATAGCTCCGAATGTGATTTTACAACACTATTTGTGCGTGAGTGTGACACCCCCCCACCTAAAAAAAAAAAACTTACAACCATTACAAGCAACAACAACAAAAATCATTTGTTTGTTATTTTTTTTTTTTTGTTTGTCTCTTATCTCTCTTAGCGTCTTCTACATCCACATCCTAGTTACTTGCTATTCCTTTCGTTCGTTCGTTCGTTCATATGTAGTTGAACGTAGAATTGCCTTGTTTACGGTTTAGTATTTAGCTCCTGTTCTCCACTCACCACCCCCCCCCCCCCCCCCAAACCACCTACCCCCCTTGTAGGAACAAAAGATTTGACCCCATAGCCTAACATTACATACATTTTTCTGTTAATTACTTGATTTACTTGGTGAGAATGAGACACAGAGATCAACACCCGTACCCACCATCAACATCACTCATACGCCACCAACCCCTACTGCCTTTTCCATTTACTCTCTCTCTAAAATCTCAACTCTTGCTGTTGGTTTCTCAACAATTGCCCAATCTAGCCAAACACTTTAACTGCCTACATACGTGCATTGCTACTGCTGTACGTGTGTGTTGGTGAGAATAACCGCTTGTGCATTTTATTATTCGCTCTACATCGTTTATCTCATCAATACAAATGTATGGCAGTAGTAGTGTTTATTTCTTTGTTTGTTCTTATTGAGTCTCTTAAAGAAATGTTTACACCAACAGTCACGGGGTTTTTTTTTATTTTGGCTTCATTAATATCACTTACCCCCTTAACCACCATCGCCTTCAATTCACACTTAACAAATGTCTGCATGTCGAGAGAGTGTGTGTGTGTGTTTTATTGAAAGAGAATGTTAAGCTACCGCGACAAATTATGTTACATTAACAAAATTATTTTACATTTTCTATAATATTAATTGGATGCAAAATGAGAGTACAATTTTTCCACCAAGTACAAACCAACTTATGTCGGTTTTGTCCTTTATCTTTGAGGCAGCCCGCATCCCTTGCCCATCAAGATTTATATATTTTTTGGGGGGACTTAATTCGAATTGAACAGCCTTATTAATGTGAACGCCGTCTTCGTCTTCGAAGTCTCTAAGACACACTTAATAATTTAAAAAAATATATACAGGGTTCTCCAACAAGAGGTGTTATTTTGGTAGTCAAAGAAAAATTAAATTTTTTGATGTGTTCATCAAGAGTGTCTGATTCGTCGATACCCAAACCACCCATAGAGATTGACGACGATGTTGGACCAGTGGAACGTTTCTGTGACAAAAAACAGCACTGTGTCTTTTTCACATTAAAATCTACTCTATTCATTTGGCCCCACTCACAAATCATCGCCAATTTATTTTCTCAAACACATGTACATTGCATGTGGATGGCAATAAAAGTATTGCCACGATCGAATCTGTCCCAAAAACACTTTGTAAACTAAACAAATTCGTCTGTCGTGACGAAACTCTTCAAACGTTATTCTATATTTAAAATCGTTCAAGAAGAAGTCTGACTTCAGGAATCGATCTCCATGATAATTTCACATAAATCCAATAATTTTTCGATTTTCATGTTTTTTGTTTTAAGTAAATCAAATAATTTCTGTATATAGCGATGGCAGTTACCATCGCAAAATCGGCTTTCTTCGGTCCAAGAATTTGGGATGGAAAAAACTTTTTCAACCGTTTCAAAAGATGTTGAAAAAAAATAAATAAATTTTTCCTCCATTCATCTTCGGTCCAAGAATTTGCATTTGAAAAAGCTGTTCACAACAAAATTTAAATTTTTCTCCATTCTTCATCTCAAATTTGGTTCTCTTAACGATTCTCTACTGCTTTCTTTGAACCCGATTTCCAAAACGTTTTCAATTTAGAACTTTCTCCAAAGTATTTTTTCACTTATTTGTAAAAGCAACTTTTTCCCACAACCTCAAACAATACTTCTCATTCTCTCAGATGTTTCAAGCATGTACATTTCTTAGGGGAAATCTGAAAGTTTCCTTTTTTTTTGCTCTGAATTTCAATAGTGACCCAAAGTCACTGGCTGGCACAAATAGGTTTAACAGAAATATGGGGTGTATGATGAATAACAACAACCAAAGTTAGTTTTTTTTAGTACGTTTTGGTTTCATGTAAAGGGTGTTTTTTATTGGGGTATAGAACTTTAAGTTGGCATCACTTTTTTAACTGGCGGCCATTTTGTCAGCTGTCAAGTGATTAATATTTAGTTTGGTTTGCCATTTCATCATGAGCAGGTTGACAAAAGAACAACGCTTGCAAATCGTGCAAATTGATTTCGAAAGTAATGGTTCAGTTCGCGAAGTTCACCGCAAGCTCCGTCCATTTTATGCCATTACATCCACAAAAACTGACTGTTTGGTGTGCTCTATGGGCTGGTGGAGTCATTGGGCCATACTTCTTCCGAAATAATGCTGGAGAGTCAGTTACCGTTAATGGAGACCGGTATAGAGCCATGATAACCGACTATTTTGTTCCCGAATTGGATGGCATGAATGTGGATGAGTTGTGGTTCCAACAAGTGGTTGAAAATTGGACCTGTAGAATTGGCTTTATTAGAGCCAGTCGCGGCGGCCACATGCCCGAAATCATATTTAAACATTAATGGCATACAATTATCCTTCCAATAAAGCCAAATTGATGGACATTAAAACGATTTTCTTGTGTTTTATTTCAATTCGAAATTCTATACCTCAATAAAAAAAACACCCTTTACAATAGACTAAACATGAACACGAGTAAAAAATGCGAATTTGTGCTCGTTGCGTTTTATTTTCTTTTATCGCTTCCCATTGTTCATTCTGGTAAAACGTTAACAAATTTGTTTTGCATTTCCGTTGCATTTGCTGCATGACTTTCCGGTTTCCCTTTTGGCCTTTTGTGTGTGTGAACCGCGTCTTCCGGTTGTTTTTGTGTTCTCTTTATTTTTTTAATCCCTGTGTACATTTACATATATATATGCATGTGATTGTTAGTTTGGTGTTTTTTTTTTTTTTGTTTCTTTTGCCATTCATTTCAATTTTCATTTGGCAACAGATTTCTTATCGCCGTTGCGTGTTGTAATTGAAAAATGCTCAATACTAAAATGGGGTAGAGGGAAATCTAAATGAAGAAAAAAAAACACACACATACGACTAGGGGAAAATGTCGCCAACACAGCACCAGCATGTTTGCCATTTGAACACGTAAAGCACTTATTCTAATTAACATCCATTTTATCATCTCCCCTCATCAGTGCCTACCTTCTCCTGCCACCCACTAACAATTCAATTTTCTGCTTTTGGCTGTAGATTTGTAGATGGAACACAATTTTTTTAAATAATTTCAAGATTTTATCATCGCAAAAGGCATGTTTTAGTTTTTGAAAAATTTCTTTGTCGAGTTCAATATTTCGTCTGTGTGTTCTCTTATGGAAAATTAATGCAATTTGTTTACATTTTGTTCTCTGTCTCTTTGTTGTTGGCTTTAGCATCGGATAATCCCACATCTGTGATAATATCGGATTCCAAACAGAATCTTAAAGATACCGCTGTAACATCGACAAATGCAACGCAAACACCGGCAGCAACGACTACAACCACTGTCACTACCACCATTCCCATGGGCTTGGGAGGCGGCCTGGGCGGCGGCGGCGGCGGAGGAGGCCTTGGATTGGGTGGTGGTGGTAGTTCTTTACATGGTAGCTTAGGCAATACACTGGGCATAGGTGTAGGTGGAGGCGGCGGCGGCGGAGGAGGAGGTCTCACTGTAGGCACCACATCCCTAACCACTGGCAATCATTTGGACGTTCCCATGTCTGGCAATCCAAATTTATTAAGTCCCGATATCCTAAATCAAAGAAGAGGTAAGTACAAGTTGGAAATATGCCGAAGAACACAAGTTTATGGCAATAAAAATGTAAAAAATCAAACAAAACAAATGCATTTTCGACAAAGTAAAAGGTTTTATTACTCACAATAATTGCCAATTGCTAGACATCGACAAAAATCCCTGACGGCCTCGCCATTCCATTAGATTTGGAAAGTGAAAAACATCACTGGGGTCTTGATCCGAAGAAATACTGGTATTCATAAACATTTAAAAAAAAAAAATAATTTTAAGAAAAATTTGGGAAAATTGTGTTTGTATTTCATAATTTTTTCCCAACAAAACTTTGATGGACAGACTTCACTTTGTGTCGCAATTATAAAAATTATGTCTTTTGTGATTTTTATTTCATCTGAATGTCGCCGGCTGTCGTTTCAACCTTTTCAAGGTCATCGTGGGGAGTTGCTACGCATGCACCCCCAAAAATCGATTGGCATGACCTTGTTAGCCAACAGACCCCTCGTGTTTTGAGTCATGTTCACAAGGAGAAGCCACGAGCTTTGAATGTCCCTTGATCTCTGGAAAGTTGTGGCCATGCTCATGTTGGCCGACAATCCCACGTTAACTCTGACACGGCGACTTTTTGAGTCTTTGAACTGTTGCCTGACCTCCGGTCAATTGCCATGGATTTATATTACGTCCTCGACACGTCAAAATTTTTTTTTTTAAGTTTGAAGTATGATGCTCGTAGTGGCCTGTGTGAACGCCTTTCGACCGATTTTTAACCCTTTCTCAGTGATCCAATCAAGCCGATTTTTGGCAGGAAGAAAAAAAAAATATTTTGTTCACTTTTCTTAGCATAACTTGAAGAGACTCCAAATTTTTAAACTACTTAAGCGTTACGAAAAAAATGTTTTTTGAACTGAAACCTTAAAAAAAACGATAACCATTTAAAAAAAAAATTAAGAAAATCTGAGAATTGATAAAAATCTTTTTTTTAAAAAATTTGACGTGATACAGACACTTCCACGAGTCTGCCTGCCAAAAATCAGCTCGATTGGATCAATGAAAAAGGGTTTAAAATCGGTACGAGCTTTACACTTCAAAATTCAAAAAAAAAAAAAAAATTCTGACGTGTACATGAAAATCGCCGATACACGTGTATTTTTATTTTTTCCCCTCTTTCCGAATATGTTCATTTGGTTCATAGGACCAAAAAAAATCTATTTTTTGTAACACGGTGTTAGTGGAGATGTCTACAGTCTCAGTCACTTCATGCACCTGCATTATCCGCTGGTCCAATAACATTCCTGGGACTTTATCGGCAAAGTCTTGCAATGGCAACCTCAACATTCGTTGTTATGATTTTTGTCATTTTGGTAATTTTTCGGTTTCACCAGATTTCCCAAATACACTATTTTTAAATTATCTCTAACGATAAAAGATACAATTCGTATTCGTAATCTCATTAGTGTAACCCTTGAATAAAAGTTTCACTCACTCTTCGATGATTCGCCTACAATTTCGATTTGAATCCATCTCCATTTGTCTTCTTTCTGTCAATGATATTTTTTAATATCAGATGGATTTCCACAAAATAAAAACACCAGCAGAATACTTTGAAATTTGAATCCTTTGAAAGTGTATAGCCCTTTATTAAATATTTCATTTTATTTCCATTTGCAGGCAGTCGAAGACCATCGATACTGCCAGTGCCCGATATGTTTACCTCCTCCTCGTTCAGTATATCGGGCAACGATGACGGCGACGAAGGTGACGAAAGTGAAGATGAAATCGATGATGATGTGCCCTGGCGTTCGCCGTCCGAGAAAATAGCGTAAGTTCCAACACAGTGTAAAATTTTTGTGTTGTCTCCGTTATGTCTCCGTATTATTTTATTTGTTTTGTTGTCTTGATTTATTGTACTACCCTACCTACTACTACTATTACTACTACTTCCACTACTCCATCCCGCCGATCTTAATCAAAATCCAATAATACTTACTTAACGCCTTTTTGAACATCCACCACCACCTTCTTAGCTTCCTAATGATGAGAGTAACAAAACAAGAAATGTTTACTTTTTTTCACCTTAAATCCACTATCCAAATTGCGATTACCAATTTTTTAACTCTAAGCTGAGGGCTTAAAATATATGAAAACTTTTCTCATCCACAATATAATCATAATGCAAGTCAAACTGTAGAAAAACAAACAATTACACACACACACACACATATTTATGTACACACACACCAACACCGTTAAGAGTTCACTCATAGAGTTCACTCATTACCCTACAGTTATGCAGATGCAGAATCGAGACAGGTCAGGGAAGCAGAGAAAGGTAAATACAGTGTACTCCGTCCTTCTGTCGACCTCTCTTAAGCGGACACATGTTTCAGTACCAATCCGCCTCAGTCCTCTTGTGTACTTCTCTCAGAGACTGAGAATGAGAGAAGTACCCAAGAGGACTGAGGCGGATTGGTACTGAAACAAGTGTCCCTTTATGAGAGTTGTCCGCTTGAGAGAGAACACAATTCTCAGTCCCTTATCTGTCCGCTTATGAGAGAGTAGACTGTATAGATTTTTGCGCCAATTTACAGTAAAGGTAATAGAAAAGACCATTCAATTAAAAAAAAAAATAATTTAATCAGTTTAACCAATATTATTCGTTGCAGCCCCTGAAAGTATGCCATACTTTATTGAAATTTAAAATTAAGAACTTAAAATGTAAAAAAGGGGCGTATGAGTAATAGTGGCACCCCTTGCACACTAGGGTGGAGTGAAAACATGTTTTTTTTTAATTTGAAAAAGTTAACCTCGGAAAGAGATGTAGTCTGGGGTCCTAATGAGGGGAAAAATAAAGAAAAAAAATTTAAAAAATTGTTAGGGGTCGCGCCACTCCCTCGAAATTTGGAAATTATCTCTATTTTGGCGTTGATTTTAGAAAAATCCTAAAAATTAACGACTTAACTTATTCGAAATTTAAAAGTTTGAGCTTGTTCAGTGCCCAAACAAAAGTATTTGAGGCAAATATGAGGATAATCGACTAATATTTGTAGCTTTGGTGGCGATTTCATTGTTCAGTCAATTTTCTGAAGAAGAGACGATTTGACTTATTTTACTTTTTGAAATTTTTGAACAATGAGAAATTTTTTTTTAAATTTTTTCATGCCTTATTTCATTGTTTACGCTATTGCAAACATTTATTGACATAAAACTTTTTAGGATTTTTCTAAAATCAACGCCAAAATAGTGATAATTTCCAAATTTCGAGGGAGTGGCGCGACCCCTAACAATTTTTTAAATTTTTTTTTATTTATTTTATTTATTTATTATTAATTACAATACAAAGTAAATTTATATTCTAATTTTGGGTCCAAGGGTAAACCGGGTGACAAAGACCATATGTTTAGATTTTTGCAGCGACAGACCAAAGCCTCTGGTGGGAATCGAACCCACAACCCCCACGCTGATAGGCAAGCACGCTACCAACTCGCCTACCGGGGCGCCTTTTTTAAATTTTTTTTTTTTTTTTTTTTTTTTTTTTCTCTTTATTTTCCCCCTCATTAGGGCCCCAGACTACATCTCTTTCCGAGGTTAACTTTTTTTTTTTTAATTTCACTCCACCCTATTGCACACGTTATCTACCCCATCAGATTGAGTACCTTCTAGTCTCAACTACCTCATGCACTCGCATTCACCGGTCGTCCACTATCAGAACAAGGATTTCATCGACGATTGCTGGTGTGACAATGTCTTTTGGACGATCCCAATATTCGGGGACCTTAATGATGTTTCAGTAAAACACATTTCTGTTAATGTCTCGATTGTTGGTTATCAAAAAAAAATGTCCTGTCAGAGGTCTTTAGAGTTAAAAAATAAACTGTGGCGTTTCTCAGTTTTTTTTAATTTTATATACTGTATATGAATAAAATTTTGGCCTCAGCGCCTTGGAGGCATTACTGAGGCGTGTTGGCAGTGAAAATGTAAAACATGATCCATTTCGAGGTTCCCTACTTTTTTAAAGAAAAAAAAAAAACACAGAAAATTCAAACTGAATGGGGAATGTTTATTATCATTTGAATGAACATTCTTTGGCATTTTTTTTTTGACAATTATGTCTATCAAATGTTGGCCGCAGCTACGTCTCAGACGGTCCATCCGTTTAGTCCAATTGTCGATGACTCCTTCGAGCATTTGGAGTGGTAACTGGCGAATGACATGCGTGATATTTTGCTCCAAGGCCTGAATCGAAGCGCCTTTGTCCGTATACACTTTAGACTTTAGACATATTCACACAGGAAAAAGTCTAACGGTGTGATATCACACGATCTTGTTGGTCAATCGACCGGCCCAGAACGTAAAATTATCTGCTCACCGAAGTGTTCTCTCAATAAATCCATTGATTGATGCGATGTGTGGGAAGTGGCTCCGTCTTGTTGAAACCAAATGTCGCCGAGATAACGAGCTTCAATTTCAGGCATCAAATAGTCGGTTATCGCGGCACGATAAAGGTCGCCATTGACGATTACGTTCTCACCGTTCTTTTGAAGAAATACCGGCCCACAAACCACACCAAACCGCTGTTTTTTTTTTTTGGATAAAGTGGCAGCTTTTGAATCTATTAAGGTTTATCTTCGTCCCACCCACTGAGCCAGAAATGGGCCCTATCGCTGAACAAAATTTGGGTCGAAAACGTCGAATCTTCTTGGAACTTTTCAAGAGCCCATAGAGCGACGCAATGTCGCTTGGGAAGCCCGGGCGGCTTCAGTTCTTGCACAAGCTGTATTTTGTGCGCATTCAATTTAAGATCACGACATAAAAAGCGCCAATTCGTTCACGACGCCAAATCGACTCTCCACTCTCAGCTACAGCCGCTACATTTTCTTTACTGCGACAACAGAAACTAAACAACTAGACAACAACAAAAACTAAATCCTGAATTTCAACATTGATGTTGTAACATTTACAAAAACCATGACCATGGCCATCGTTGCATTCTTTCCGAAGTGAGTTAGGGAGTACAGCAATTGTTGATTTTGTTTTACGTTCTTTTTTCTTCTGTTCATTTCATTTATTGTATCCTTTTTGTGTTGTTGTTGTTGTTGCCTTAAAGACCAACATATCCTTTTGTTAATGTCTGATCTTCGTTTTCACACACATGTCAATACACAAACACACACCCACACACACCTGCACGAAATGTAACGAAACGTAATGACAAAACGCAAAACAACCTTTTACCCTCCCCCCTCCCAAAAAAAAAAAAAACGAAATACTCAGTTGCTTGGGTGGCCATTTCCCACAATCACGTACCTATTCACTTATTATGAGTTCATCGGAAGATTCCAATCTGCGTGGCTGTTGTAGTGGCAGCAGCCATGGCAGCAACCACAATGTAACACAGACGGCGGCAGCGCAACATTCATTCGGGCGCCATTATCAGAAAATGAAAAAAAGCTATAGCTGCGATAGTGACTGTGCCCGCCGAATAACGCATATGCGCCAGCAACAGCCGTTGGCTGACACTTGCTGCTGTTCATCGTGTTGCTCGACCACAACCATTGCTCCCGCCTCGACAGCAACCACAGCAACGTTCACCACAACGAATACGCAGCCGACGACGGCAGCTGCGGCCAACGCTGCCGCCACCTCAAGTAGTTCGGGCTCGACGAAAGCAGCTCGTCCCATCTGGGCGGCCGATTATTTACGGTAAGTCATCGGCAACTTTTACGTAAATGCAGACAAGCACATAGTGGTTGTGAAATTGTTGTCCAAAGGCAACGCGATTTGGGTCGAATTGGCTGACGCGAAACGGTGGATGTCAGTCAGCCAGTCAGTCAGTCAGTCCATTAGCCCTTTTGTTGTGACATATGAATTGTTTCATATTTCCCGGATGTTTACGTAAAAGTTGTTTCGATTGTGTTATGCTTCAGTTCAGTTGGGCGCTCTCTAATGGTTGCTAAAATACACACACACACACCCCACATACATTCTACAGACTCCACACACACACACAGAAACACCCATGCAATGCCCATTCACATTCACACACACTCATATACTTATGAACCATCCATTTAACTGCTGTGCTATTTTGCTACAAATTCAAAACTCCATTTGAATTCGAGAGAAAGTGCTGACGTTGTTATAATTTTTCTACAGTTCAAACAACCCAACCATTTAATCATACTCGTTCGTACTCGTATTTAAGCGTATGCTCGTACAATAACAAATAAATATTAGCAACAAGAGAAACTATTATGCGTTTGTTTGCTCGTTCGTTCAGTCGTTCGTTCGCCCGACCGCTCGCTCGCTCGCTCGTTCGTTAGTTCGTTCGTTCGTTGATTCATTCCTTTGGCTCATACATTTTTGTGTTCGTTCCGGTTATTTTCTTCCCACCTTTATCCTTTATCTATTTTATTTATTTTGTTGTTTTTGATTATTATGTTTTTTTTTATATATATCAACATCTTTTAAAGAAGAAGAAGAAAAACTGCGAATAAATCGCTGTTGTGCATCCCTTACACACCTACACATACACACAACTCTAGGTATGATTTTGTTGGCTTAGCTTAGCTTCCTGCTTCCTCTCCTACCTATCTCTAGCTCTCTCTCTCTTTCTCTCTGGCTCTCGCTTGAACTTTTGTTTGTATTTGAAGACGTTTTATATTTCATTTGTTCCTGTGTCCATCGTTTGTTTTGTTATTTAATTCTGTTCAATTAATTAATATCTGCTTTGTTTGTTGAACTATTTTCGTTGTTGTTACATTAATTGGCAAATTGAAATTGTATATTTTCGATTAGCAAGCAAGGGCAGGGCAGTGAGATTCATTTCAGTCAAGATGAATTTTCAAAAAGTATCAAAACTTAAATTACACTGGGTGGTAAATGTGTCGAGGCACTAAAATCAAATTATTTTGCCAACCTTATGCAGCACGCGTTGGCGACTTTGTTGTACCTCATAGGGCTGGGAAACCTTTTAATTATCAAATTCATTTTTTTAAATACATTTTTTTAAAATAATAATTTCCGACTTATCAATAAAAATAAAGGCAAAAATTTACATTTCATGACATATTCTGTCGCTCTACCAAAATGGTGAAAATCTTGCAGTCAAAGTTTGCAAAACCAAAAAGTTCCGGACCGTGTTATCTCCCGAGCCGGTGATCACAATGGCCACCGAGATCTTGCTACTTCGTTCTTTGGGGCCACGTGAAATATAAGGTCTACGCCAACAGCCCAGCGTCGATTCAAGGCCTCAAAGATAGAATTCGTGAGGCTATTGAGGACATAGGGCAGCCATTTTCCGATTTGATTATGGGAAATTTCATGAAAAGGATATGGATATGGTCCTGTAAGCGTGGTCGTGATGGCCATTTGGCTGGTGTTGTTTTTCATTATTAACAGCACTAGTAAGTTGTAATGCGCCTATGGCGCCCGTTGAAATATGGAAAAAAAATTTTGTGGAAAAAAAAATTTTGTTGAAAAAAAAAAAAATTTATTGAAAAAAAAAATTTTGTTAAAAAAAAAAATTTTTATTGAAAAAAAAAATTTTCTTGAAAAAAAAAATTTTGTTGAAAAAAAAAATTTTGTTGAAAAAAAAATTTTGTTAAAAAAAAAAATTTTGTGGAAAAAAAAAATTTTTGTTGAAAAAAAAAAATGTTGTTGAAAAAAAAAATTTTTGTAAAAAAAAAAAAAATTTATTGAAAAAAAAATTGTAAAAAAAAAAAAAATGGAAAAAAATCATTTTTGGTAAAAAAAAAATTTGGGGAAAACACAATTTCTGTAAAAAAAAAATATTTTTTTTATTATTATTATTTATAGAAAATTAAAAAATTATAGAATGCCTATTTAAATTCCTACGTACTGCGTGACAGAGTCAGGGAATCAGTGAATCAGTGTATCAGTGAATCAGTGTCGAGGGTAAATATATATTAAAGATACCTTCCTCCTTATTATGAAATAAACATCCAATCGTTTATCTCAAAAAAATACCATTTTTCTTTGAATACCAATATAACACCACTTGTTGGAAAACCCTATATAAAAACTAAATCAGCTAGATCTCTGGGAAATTTCATTAAGTACCAATTCACACTAGGCAATTTTTGTGATTCCCTTTAAAAATGAAATTCGTTTTCCACAATTTTTGCTGTCATTCAAATGACAAATGACTCTCAAAATATCAAAATGCTTTCGCACAAAAAGAAATTGCCAGTACGAGCAATTTTCTGCCCTTTCTATTCCCCTTACCTACCATTCCTTCAAAATGACAATTGCAGCAATTAAAATTTCCTAGTTTAAATCGGAACTAAAATCCGGCCGGCAAATATTTCATAAATAAATGGATATTGAGGAATTTTTAGAATATTAATTTCCAACAATTCGGGCACTCATGACTCCGCTTCAGTTGATCGCAGTTGGTCTATCAGCCCGACTGTAGCTCCCATTAATTCCTGTTGATTACAATTGGACTACCCTTGCGACTTAAACTCACAGGAACTTCAAGTGTATGCCCGGGAAATTTGATTAATATCACGTCATCCTTTTAGTGGCATTTATATGCTTAATTTGTTTCGAAATGAGTTGATTTTTACAATAAGCGCATAAGTGGTGTTCTACATCAGGCTCTCACAGCTGCCCTGCTACCAAGTCTATTCTAAGTTTAAGTTCGAAGGATCTTGGTACCAATTATTTTCTAAATTTAAGTTCGCAGGATCTTTGTTGGCTATTTGTATGTGAAATCTCATTAAAATCCAACCGTCCTATTAGAAATGCTATTTAGAATAGAAAATCCAATTGCACGACAGTGCACGGGCCTTAAACAATGTTTGTCCAACACATGTGACAACGAGTAGAGTGCTGATATTGTGCGAGTTTTTGTATGCGATGCGAGTGAAAATTGCCACTCGAAGCTAATGTAAACCTACACAAGTTCAAGGTCATATACTATTCGCAATGTACTGTGCCCGAGGATAAAATCGTAGGCTCAGTATTCTAGGATGAGTCAGTTAATTAGTATAATTAGTTTATGCTCTCCTTTGCTTGCGGTCAATTGTATAGGATGCCAGTTATTATTGCCATAATTTTTGTGTTAATGTTCTCCTGTTTTATTTTCAATTATTTTACAACATTTTTTTTTTTTTAACCTTAACTACTAACGATAAATTCCGATATTTTCTAATGGATTGAGTTTACTTTGGTTTAACGAATTATCTGTAAATTTAATTAGCCTTTCGTTCCAATTCTATTTGCTTTATTTTGTGTGTTTGTCTTTAAATTCGTTCGTTGAAAACAAACAAGTCATTCCAAGTCATTTAGTTGGAATACAAATGAGATAAAAAGAAAAAGATGATGATGACGATGCTTTACATTTTTACTGACATTCATTTCGTTTTTGTTTTTCGTATTCTCTGTTGTTGTTTTTGTTTCCATTTTTTTTTTTTTTGTACAGCATCGTTAAAGGATTTCCGCCCGTCTCACCATTTATCGGTGTCAGTCCCACACTCTGTTATTTGCTCAAAGAGAAGAAGCCGCTGTGTTGTCTGCAGCTGGCCCAGGTATGTTTTGCATTTACAGTGTAGTGTGTGTGTGAGATATATTTCCCTGGCTTGTTTTATTTTTTTGAATTTCCGTTCCGTAGGTCTGCGAGCATTGCAGCTATCGCAATGCCAAAGAGTATCAGTGGCAGAATAAGACCATCATTTTGGCGGCCGATTATGCCTCGAATGGAATTTATAATTTCATCATACCGCTGCGAGCACACTTCCGTTCGAAGACCTCACTGAATCCGATCATTTTGCTGTTGGAACGTCGACCGGATGTGGCATTTCTGGACGCTTTGTCGTACTTCCCCTTGGTAAGAATGAACAGAAATGAAATGAAAACAACAAACAAAATAGATTATTTTGGTTTTATTGGGGGCCTTTTTTTTTTTTGTTTGTTTGTTATGTGTGTCTGTATGTGTGATGTTGATGTGTCCAAAGTGATGATGGGATGTTGTTGTTGTCTGATTTTGTTTAAAGGTTTATTGGATGTTGGGTTCTATCGATTGCTTAGATGACTTGCTAAGAGCTGGCATTACTCTGGCCGAGAGTGTGGTGGTGGTGAATAAGGAACTGTCGAATTCAGCCGAAGAAGACTCTCTTTCAGATTGTAATACAATTGTGGCCGTTCAAACCATGTTCAAGTAAAACTTTTAAACAAAATGCTTTCATTACAATTGGCCATTAAATTCCATATCCTTTGTTTTTAACTCCTTTCCCACACCAAAAAAAAAAAAAAAAAAAAAACTATCAAATTGTAGATTCTTTCCCAGCATTAAGAGTATCACGGAATTGTCACAGAGTTCCAACATGCGGTTCATGCAATTCAGGGCACACGATAAATATGCTCTACACTTAAGTAAAATGGAAAAGGTAGGCGCCATCTCTTGGCCATGGCCTCATCCTCCGGAAAACGAAAAAGTAACTGTCCTCTGTTCCCACTTACAGCGTGAGAAAGAGCGGGGCTCGCACATATCGTACATGTTCCGTTTGCCATTTGCGGCCGGTGCCGTCTTCAGTGCCTCCATGTTGGATACGTTGCTCTATCAAGCATTTGTCAAGGACTACGTTATCACCTTTGTGAGGCTGCTCTTGGGCATCGATCAGGCTCCCGGCAGTGGTTTCCTAACATCGGTAAGTTGTGCTTTTTGAGTTCCACCCCTTGGCTAAAGAAACATCTCTTTACATTGCAGATGCGCATTACCAAAGACGACATGTGGATACGCACGTATGGCCGTTTGTATCAAAAGCTTTGCTCAACGACCTGCGAAATACCGATTGGCATATATCGTACTCAGGATACTTCCAATACGGAAGCAACACATGTGAGTAATTCACCTGTAGACAAATGGGGACCATTTTCAGCTTTCGGAAAGCACTGTGTGCGCTTGCGGCCATCGGTGAGTCCAAGTCTTAAGATGTTTTCTGTAAACATAACAAAACAAACAATGATAACAAAACAAACTACTACTACTACTAAAAAAGAAAAATGAAAAAAAATAACACTCACACCAACGAATTTTCGCTCTAAAAACACTTTTTGTTCTTTCTGTCACTCCACCACACATAAAACACGCGCCAATTAATGACATAACTTCAAGAACAACTTACTACTACTACTACTACTTTAACTAACTAACTACTACTACTGCTGCTGCTGCTATATTCTAACACACACACAGATATTTTCACACATTCTCATAATGTTTTGGCCATTAATGATTTATAACCAATCTATGATTTGTCCTCATCATTCGACTAAAATTTTACTAATAACAAAAATATACCAACTTAGTTGTGGCACAAGTGCAAGGACCTTTTTTTTTGGTCCTTTCTTTAAGTCAAGATTTTGTTAGATCTGGTTTTTTAATATTTTTCTATTTATTTATTTTGTAAAAATCGGCCTTTTGTTCACAGCTCAAATTGAAAACTCTAAACTCACATTTGCTAACTTTAAGTCCATCTTCAAATTATTTCTTTAATTCAAAATTTAGCTACTTTGGTTCTATTTTCTTGTTTTTTTATATTTTGTTTTAATTTTTTGTGTAAAAATCACCTTGTTGTGGGGTCTTTGGTTCAAAGCTCAACTTTTTTATTAGACTATTTTTGTCTCTTAGAGTTGTCTTGAAAAATCTAACCTCACATTTGCTATCTCCAAGCAAATCTTTAAATCATAAAGGATTTTTTAATTAATTTAAGTGGTTGTCCAAATATCCTTCACCCGCTTTCGGAAAGCACTGTGTGTACTTGCGGCCATCGATGATTTCAAGTCTTAAGATGAACTGGCGTACACTGGCCTTTTCAAATTACTCCACAAAAGATGTTCGGAGTCATCAAATCTGCGGCTCTGTGTAATGTTCGTAATAGTTTGACCCTGCAATATTTCCGTATTTTTATGGAAATAATCATTTCCTAGACTCTCCCCCTCTCTGTGTGTCTCTGCAACTTTCTACGTTTGCTACAATGTCACCATGCTGACAATCCATGTGTCTGTCTGCCCCTCGGTGGCCTTGCTGGGCATTAGAAGAAGACAAAAACAAACAACAGTTTCTGGTCTTGACATCCACCACCCCATTGGCTTCTTGGCCATAACAATGTTTCAAGCCAAGTATACGAATACATGTTGCTCATATCCTTTAACACACTTTTGTTTTTTTTTTACTTTGTTACAGTTTTCTATTTTTCAGTTTGTCTCTTTAAACTTTGTTTTGTGAAAGGACATTGTTATGCTTTGACGTACATGTGTGTATGTGTAATTATTTTTACCAGCAGCAAAAAGTGTCCTTGCATTTGATGCGTTTTTAGTTGCCACCCCCCCAGCAAAAAGAAAATGAAAATAAACTTTGTAGTTAAATGGTAGGGGTAACAACAATTAGACCCAAGATAAACAAAAGTACAAGAAACTAGAGAGAATTCAGTTACCGAGTATTCCTGTAGGTTTTTCTTAATTAGAATTTTGAATGATTTCTTTAGTAACAACTTTTTTATTTTCTTAACAAACAAAATCTGTAGTTATTCGAAACACTAAAGTCACTTTTCTTGTATGTTGTGGTATTGGATGCAAAAGAGAAATTTCCTTCCATAAATACATTGTCAAACAAAAACAAAAATTTCTTTAAAATACTTACGACACCTTTAAACGTTAATCATTTCTTTAGCCTTCTCAACTTTTTGTAGCTTTTCATATTAAAAGCTTAAACACTACTTGGCTTATTTGAACTTATGGTGAAGATATGTGTCCTAACGCCATCCAACAGACTATCTTACAGAGTCGTGCAATTGGTCTCTTGGTAAGAAAGAACGAAAGAAAGAGTTAAGCATGTAGATTTGTACAGACTATTTGGAATTCATAAGCTGTCTATGATGTTAATGTTTTTTTTAACAACTCCAACATCTGTAGATTCGTATTTAAAAGCCATATAAACTTTGCGGGACCAAATAAGAAAGATTCGTTCATATTTTCCTGTAAAACAACAAACTTTGGCTGGCTGTGTCTCTGTTTGAGTACATGACTGCCAGAGTTCCCTAATTATTTCAAACTATGTTGGAGCTTCTTGGCAAAGATTCATATGCACTTATTTCCCTTAACATTCCACGGACGAAGCACTATAGAGAAAATTCGAAACAGAAACAGAGGGGGAACTTCTCTTCATGAATCAGTGAGCTGTTCGCGATATAATTGTGTACACTCACTGACCCGGACCTACTGGTTAAAGCCGGCTCTGAATGGCTAATGATTGTCTATAGAAGTTTTACATGGCTGAGAGATAACTCTCTTACTAGCAAAGTCGCCAGCATTGACGAGGTGGAAAACAGCCGCTAAAATGCAAATCCACTTAAGTCTAAAAAAGTTTATTTAAATTTCCGCTTTGACAAAATCTATAAACCATGCGACTCCTTAGGATAGTCTGCACTCTCATGTTTTCTATCGTTTGGTGACATTTTCTTCAACTGTAAATGACTGATGATGAAATGCTTATGAGAGCTCTGTGACATTGTTTTGTATTTGTATCTCTCTCTCTCTCTGTCTCTCTTTCTTCTTCTTGTTCTACTTCTGTCTGTTTGTCTAAACCTTCAATCGCAATCATAACACATGCATACAAGTACATTCTCAACTGATTGCTACAGTTTGGATTTGCCTATCCTTTCTTTTATTTATTAATTAATCTTCTTCTTCTTCTACTAGTACTACTTGCTCTACTATGTACATAATCAATATTTATTCTCTTGCCTTTCTTATACTATAATTATGGTACAATTAAACATTGTTTTGTGCTGTCATCTTCATTAACTATTCGTTTTGTTTTCGTTATGAATTGAACAATTGAACAGTAACAACAACCGACTACAATAAGTCACCATTTCAAAAAAGAGGCACGCTTTTTCGGTGGGACAAAAGAATGACGGACTCGCACATACAAAGTTTCATTGCGCTCCAAAATTCCTGTTGTTTCCCTTTATTTTATATACACAAAACAACACGGTCATGGACTCTTTTACAACATGAGAGGGGGGAAAATCATAATTGATTGTGTTTATTTCATAATAATTGGTTTACTTTTATCACACACACACACACACACAAAAACATGCATTGGAAGAAAACATATTGAAAACCACTTAACATCACTTACACGCACCCAGAGACAACGACAGAAACAGACACAGTACTCTCTACACACTACACTACAACATAACTGCTATCTCTCTCTCCCTCATATATTGATGGGCTCTCGAGGATGCTAATTAAATGTCGTGCATATTTGCCATAAATTAAATGATGAGAGCCCTTACTAACACATTCACAAAACACTCCAAATGGAAAATATTTGAAATTACACAACAAATAACGGTGCGGTGAAGAGAAACAATACAGAAACAAACAAAAAAAGTAAACACAACAACAAACAGTAAAACCTTAAAACTTAAACAAAAACAAAACAAACCAACCAACCAACATCATTGTATTGGACTTTAACTGATAATAACGCACACGCACGCAGTGAGTCCTTCGCCTCCTATTTAAGAGTTCGTCCTACTGCTCTGCTCTGTGATTTCTCATTTCTCTACTATCATCATTGTGTATATGTGTTGTGTTCGATCGGCCAGCAAATAGAGATGCTGTTGGTTGTAATTTCATATTTCATTTTAACTAAAACAAATGTGCTACAAAAACCACAAATGAAATTAATTAATTAAATAATCAAACGTTAAAATGTTGTGAATTTATGCATATGAAATGGAAAAAAACACAGCACTTTAAATATATTCATTTTGTTTTTTTTTGTTTCATTTGGTCTGTTCTGTGTGTGTGCGTGTGTTCTTGTTGTCTTTTAGCGCCACCACACCAGATTGCATGAATCTCATTTCGTTAGTCCCTTTTTCGGTTTGGTTTTTTTTTTTGTACATTTTCGGTTCGATGCTCCGCGTTTCCATTCGTTTCGTTTCGTTTTTTTTTTGTTGTTGTCTTTATTATTGATTGTCAGCATCAATGTGTCAATTGTAATGGAAAAACATTGTAATTGAATTACACGTACGGACATACTTACAAAACAACTGACGTTCTGTTGTGTTTTGCTGTTTTTTTTCCCCCCTCAAGTTTGTTGTTGTTAGTTTTTTGTGTGTGTGTGTTAGTGTGTAAATTCCTCATGTGTTTTAAAGAGGTTTGTAGTACGTTCGACAGTTTAAAATTGAGTTTGACTTAACATATTTTGGCCCAAAAGCCCAACACGTTTCTTTTTTCGTTTTATGTTTGTAATGTTCCTTTTAATGGCATGCACTTTTTGTTTGGCGATTTATTGTAGTTGTTTGTTCTTTTTATATTGGAAAGTATTTGCAAGTACTCTTACATTGAATATTTCGAATATTTAACTGCATGGCTTGTAGTTACTAACAGCATGCGACTGTGACTCGTTAGTGCTTTAATGTGATGTACGAGGGTTGTACCAAAAAGTGTTCATATTATATTTAAATTTTTAACATCTCCAGATGATGTGGAGATTAATCAATTGAAATAGTAGACACATGGGAACAATGTTCCAATAGTTTCGGATACGTCTACAATACGAATGCGTAGTCGAGATATTGCGTCGGGAACATGTTCCCGTGATTGCATTTATTCTAGAACAGAAATATAAAAATCCATCCATTTAATATCTACAAGATTTGGATCTTTTCCACAGAAAACCATTTAATTTTCGAGTTTGTTCAACAATAAAGTTGTGGCAATCAGCTGATATATTTACTACTACCAAATTTTAGATAAAGTAACTAATATTTCGTTTCCGTTTCTACTTATGGGAGCCGAATCGTCCGTTGTACAGGGTTGAGATGTATGATCTGATGTTTATTTCATAATAAAGAGGAAGGTATTCCGTTCATAGTAAAAAAAAAACATCAGGCAAATGGACACCACGACCACGCTTTCGTTTTCATGAAATTTTCTATAACCAAATCGCAAAGTGGCTGCCCTATGTCCTCAATAGCCTCACGAATTCTATCTTTGTGCAAGATAGAAGCCGTTTATTTTCTTCGTGTAGTGTTTTCAACAAATGGACAGACTCACATTTCGTGGCAATTCAAAATCTATACTTGACTCTGAGTGTCCTATTAGGGCGTACCAAAAAAAAAAAAAGTTCGCGGTACACCTTCGAATATGAAGTATTATTGAAAGGTAGTTTCAAAAAAAAAAAAATTATTTTTTTATGCCGAACGTAGTGGTCGCGCTTTTACATACTTTTGAATACTTCATATTCAAAGGTGTACGGCGAACTTTTTTTTTTTTACTTGTAACCTGGTACGCTCTAGTGTCCTATACCTCTTATTTCATCTCCATGCTCAACTTAATTGTAATCTCCATCACAGATGGCGTTGGCCATCCTAAAATGAATGAGAATTGTAAATTTTTTTCAACTGCAACGCTCGAGTTTCAAAAAGAGAATTGAATTTATGACTTCGAAATCATGTGTGAGGATTCATCCATGTGTTGTGACTTCCTAGATGACATCGTCAATATAAAATATTTTCTGCCGGATATCCTACAACATTGCAAAATCATGCGCTCACATAGAAGACATTAATGCAGAACTTCATGAATGTAGACACAGCAGCGGAATTCGCCAGGCCTTATTGAAAAAGAGGCCTACGAGCAATATAAACCGCATTTCTGATAAATTCCATTATAAATGTGCTCACATACATTCACAGCTGGCAATATTGGACAGGCCTTTTCGTAACACACAGCCCGAAGGTCTTTATGACCCCAGAATCCAGTTTCTAAACCTGTTAAGACCAGCAAACATTTTTCAACGACTGTTTTCCACCTCGTAAAAGCTGGCGACTTTACGAGCAAGCCATGTAAAACTTCTAGAGAAAAGCATTTGCCGTTCGGAGCCCGCTTTAAACAGTAGATATATAGCGCACAGCTCACTGATTCGAGAGAAGATTCCCGTCTGTCCTTCAAGGAATGTTAAGGGCAATAAATAGGCATAGTAATAAATGTTTGCATACTAGACATTACGCACAGAGATTGCGAAACAAAATATACTCCACCTGAACTCTCCTTATTCCAAAAAGAAGAATTGCTTCTACCCTTCTAAGGGATAATGGAAAAGAATATACTCTGTCTGAACTTTAATTATTCTAAAAGGACAGTGAATTCTTCCCATCTTATTACAGAAGGAAACATTTCTTCAGGCTTTCCAAGAGATATTCGAGTAGACTTTTCTCGCACTAAACTGACCTTATTCTAGAAGAAAAATTATATTTCAATAATAATAACAATTTAACATTAGGAAGGAATTTCCGATATATTTTTTCCTTATTCCTTACTACAGAAGGAAACATTTCTTCAGGCTTTCCAAGAGATAGTCGAGTAGACTTTTCTCGCACTAAACTGCCCTTATTCTAGAAGAAAAATTATATTTCAATAATAATAACAATTTAACATTAGGAAGGAATTTCCGATATATTTTTTGTTTACGAATTTTCCTAAAGGACCAACAAATTGTCGAAATGTCATACCCTGCCTTATAAAGCATGTCATGGTCATGCATATTCGTGATCCTTGTGCTCGTATCACAGGGGCCTGCTATCAGGCCTTCTCGGTTCCTCAGTATGCCGCTTCTAATGCATTAGATTGAGAGGAAATATATAAAATATAATAATTGTATTAAAATGCCAATGATGTATGAATAATACTACAGCAAAATTGGACAATTTATTTTAATTTAAAACTAGTCATTCGTCGCATCACATACGATGTAACTAGATGTACCTACTACATACATACATAGTATATGTAAATATGTGTACTGTACATGTATATTTTGCACAATTAAAATGCTCGATAAATCGTAATTACATTCACAAATTACAGCATGTAAATTTGATTAACGTTTTTTTTTTTTTTTGTATGGTTTTTGTCAAATGCATTTCATTTCCGGTTTTAATTTGTATAAAGCACCTGTGCCCTGTTCCTGGCGAATGTGTATGTTTCCGGTTCCTT
This sequence comes from Hydrotaea cyrtoneurina, assembly GCA_958296145.1. Lineage (NCBI taxonomy): Eukaryota > Metazoa > Arthropoda > Insecta > Diptera > Muscidae > Hydrotaea > Hydrotaea cyrtoneurina. Next base: position 75,564,859 of record OY282516.1, on the reverse strand, counting down.
TTTCACATATAGTTAGTATTTTCATGTTTTTGTTTTTTTGTTTATAAAACCTCGCCCCATTGCATACCTTGTAACATACATGAACTAGTTATAGTCTGCAAATGCAATAAATTCTGCTTATAGAATAGATAAATACATATACATATGTCGACGCTATTAAAACCATTTAAATTTTGATGAAACCAGTGAGAGTTCATAATGTTTGACATATTCATTTTGTATTTAAATTTCATTGCTCATTTTTGAATACTAACCCCCCCAAACGAACTCAACTCAAATCAATTCAATCGACATAACATAAATAAACCAACTGAATCGTAAAAAAAAAACGATAACAAAACTGAAAAAAAACAAAACAAACTAAAAAAGTATGATGAGGATACCACTGTTACGCCAGAATCGGGTAAAGATAGTAAAGAAGCATTGCACAGTGTTACATATCGACCACCATCATCGGGTGGCCCTCATACCCATCATAGTGGCCATCCGCCTCCTCAACACCATAAATCAACAACATGTCTGGGTGGATGTACCGATCGCAAAGGATCTTCAGTAAGTATCATTAAATGTAATTAAACAAAAACAAAATCAAAAGAAAACCAGCACAACTATTAAAAAAATAAACCCCCCGAAAATATTGAATTTTAATTTTTATTATTTTACAAAGATGTACGTGCAGCACCGCGAGCTCCCAAGAACTCCTTGACAAAATCTCCAAAAATATATTATACGAATATGACAGTATTTTGATCCTCGCTGATTACCTGGATGATATTCGCATCCAAATTTTTGTTTAGGCGACTTTTTCTAATCTTAGTTATAACGCACCTTACTGTACTACTTTTGCTTATATCGGATAATAGCAGGGGTGGAGTTTGAACCAAAACCATGTGATTTTTTTTGTCTTTGAACCGAACAGTGAAACAAAGCTCTATTACAACAACAAAAAATAGTCGAACCGAAACACAAAACCCGTAAAATAGAAAAATGTGTTTGATTTTTTTGGAAAAACTGCACAATTTAAAAATATACACTAAATATTCGTTTAATAACCCAAATTAGCTAATTAAGCGGGTCGCTTTAATTAACTAAATGGGGTAATTAGGCGGGGTCGTTTAATTAACCAAATAATCTAATTAAGCGGGGTCGTTTAATTAACTAAATGAGGTAATTAGGCGGGGTCGTTTAATAACCTAAATGAGGTAATTAGGCGGGGTCGTTTATTAACCTAAATGAGGTAATTAGGCGGGGTCGTTTAATTAACCAAATAAGCTAATAAACTATATGAGTTAATTAAGCGATGTCGTTGTATTTACTAAATGAAGTAATTAAGCGGGTCGTTTAATTAACTAAATGAGGTAATTAAGCGGGTCGTTTAATTAACTAAATAAGCTAATAAACTATATGAGTTAATTAAGCGATGTCGTTGTATTTACTAAATGAAGTAATTAAGCGGGTCGTTTAACTAACTAAATGAGGTAATTAAGCGAGGTCGTTTAATTAACTAAATGATGTAATTAAGTGGGTCGTTTAATTAACTAAATGATGTAATTAAGCGGGTCGTTTAATTACCCAAGTAAGCTAATTAAGCGGTTTAGTTTCATCCCTTAGCCGGTTAAGATTTCAATGAGGTAATTAAGCGGGGTCGCTTAATTGCCTTAGCCCGTTGAGGTTTCACTTATTGTTAATTGTATTTTCGGACAACATTCCATGAAGGGGTAGACTTCTCTCAAATTGTTGAGCTGTGACTAATGGCAAAATAGCAAATGTACCGCTCGACAAAAGGACTTTTCCACCCAGTAGAATTTGATATATTCGAAACAGTGCTAGAATTACTTCAGACCACCGGATCTCACAAATATTTACACCACCTACATGGAATATAACTTATATATGAACAAGAGCTCCAAAGACGTCATTGCAGCTTCGGGACCGTGTACAGAGTAGAGCGGTGGTGATGATTTGGGATAGTAGGGTATCCAACTCTATTGTCTTCTGTCGTTGTTCTATATATATTTTAAAGGTATCTTTTCCTCAGATTGTCGTCGTCTTGTCCCTGTTATGTTAGAACAACATTTACGGCACGATATTGTTACCTGTACGAAACATAATTCCCATTACTTTAAAAATGAAAACTTAAAACTTATTTTCACAAATATGTTTTTCCAATTTCACACTTTCGAATTGAATTCCGTCAGTCCCAAAGCTCATTTGAGACATTCGATAAATTTAATTTATTCTATAAAAAACAAAAGTAACTATTCACATTATTAGTGGGGAGAAGGACTACAGCGTCTTTTGAACAATTTACGAAACACTCCAATCAGACCGAAGTACTTTTATTTGAGTAGTATTCCCAAAATAGAACTAAGTAAAACAAGGTAGGTAAAATGCCACAAATACAAAACAACAAACTCATGCCTTCCCTTGTTAAATAACAACAACTAAACAATAAAAAAAAATAAATAACTTAACTGAATGAAATGTTTATTCATTGCATTTGTTTTGAAATTAACCAGTAGTGGATTGAAGCATGAATTTTCTAAAAAAAAAAAAACCTAAACTAAAACTAAAAAACCTAAACTTTTGACTTGAAATAGATGAATTATATGAACTCTAAAGCTTTTATGATTAACAATAGAGAATAACTACAAAAATGAATGATGACACTGCAGCGTTCAAATAAAAAATTAATCAAATAAAACAAAACAGATCATGTCTATCTCTAACAAAAAACTTAGTGTGTGCTTTAAAACGATTCTCCTCTACCCTTTTTTTTCTTCATCTCTAACCAACCACAAAGAAAATATGAAAAAAATTAAAAATAAAAAAGTAACCCACTTAATCCAATATTCGAAACTGTGTAGCTGATGATTCTCAACACATGGAGGTCACATGCTACATGCCTTTCGAGGAGCAATTGAGAAACTAATCGCACAGCAGTCGTCTATGTTCTTTCAGTATTCGATAAATTTGGCCGACGAGGCGAGAGATAATCATGCGCAGCAAATCGAAAGAGCCGAAATAGCGAATCTGGTGCGCAGTCGCATGGAGTCATTAAATTTACCCACCATTGATTATGATGATGTAAGCGAAAAACGCAACCATCTCTCGTATGTGATAATCAATCCGAGCTGTGATCTTAAATTAGAAGAAGGCGATGTAATGTAAGTATGAACTCATGGTCAATTATTCTTTGCGGTCTTAATAATTGTTTTCTCTCTTTCTCTCGTGATGTAGATATTTAGTACGCCCTTCACCCTTCTCAGCACAGAAAACCTTTGAACGTCATAATTCACGACGCAAATCAAACATATCATTTTGTTCGAACATCAATTTGGGCGCGGCCTGCGGACCCAATGTGGGATCGGTGGGCGTGAACAGCAATGCTGGCCCCGGCTCTAGGCGTGGCTCGGGTATGGGTCTGAATCCCATGCAAATGCAGAGTGTCCAGACATTGGCCGGGTATGCTTCGCCTCGCTGCACGCCGCCAATACAACAAATTAAATCCAATTCTCTTTCTCTACCCGACAGTCCTACGGTTGTTGGCTCGCAGCGCGGACGGAGTAATTCATTACGGGTTGGCTATACTTCAAATTCCACATTTGTTTTGTCTTTCATTTCGTTTTTGTTCCTCTTCTTTTCATTTGTGTTTTTCCACAATCTGTCTGTCTGTCTGTGCCATTCACTGTCTTCTGAACTTTTCATTTCACATGTCTTGTCTTCCTGTGTGTTTCCCCACCCACCAAATGTACATACATGCATACGTATTCGCCCGACCCTATCCTCGAGAAAGAAAATTACAATTTGACCGATAGTTCATCATTTTTTTATTATTATTATTTATTTTTATTATTGTATTATTGCATTGTTTCTTTATGATTTTTGTATAAAATGTTTTAAAATTTATTTATAATAATGAAGGAAATTACAAATTAAATTCAATTCGGAATATATGTAGTTGGCAGTTTGACAATTCTTCAATCTGTCTTCAATCTCCAGTCAATGAAGAACTCACCATTAACGGGAATGGCATTTTCAATGACCAATTATGTCGCACAGCAAACTGTCACTCTTCGGGTACACTATAGCCTCATTTCGGCCTAAACGAACTATAATTGACTTTGGAAATAAGTTTGCATTATTTCCCAACCTTGTTCAAACATAAAGTGATTCATTTCGTTCCATGCGTGCTTTACAGACTTTCTGTGAAGATTTCGATTGGGAAACAGCTGCCTCTGTCAAAATAGCATATGATTCGAAAAGAGGCCACCGTATGGACCACCCGGTGTACATATTTCCCTCAACATTTGTTAACAATCCTCATAGTCCCAATTTATACGATGACTTTTCGAATTGACTTTTTTTAATTCTCTATTGGTTTTGCTTCCAAAAGTCATAGTCATCGTGTAAATTGGGACTAACTCGTTTGCTATCCTCTTGCTTCTCTACTCCCTTCGACGCCGATCGTCGAAAGTCGGGCGTAAAGTCATCGTGTAAAGTATACAATGAGATGAGACGAGATATACACAATGAGATGTGATCTTCATCTGTTTGGGCCTCATATGTCTCATATGTTTTCTAATATTTTCCGACAAGGAACAATAATAAAGATTGTACAATACATTCGATTTGTAAACTTCGTTACAGGTGAAAGCACAATCTAATGAATTAGTGTTCTCATAATCAATTTTTGCCGCTTTTTATTTCCTTAAGTATTATTTCGTGTTTTTGGCTTTATTTAGTTGCAGACTCCTAACTTGGTTTAATATATTTATTATTTCATTCACCATAATTTATTACACGATCGGTAGCAATACAATTTAAAATCATCCTCATTTGTGTTTTATGTACTACCACCAACCACCCATCCACCGACCATAACAATTGGCTGCACTCGCTACTCTTCCTTGCCCTGTGTTATGTATTCTTGTCCAAACTTTCCATTATCCAACACCCAATCACCCCACTGTGTCTGTCTTTGACTTTAGTTGAAAACCTTTAAAGTTTTGTTGAAAATGCTTTCAATAGAAAGGCATTGGCAAAATTGGAAAGCCACTCGTAATAGCATCATCACAAAGTACTTAAACGATCACGATCATCATCACTAACACCACCACCACCACCAATATAATCAACCATCAACACCACTACTATAATTGTGCAAAACTTGTAGATTTGAGTGTGTGTGTGTAAGAGTGTTCTGCACTTGAACGCCATCAGTCGCTTGTGTGGCCCGGGCACCTGTTGGAACGTCAGACGAGATCAAATGGAATGGAAGGACATTTCAGTGCATCCAGTCAAACAAATCACACGTTGATCACCTGTTGATGTTTGCCTTTGTGACAATCATAATATTTTGGAAATCACTTTGATTTGATACTTGTATAGTTTTGTATATTCAAAAGTATTTTGCGTCTACTTCTTGTGTTCTAATTGGTTACCTTTTTTCCTTTTTTTTTTTGTCAATGTTTCCACACTGAATTGAGTTATCTCCAGTTTTTTTTATTGTTTGGTTTGGACCACGGTTTCCCCTTTTTTCTGTTTTCCAGATTGATAATGATATTTTACTGCGCCGTTCGTCGTCGTTGCGTCAAGGCCTACCAAATGTCGGTGTAAATACCGGACGAAGAAAATCATCGCTAGAAGAGATTGGCATTAGCCATTTCACCACTCTGATGCAGGCCACCAATCACACGAACCCTATTAAGATTGCTTTGAATGGCAGTATTGGCATGGAGGTAAGTTCTATAACAATTTAGTCCAAGTAAATTAACCATTTTCAATTTAACATTTTTCGCCAACAGAATCGCATTTCGTTGCAGGTCACACCGCCGGAAGAGCCTACGCCCATTTTGGGTGTACCTTGCGTTGTGCCCAGTGGACAAGGTGGCGGCATTAATCCCTCTACGCTGGGCGGTGGTTCATCGCTCAATATTAACACTGCTGACTTGGCTGCTAGTTCCAATTCGAATAGCCCCCTGCAAGTGCCCCAGGATCAGTCGCAAGGATCGGCCGTGAATTCACCGCAACATTTGCAGGGTACAATTGTATGATACAACCTTATGTGGGGTCGCCGACTCCGCTCGTCCATATCGAAGAAAAACAAATGGATTTAATGTAGAGCCAAATAGGTTGCGACCCAGTTACGCGAAGCCGGACGAAGATGGAGCAACATTGGAGTGTACAATAGTAATAGTTCAAAATCAACGATATGTTTATGCAAAAAGTTCTTCTTTATTTAGTTTTGTATTAGATTTATTCGTAAGTTTTGAGTTTTGTTTTCATTAGTTAGTAGTTGTTGTTTATGAAATCATTTCACTTTCCTATCATATACATATACATGTATCTATATATAGATGTAAGATCATTCTATTGTTTCGAGAAAAATCTCATATCAGTTATGTAAACTCTGTTGCAATAAGGCTGTTTGAATTTAGTCGAGATAGGTGAGACCAGTAATCATTTACAAATATCAAAATCTTCATAGAAGTCACATCCTAATTATTTAGCTAATATCCAGTAAAGAGCTGCAAGTTTTATTAGATCTACACATATTTTTTTCTAAATATATTATCAATAGTTTTGCCTGAGACAATGCCAATATTTCCGTAAACAAGCCACCATTTAATTGAATCGAATTGTGAATCATCCAGAGTATATGATAACCCCCCCCCCCCCCCCCCCCCCCCACTCAAGGCATAGAAACTTTTGATAATTCGATAAGAACAAGTCACTACAAATCTTGAGAATTCCGGTCGGAATCCAAGTAATTTCTGAGGGGATTTTGTAACTTCACCATAGTGTGAGAAGTTGTTAATATTTGTTTATATTAGAGTTTAAAATTGGACTACTCTCCAATTGAGATTGAAAGAATCACAGAAATCTGATAATTCCAGTTTTTACTCTCGATCATCGTTCAATCTCAAAATGGAAATAATTCTTGTCTGCCAGTATATCTAAAACTGCCATTAGCCATCTGAGACGGCCAGAGATGTTGAATTACGTGGCGTAGAGCTTATTACCCCTTAAGGAACCTCTGCTTGATTATTTTGTGGAATGTTGAATTGTTTTATTCTGCAGTGTCCATTAATAAATTACAATCCTATAACTTTTAGTGAAAAATAGTACTAAATAAAATTACCCAAACAACACCTGGGTAAAGGCGTTTTCGTTTTAGAATACTGTGACTTTCCCTCTTGACTTTAAATACAAATTGTGGTTATTTTGAAAACATCAGTTGAAACTCCATCACTGTTTCCTTGATTTTTCATACTATCGAACGAATAGTATTGTGTGAGTTCCAAAGGAGCCATCAACCTACTCAGAGACGATAGGTATGACGATTATTAGAAAGTTAGGTTCAAACTTACTTACTTAGGTTGGCTCTACAACATGTTGTTGGTATGGGCCTTGTTTAATAAGTTATTTCGAAGCACTTCGGTCTTCTGCTTGGCTTATCCAGTTCGTGATTCCAATTCTTTCATCAGAAACATATATCAATCGAAAGTGGTATTCGGGTTCGTAGTTATAGAAATGTCACAATCCCTAGAATGTCTCATCAGACTGTGAACTCAAATCGCCCTATCAATCTGAACAGACCCCATAATTAAAGACAGATCGTACATATCCATGAGATCAACACCAGCTAACGACAAAAGACGTTACCATGCCATCAAAAAAATAATAAGAAGAAAAAACCTAGTCATATTAACGAAATAAAAAGAAATTGTTAATCGTTTTTTTTTTATTATTATTATTTTTTCCATTTGTTCATAATTGTTTTTGTTAAATAAGATTACTGTTTTGTACATACTTACATTTATGTAGATTATCCTTATAAGTCACACTAAACAGTAAAAGATCATAGATTATACTAACATTGATAAGAATTAGAAAAATACTAACAACAACAAAAAAGAAGGAAATAAACAGAAGTAAACAATTAGTTTGTAAAACTTTATATTAAATTGTAATGGTCAATTTTAAAATCACGTACAGACATGTGAAAAATAACGACATCAAATCATTTTTTCAGTTCAAAAACTGGCGTCAAACAAAGTGTGTTTTGGGAACAACAACTAAAAAAAAACTGTAGTTAAACAAGAAAAACCAAAAAAAAAAACAAAATTTAAAAGTAAGCCTAGACAGAAATAATAATAATAACCTAGTTGATAAATTAAGAGTAAAACATAATTTGAATAAAAACCAACCTAATGTAGATAAAGCAAAGGGGCAGTAACACTATTCATTTTCAGTTGAACATACACTTCTCATTTCACCTTAACTGAAACCTTTTTAGAAATTATTAAAAAAAATGTAAATAGCGATAAAAAAAAAACTTTCAGTTTCCGAATGTTCTAGTTTTTAACGACAATGACAAACTCCCAGAGAAATTTGAATAGTATTACGTTTAAACGAGAAATATGTATGTAAAAATATATTTCAATTATATTTTGAATGATACAAGAAGAAAACGCTTTGGTAAACAATAAATGCTTTACAACCAATACCCAAACACAAAAAAGAGAAATGGAAATGAAAATGAAAACTTAGCTCCCCCCTAACTTTTCAACAAATGGCCCTTAAATTCTTTAATTTACCCTGCCTTTCCGCCTCGCCTACAAAAGAACCAACAATTTATATTAACTAAATACACCACAAAGGCTTTGTAGAAAAAAAAAACCTATTTTTTTATTAAACTGTTGTATAAATATTTTGAGGGTCGACCAAAGCCCCTAAATAACTCTTATCGGATTTTTAAGGTAAATTACGCAAGCCCAACAAAATCACAACCTACCAGGTCTGTTCTGTTTTGAGTTCAGCGTTTAGTTTTGTTTGTCCATAAACAGTTAATAGAAATGTTTCAACATAGAAATAGAGAACGAAACAAAAACTACCACTTGGTCATTCAACCATTGGGTCCCTGTCTGCGCCTTCCGTAGCAGTTGTCGTCCAAGGCCTTTCAGGCTGGAGCGTTTGGATTCATTCGATGCATGCAATCGCTCAATATTCATAGACTTACAGTCCTGTTCCAGCTTTAATTTTTATTCCATTTCACTTTGATTCCACCAAAGTGAATGTTACCTGTGACAAATAGGGGTGGAAATGATCAACTTTTTTTTAAATCAATTTTTTGTTTTGTAAATGGCTTTAAAATAAATGTTGAAGTATCCAAATAGGCAGAAAACATTTCAAACTTTGTGTCTCAACTTCTTTTTACTCGATTAACTTATCATTCATTATAAAAAAAAAGGATTTTCATTTTACTTTCGCCGGGTATATTCAAGTGAAACACATTCTCCAAAATTTCGGCGAAAGTGAAAGTTGTCACACCTATGGCGGGAAAGTTGTTCACTCAAAAGCGAAAGACAGAACAGGGGCGGCTCATGTAGCTCTCGGTTTGTTTGAACCAATTCGTTGACACCGACGGGGTCATTGTCTTCCTATCAAAACCACCGACAACTTTTCACTTGATTTCGCAAGTACACATGTTTTATAGTCATAACTACAAACGGATAGAATAATCGTGTTGTACTGCGTTATTTTATTTCGTCGACAGAGAGCGCTCCATTTAGAATATATTTTTTCCAGCACGTTCATTTGCTTTCTTTCAGTTGATGGTGGAATCGAAGTATTTCAATTTGTCCACTACCTGGACGCTGTAACTGCCAGCCTCCACGATGTAGCCGGTCTATCGTCGCGACGTTTGTCTAGCACTCGTTTAATCTTGTCCACATCTACTCCTAATCGATTCTTGAAAGGGCACCAGTTACACCTTGTCTCCGATGATGTCAATGTCGTCCGCATACGCGTGAACGGTGTGGTCTAGGGTGTTTGCGGCAAGCCTAACCCAGGTCTGAGGTAGCCGATGTTTATACATATATTTTCAACCCCACACCAAAACCTCTAGTTCTTTCTGTTCCAAGACCACCTCGCGGAAGGTTTTCAAGAAGTTCAACAGCAGTTGTCGTGCTTTTAGAATTTGCAGTCAAAATGTTCCTGCATTCAATGTCTCACACACGGGAACTATTATCTAGTTATCGGAAATGTACACCTTAGCCAGTGGAACTTAGGTAGAAACTATATAGAACTAAATTTCAAAAATCACGAATTGTCGGCAGTTGTCTTGTGAATGAGTGACAGCTAACCCCAAACTACTGTCCTCATACTACTATTTGTTGCAATGCTGCAAACAAAAAGCATTAACAATGAAGGTGTTTCATCGTCGAATTACAGCATTGGGGCACATTGGTAGGAGATGGGATTTTAGGATAAAAAAAGATTATTTAAAAAAAAAACAACATGTATAACAATTAATCCTTACGTTTTGGACGCAGTACAAATGTGTAATCAGCCTCTCATATATTTGTTGTAGTTTCACAACTCCCATCTCACGCACATGCAGTGAGTACAAATACGTCACTGCAATATCTTATGATTGATGTTCTTCGACTGAAAACATATGACAAGCAGCGAAAAGTCACAAATAACAAACAACAAAGCGATTGATCAACAGTGTTTTTTTGAACATCAGACAAATTGTGATTGATAAATTAAAATTGTGAGAAATTGATAAAAAATTAAAAATGTAAGTTTTTAAGAAAATGTGTGAAACTATTATTATACAGAATTAAATTGATGCCGTGTAAATACAGTGTTTTGGCCATTGGCGTAGGAATAGGGGTGCTTAGCACATCCCAGAATAATTTTAGCCCCTCCCTCCCCAGAAATCAGCTCTGTTGTGAAAGAAGGGGCTATAGCCCCCAGGCAAATTGTCTAGTTACGCCAAAGATTTTGGCAATGAATTCAGTGTAATTTCGATAGCAAATAAGCCGTCGTACTCAATGTCGATTGCCGTGATCATTGTTCACATTGCGCGATGTGCAAGACCTTTTTATCGAATGCCATAATTAGCCCAATGTACCTCATCGATCTCGAAGTCGCGATAGCCTCATTGTTCGTTTCATTCCCCAAGCCGACCAACATTCCATCCATCCGTAATTTACCCCCAAAAAAATCCTATAAGAATCATTTGCCCCAACAAGAATTTACTTTGTCTAAAAGGACAGTGTTTGAAAGAGTATCTCTAGTTTTTCCTATGTCTAGCTAATTTTATACAATACACACAAACATACGATATATTTTTATACTTTCCAAAAGTTATGTTCTCTTTTCAATTGTAAAATCTAAGGCCTTGTTTTGCTGCTAAACCTGTAGAACCCTAAGAAATATAATATTTTATAAAAAAAAAACAAGAGAAAAGTAACAAAAAAAAAACACATACAAATAATTATTGTGTACTATATACCACAGTCATACAGATATACGAGCATAAACATATGTATGTTTGCGTTTATCGTTATCAGACCTTTGTAGACATTTATTTTTGCACCTTTGTAGTATTTTGAGAACAAATCCGTATACAAAAGGCATCACATTTAGTTTTGATTGATTTTTTTTCCAAATAGAAAAGAAACCAACAATGTTTTAGCATAAATCGATCAACAGAACTTGTACAAATACACTTTATATAGGAAGCCTATTTAAACATTAAACTAATAAAAGAAAAATAATGTCTTACACTAATCATTTAACCACAATTTTCTTAAAAAAAATCTTTCTTATTTTCCATTGGAGATTCTCTGATAAAACTGAACGAGGACTTTGAAAACCTCCTTAATCTTTGAGAAGACTTTTTCACTTTTTAGAAAACTTTGCTATTTCTCATGCTTTACGAAAAACTTTAAAACTCTGTGAAAATTTCTGAACAAATTTAGCTGAGCCTACGTTAGGTGCGCACAAATCATAAAATGCATTTAAGCCTTTTTAAATTCTATAGATAAACAAATGAACATTCATAAAGACGCACAGCATTCTTTCGAAACGGAGGGTAACAATTTTTTGGACCTCCAAAAATAGTAGAATAAAATGGAGAATTTTTAGATGAAATTTCAAAGTGTCACTAACAACTTTTTCAAATGAGAGCCGAAATATTTTCTCCCAATCGAGTCTATAGTTGAGGAGTTTCATAGTGATTACAAATTTGTAGTGGAAACCACTGTGCCACGTACATATATACATTCCACTCATATGGCCACATACACACATACATCATATTATTCAGTACCACACTCAAAGTGCATACAGACATTCAATACAGAAAATAAATCATATGATAAATGAAACAAATAATAAAACGAAACTAATTTAAATAAAAAAAAAATAACAAACCTGTAGTTATACAAGACGGAGGTGATTGATATATTGAAGTAATATCAATAGAATTCTTCAATAAAAAAAAATGAAAAGTAAAACAAAACTAATAAAAAGAGAATGTTCAATAAAAAAAACTTAAAAAAATTTCATTAAAAATGTAATGTTAGTAAGTATTCAACTGAAATTTCTATTAACGTTTTTGGTATCCATTTCACAATAATATTGGATTAATCTTCGTCTCTCCCTTGAAGTAACATAATTTCAATTGGAGACCTTTCAAATGAATTAACACTTCAGTGCGACATCAGCGCGAAAAAAATAACATAAATATTTAAATTAATTAATTTTATTGCAGTAAAAAAAGATGATGGCACATATTGACATTTTGTCCCAGTTAATTATGATCATATTTTTAGTGTGAGGAAAAGAAGTCCATAAAAATAAAATTATTATAAATGAATTATTTAACAAATAATGTTTACATATAAATTACGAATGAATTAAACTTCGGATCGCCGCCTTCTTCCTCACTTAACATTCGGCAACCCCAACTCCCCTCTTTCTCTCTCTCTCTTAAGTACTTTAAAATGTGAAAGGATTGGGAACAGTGCACAATTTCGAGAGGGACGTACATTTACAACTTTTGCCTGATGGTGATTTGCGATTGAGCAAACAGATGCGCGAATCGGAACAGCCACCATTATTGTTTTGACAAAGGCTGTCCATTTGAGGACATGTATCCTCTACCGAGGTCATGGCATACATTTTATGACTACCGAAGAAGGGTATTTGCATGCTCTTCTGGCGCTGGCCCAAATTGTCCACACTTTCGAGTTTTTTGCTAAAAAAAAAAAGAAAATTAAACAGAACATTTCAGTTTAAAACACCTTTTTTATGGTTGTTAATATTCATGAACTTACGTGGTCCAATCGGTCCAGTAGAATTGGTCACGGGTGAAGGCCAAACCGAAGGGATAATTCAATTCATTTGATATAGTGCGTACTTGTTTGCCATATGGATCAATACATTCAACTTTTTTAGTGCCCGCATCAGCAAAGCAAAGTTCGCCGGAACGTTCTGACACAACCAAGGAATTGGGTAGTGTAACAGACTCTTTGCCCAACAACAATTCACGTCCAGTACCATCCAAATCGGACATTTCAATTTTGGGCGAGTCACGATTCCAATCGGACCAATACAATTTCCTACAAACACAAAGTCCTTAAATAGTAATACAAATCTATCTAGTTATTCTTTCCAACACTTACTCTCTGTAAGGATCAACAGCAATGCCTCGGGGATTTACCAGGTTCTTGTTGATCAAGACCGCTCTGAGAGTGGGATCATCCAAACTGGCCACCTCAATGGTATCCTTTACGGAATCCGTCCAATAAATGCGCCTCGATATGGAATCAATGGCTATGCCTTCGGGAGATTCAATATCTATTGAAAAAAGAGGGATGTTCGGAAATAAATACAAATGAATCGTTTGGACAAAACGATAGTTTACATACCCTCAACTATGAATTGTTTCACATCGCTACCATCATATTTGGCACTTATAATCTTCTTTGCTGAAATGTCGCCCCAATAGATCCGTCCTTCAACACAGTCCTTATCCAAACCAATAGCCATGGAGGCAACCGATATGGGACGAACATTTTTACCATTCAGAGGTACACGAACGATGACAACACCCTGTGAGACCAACAAGAAGCCAGAATCATGTTGCTGACGTTCCACACACAACGAGCCATTGCCATAGAAACCTGGATGACGAGAAAAGATAATTATTTTTAAGATTGAAAAGTACGATTCGAAACTTTGTTTGAAGGAAAATTACAAATTATTGGTGATATTCAAGAAAATTCAAAACTCTACTCTACTTCTCTGTTGGATTTCTGTCAGTTCCCCATTTTCCTGTTAAAAAGAAGGCCCCAATGAAACAGATTCCCAACTCAATGTTGATGAAAGTCAATTAAAAACTATGGTACCGGACACAACCCATGGTATGGCGGCGTCTATATAAACACTACAGAAGCGTAACAGAACGCAGCAGTTTGAAGCCACAAAATCCGCATAGGAACAATAAAATAAAATAGACAATAGAAATCGAATTGTGGGAGTGGAAGGAGATTGAGATGCACATGAGTAGAAATGATACCTGAAATTTTATCAAAAATTCAAACATCAGACTATGGAACCAGCAGTAGTAGTAGATATCTGGTGACAGATACAACATGTGCAATTATAATATGAACGGAAAACTTTTACAAGGGAAGGGAAAAGGTTTACCCTCTGTAGGAGAAGACAATCCAGGAGCAATCATAAAATGTCATTGCTTAGTCTAGTTGAATTCAAGACTGCAATTGCGTCACTGCTGGGGGTCACCCAGCTGAGCTGTTTAAGTCTCTTTGTACTAGTTCAGATGTTTGAAATTAGATATTTAATTACCATATGCTTTACTTACCTTTATTACAAACACACACCAAACCATTGTTGGTGGACAGACACTGGGCATTCATGTCACACAACTGAGGTGTATTTAGGCAGTTTTGGTCCTCAACACACACATAACCGTCACCATTAAAACCGGCAAGACACTGGCACTCGTAGTAAGCTGGATCTCTGTTCAAAGAAAAAAAATCAAATCGGTTATTTTCTCACCTCACTCATTAAATCTTCTACTAGAACTTACTCTGTCGGCTCACAGGTTGCATGAACACCACAATTGTACTTCACATTACAGGGTATCGGCTTACTCTTACAACCGATAGTGGCATCACCCTCATAACCTTCCATGCAATCACAATATTTGACACCTTGTTGTTGATCGTACTTGCACAAGGCATTGGCACCACAGAATACGGCACCACAGCTGCCGGCCAAAACGCAAATATCGGACATATCACGTTCGTAACCCGCAATGCATTGACAAACATCATGATCACAGAAAGCATTCAGGCCACAGTCTAAATCCTCCAAACACTCGGGGGCTAAAGCACAACGGAAACCATCACCCTCGTAGCCACGCTTGCATTGACACTCCGAGTGGCCCAAAACTTCATTGTAATTACATTCGGCTTGAGGATCACAGATTTCCGGTTTCTGAAAATTGAAATGGTACGTTAAAGTATTGTGTAAAGAAGAACGGTGAGCAAACTAACCACAGCGCAGGACTCATCGATTATGGCGCAATTGTAGCCATTGCCATAATAACCCGATTTACAGGTGCACATGTGTTTCAATTCCAATTCATACCATTCACAGGTGGCATTGGAATGACAATTGAATTCTACATCACATGGAACTGAAATTGAAATCCTTTAGTAACCTCAAAGCTCAATGAATGGTTTTTAGACATACCTAAATCATCGGTCTTAGACTCTCCACTGAAATGACCCACCCAGCGGCACATTTGCACATCCTCCATCAGTTCGTAGCCATCGTCACAATTACAGTGACCGAAGAAATTACATCTGGGTTCAATATCAGGCTCGTCATACGACAACTTAACACATTTGCCATTCTCCCAGGCCTCGTCTTGGCCACAGTTGCTGGCGCAATAGAAACCATCACCATTAAAGCCTTCGCGGCATGAACAACGACCATCCCAGCAGTCGGCGTATGGAGAGCAATGCTGCAAAGATTTCGAGAAATATTTTTGTAAGGAACTGCATCCAAACAGACAACAGGTTTGTTACTTACATAACATGCGTCCGCATTATAAGATGGTTGAGGTTGAGGCTCTGGCTCTGGCTGCGGTTGTGGGTATTGAACATGTTCATTGTAATCAATTCTCTCAGTGTGATCTTCGTGGGGCAACACTTGTACAATTGTTCCAATATTTTCCATGTTATCGGCAACGGTGCCATTAATCAAACATCTATAGCCATTGCCCTCATAACCATCGAAGCAAACACAGTTGAAACCTCCGAGATTGTTGGTGCACAAAGCATTGTCATCACACACATGGGTGCCCAAAGCACATTCATCGATGTCTGCACATATCTCGGTGCCTGAGTCGGTCACCTGTGGTCCATAGCCATGGATACAATCACAGCGGTAGGTGTCGTCGTAGGGAATGCACACCATGTTCTCACCACAATCGGCGGTGCCATCGGTACAAGCGTTGGACATGGCACTGACACCAGCCACAGTCAAAATACTCGTGCGCAGAGCCATATCTCTTTCGAAGTAGTCCAACATAATTTTGGAGATCTTTTGGAAGTAGGTAGAGCCAACAATGTCATCCTGATTCACCAGGCAGCGTTCGAAGTAAATGTTCTGTTCCAATTGGAAGTTGATCACGCGATTCTCTTCGGGAATTTCCAAAACATGGGCCTGAAGTGAGTGTACTTCGTTGGCCGACACGAACTCGTATTCTTCGGTAAATTCAGCCATGTGCAATTTAAGAGCATGATTGATAAGAGGCACCTGTCCGTGCAGATCGATTTTCAGCGACAATTGATCCCAGTAGTTAAGGCCCTCGTATGTCTGATTGATCAACAACACTTCGCCAGTTTCAAAACTCAACTTGGAGGAGTGAACAAACTCACCGCCTGTCAATTGATAGCCGTTCAAGGTGCTGTTCAAGGGTTTGGCGAACAACCAACCAATTGAGGTAACAATTGGCAAAGCCAGCCTCAAGTTAGAGCCCAATTCTGAGCTGATGGGCGTAACCGCAGTATAACTGCGACCATCGGCGGTTACGACATAGGACTGTAATTTAGAACCATCATTGATGACTTCACCATTGAGTTCACCCAACAGGGAACCGGTAACTCGGACAGGCGTGTCATCTTTAATGCACACGGCGCCATTGCCATAGAATCCAGCATGACAAGCACAACAGTAGCCGTCAGCTTTATCGACACACATGGCGTTTTTGTTGCAGACTCGTTGGCCGGCATCCGAGCAGGTTTGTGAGACGGTTGGTGATTCGGTGAAGGTCTCTTCATTGGTGGGTGGTTGTACGTTATGATCATAGTCCATAGGGCCTACGTGGTAAAGCCAGACACCGGCAATGCCAACATTGGATTTGTCGGCAAGAAAACGGGCCTTTAAAATACGGTATTGATAAATTAGAATTTCTCTTTTTGTTGTATGTAGGTCTCCAATCAACTTACATTTTCAGTTCCAGAACCGTCCAAATTGAAAAAACGACCATCTTCAGCTACAAAACCCGATTGCGCTCTAATGTCGGGCAAGCCCAAAGGACCATTTTCGCCCTGCAACCAATTCAAGCCGCCGGTAGGATACAAAAATTGCACAAAGGTATCTTCATCGTCGACAATCAAAATAATCTGGAAAAAAACAACAAAGATAAATTCGTAACTCTTCATAGAGGCAAATGTTTAATGAACTGTACCTGGAAAGTGTTCAATAGATCGGTTTTCGAATCAAAGTATCCCACATTCTTCCAGGTGGCCACTATTAATTCGGTAGCCTCAAAGTCGGCCTTGTCATCGTAAGCATAACGCACCAGTTCACTGACTTTCTGCAATTGCTCTGGATCTTGTGAACTGAATATCGAAATCGATGTCGACTCATTTCCTCCCGACGTATCGACATTCGAATAGAAGCCGGCTATCGAAGGGTACTCAAAGGGAAATGGCTGATTGATGTACTCCGGAAATTCAATATTGAATGTCAATATGCCATTGGTATTGATCTGCAAATGAAAGAAACAATAATAAATAAAATAAAATAGAATGTCAGATAGATCGTTTCAACTCAAAAACAGACAAATTGGGGTGGGAATTTCCACACCACAGTAGAAGATGAAGAAAACAGAAATACTTGACACCGCACATCAATTAGCGGGGTAATAAATTCTCATCTAAATACTTGACAATGAGAATGTTCATGTGTGGATGAAAAAGCCGAAAACAAGAATGGTCGATTATTATCTCAAGATGACATTAAGGACTCATGTGAAAGCCACTTGAGTCTGAGTAGTATTAGGGGTGTGGAGTGTGTGTAAGTGATTTACAGTCAGACGACAGATGCCTATTAAGAGCTAGAGGGTGTCATACCCATGGGTGGCTGTGTTTGTAATCCTGCTAAGTGGAGACGGACGCATACTAACACATTCAACATATTAAGAACATCGTCGTTGCTCATTAAAACCAGAAGTAACTGGAAGAATAATAAAAACACAACATAAGTCATTTCATGAAAGGAAAGCGAAAACGAAAGGAAAAAATACCAACAACGACTGAATGTGAATGTAGCCCATGGAAGTGAAAGAAGACATGCCGCATAATGAAGACGTTAATTGCTTTGCAGCCATACAAAATGCCAGCGTACACATGAACAGCGGCGTCCGCGGCATGCATCCATCGATTGTGCATGGTTCATGGGTGTTCATTCATAGAGCCAGAGGAAGACCATGCAACCAATGGTTGGCTATTGCAACCACACCGATCACTGGCGCACCGTGGGAGATTTGACAAAATTTGGAAGTATTTTGAATTTTTTACAATTCACACAATTCTGATTAGATTTTGTTTCAATTGGGGTATTATGAAGCGATGTCTGTTTGACAGTTGTATGCGAATTGGTTCAGGGAACTTTGGAATTCTTTGGGAGTCGGCATCATAGTAGGTTCGGAACAGTGAGTTTACAAATTAAAACCACCTGATTTAGGAAAAGTTCCGCGTTTGTCCATTTAATGAATATTAATGGCTATAAGTTTACCGTAAGCCTTTTGCACCTCCGAAAGCAATGGTCGCATATTAAAGAAAATCCGGAAACACAACTGAAATAGGGGGACGCACAAAATTAAGTTCACGCACAGCATTGAAGTCGTAACGAAGACGTTACAGTTGAGCTTTCAACGAAACAAATCATAGGATTACATAAATGTAAAAGTCTTCTGGACTGTCTGGTCGGGTATTAGTTAATTCGTTTCCAATGTACTCGTCTTGTGATATCCAAAAAATAACGTTTTATATTTCCATTAGATATCTAAAGCTGAAATCTCATATTTGATATGTATTTAAATCAGTAGATACCTCCTATGTCATGACCTAGGAAAGGATTATCTTTTAAAGAAAGAAAGCTCTCAGAAAAATCCAAAGAACCAGTCTTCCACTACTGATGACAGAATACAACCTATTCTAATGCTTATTCTATCATCATACATTTTATTTTAGTTGGAGGTAAAAGCAAACATACTGTTAAGCAGATGTTTGGAAGCTGCTGTGGAATATCGGAGGATAATTTAAAAAACTCAGAGACTGGATCGATTAACATAACCTTCTAATGAGTAGGGCGTAAAATACCCATTCCATGAAATGAATTTGTTCTCATTTACAGGCTTATTCATCGCAAACGAAAAAAAAACTACAACGAATCAGTTCGCGCTATGCCAGACTGGATTTTTCTGACCATGCAATTGTTATTACAAACAACCAAACAACAACAAAAAGAAAGAAAAAGCCCCCACAGTGCCGCACCACACAAATCGTTCGTCCATCCCGTCAATGGTGATGTTTTTAAAGATTCGATGCATCTTCTTTCAATTCTAATGTTTGTCTTTCGTTCCCGATTTCCATCCCCTGACAGGGACTATGTTGAAGTTGTCGTCATGTATGCCTTCATCAATTTATGGTTTTGCACTCAATACAATATATGTAAGTAAGTACCGACACATTTCAGACCCAGCAAGCATTGCAGCATTGCGTCGTCGTCTGGCACTGTTGCTGTTGGCTGGTGTAACTGCTGCAATTATGTTGTGGTCTTGCTTCATCGCATAAATAAACACAACATTGTTTTTTTTTTTTTTTGTTCGTTAGTTTTTGCTTTCTTTGGATTCTTCTTCTATTGCTGTTACGTTTCTATATATAGTAGCATCATATATAGTCATTTCAGACATTGTTATACTGCATATCCCCAAATGATTCCTATCTTTGTGGTTACTCATGCATTTGCGTTTTTCTCTTTTCTTTTTTTTTTGGATTACAAAAATATTATTTTTCCGGCATATACTTTTCTTTAATAGAATTTTAAGTGCAAGTGAATTGTTAATGGAAGTTTTAAGTATTCTCTCTGATGGTTTCCAACTGATCCGAAATTAAGAGTGCCATTTGATAGAACACATATCAATCGAAATGTGTTTTTGTTTTCATTTTAAAATTGTATGGGAAGTGGGTCGGCATAGAGATGGATAAAGGAGACGCGACCGAACATTGTTAACCACAGCATTACTTTTGTTTTCTATACATGCGGAGCCCCTTAAGCCGGAATTTGTACAATCTTCGATACGGACGTCCTCAGAATTACATATCATTTTATAGGCGACCATATGAAGGAAGCCTAAATTTTCTATTATAAATTGGAAATGTTAAATGTCAACTTCTAATGAAAATTTCTTAAATTTAAATAGTATTTTCCAATTTCAATCTAACTGTCTATTTCCGTGAAACGAATTTGTTCGTTACAAAATGTCAAAATTGAAAGCGCAATTAAATGGATTTCAGACATTATTGAATTCTGGTTTTCAGATATATGTCAAATATCGCCAAATGGAACGCAAGCCCAAAGGAATAGGATCTCATTATTTGTATAAAACACGCTTTTACATCTTTTAATCGTGATGTAGCTCCCTGCTGATAACTCAGGCCGGGCCATAAGATTTCTTGGCTTCCAAAGGTTACGGAAGATAAGATCATTGTCCGTTAAAAATTAATTTTGATACTTCGAAAACTAAGCGAGACATCTGTTTGTGATCTGAATGCATTGCCTGGGCCATGTCGGTCAAATGTGTTCAAAAGCTCCAGCAAGAAAGGCGTTGGATGACAATCAGCACAGCAGGCGGGGAAGACAGAGAAGATTAGGGATACATGCAAATCCTTAAAGAAAGCAGAAACACGTAACCGAAGTTCATGACAACATGTTGTAGGGTCAAATTAAGTAAGCGAGTAATCTTAATTTTGACATTTTTTTGTCAGAACGTCGTGCTTCGCATGTCAGAAACTCATATTGGATGTAACTGATTGTTTCAGAACTCAAACAGTTTTCACATTAAATATTTAGGTCTGGCTGTTGTCAGGTGACTTGAAATTTGTGAGTCATAATCATTTTAACACTCCAACAAGCAGGCATTCAAATTATTACCCTGAGTTTTACAGCCTTAGGACACTGTTAACAAGCACTGTACTCTATCGGAAAAATATATTATCTGCCTGTTTCCAGAAAACCAAACAGGCAGTATAAGTATAGAATATAGAATAATTTAATAAATTAAAATAGAAAATCGTGCATCTAAATACATATGTGGTGACATGGGATACTTTTGCTTTCCACGCTTCATATGTAAACGAAATTAGGATATTTATTTAAATATAATAAATCAAATAAATACCCTCCACCTCCTCTGGCCTGTACAAGTCACGTGCTGGGCAACAATTGTAAATCACTGAATAGATTTTAAAAACTGCATTCCTTTGGAATACCAACACATAAGTAAATATCATAAATCTATGCGTGTGTAAATCAACGGTTGGTTTGTAATCTTCTTAAATTCGAATTCAAAATGTTTGTTCTCATTTGCGGTGCATTAAACTTTAAGTATGTGTGTGTGTGTGTGTAATAGCTTTTATTTACAAAATACACAGACAGCGGTTTTATAAACAAATGCATTCCCTGTGATGTGGTTTTGTTTTTTGGTTTGGTTTATTTGCTTTATAAATAATACAAACAAAATACGCATATGCCGTATTTTGTTTATAAAACAACACGCATTGAAATACGAGAAAAACAACAACTGTTTTCAAATTTAGATTAGTGGATTATTTGGTAAAAAAAAAAACTAGAACAAAATTGTGCGTAAACAACAAAGGAATCATTAGATGCACATATGGGTAGGTCTTTCTCAACTGTTATACATAGTCTGAAAAATATATGTATGTATGTACATATATTTGTGAAATTTACGCAATTTGTAGTGGTATGGTCGAAAATAGTAGGTCATATGAATGAAAACTGTGAGCAGCAGGAGGAGGAGGAAAATTATTTCTGTTTTATAATTTTTTTCCAACTGATGTTAATGCATTAAGCTGCAACACATTTGATTCACAAGAAGTTATTCGTTGTTAAACATCCAGTTCCCCAACAATTTATTCTCAAAAAAAAAAAAAAAAAAAGTCCTATCAATTTTTTGGATTCTTCCAATTAGACAAAACGAAAAAGGAAACGGAACGAGATACAAGGTTAAACCCTCTAAAGGCTGTCTGTGGTACAAAGGGGTTAAAGGGCAAATACAGATAGAAAGCGTTGCATTATTTGTGTGCCTTAGCGATACACTCAAAAAGTATTGAGATAAGCAGCCCTGTTCCAGGTTTCATTTTTATTCCATTTCACTTTCATTCCACCAAAGTGAATGTTACCTGTGACAATGTGGCAATGATCAACTTTTTTTTAAATCAATTATTTGTTTTGTAAAGGGCTTTTAAATAAATGCTAAAGTATCCAAATAGACAAAAAACATTTCAAACTTTGTGTCTCAACTTCTTTTTACACGATTAATTATCATTCATTATAAAAAAAGGATTTTCATTTTAGTTTCGCCGGGTATTCCATGTGAAACACATTCTACAAACTATAAAATTGTTTTATCAAAATTGGTGTCCTGTTCGGCCAATGTCCCGTGCGCTTCGTCCATTTTACAGTCGTCTTAATCATCCTACTGAGAGGAAATTAAATAATTCCATAGCTATGGCATTTTCACATCTCAACTCAGAAATGAATTGATCGGTAATCGACCTGTCAACAATGACGTACGTGTATTAATGTGTTACCATGTACTTATTTGCATTTTTTTTTTTAAATTGCAATCGTAGTAGGCGGGCAGACGTACAGACGAGGGGCACAATGACGGCAAATATTAATGATAAGAAGACTGTGTGAATTATTACTTATTGATAACATTTGTAAAATAAAATGTCAAAATGTTATATTTTTGGCTTGCATACGAATACATGGTGAGTGTACAAATGTGGTACATTTTGTCAAGGCGGTGACTTACTTTCGCTGATTTTAACAAAATTATTTCAACAGATACTGTAATCTCGCCACACATTCTCACTTTCCACTGTTCAGCATACATACGGATGTATGTATGTGTAACGTCTGTAATAAACAAGAATTCATAAGAATTATTGGCATTTTCCAAATGATTTATTATTTCGCTCCGCCAATTTTAACTTTCTAGTCAATTAATAGCCTTTCTACAGACAGAAATATAAAGTTCTTAGTATAATGGGCTTAAGATGATGGGTGTTGTTTGTGTTTTTGGGGCGTGTACAAAATTCTAAGAATTATGTCCATCCATTTGATTTCAAAACCGTGTATTTTCTTCGTTATTTTCCTTCGTTTTTTTTTAATAATACATTCAGCATTCAAATTTAAAATAAGAATAAAATACTAACAATGTGTGTATCATTTTGAAGAGACAAGAATATTCTTGGTTTACCTTATTCCACTTTCGAATTGTTTGCGCCACTTTTTTTTTGTTAATACGCCGACGATTTATTGCCATGTCCACTTTGGCGTCAGATCATAAACAAATTTTTGTCTTGAGAATCCGACGCATGTACGCACACATGCTTTAAGGAATTGCGACTCTCTAGCAGTCGCCATCACGCAGCACCAACACAATGAAAATACCAATTTAAACACCCGCCATTTCATAAAAGACAAAAAAACACACAAGTCATTAAATTATGATCGGTCAAGAACGGCCATCACATACCCTATAATAATTTAATGCCAATATAGACATGTGTTCGTTTTCTTCATGGAATGTCAAGGGAAATGTGAACATACGTACCCTTGAAATCTGTGGAAAACTGCTGAACTATTTTCATGGACGAAAGGACTAACTAACTCGAAACAGCAAAGTTCGAAGTAGTTGACTTGACATGTTCCTCTTTCCCCTGTCTACTCTTTACTTCTTCTGCCACTCTAACTCTATACCACCAAGAGTTACACAATCGGACAACTCTTTGACCTCCGAAATAACCAGATCTGATATTTGTAAGTGTTAGCAAATTTGGGGATATGGAAGTTAGTCATATGGGTTTGATTAAAGCTCGAGTATGTAAGTACTTAATGTAAGTATTCTTAATTACCAGTTAGGATTTCCAACACGGGAGGAATGGTACACTTGTACCGGAGATAACCGTTGTCATACCAACAAATTTCTGTGCCTTTTCTTCGGTCAGTGAGTATAGAACTGATTAATTTCCCTGTTTGTTCCTCAGTGGGTCGTACAGTGTACGGTATTCGAGCAATAGTTTTAGGTGTTACAAACCGAATTACCAATTTAGTATACACCCAGTTGTATGGTGGAGGATAATGCACTGGAACAATATCCAGGCATTGCTCCCAGTTTAAATCCAGACATTGCTCCCAACTCCATATACTGTATGTAGGGTACTGCACACACTCACCATAAAAACAATGAGCAAAATGTGTTTCATATTCATTTTGGCCAAATGCCAACAATTTTAAGTGTTTATGTCAAAACGAGTTATGGATTCTTTTTCACGTTGAATTTAAAAAAAGGGGTTCACGCAAAAATAGACACAAAATTGAGTTGATCTTTTTTTCTACAAAAGAAAAGAAGAGTTTCATTGATGAAACTCGTGGTCTTTATTAAAGGAAATTTGAAATTTGTAATGTCATGCTAATTTACTTACCCCCGTATTCATAAAAACTTAAAGCAGCTTTGTTAAGAAAAATGTGTGAAAATTGTTTTTGTATTTTCATAAATTTTAACAGAGCTATTTTAAATTTATTTGAATACGGGGGTTAGTCTTTCGAAATCATGATAGAAAATAATTTAAAAAAAAAATTTGGAAAATTCTCCTCGTATAAATTTTCTCATAAAAAATTGCAATTCCATTCTAAGGACATTTTGAAATTGAAAAGTTATATTCGAGCACAAATAATTTTGGTGGACGAAAATTACAGTGAAAGAAAATTATATATTTACCCATATTCCCTTAAAATGCAGTCAGTTTTTTAAAATTTCTTGTACTTACATATAATTGATCGTATTTTTCACTATAAAAACTTATGGGATTCTCCAAATGCCAGACCAGAAACTCACTATCGCCAAGTGGTAAAGTAGTTTCAGGATACTCGGGTCCGGCGGGTGTGTACAATTCATGTAAATTCAGGCTATCCAAGCTATGGCCGGAGATACAGGAAATGCTTAAAAGTAGTAAAGCGGCAACGCACAAATATTGTGTAACGGTTTTCATGTTTCCCATAAACATTTTAATATCTTTAATTTGTAATTTACTACAAAAAGATTTCACAAAATTATTCTTTATTTTTTCACAAATTCACTGCATTATTTGGTTTTTTCGGTTTTCCTTTTCTTTTATTTTTTGGATTTTCATACACAAGAAATATGTTTGTTTGTATGTATGTATGTGGTGTGAGTGTATATACACCAAAGTGGTTTTTAAAAATAACTTCACTTTCTTAATAGGTAGTATTCTTATGTTTTATTGTATTTCGTTAGGACGCAAAGAGTTTTAGTGCTGTTGTTCTATGTCTGTATCGGATATTGGCGGATGTTTAGTCCGACCAGCGTTCTACACGCTCTTGCTACACTTTTGCAACTGAAATATCTGTGGAAAATGCTGATCCTCAAAAACTCATCTTCACCGAAAAACACGAGCAGCAAATAACGGATGGATGAATGGCATCAACACATTCAACATTCGGGAGAGTGAAACAACACATACACGCACACATTCATTGACAACAACGATCGAGTCAAAGAGATCGATTTGTCGATGTAAAGCTCTCTGCTGTTGCATAGTTATAACGGTATATGGAGTGGCCCTCATGCATTCACACACATATGATGTTGTCTGTTCTTGGGCCCTTTTCATAGGGCTGCGGAAGGGGGAGCGGCGAGGAATGCTGGCATTACCGTGTGTCGGTGTTCTCGTTTCATGTTCTCATTTATGGCCGGTTGTCACATTAGACGGCCATAGCAAATATCTCCTCCCCCATCAATGGGTGGCATTGCTGAGGTGAACATTACGACACGCTACAACGTCAAATGCCGCCACTGATCCGTGTACAGATTTCCAACAATGTCAATAGTAATTTATTACATGGCGGCGGCGCCAAGGACAAACGCAACATAAAAATAAACATCATTTTCCCAGTGTGAAGTGGTGGAGATTTGATGGACATGATTCTTAAAGACTATAGATCTGTATGTATGAATATACATATATCTGTTGGTATGCTCACCATAGAAGGTGCCTCAAGCACGTGACAAAATTAACAATAGCATTCTATGCATTTTCCCGATCCATACAAGTCCACACTATAATGATTAATGTTTGAATGAGATTCATTAGTGTCACTTTTTTGTTTCAAAAGGAAATCCAGAAATAGATTTTGTGGAAGCCACAATAACTACACCTTTTGCTTCCAGCGAATTCTGGAACATGTGTTTTAAAATCAACGAAGAGAAAGAAGTGAAAAGCATCCATCCCGCACATACCCCACCACCCCTCTAAGGAAATCCATCAAAATTGTGACTAAAAATAAAAAATTGCAGCAGCTGTGCATAATTAACCATTGTAGTTTCCTTAGAGATGAATCATGGCCCTATTCCGAAGAAGAAAATTGTTGTGGTTTTATGGTCCAGGTTTCTTTCCGCATTTGATGTCGATCCATGAATTTTCAAAGATTTACTCACGCATAACTAATACACAGCGACGAAGAGTGTGTATACATACATTTGTTCGTATACAATTCGACAGATACAATCGATGGGTTTGGAGGAGCGATCAGATACAAACTTTCATTTCCGAAAAACGAATATATTCAGATGTTTACAGAAATACACTGAGCGTGGTGGATATGCTAGTTCTCATAAAGAAATCATATTCGTTTTAACGCTAACGAAAGGTTTATAAATGTTTAAAAATTACGTTTTGTTACGTTTTAAATCGTATGTTATTTGAACGGTGACTACAACTCAGGATTTGTGAATTTTACACGCATTATTCGCTTACAAGGACTGTTTGGTGCTGATTTATCAACAGTGGGATCATTTTCCTTGGAAAATGCTGCAGGAAACGCCATATCGGTTAACAATGACCCTTGACCTATGAATTTTTTCTCATTCTGTAAAAGAAACCTTTATGTGGACATCCCATCCATTTGTTCATACTCGTATGTGAATTGATTTCCGTAAGGCGCATTGACCAAAATTGCATTGCTTGTATGCTTGAAAAAATGTATAATCTATTTTTTTGACCATGAGTCTCATGTTTGATTATTGACCCAAAAAATATGGTGAAAT
Source organism: Hydrotaea cyrtoneurina (assembly GCA_958296145.1). Taxonomy (NCBI): domain Eukaryota; kingdom Metazoa; phylum Arthropoda; class Insecta; order Diptera; family Muscidae; genus Hydrotaea; species Hydrotaea cyrtoneurina. Next base: position 75,537,291 of record OY282516.1, on the reverse strand, counting down.
CAAAAAAATCTTAAAGATGGTCAGTGCCAATCTCTCATTTTCATAACAAAAAAGAACTGACCTAACGCTCGTTAGCATGTGAGCGAATTATCACCAATGACTCCATGTAAAACTTTAGAAATGATTTTGGGCATTTCTTAGGAAAAAATATTGTATTCCGTAACACACGTAACACATTTTGTAAAATTCCTAGTAAACTGCAATAAAAAAATACAATTATGTTTCTTTCAGTGTACCTATAAATATTAGTGGGCACATGAGCATCTATCCCGAAACATTTGTATCAATGCCGGGACTTGTCGTCTGTCAGCATGCAAATCACTTAATCTGTTATTTATTCAATTTTTTCAAAATTATGAAAGTGTGTCGCCTTCATTAATTTTTCTCTGTTCTTGCTGTACTTTTCTTTTGGGGTTTCTGTTGGGAAATTGTATACAGATGTTTGGGATTAATGGAATTTGGAGCATATCCATTCTACATCAAACAGATGCGAATACAAATACATACATCATGCTGTTGTTTGTATGAATTTACTTTCAATCGAGAGGTGTGAAAACTATGATTGATTTGAATAAACCATAATGTACTAAAAATACAGACAATTCTTGGATTTATTTTTGGTTTTGTGTAATTGTTTCTGAATAGGTTCACTATCTCTCATGCGAAAACAAATTAAAACCTCATAATTTTAAATCCGCACAAAAAGAATTTACATAAAACGCTATATGTAGTTTGTATATACCGGCCAGAACAGCTAATTCTTTCTCTAGTGCAGTTTTACATGGCTAACAGATCGTTCTCTCTTGAAGTCACCGACTCTTACGAAGTGGAAACGGCCGCTGTTCAGAATACGCACCTGATGTTGCTGTTCGTTAGTAGAACATTATCTATAATACCACATAACTTTATTGTGTGTCTACGTTGATCCAATATATGTTTGGGTCCTTCTAAAGCGTCTGACATATCCGTCAAGCATAAATATAGAATTCGCTTATTGTTTGACTAGCATGGGACGGCTAAGTGGTGTGTATTGAATTCGACGTACCCTGCCAAGGTACGTAATAATACCTATAATTGCCTTATCGTTTGATCTACGTATGTATATACTAGACACAAATTAATGTTATTTTTTAATTAACAACTAATGGATTTAACTACGCTGTAATGGTTGTTTAACTGCTCAGTCAATATAAACGTAATTTTTATTGCACTCAAAATTAACTAATTTTTATCATCCTATACTTAAAAAAAAACTTCGAAAACGGAAATATATTCATGAACTCAAAATCTATAACAAACTATACATAATATTTCAGAGAGTATGTTTTGATTATGTTAGGGAAGTTGGTCATAATTCAATATTTTGCCTACATAATCGATCTCTTTCAAATCTACGACATTGACAATGCACGTTTATTAAAAAAAAAACAATACTGTCGAAGGTTTGAATTTGACTCATTAACGTGTTAGTAAAACCCACCTTTAAACGTTATTAAAAGGCGCGGTAGAAAATATTTCATTTCTAGTGAGTTTCTATAACTTTCATAATTTACTTCTCTGACATTTAATGATGCATTGAAATCAATCAAGTACAAAATTTCATAATTGTGTACGTTTGATGAAATAAACGCATTTTCTACGGTGGTGACATTTGCCTAGAAACATACATAATTATAGATAATTACGGGTGTAAATGAAAGTAAGGTGTGTCTATTGAATGCCGGAAATTAATATTTTTTTCATTGTGTTCGAATTTCAATAATTATGAAAATTTGGTGGAAGTTTGGCTTCGAAATGGAAATTTTACTACAAACCGGTAAGGAATGGGTTTTCAGTACTAGCCAAAGTATTTTGTATTTAAGGTTATAATATTTTAGGAATTATTTATTAGTTACTTTATCAAATCGGTGTGATCCGTTCTGTGTCTATTCATTGGGTGCATATAACATCAGGTAATTTTTTCATTTTAACAGGGTATCATAACACAAAAACAAGTTTGTTTAATGATTGGTTTGTTGCTTTTTTTTTGAAAATGAACCCTGCGTCCATAGCGTCGTCAGGTCCTTATGGTTTAAGATTTATAGAATATGTAATAGAATACCAAAGTCCTACTTTTCCCTTAAAATAGTTCGGCCTCACATTTCATGGGGAAATCAAACAATGACCTGATAAGTTTAAAAAGTCGCATCATATGGGTACTCAGTTGAGGCCTAGAACGCTATAATGTTCCATTTTTATGAATTGTATTTTTAATACAGCATTAAATGCTCTGAAAATATCTGAAACATGCTTTTCTGTACGTGGTACGCCAAACATTAAAAACCTTTATCAATACATTAAAATATCTGATGTCGCAAACGAGTTTTGAGTTCATATATTGATAACTAATAATTTGGTGGGTGTTTTGAATATTCCAAAAAGTTCTCAAACGACAAGATTAAGAAATTTCGCACATAATTTTGAAATGAATATTGAACGTAAGCGACATAAGAGGTTTTAATGCATTTACCAACAATTTTTAAAAATTAAATTTTGCAATTTTTCTTACCCTGCAATTACCGCGTGTTGCCAACTTATTTCTATTAAACATATGTTAATATCCCAGCAAAAAACTTTACTGGAAATGTGCATTCTTTTTCTCGATTCTTTTCATCTCGTGTACACAGTTTAAGATTTACTTTTCAATTTGTTTTTTTGTAAAAGTGAATACAAGAGACGCATCGTTCTGCAGTGGCCATCGATTGACAACGCCTGGTTTTAAACTTCTTTAACTCTTTTTCTCGGCATTTTATTAGTATGTTTGATGGTTTATGCGTTTTAATTAATGTAAATATCTTTTGTTTTAGTTTTTTTCCATAAAGACTACAATTAGAAAAGTGAGTCGGCTGCGAAGGGGGCGACTCTAATTTCCTGCATATGTATATTTTAAATAATTTCTTATAGAAATAAGGTATTTTTTCTCATTTGAAAAAGTGTAATGGTTAAAATTTCGGTTTTAAATTTAGCGAATAAAGAGCCTGCGTTCTTGATGGTGGTCGCAACGAATCGAGGGATTCAGTCGCGTTTCTTTTTACGTCTAGGCTTCTTTTTCTTTTTTCTTCGCTCCTATTTCTTACTGCTCTTCGTATTTGTATCGTCCTTACTCTTGTCGGTCTTCTCTTCAGCACCCTTTTTGTCCTTGGTCTCTTTGTTCTCTTTATCTTTACTTTCTTTGCTCTTGTCTTCAGACTTTTTGTCTTTGCCCTCTTCAGCATCACGATTTGCAAGTTTATTGTTGATGAGATTATGCAGGGCAATGATAGAGCGAACCATTGACGCGAGGTAGACCACCAACATTTGGTCGTTGGTCTTAACGTACATTGTCTCGGTGAATTGATCGTTCGTTATGTCCGGCAGTAAGTTAAAGATATCCTGCAGTTGGTACACTATCTGGTAGTTAATGGGCATTTTAGCATCGCCAACACGCTGCAAATAGTTCTTGATGTCACTCAACTGTGCCTTAAGGCCCCTGAGACCCATTAGCTGATTTGTGATCTTCTGTGACAAACTACCGACTGTGGTGTCCTTGATGTCTCGAAGTAAATGTTCGACGCCCACCTCTTCCGCTTCTTCGGCACCAATTTCACTGGGGACATGTTCGAACGTTTTGCTGGTGGGTGAACCATCATCATGAACTTCTTCGACAGCAATATAAGCTTCTGTGGGTAGACCCAAATCTTTAGGCTTGGCATCTATGATAACTAACACGGAATTTGGACAATAACGACGTATAAGTTCGTTGATGGCAATGTCGTTCTGATGCAATTTGGGACCAGTGTGGTACCAGCCCACTACACGTTCCTTGGCATTGACCTTCTTAAACATGCCATACATGTTTTCCAAGTAGTCATGATCCAAAAACCATACAGATTTATCTTTGTCATCTTCATCGAAGGGCACTATATCAAAATAAAAATTAAATAATGGCAATCAGACAAAAATATATCTGTATTAGAGCTATTTAAACAAACCTGCGAAACTGTTAGATATATCTAAAATACCCTTAGCTCTCCAACAACCCAGCAAAACACCAACAACTCTCTTCTGGTTGCCAATTTTGCCCATACGATTGAAATGATCCACCACAGACAACAGCACTAAGGGATGAACAATCACTTTATTTACCAAAACTTCTGATGTAGGCATGCTGAATTTGTTTCTCGAAACTTTCTGATTAAATTTGTATATCGACGCCTTGAGCGTTTATGGCTTCTTTTTACAAAACAAAATTCACCGGAATTTTTGCAAGCACACAAAATGACAAGCAGAATTTAAGACAGTCAGTTTGTTTTCATCAGATAATAGGTTGGTAGCACTGTGACAGCGCAGTGCTGTCAACACGAACAAATCAAAAATCGTCATTTTATGTAAGTGCGGCGCCGAACGTCACATCACAGTTCTTTTTACGCTGCAAGGTCAGCAGTTTAAACGTCGACATCAGGGCCCATGTGTCTTCAAGAATAAACAAAAATGACACCAACAGTTGATAATAAGCAAAGCTGGAGATAAATTAATTAGTTTGACAACTAAGGATTTTTTTGTTGATATTTTTGGTAAATCGCCTAGTTATTAGTTTTTTGTGTTAGCACTTAGACGCCGACGTTTTGTCGTTTTCATTTTAGTGGCTTCCTCATACAGAGTCAAAGTTGGTAGCACTGAGAATAGTAATAACAGGTATGTTCGTTTGCGTTTACCGTTAGCACCTGAATAAATTTGCAAAAATCAGTTTTCGATCAAATTTTTTTCACAACATTTAACAAAAGTATTTAAAGTTGTTAAATATGTCGGTAAAATCAGTAAGTGATAAAAAGGAATTCAAGGAATGGCTCAAAAACCACAATCAACATTTGGTGAGATTAGTTTTTATTTTTAGAAAACATTTTCCCTTGATGTATAATTATATTATATGTTACAGAGAAATATTGGACAACACATTAAACATCGTTTGGATTCGGTAAAAGAAAAGAACCATGCTCTTTCGACCAAAATTCAAGACTCTTATCCAAAATCGAGTCAGGGTCTTGGGCCCATTAATTCGAAAGTAACACAACAGCTGGCACAGACAACAGTGCAAGTCTGTGATCAGCACATTAAAACACAATTGGATCAAATACGAAAGGGCAATGAAACTATTGAGTCGAGAATGAAAGAGGAAGCTATGCGTTCCAGAGAAGCGCTTTATAAAATATTGAACAAGGATGACATAGCACTAAAGGTAAATACTTTTTAATAATACCACAAAGCTTATTTACAACAAAACAAAATCCTACATTTTAAAGCCTTATCATGAAGTTGAAACCGCCACGGAAAAACTTCAACAAGAGATCGAATGTTTCGTGAAAGAATGTGAGGCAACCATGCGGAAAACTTCCTATGCCCGTGATAATATAAAAAAGGACTATACGGAAATCACTCGTGATATTAGTAATTTGGAAACATTACATAAAGAGCTGTGGTAAATTATTACAATTTATATTTAAAAACTTTACGCATGTACGAACCAGTCTGTTTGTTCATTATTTCAAGCTACAATCTATCAATTTGTATGACAGTTGACAAACTTCGAAAGTTAACGACATAATATCATATCTTTGATTTCCTTTTTCGTAGTTTTGAATATTCAACCCTGCGTAGTCATCTTAGCGACAAAGTTTTCGCATTGAATTTAAAATCGAGTAGCAACGCCAATATGGAGTCTTCGGAATGTACAGAATTATCAAATGATATATCAGAATTGGAGTCAAAATTGGCAAATTATTCTAAAGACGTTTAAAATTTTTTAAATGTTGTCATTATTATTCTTATTATTTCTTCTAGTAAAGCAAACTGTAATTTGAATTGAATTAAAATGAAAGCAACTGCAATATGAAATATTTAAAAGGAAATAAGTAGTACAGTCATTATGAAAAACACAGGCTAAGACTTGGTCAGTTTCGGACTTGGTCAGTCTCATCCGTTAACAACAAAAAATCTGATGGATCATGTAAAAATAGGGACAACTGCAAAGAAATAAAAAATAACCTCAAGTATCATGAGCTAAACATCCGTTATGTTGGTTAGGTTTTTTTCTCTAAACATTTATTTGAAACAGAACCAATCCAAAAGGCCTTAACAGAAAATGTGTGGTAGTGGGCTTGACAGACGTTCAATCAAGGGTTGCTTTTACTACTATTGACAACACTAGGATTATCAAGTAAAATCAAGCAATAAGTACGAAAACCAATCCAGAAATTCATTATTGCAGAACATTCAAACAATATCTTGTGAAACACTCTAGTTGTATGTTTCAAAAGGGCCTTCTTGAAATTAAAAATCCATGGCAATTCCATTGAGAAACTTAAACACAGATGATTTTTCGTTTAAAATATGTATTTCTCGCTTTCTATGGGAGACAACCCCAAAGTTAAAACATATTTTGATAAGTCTTGACCACCTTAATCACGTAAAAAGTAGTTATATTGGACTATAAATAACAATTTGGTGAAATTTTACATTTTTCTGACAACCATCTTCAAGTCATAATCTCGAAAACACTTCAACCAGATCGGACAAAAAATTGCAAATTATAGTTTTATATCCAAAAATTTTAGTTTTTGCATCAGAACAGTTGGCATCACTGTCAACAGCTGTATGATTAAATCTCGATGTTTACCACAGTGATGGTAACTCGTGGTACATTGTGCCATTTTAGTTAATGGGCCCAGCAGCACACTAAAATCTATTTTGGCACTATTTCACAATTCTCACAAATTAAGTAAGATATATTATATAGGCTAGAATGGAGGAATCGCCGAGTACACTACTAGTGGAATGGAGGAATTGCAGTGTACACTATTAATGTAATAGAGGAATCAACAATTAGCAAACCATGTTATGGAAGTACCCATCAGTACCATTCCTCAGGCGGAACTAAACTACATGACGAGACGCGGAGCAGTGTGCAGTAAATAGTGATAGTGAAATTCAAGTCGTCGTATTTAATTAATATATTAATTTAAATCTATAAATCAATCTAGTATTCCAACATTCTCTTCCTAGTCATCATTAGGATGTGTTCCGTCATCAATTGCCCATTTGCGGCAGCACGTCACTCCTGGAAGTCGCACAACGGGTACTATTGGCCATATTTGGGCACATTTAATGTGTATTGCGGCACAAAATTAAAGTTTCCGAAATACCAACACTGGTTTACAACTAGATTTATTAGTTTTGTTTTAGTAGACGTTACATTCGGAGGCTTTAATCGTCAGTTATAGCAAAATAAAATATGTTACGGACTATTCTACATAAAAGTTTTAAAGTTCAACAAAATCAGTTTACGTGCTTGCGATATTTGTCCACAAACTTAGCGACATCTAAGAGGATTTGTATTGTTGGGGCCGGGCCAGCAGGATTTTATGCAGCTCAGTATATTCTAAAAAATCTGCAAGATGTGAAAGTGGATGTAATAGACAAACTGCCGGTTCCATTTGGCCTAGTACGGTAAGCCGTTGACCCAGTCATGATTTCGCCGCAGCAGTTGATGGGGCAGTAAAAGCATTTGCAACAGGATTAAAGATGGCATTGAATATGTTCTGGAAATAGGCTTTGTAAAGAAGATTCGGAATAATAATGCAGCAAATTTCTCTGGAAATATGTTATACTTCCTATGTCTCCGAAATTCCAAGTGGCATGTGTCACGGCCACGATGCTAATTAGCATTAATAGCAGGAAAGGAAAATGAAACAATTTGGAGCAGGCCATTATTCTACTTCGTCATTAGTGCCAAATCATCTTTGGTATCACATTTATATAAGTTCCCCATACCTCACAAACGAGATACTAATACATGAGTACGCATACTTATAACATTTCAGTACTTTGTCTTATCTCTTCTAATGACTTCAGCAATTACTTTGCCACATTCAAGTGTAATAAGTTCTGATAATCTGTTTTGTTTTTATTTCTCTAGGTTTGGTGTTGCTCCTGACCATCCAGAGGTGAAAAATGTAATTAATACATTTTCAAAAACCGCTGAAAATGAGCGATTCCACTTTTATGGTAACATATCCTTGGGAAAAGATATTACACTACAACAGATTCGAGATAATTATCATATTGTTTTACTCACCTACGGGGCTGATCAGGATCGCCACCTGGGTATAGATAATGAAGCACAAACGAATGTCTTGTCGGCGCGAAATTTTGTGGCATGGTATAATGGTTTACCTGGAGCAGAGAATTTAAATCCCGATCTATCAGGTAAAACCGTGACCATTGTTGGACAAGGAAACGTAGCTGTGGATGTTGCTCGGATGTTGTTGAGTCCCATAGATGAATTAAAGGTATGTTCCTTAGCAGGCATTGATTAATATTTATATGTATTATATAACAGCCATATACAACAACCACCTATAGTTTAACGGCATATATCGGACAACGTGATATTAATTTGTGAAATGATAAATTATTGAAATGAAAGAGGTAGAGGAGAGGAGTATAGCTGATGAAATTTCATAATACACAACATAATTAGCTTAAATCTTTTAGAACGAACTTATAAAATATTTTAAAATTAGTTTGATGCTTTGTTTGCTGTAAAAAAGCAAAGGCTAAACTTACAGCCGCATTTTTAAGTGCATTAACTTCGTATAACCTACTACCATACACCTAAATATAATTAAATTGATAGGCGTACCAACCAACGCGAACAATCAAAAATTGTGAATGTTTAATCAGAATTGTGCAACTATCGGATTTTCCCTTCAAGAAATATGTTTCGGTAACATTCAAACAATTTTGCCTTGTTTTAAAAACTTTAAATAGTTATAACTTTGTAATGTTATAGTTCTTAAATTATTCTGTGTCCGTGAGTATCTAAATTAAGTTTTTCTTCAATCAACGAATTAGAAAAGCTTTTGGTCTTGCACATACCAATGTATATACTTGCCATATTTATGTCGAATCTTTAATGATAACAAAATCTTATGGTCGACTATGTATTTTGGTTCTAATCCAAATTTGACAATTTTTATTGAAGATATTTGTTGGCTCGGTACATCCCTTATTATCAGTATGTTAAAATCTCGGTCTTGATCCAGACCCCATCGTTCTTGAAAAGTAATGATTTCGTCCCAATTTAACAATTTCCATCTACAAGCGGCTGTGAAATCTGATGGCTTGCGTCAGCATGTATTGCAATTAAATCAATTTTTGTGAATCTTCCAATTAGGCAAAACGAAACGTGGTATTGTACACTAGTTTGATGTATTTGTCTTCTTAGTAAAAGTAAATACTAGTAAATGTGGGTAATTAAATGCTTAGAATTTGGTACCTCGAAAGGATTTGACAATAAATTGGTTGCAGTTCCTGCGCAGTTATCTTGGTGTATATCCAATGTATTCATATGTAGTGGTGTTTGTTGGACCACCACTCCATGTAGTATTTAAATAAATTTGAATTTGTCATACAGATTTCGAAAGTTTTTTTATAGTAACGCCAAAGACTAAGAAAATCATCTCACTTAGGACTCTGCGCACTAGATTGTCTTTTGCAATGCCACAATCTATTTACCATAGAGACGATCGCACCTTGTCCAAAATACAATAATTTGTTTCTGTTCTTTCAAATTACACAGCGTTTAGACAATTCCGAAGTTACACACAATGCTTTCGGATCGGCCACATTCTTTTCTTTCTTGAATATTGGACATTTAGGCTAGGATGACGCCAAGATTTGATCAACGACGAACTTCATTACGTAAGATCATCTGCAACAAAATTGTAAAGGTTCATGCAATCAATCTGTCACATTGATTAACGGTTGGAATCATCATTGTCATTATTAAAACTTGATTACAGTTAGATTACACACCATGTAGTATTTCAATAATCGTTTTTTTATTTATCTACCTTTTAGAAAACCGACATAACTTCCTATGCCTTGGAGAGTCTCTCAACAAGTAAAGTCGAAAAAGTCTATTTAGTGGGCCGAAGAGGTCCATTACAAGTAGCGTTCACCATAAAAGAGCTTAGAGAAATGTTACGTTTGCCAAATGTTACAACTCAGTGGCGACCGGAAGACTTCAACGGTGTTTCTGCCATTGTAGACCAATTGGCAAGACCACGAAAACGTTTAACTGAACTAATGCTTAAAAGTCTGAGTGAACAAAAACCTCATCCTGATGCTAAAAAACAATTTCTTCCCATTTTTCTAAGATCGCCAAAAACTCTTAACGGCACACAACTAACTATGGCCATCAATGAAATGCAACAGGACAATGCTATTCCAACGGCCTTGGAAGAAACACTTCCAGCCGATTTACTTTTAAGGAGTATAGGCTATAAATCGTCTTGTGCTGATAGTGATATCTGTTTTGATTCACGATCAGGACGAGTTGCAAATACAAATGGTCGTGTATGGATGCTTTCGAAGGATGATAAAACCGTGGACAAAGGTTTATATGTGGCTGGATGGTTGGGTACAGGTCCTACCGGTGTAATACTTACAACTATGAACGGTGCCTTTGGGGTAGCTAAAACAATTTGTGATGATATCGTTGCAAATAAAGTAAACACTGACTCCAGTAAAGCAGGCCTGGAAGAGATTCTGAAAAACAAACCCTATGTTACTTGGCAAGGCTGGAAAAAAATAGATGCTGAGGAAACAAGACGTGGTCAAATTGTGGGAAAACCTAGAGAGAAAATAGTTCAAATTGAAGAAATGCTAAAAGTAGCTGGATTATGATAACTATAGGAAATAGTATTTAACATTTTATCTTTTTTATTTATCATACATATATGATGTTTAATTTTGAGCACAAAGTGAAATTAATTACTGTTGTATAGCATTAACAAAATAATTTTACCCGCTATAATAATGCAACGTTGAACAAAAATCGTTGGTAATAGTGAGAGGGATAATAAAGATTGTTTCTAAATCGTGTAACTATATGAAATTAATATTAATGTTGAAATTATATTTGTAGTCTAATATCAGAATGATGTTTAATGTGGGAATGCCAATTTTCAGAAGACTGGACGAATTTTATACTTGAAAATTTAAGTGTATAGAATTGGTACGTCCATTACTAACTGCCTGTTTCCAATATTGACGATTTGTAACGAACGAACAAAATCGTTTTATGGAAACAGGCAGTAAATTAAGTGCCAGTTCCTATATCTAATAATGTATGTACATCTATCACACTTTTCATGTAGCACACTCTGTTCTCGATTTGCATTGGGTTTGACATATTAAGTTTCCCTGTAGCCTAGTATAATCGTTGACTACTAATGGAATTGTTGCAAGTTTGATTCCTTCCTAAGGCAGTGACACTAATTTCCCATAAGAAGGAATATCATTTTTGTTTCGTGTCCCGGTTTTTTATTTGGAGACTTTATGAGGAAAATCGTGTGCCAACGGAATTTCCGCCCTGTTGTTCCTCTTAAATGTATTTTCTTCATTCCTGGAAAATTCCAGGAAATTATATCTATATTTTCACACAATTTGTCGTTGTTTTCACTCAAAGAGGGGAACATTTCAATATGGCTTTAGAAAATACTGCAGTTGTTATAAAGTCCAATACTTGAATTTTAAAACGAGGTAAACCCAGGACCCATCAAAGCGAGAGGTTAAGTTGATTTAAACATCTAGAAATTTTTTATTTGTTTTACTGCCGTCCCAACAGACCGACGTAACTCGATTCTGACATTTTTCCAGTTATCATTTTTTTTTCCAAATTTGTAAGGTCTAGTGAATTTGGAGTAGTGTTAACGATGATGTGAATATTCCACAGTTATGGAGTGGTGTTCTTTATTACTGAAATAATAAACTTATTCACCAGTAAACTTTTTCCTCTTATACATCAAATTTGACTCTTGTACAATAAAAGGCAAATGAGCTTTTTATTGCACCCTAATTTGTTTCCCATTATAAAAGGACATGTTGACAACTATAATAGAGGATTATGGCAGCATATTATACAACGCCTATAAAGCTTTATACTTGGCTATAAACTTAGTAAACTTATATTCCTGAATAGTGGGAAATTATTATAGCACTGCTCTAAACGTCTGTATGTCATATCTGTTATATTAATTTTATAGCAAAATGCTCTAAAGCTTTCTATTGACTAGTGTATGCATTATGGTAAAAATCTTATATTAATGAATAGCGGGGAAATTAGTATAGCAGTGCTCTAAACGTCTGTATGTCATAACTGTCACATTCTCTTTATAGCTTAAACCCATAAAGCTCTATTGTCAATTATTCTATGTAGACATTGTTATATGGTGAAATTGGAAGGTGACATTTTTAACATTTGAAAATTTTAACTTATGTAATTAAAAGATACAAATACAAGACAAAAAAACATATGTACAATGATCTACAAACCTTACCCATTATGCAACTTCCAACTGATGGCTCAGAGCATCTGGTGTAATAGGTAGAGAAACATTAATCGGTCGAAGCCAGCATTCAACAGTAGGTTGCGGGCAGTTATGTACAGCTCACTGACTAAATAGATGATCCCCGTCTATTCCTTTATGGATTGTTATTAGATATATGTACGTTCGTAGAAGGTCTCTAAACTGGGGTTTTCAGAATGTCAGCAAAAGTGGAGGTTTACTAGAGGAATTAAGCACACTATAACATTTTTTTTTACAAATTTAAAATTTAAGGATTTTTTTTTTGGAAAAACATGTAGAATAAGTCATTTGTTAGGTCCTAGCGAGGTTTATCATAAGAAACACCCGCCCGATTAACAACGGGAATAAAAATAGATTATAATAAAAAAAGGCCTGTCACAACATTACTTCATCATAAAATAAGATCTGTAGGACACATGCACCTTTTTAAACACATTACAGCATCTACAACCTGTAAATGTCGGCTGCAAAATCGGTTCTCCCAGTTCAAATTAATTGACTAGTATAGCCAAATAATACAAATACATTTATGTGCGAAAATTTATTTTTTATAGAAAAATTCTATTGGATTGAAAGGTGCCTGTTTATGGGAGAAGTACACTAGAACACTGAAGCGGAATGGTACTGAAAAAGTGTCCACAAGGAGAGAGTACACGGTATATGTGAAGGAAAGAGTTTCAGGGGCACAATATCTCGATCATTATTATTGTGACTGGCACATGTATCACATGAAATGTGGTAATTCAGGTTTTAAAATTACTCCTTGGGAATAGTTCTAATTTCTGTACTGAAATAGGCGAAGCTTTCGAGTATAGAAAATGCAGAGGTCGCTCTACTCTAGGAAAAGAACTCCAGGCGGAGCTCGTTCGTTAGAACACTTTTGTGTGTGCAATTTTAAACTGGGATCAATTTTCCTTTTATAGCAAAGCTTCAATCTAAGACTCTATCCAAAATAGTAAAACAGCACTAGATCGCGCTCCAGAAAAAAGAACTACCTCTAGAGATCGCTTTTGTATGAATGGTAAACTAACACAAGGGGGCGCCTTAAGTAAACGAATCTATCACAAGAGTGCACTATCGGATATTAAATTTTGCAATAGAGGTCACTTTACACACTTGTCGGTTTCTTGAACCCGAGTAAGCGAAGGCGTTTTTTTGGTAATAGAAGGACATGGTGACACGTGGCGAGGAGCTACATTGTATCTGAAGGTGATGAGAATTGAAAGCTAGCCGGTGATAGAGAGAGAAACAGTGCAAGGAACTCACAAAACTTAACCCTCAACCGTTATGTCAGCTTCATTTCTATCTCCATTCCTAGGTGTCCGACTCTGTTGCTGTTCTCATCAACGAGACCTAAAGATTGTGGGTGATCTGGTAGAGATCGCACAGTGGGGATTTGCCCTACATTCTGCATCACCATTGACAGAATTTCACTGACTGAATCAATGGTGGCAATGTTGACTTCAAGTCAAACAAGATTCGTCCTCGCCTAGCCAGTACTTCGCTCCATCCAAGACATTCGTTTTTACCCACATCCTTAACATCACCCACCCTCCATCGGATTGGATGATTGCATCACGGACAGATCTATCAAAACCTTTTCGAATTTCAAAAAACCGTTCCCACATTTCACGACATAAACATTTCATATATTTGTCTGTGTTGGTGGACTGATTTACATATGCAACAATTCGAATGACCTCTTTGTACAAATGCAATTTAAATAATTACAAAGTGACACAACATTCCACCGAAATTGGAAATGAATGATAAATTAACGTACGACGACATACATTCGTATTCATATGCATGTCTGTACGTACGAGTCTCTATGTATATTCATATATATGTACATATACAAGACTATTAAAGTAAATATGCATGTAAATTCTAGTCGTTCCTCTGTCCGTATGTTCGTCCTGATTGTTGAATGTATGCACGAGCAGCAGGCAACTATCATTTATTTAACCATTTCGTTGTGGGCATACGGACAGGACAGGCATCCAAATGACAATTGCACAAAACAAAATGGTTGGCACATTTTAAATGCTATTCCTCCGGTGGGCAGTTTTTTCATCCCTTTTCACACCCTCCACAGTAGGATGCGGGGAATTATAATCAGTTGATAATTCCGTTTGTAACCCTTTGCAACTTGAACAAAGGCAAGTACTTCTTTAATACAAATGTACAGATACTGATTTAGAAGTGCATTATTTCAGTCATGGGCGGACTAGCAGCGCAGCAAAAAACTACAACATGCACACAACAAAGTAGAACCGGGAAGAACAGGTAGACTATTCAAAATGATACAATTTGACTTTGTCTTGTTATTTACATATTTCGAAAACTAGACAAGGTATCAAAGAGCTATCATCATTGAATAAAAGCTAATGCAATGTACTACAATTGGTGTAAGTGATCTGAATATGAAGTGGACGATATAACAGTTTTGCCTCACATAAACATTTTCGGAGTAGTCTATTCAAAACGATACAATTTGACTTTGTCTTGTTTTTGACATATTTCGAAAACTAGACAAGGTATCAAAGAGCTATCATCATTGAATAAAAGCTAAAGCAATGTACTACAATTGGTGTAAGTGATCTGAATATGAAGTGGACGATATAACTTTTCTGCCTCACATAAACATTTTCGGAGTAGTCTATTCAAAATGATACAATTTGACTTTGTCTTGTTATTTACATATTTCGAAAACTAAACAAGGTATTAATTTAAAATTATCATTAAATTGAAGCTGGAGTACTGTACTATAATTAATGTAACGGGTCGAACAAGCCACTCCCACTTCCAGAGGTTTTACTTGCGAAAGGAAGAATGCATTCAGAAAGGACTCTTTTGTTCATATCTCGGAAACAAGCTTAGCAATCCATTAGCTTCCAAATGATAATTATTGTATTTTGAACGCATAAACTATCCACTATAAGAGAATATCGAAAAAAGAAAAAAAATATTTTCGGACAAAAAAAAGCAAGGGGTTAGCCTTTCAAAATTCGCGATATTTGAAAAAAAATATTTTTGTCTCAAATTTTGCTCATCGACAGCGAATCTAGGCCAAAAGTTGGCGTAATGGTCCTTTTTTGTCTCACACAAATAATTTCGGAGTTAGAGCACTTTTGAAAACGATACAATTTGACAATGTCTTGTTTTTGACATATTTCGAAAACTAGACAAGGTATCAAAGAGCTATCATCATTGAATAAAAGCTAAAGCAATGTACTACAATTGGTGTAAGTGATCTGAATATGAAGTGGACGATATAATAGATTTGCCTCACATAAACACTTTCGGAGTAGACTATTCAAAATGATACAATTTGACTTTGTCTTGTTATTTACATATTTCGAAAACTAGACAAGGTATCAAAGAGCTATCATCATTGAATAAAAGCTAAAGCAATGTACTACAATTGGTGTAAGTGATCTGAATATGAAGTGGACGATATAATAGATTTGCCTCACATAAACACTTTCGGAGTAGACTATTCAAAATGATACAATTTGACTTTGTCTTGTTATTTACATATTTCGAAAACTAAACAAGGTATTAATTTAAAATTATCATTAAATTGAAGCTGGAGTACTGTACTATAATTAATGTAACGGGTCGAACAAGCCACTCCCACTTCCAGAGGTTTTACTTGCGAAAGGAAGAATGCATTCAGAAAGGACTCTTTTGTTCATATCTCGGAAACAAGCTTAGCAATCCATTAGCTTCCAAATGATAATTATTGTATTTTGAACGCATAAACTATCCACTATAAGAGAATATCGAAAAAAGAAAAAAAATATTTTCGGACAAAAAAAAGCAAGGGGTTAGCCTTTCAAAATTCGCGATATTTGAAAAAAAATATTTTTGTCTCAAATTTTGCTCATCGACAGCGAATCTAGGCCAAAAGTTGGCGTAATGGTCCTTTTTTGTCTCACACAAATAATTTCGGAGTTAGAGCACTTTTGAAAACGATACAATTTGACAATGTCTTGTTATTTACATATTTCGAAAACTAGACAAGGTATCAAAGAGCTATCATCATTGAATAAAAGCTAAAGCAATGTACTACAATTGATGTAAGTGATCTGAATATGAAGTGGACGATATAACAGTTTTGCCTCACATAAACATTTTCGGAGTAGACTATTCAAAATGATACAATTTGACTTTGTCTTGTTATTTACATATTTCGAAAACTAGACAAGGTATCAAAGAGCTATCATCATTGAATAAAAGCTAAAGCAATGTACTACAATTGATGTAAGTGATCTGAATATGAAGTGGACGATATAACTTTTCTGCCTCACATAAACATTTTCGGAGTAGACTATTCAAAATGATACAATTTGACTTTGTCTTGTTATTTACATATTTCGAAAACTAAACAAGGTATTAATTTAAAATTATCATTAAATTGAAGCTGGAGTACTGTACTATAATTAATGTAACGGGTCGAACAAGCCACTCCCACTTCCAGAGGTTTTACTTGCGAAATGAAAAATGCATTCAGAATGGACTCTTTTGTTCATATCTCGGAAACAAGCTTAGCAATCCAATAGCTTCCACATGATAATTATTGTATTTTGAACGCATAAACTATCCACTATAACAGAATATCGAAAAAAGAAAAAAAATATTTTCGGACAAAAAAAAAGCAAGGGGTTAGCCTTTCAAAATTCGCGATATTTGAAAAAAAATATTTTTGTCTCAAATTTTGCTCATCGACAGCGAATCTAGGCCAAAAGTTGGCTAAATGGTCCTTTTTTGCCCCACACTAATGTTTTCGGAGTTAGAGCACTTTTAAAAACGATACAATTTGACAATGTCTTGTTTGTGACATATTCCGAAAACTAGACAAGGTATCAAAGAGCTATCATCATTGAATAAAAGCTAAAGCAATGTACTACAATTGGTGTAAGTGATCTGAATATGAAGTGGACGATATATCAGTTTTGTCTCACATAAACATTTACTTCCACCTCCTCGACGCTGTAATTGCCTTCCTAAACTATGTGGTATTCGATTTCCGCAATGTTTCTGTAGCAGATCCAAGCGTCAGTTTCATCCTTAGGAACTTTTTCAAAGTACCAAATGTACGTTCTTCTTGAAAACTACCGATTATGAATTAACTGCGTAGGAGCGGTGTGCACTAGTCGTCGCACCAGACGAAATCCTGTACACTGACACTGCAGCTAAATGCCAACCCACCATCAAATGCTACAACAAATACATTGTCAAACCGAAAGAGGCGGTGGCAATTTAAAAATTAAATTTTTGCAAAATAAACAAATAATTCATGGCCTTAGAACAAATGAAACAAACCAAACACAACGGACTCGAAAATAAAACAAATTAAGAGCATTGTGTTTTTAAACGACAAGTAATGACCAAAAAAAAAAAAAAAAAAACGTTATAATTGTATGCAAACAAATTCACAACTTTTTTTTGTTGGTGGACATAAATTCTATAAGCGGATGGAATAACTAACGTCCAGTGCGTGCTATAATACCAAATGCAATTAACACTTTATTAACTGATAGTGTGCTTAAATGTAATTAGATAAATTATTCAAAAACAAACACGTTCTCAAATATGCACTTTCCTTTCAATTGGACAACAAAAACAAACAGATGAAACAAAAACAAAAACAAACAATCTAATAAATGCGAATTGAATTTATGAATTACAAAATTGGCAAATAATGGCATAATCTGCAGAAGCTGGACAAAAAAAAACGGCGGCAATTAAATTTTTTAAATGTTCAATTATTTTGGAATTAACATTTATGTATGTGTGCACGCATACATACACACATACACACGTGCCGCATCTCTCTTCGATATATGGGTAATTAACGGTTTATGTAAATCATTTTTGCTGCTGTATTTGCCTTTTTCACGTTTGCATTAAATTGCCAATTTTTTTTTTTTTTCATTTTGCTGAAACCCCCGCCGCCCCGTATTATTTATTTACAACAAACAATTACGTTTTTTTTTGCCCATTGTTATTTTGTTTTCGCAATTTATTAAATATTTCATGTTAAAGCCGAATAGTCAATGACAATCACTGTTTGTTTATGTGTGTGCCATGCGTGTGTTTGTGTGTGTGTGTAAGAGTGTTATTACTTGTTTTATTGTTGACCAATTTTTTTTTTCTTGAGGGGGAAAACTCTGATCGCCGAACGTGACTACTCGTATTTATACACGTAAATCATGTTTTTTTTTTGTGACCAGCTTACATACATACAAACATAAGTAAGTACTACATAGTATTACTTGTATATACAAATATTTGTACCCACTGGCTATGTACCGATGTTGTTGTGGGTGTTAGCACATTAGAGTGTACTGATTCGATCATACTGAAAAGTTGTAGTTGTAGTTTTTTTTGGATATTTCGAAACGTTATGAATAATTTCCATCGTCCTTGATCCTGTGGCCATCTTCAGACTTAAATACATCTCACATCGACCCTGGCTAATATACATATTGTTGCTTGTAGACCAATATTGAAATCTGTATACTCGTGCCGTTCATCTGTGACGAAATATGCAGTTGTAGAAATTAAACTCTATATCACACTTTTTTTTTTGTGGATATTTTGAAACGCTATGAATAATTTCCATTGGCCTTGATCCTGTGGCCATCTGCAGACTTAAATACATCTCACATCGACCCTGTCGACTGTAGACCAATATTCAAATCTGTATACTCGTAAATATTTACATACACAAAATGTTGGTTAAAGTTTGTTCACGTGTGTCGCTTCTTTTTTGTAACAATAAACGGAAAAAAATTTAATTGATTCTCGAAAATATTGTAATATTCGTATGACTGATAAAAATCAATGTCGATATCAGCATTCAGAGTCTATGGAGAAAAAATAAATTTGTTTACTTGGGACTTTAGCACGTACACAGTCGGCTGAAATATGGAACAAAGTGGTTTTATTTATTTTTCAGTTTTTTTTTACGGTTTACATGGTAAATCAAAGTTCGTATATTTTAAGGGTGTTGCAACTGTCTTGCATTGCATGAAGAAATTAATGGGGATGAGGGAGGGAAAACTCAAAGTTTCCGACAATGTGATTTCGATTGGTAAATTTACTTTTTTTTTCTATAATAAGACCTCAAATTGTCGTTGTTAATCAGTTTTACTTTAAATTGTAAAAGCTCAGTGTGCCGAGCCATTTAATAATTCAATCTATGGCTTTACCAACTCATTAAAATATATGTACGAGTATGTATGTGTATTGGAGATAGAAAGGAACGTCTCTCGTAATATCGATTGAACTGCGTTGCTATTAATTTATAGCTCCCCATCCTATGGCCATTCAAAGTTTGCCACTTAATTATACTTACAGTCAACCCACCAATCGTTTCTACGGCCATAATTATGACTTATTAACATAAATATTAGAAATACATATAAAGATAGAAGGAAATGCGATGAATATATATGTATGGCCACAAAACAATTTGTGGTCTGCATGAAACAAAAATCGTTTAAAACTTTTTCGTTTTTATGTGAGAATTTATTCACCAAATTTATTCGCACACAGAAAACGCCAAAGAAAAAAAATCAATTAACTGCAGCAATAAATCGGAGGACTTTCATAGATTTATGTGAAAAGTACCAACTACTCGTAATTTATGTGTTTAAGGAACCATTTTGTGTGTTTATCAAATTAAATATTACTCAAAGGAATATCTCGGTATCTGTCTGTCTCTCTGTCTGCCTGTAGGTCGTTCGGTCTATCGGTCTCACTGTGTATAATTAGTAGGAAAAGCAGTATTTTTAGTCTGACTAATGCAAAAAGTTGAAAGTTGGTATTTGCGGAATTCCATCATGCAATGCAATGGAAATGATTTCATTTAACGTTTCATTACATTCTTCTTTGGGTAAATAATTAAAATAGTTTGTCGTTCTCAAAAGGAAATGTGGTTCTAGTTGCACAAGTAGTAATAGGTCGTACAAATGCTAACATATGGGTCACTACACACATATTTATACCGTCTGTGTGGGATTTTTGTTGGCGGCCGCGATGTAATTGGTAATTCAAATCCTGTTAATGATAATCTAGAGGGCAGACTTACTTACTTACTAATTTCCCTTAACATTCCATAAAGGACCAGACGGGCAACTTCTCTCGAATCAATGAGTTGTGCGCGATATAATTTGTATACTCACTCACTGACCGGTACCTACTGTTTAAAGCCGGCTCCGAACGGCTAATGCTTTTCTCGAGAAGTTTTACTCGTAAAGTCGCCAACATTTAGGTGTCAGACACTACGACAACGGAAACATAATTTGAAACCCTGTTTCTTCTGTTCGTTGTGAAGTGGCCGGTTGACTGGACGACGCACTACAGACAAGATTCGTTCTTCCGCCGAACCGTTCGTATGTGGAATACTCTTCCAGCCGGTGTGTTTCCTGCCAGTTGTGACATTCTGAAAATCCAATCAGAGAGCGTAGCCGAGTTGAAATTCTAGTCGGCGGCGAATAAAACTCCAGGTAGACTCGCCAAATGTCACAGTCAATGATGGTGGACACACAGCCTTGTGTCCCATGCCGGGCTTATGTCGACATTATTTCAAGCCAAATATATTTTCCACCCAAAGAAAAAAACGCAACTCATGGCAAAGCGATTGTATGACTCACCAATGCCGAAATGCGTCCATCAATGTTCGGTGTGGTTGTTTTATTGATCCAATTCCCTCCAAACTGATTTATTAGCTTCACAGTATCCACACACACACACACACATACACTCACAGATAATATAATTAACAACAGTCGTTTACAGTTTATGAATGTATCCAGTGCATATATAAACAAATAAAATAAATTGCCTTTTTTTTTCTCCAAAATGTATTTGAATTTGAAAAAATAAATAAATATAATAAAAACTGATTTTTCTAATGTCATCAAATTGTACGAGTCAAAAAGTTGTGGTTGGTAAACATTGCCCGTAGCCAAAAATTAACCAAATCGGAGATGAACCAGTTAAAACTTGTACGTAATGCCCCACTGCCACACATACACACACACGCACGCACACAGAGACAGTTTTCATAGAAAGGATAACGACAAACGGAGTTGTATGTATTTCAATTATTTTGTTTGCCCTGCGGTTTTGACAACTTTTGAACTTTTAACACGATTTCAATTAAGGCTATCCCAGGATCGGCTCCGGCTATATGTTCGCTAGGGTGGGACAACACTCACACACACACATATGCAAACCTATCACATGAAATTCAAACATTTGAAGGATGTTTGTGTACTGGCAATGCACACAGCCACACACATGTGTTGGCCAGATACACGTGGGTGTGTATGTGTGTCTGGGACAAAATGCTCTATTGAATAAAATTAAATTATGTTACATTTATTTGGTTGAATACATGTAATGATAACGATATCAGCGTTATGAAAACGTTTAGCATATGCACACATGTTCGTCCACATTTATATGTATTTACATGTATACTTACATCGATGTTCATACATATGTATGTCAGAATGGTCAGTATGGTCACATGAAAAACAATGTCAATTTGAAATAAATAAATATTTACAATTGCAACACAATTGCAAATGTCACGCCTCACGCTCGCTCGATAACAGGAAACAAAGGGGCGAAAAAAAAACTTGTTATAATTCACAAAGTAAATAGATGTGTGCGTGTGCATGCATGTGCATGTATATGGGTAACCTCAGGCCTATGCCCACTCACTGGCATTTGTTCATGGATGGATACGTGCGCTGTGGGTTTGCCAATTGAGTTTTTGCTCAATTTAATATTTTCCCAATTTTCAATATTATTTTTATATAAAAAGTTAATTAATTTTGTATTTTGTAAATTATAAAATCATACATGACACTCATACATGTACGTGTGCACACACACACACACACATATGCTAATACTGGGTTGTGCCGAATGTGGTGTTTCCTAAAATGAAAGGTTCGTCGAAAACAAATGAACGATACTAGTAAGTCATTTCGATATCTGAAATATTGTTGGAATCTTCATTATGGAAAACAATTGATCTGTTTTGAATTTGTTTGTTCGGTTGCCTCTTGAGAGTGTACACACAAGCTGTGTTAAACTCAAGAGTTTTGTAAAGGGTTTTCCAACAAGAGGTTAGTTTGAATCACCGGGTATTTCGGCAGCTGTCGCTTTTGAAGCCTTTTAAAAATGAAACGATATACGCTTCAACAACGCATTGAAATTTTTAAAAATCACCACAAAAATGGTGAAAGTCTTGCAGTCACAGTTCGCAAAACTGAAACATTTTTGGGTCGTCGTGAAGCACTTTGTCAAACCGCCGTCCAGAAATTGGTGGACAAATTCATGCTATTGGGACAAGTTATTAATGTAAAGAATGAAAACCCGTGCAAGCCGCTCAAGAACAACTGAGAATATTGCTGCTGTAGCCCAAACTGTTGAAGAAAACCAGGGTTTGTCCATTCTTTCTCGTTCTTTGGAATTGGGCATTCCACAAACGTCATTACACCGTATTTTGCATAAAGACTTGGGTCTTAAGGCTTATAAAGTTCAGTTAACACAACAACTCAAGCTGGGCGATCATCAACAACGTCGTGTCTTTGCAGATGGGGTCCTTGAAATGCATGAAAATGATCCGGAATTCCATCGAAAAATCATCTTGACTGATGAGGTCCATTTCCACCTCGATGGCTACGTCAACAAGCCAAATTGTCGCATCTGGGGCTCGGAAAACCCAAGTGTTAATCGTGAGAAGCCTCTCCATCCTCAACGTGTGACTGTTTGGTGCGGTTTATGGTGCGGCGGGGTCATTTGACCTTAGTTTTCCAAAAATGAGGTTGGATCAACAGGATTGCGCAATCGAGAGATGATTAATAATTTTGGACAACGTTTACTTTCAACCAGACGGCGATACGTGCCACACAAGCAACGAAACCATTGCTCGTTTACGAGAAAAGTTTCCTGACCGCGTTATCTCTCGAAGAGGTGATCACAATTGGCCACCGAGATCTTGTGATTTAACACCTTGCGACTTCATCCTTTGGGGCCACGTGAAAGAAAAGGTCTACGCCAACAGTCCAGCGTCGATTCAAGACCTCAAAGATAGAATTCGTGAGGCTATCGAGGACATGGGGCAGCCACTGGTTATGTGATTTAGTTATGGAAAATTTCATGAAAAGGATATGGATATGGATACAGGAGTAAGCGTGATCGTGGTGGTCATTTGGCTGATGTTGTTGTTTGTCATTATTAACGGCATTCCGTCCGCTTTATTATGAAATAAACATCCGATCATTTATCTCAAAAAATTCTAGTTTTCTTTGAATACCAAAATAACACCACTTGTTGGAGAACCCAGTTTTCCTCATGCTGTCATCCTGCTGTATCGGATAGCCGTTTCTTTTCGCATTGCGAGAGTGTAAATCTATTTATCTGCATGTAGGAGATAAATAACGTTGTCGTTACACTCTATGTTGGATGTCGGTGTCCTTGTGTTTGCATAATCATTTGTGCATTTGCCATAAAATGTATCTGTTCTGAGGTTTCCCTCTGCCTATTATTGCAATAAAAATATCCGTCTAAATGTCCCAGGATACACGTGTGTGTGTGTGTGTGTGTGCAACGATGTTATATTCATTTTTATGAAAATGTTGATATTATAATAATAGCAATATGAATTTTTCAAATATAACACACACACACCCACACACAAAGTATTTCAAAGTACGTAGGCATGTGTGTGTGTATGGCTGGGTTTTGCCGTGGGAATACGTGTATACATTGATTTCATATTGAGTGTATACAAGTATCGGATCGTCGAATGGATATCCATTAGAGTGTGTGCTGGGCTGTGCGATGCAAAAATCTTTTTTAATCTAATTTCCATATTTTGTTAAAAATGTTTATTGTGATACATAACAAGTATTTTTATTTGCTAAATAAATTGGTACTAAACTCTTAGCATATGAACGAACGTACGGACAATATTACAATATTGAATTGCTTTCCCATCACACACACACACACACACACTAACGCACGTACCGAGATGCACTTCCTCCGGCTACCTATGCCAGCTGCAGTACGAACAACAAGAGCGTGTTCAATTAAGGCGTCTGTCGATTTGTGTCTGTAATCTGTAATATGGTTACAGATAACATGGCGGAGAATGGCGTTAGTCAACACTACAAGCGCGTTCATCTCAGTACTTTTATTTTTGTATACAACTGCAAATACTGATTTGTATTTATCTCCGCCAGCTAGCAACCACGGAGAACACACTGAGTAGCAAAATGGCTGATGCAACTAATGAGCAGCTACAGCTGCTGAACCGTATCGGCAGTGCTAACTAATCAGAGTTGTGCAATGTAGTGATGAAAAAACCCAATATTGTATAACTCGAGGGCATCCGTCAGTTGAAAACTCTGTGATTATTAAACCACTTGTAAGTTGTAATGCGCCTATGGCGCCCGTTAATTTGCTTGAGAAAGTATTTGTTACTTAATTTTAAAAATTTTGTAAAAAAAATTTTGAGAAAACTATTTTGTAAAAAAAAATTTCGAAAAAAAATAAAATTGGAAAAAAAAAAATTGTGGAAAAAAAATGTTTGGTGGAAAAAAAATTTTTAGTGGAAAAAAAAATTTTTTGCGGAAAAAAAAAAATTTTGTGGAAAATGTTTGTTGAAAAAAAAAAATTGGTGGAAAAAAACAATTTCGTTGAAAAAAAAATTTGTTGAAAAAAAAAAATTTGAAAAAAAAAATTTTTGTAAACAAAAAAAAATTTTTGGAAAAAAAAAATTTTGGGGAAAACACAATTTCTGTACAAAAAAAAAATATTATTTTTTTTATTATTATTATTTATAGAATTATTATAGAATGCCTATTTAAATTCCTACGTACTGCGTGACAGAGTCAGTGAATCAGTGTCGAGGGTAAATATATATTAAGATTCTCGGGATCGGCAACATTTCCAAGTATTCTTTTAATAACCTCACCCTTATGGATTGGTGAACAGATATCCCTTGGCGCAGTCATTGAACACAGACCGTGCCATGCCTTTCTAAGGGGTTTGCGGGGAAAATTCTATTGTACCTCTCATACAAATGTACCATTGCGTCCGATTTACATTCAATTCAGATGCTTAGAAATTCTACTAAAATTAACATTAGTCGCAAATTGTAATTGCTTCTAAATCGTTTGACTTTCAATCGAGATTAGTCGAGTTGAGGTCACGAAAATTAAACGCGATAACTTTCCCTTTGATGGGTCTGTACGTACGTATCGTTTAGATGTGGAATTGTTCGTTCATCGTTGTGGACATCGCCTGAATAGAGGAAATCGGAAACCAAAAATGCATTTGTAATTGTAACGGATGTACAAATGAATGTCTGTATTGTGTTTGAGAGTGTGTGTGTGTGTGTGTGTGTAATGTTATTTTTGCTAAATATGAAATCAGTGAAAGCTAACGATAACAAACCATGTATGGCAAAACAAAACAAATCTAGGCAGCAACAATGGCAAATGGACGGAGCGACAGGCAAGACAACATGTGAATACAAAAGGACAAATGTAGACACTATCAACAACAGCAACGCCTCCACCACCACCAACACCACCGACCGAGCGAGCGACCGACATTAATGCGATGATTACTGAGGAAATTTAATATGCAATTTTTCATTTGTAATGTAACTAAAATACATACCCCCATACATAAATATGCAAATTTATACACACTTATACGTAATGTGTGTGAATTTCGGTGTTTTATTTTATTTCTCTGGAAATTCGAAACAAAACAACAATTGAAAACTCTTTTGGAAATCTGTATTTTTATCAATAAATCAGTATTGTTCATATGGCAAACACACACACAGAGAGAGAGTGAGACAACGAAAGAGAGACACACACATGTAAAATAGTAGACAATAAATTTTACCTTTCATTATTCCTTAAATATAAATTTTCTCACCGAGAGCCAGAGAGAACGTGCAGTGAATGTGAGCCTCTGAGTCTCTGAGTGTGTGTGTGGGGTTTGCTCAATTTTTGTTTTTTCAACATTTACCAACCAATACAATGGCACAAAGCCTTTAAAACCGCAATAAATTTTCATATAACATTAAGTACTATACTTAAATATTTCAGCAGAGTGTAAATGCGAGTACGTATACGTATACATACTGTGTATGTATTTACACAAAAGTACATACATACCTTTCTACCTACACAGGAATATGTGTGTAACTCTTTCTCGTACATACCGCACTCTTGACTGTGACACTACAAGCAGTCGTACGTACATGTGTACATACATACATATGTATGTCGTATTAACTGTAATGAAAGTCGGTGTGTGTGTGTGTTTGTGCGCTCTTCCCGGTGTTATGTTGCTACTATAAGTGGCATAATAAATAGTTGTTGTTTTTAGTTACATCATAGCACATAAAACAATGAAAAATATCTACGTACAATTTAATGTCCATCCGACCATTACACAAAAACCCATACACACACACAGAGAGACACACACCGTGCAACAACATACACATTGTACGGGAAGAGGCCATTGTTGAGGTTCTCAACCATAGAAAAGACACTCGGATTAGAGTCATTGTACGTGTACAACAGCGGCTAACATTTGGTTTTTAACTAAATACAAAAAGGCTTCAGATAGAGAGAGAGAGAGAGAGAGAGAGGGGGGGGGGGGGTCGTCACACATTTCTTTAATTCTCATACCATTGTATGTTTAGCTCGAAAGTCTTTAGCAGACTTGCAAAGATCTATTGTATACATCTATTGTCCACTGAATGTATGAGAGTATTATTAACGTTCAATTTAATATTAATCATACGCTCTGAAGTTCATCTCCACAACTCTGTAGTGCGGAGTGATTTCATTTTGGGAATCTTCACTGTAGAAGGAACTGATTCAATTTAATATTAATAACTAGTAAGTTGTAATGCGAATATGGCGCCCGTTGAAAAATGAAAAAAAATTTTGTTGAAAAAAAAATTTTTTTGTGGAAAAAAAAAAAAATTTGTTGAAAAAAAAAAAAATTTGGGAAAAAAAATTTTGTAAAAAAAAAAATTTTTGTTGAAAAAAAAAATGGAAAAAAAAAATTTGGAAAAAAAAAATTTTGGTAAAAAAAAAAATTTGGGGAAAACACAATTTCTGTACAAAAAAAAAAAAAAATATTTTTTTATTATTATTATTTATAGAAAATTATAGAATGCCTATTTAAATTCCTACGTACTGCGTGACAGAGTCAGTGAATCAGTGTCGAGGGTAAATATATATTAAGAAAGAAGATATGCTCTGAATTTGATTAATGTTCATTAACTATTAATCATACGCACTAAGCTAGGTATACTCAACACTGGGTAACGATGTCTGGGTGATTTCCCTGTTAGCATTCCACATTTAGTTGAATACGATCGCAACTCGAAAAAGAGTTTCTTTGGTAGAGTGGAGTTTTGGCGGATCTCATAAGTTGGGTTGTTTTGGTTCATCACCACGTAAATGTTCACGCATTTCCACACATCGCTATCTGGTACAACGATACCCGATCTGTCAGACGTCATGTTAGGGAGTACACTGTAACCATACCCATCTTACCCTGTATCACACACGGACCTCGCGCTCCTTGTGTTTCTATGTGCCCGAATAGATATTTATTTTGTACCCTTGGCCACATTCGATAGCTCAGCATCAGCAATCACGCTGCTATGTCCTGCAGCCGTCTCTCTCTGCTTTGGCTTTCTACTTTCCCATATAAATATACATTTATCTGTGATGGGCAGTTATGTTGTTGTTGTTGCTGTTGTTGTTGTATTGAGATCCTGGAAATGAATCTGTTGCCCTGTGTAATACATTATGTTGGGCTTGTTCTACTCGATTACTCTGGCAATTTATTACAAAAGGAAACTTATCTACTCCACAAAAGGTAGTTACCCGTCGGCCGTAGACTGTTCATTGTAGCATTGGCTACTTTTTCTGTTGTTGTTGTTCTTGTTGTCTGTTTAACAAATGTTACAAACGTCATGTTACGCCTTACCACACACTCTCCACGGGTCGTACGGTGCAACATATTCTTTTTTTTTTTCTGTTTTTAAAACAAAACGTTTCATTTTCACCACTTACCGCAAATGCCACACTTCAATGGCACACTCAGGCACACACACCAACACATTCGTCCATACATATGCCACCGTTTAAGAAACAACGTGTAAAGACTATCAGCAGCAGGATCAGAAACCCACAAAAGCGAAGAGGAAAAAAAAAGTCCAACGCCAGGAAGGCGTTGACGAAAAACCGTATTGTGGAAAAAATTGATAATTGCGATGAGTGTGTCTGCACTTGAATCACACACATTGTTAACTCTCGTCGCCCATTACCGAGCAACCAAAATTTGACTCCATAATTTATCAAACCTTCTTTACACGTCGACGTCGGCTGCTGTTGCTGCTGATTCTGCTCCTGCCATGGACCGACCAAGAGGGATTGCGATTTCGTTCGTTTTTTTTTTCTCGTTTGGTTTATTTTCGCTGTTTTTTTTCCATATTCCTTGTGCGCTATCAAAATTTCGTCCTAATTGAATCCATTGTGTAGAGGAGGAGCACCAATCATGTACGTACATTGGAATGTGTGTGCACACTGC
Organism: Hydrotaea cyrtoneurina; assembly: GCA_958296145.1. Classification (NCBI taxonomy): domain Eukaryota; kingdom Metazoa; phylum Arthropoda; class Insecta; order Diptera; family Muscidae; genus Hydrotaea; species Hydrotaea cyrtoneurina. The sequence goes on along the minus strand of OY282516.1, from coordinate 75,508,165 downwards.
CACACAGTATTTGCCACAGGAGTGTATTGAACACAAATCTCTCATTATAAGAGAACATTCCGAACGGAAACCGCATCAACATTCACGTGTATTATGATGAATTTCGATTTGAAAACATGGACGAACTGGATGCGAATGGTGTTCAACTTAGTTGAGTCGACTCTGGTTGTGCCCTGTACCGGGAGGTAACATGGAAAGCACAACTTGTTGTTGTTTGTGTTTGAGGTCATCATCTGAAAGTATTTGTGATAAACGAGCACAGTTGAATCATTAAGATCTGCAACAGATGAGCCAACCGAATGTACATAAATATTTTGTCAAATATAAATCCTAAATACACTGTTTTACAATTTTCAGGATGATATGGATATTTGTTGTTTTTTTTTTAAATTAAAAAAATAAAATTGTAATTTTTTTTTAAAATATAAAAAAAATGTTATGTGGCCCTCAGACAATACAACTGGTTGTAAGATTTTACACTGGTTGTCACATTTTACATATGTATTTGTGTGTGATGTCAAAAAATTTTGTGTACCCAAGATTCCTTTTAAACAAGCTAAAGAAAATGTAGCTTCAAATGTAACTGCAAGCGCGATCCTAGACGAGGAAACATGGGAGGGTGAGTTACGAATGGCAAAAACCCAATTTAAGGGTTTTTGCCATGGCATCAACACCGGTGCATTGTCATAAAGGAAGATCAATTTGATCTTCGCCAAATGAGCTTAAGATTAAAGTGTTTAATCTTACTGAATACAATTCGTCAAAGATCGGTTTACCTACCTTCGAGAGAACTAATAGATCAGCGAAGATGTTGTTGGTTAGGCGACTTATCATACACATATTTTTGTTTGTCTGGCGGACCAACTAATGCACAATTGACCTAACGCTCCTTGGCGAGGCACTGTAGTTTTTTGTTGTTGTTGTTGTATACATACCCAAAGGTTTAATCTTCAATGACAACAAAAGGCCAGTGCTAATACTTTAGTTTATTAAATATTTAAAAAAAAAAGAACTAACTTTATTATGATTTGTCCAAAGAAAATAAATGAAAAAGAAGAGACAAACATAAACAGAGAATGAAAATCGCATGTTGGTTCCGGTTCCGGTTTTGGTTTTTGTTTTAGATTTTGAATATCTTGCTATAGGTTTTGTTGTTGTTTGTTTATTAAAAAGTAATAATAAATGTTTATAATTACTTTGTGTGTGCTGGCTGCTATTATTGTATTTTACTGCCATTTAAATATGCATAAGACTTGCAAGAGTTGGGAGTGGAGCAGAAGAAGATGAAAAAAGCCAACACGATTTTCTTTTTCTCCGCTATGTATTTTGCTATAAGGACAACATAAGCACAACAACGAAAACACAGAAACCAAAGCGATGTTCGTCTCTGGAGTAAAGGCAAACGAATCTAAGAAGAACATAAGGAAAAAAAAAGAGAATAAAGTTAAAAGTAGAATGAAATAAGTTCATTTGATATTCAAAAAGTTTTAATAAAACTAAAGAATGAAGTCAACATTCTTAATAGTTTTAACGCCATGTTGTCTTTTTCAGCATGGCACGCGGCACGCGCATCCATGCGTTTTGCTATGCGGACTCAGTGAAATGGTTGGCGGCCAGAAGGGCTACGGCGGCGGCGACGGCTGTTGGTTGGTTGCTTGGTGGTTGGTTGCTCTGATTCCATGTTATTTGAGAATGGTATGGTGATCACGATGACGTAAAGCCTTTGTGTAAATAGAATTAGTTGGTTACATGATTGTTGTAGCTGTAGTTGTTGTTGCTGTTGTGGCTGCTTGGGCTGATGTTGCTGATGATGATGCGGACTTGAGGACATACAATCGTCGTCGTCGTCGTCGTCATTTTGCCAGAGATTTCCGCACACACACGCCGCTTTGGCAGCCGCCTTAAAACAAACGATAGCTGTGGGGAAAAGTTGACACAGTCACACGTTGCACCACCGTTTCTAAATGTTCATATTTTAGGGCTCCCGCAATTAAATAGAGTTCTTCAAAGTTTTCACGATTGCGTTTCTCGTCGCAAAGTTTCTGCAAGTACTTGTACATGCGACCATACTGCTCATGGACATAAGCATGCCATAGAGAAAATTGTATTACCTGTTCAACAATGAAAGAAAGAAAAGATATGGCATGAATGCATTCCGAACAAGAACGGGGGGGGGGGGGTGACAAAAAAAAGAATATCAAACTCTATGAATAGATTCCAAATAAAGATTGTTAAAGCTGTAGCTGTAGCTGTGGGCGGGAGGAGGAGTCGGAGATTAGGACACAGCGAAGAGATGGGCGGCACAGGTTAAGTGCTGTCGGTGGGGGGGGGGGGGGGAAGATACAAGCGTATAGGAAAGCGGAGATTCAAAGCCATATAATAGAGTTTATTACCGTCATCAAATAAACACATTAAAAACTTTCACCTGTGCACTTTTTAATGCACTTTACACAATTTACAGTAAGTCGGTAAGTAGTGTATGTGTGCGTATGTATTTGTGTTTGTTCATCTGTCTCTCTTTCATTTGTAACGTTACGTGTCCGTGTCGGTGTCATTGTGTTGCCGGGCGACTTATGTACGAAGGATAATACGAGTACACTCCATTAGATGTATTTTGTGTACAGTACAGTGACAGAGTATGGGGAAGGGCTTCGTTTTTTTTTTAAGGCGGCCCACACCCACCATAACATCTTAGACTAAGATTTCTTTATTTTTTTTCGACAAAAATTAACTTTGAAAGCTCCATAAATAGGAATGTCTGGAAGTTAAGTCATGATTGGTAATCAATCAATTTCAGTAATTACAGTATATTTTTTGAAGGGTGAAGTAATGATTACGATTACGATTATGGTCACTTTCATGCGAATATTATGTGATTACATTAAAAATAATCCGGATTACCCGATATTACAAAAAAGTAATCAAATGGTAACAAAAGTAATCAATATTTTCAAAAAAAAAAAAAAAAAAAATGATTCTTTTTGATTACACAGAAAAAACATATTTTTGAAATCAATTACGAAGTTTGTATGGAATTCGTCAATTCAATTACTTTTTTAATTGATTTTCTTCCAATTACAAAAGTTGTGAATTCAATTACTCAAATTTTAAATAAGTAATTGATTTTTTACTATTTTTTACATTGATTTCGCCAAGAATTTCTAAGTTCAATTACAACATTAATTGATTTCCAAGCTTAATTTCAATTACGACAGTAATTGAACATTTTTGGACCGTATTTTTTTCTGTGTACTTTCAAATATTTGTCTGTACAACGTGCATAAATTTTGAAACAAATAACCTATTTTTTGTAGTCTCCAGTAATCCCGATTATTTTTAGATTCTTTGTAAACGTAATCAGAAATTACTCGACAGAGAATATTATATATCCATGGGACCGAGACGTCGACAGACTGTAGTTATGAACTTACAACTACGTGAGGAAGTACACATTGTACACAAGTACGCAAAGAAAGCGTTGTATGGACTTCTTTACCACAGCATGTGCAGTAGTTCAATCAGGCTGTGCCATGAGACATCGGATCTCGATAGCACTGGCATTTTGTGAGAACGTGTCCATCGCTTACGTGAAAGGTACAAAGAAAACTCCACGCATTTTGAAAAATTGGAAATTGAAAATGGAATTGTTCATTTTTTCACAGCACTTTTGTCACCACCCCCACTCTTTGGATGGCGTTTCCAGGGACCCAATCTGTCGGCACTGTACTGTATGTGGACAGTGAAGAATTTAAATCCTCCACTTTGGCCTTTTGCTTAGTACACACTGCGACGACATTCATACATACCTTGGCATCACTGGCATCCACAAATTTAATGACTTCACTGTATATATTATCGATATCGTCCGAGCGATCTTTAACATTGTTATCCAGAACACATAATTTTGCTACAGCAATGCCCTTTTTGCCCAAGGCTTCCAGTAGGTTCTTCCTTTGGTTATCCATTTGACTGCAAATTCAAGTGATGCGATTGGCAACGAACAGCACGGCACGGCAAGGCACAGCATAGAACGGGAACGGGAACGAGACCGAGAATGAAATAGAAGAGAAAAAGTGAATAAACCTCAAATAAATGAAATATTCAAATAAAGAGTGAGCGCTTTAGCGCGGTTAGAGTCAATTTAGTAGTTCATTATTTTCAAATAACGCTTTTTTTTATTACACGAAATGTTTGCTTGTGCCCCGGTGTGCGTGCGAGTGTGTGTGTGTGTTTGACTGTGGTTGGCTGTAAAGAATTGCTCTGCTGCATCACAAAACATTTAATTTTTTTTTTTTTTTTTTAATTGGCTAAATGGTTGCTGGTTAGTTAGAGTAGGTACCTACAGACACACAGACCTACAAAACAAACGTATGTAAGCAGCAAGCAGTGGCATGTACTTTGATTCTAGAGGGAAATTAGTGGAAGCACAACTGTGGTGATGGCGCCCCGGGTCAAAGGGGAACTCGGTTTAAGATTTTTAAGTGTTAAAGTTAGTTTTGCTCTGAATTTTCATGTAGCTGTTGGATTTATGGGTTTTATGGCCACATCTACACACACACACACACATACACACAAAGTACAACTTCTATGTAGAACATTTTAGGTATTTATTAAAAATTGATTGTAATTATCCGGCATTTAGTTCTCTCATCATCAGCATGTGCTTAGCGTACAGTCAACGTTTCGGCTTGTTAGGCAGAATTTATGACTATTTGGTTAACATTGCAACTGCAGTGACGCTGTGGGCAGCCGACAATTTCGGTTTCGACGAATTTCGGCCATAAAGTAAACTCTTCCGCCAGAGATGTTTAATAGAAATTACATTAAATTATGAGATATTTGGTAAAAAATATCTCATTCATGAGATGTCTTAAATTGAATAAACGAACTTGCAACATTTTCCCTTGCAAATGTTCACCTCAGCCTTTGATGTTGGTCTTACAACAGTATCAATTATCGACAATGTACCATTGCCACATTATTATTTATAAGTATTTGGCTTTATTGTATTTCGAATCACCGCTCATACTGTGTACGTCGTCCATATATTCCAATATCCGTTACCAATTATTATCCTTTGTGGACAAGGCATTGAGAGGAATACTTGTAACGAATTTCTTGTAACGAGTTTCTCGTATTAATTTGAACAAAACTGTTCTATTCTCTGCCAATACGAACATTATAAAGGAGCCAAGCGGTAATAGTAATGGTGGAATCATGAAGAGAGAAACTACAAAAATTATGATGTTTTCAAAGGAATTTTTTGGTGGAGTTAAAGGTTATAATAATGAGCGATATAAATCAAATAGCATAGGTCGTTCGAACAGTTCAAATTTAGTAAAATAATTCTACTCTTTAAAAAAATTAATTGTAATCTTTAACTTAATAATTATATAATTTATTTATTCGGCAATATTGAGAATTTACTTTTTTCTGTAAACAAAAACAAAACTGTCTACTCTAATAAAATTGCACACTTATATCGTCTATGTAGAACAAAAACTCATCATCTACATTTTCATAGTTTTGAGTTATAAGGTGTTTTATATAAAAGTTATCATTAAAAATCCATTATTTCGATAACAAATATTTTGAATATCACAATTTGTTAATTATTAAATACAACATTTTATCCACCAAAAATATCTGCATAAGTTGTATACTGTTATATCGACAAAAACCATAGGTAGATAATGATGTTGTCTTCACAAATTTTATCGCAAACCTGCAGTTAGTGAGTTATAAAAAAAAAATCTTAGTAAAAAAAAATAGATATGCGCATATCGATAAGCGCAAAAAATAAACAATGGAAAATTATGAAATAAAATGCAATAAACTCGTTTTTCGCAAAAGTGTAGTTGATAACTTTTTCTTCTACATAGACGATATATTTGAGGTGCCCGAGAATTCTGTGAAACCCCAAGTGGTGCTGCTGCTCTGTTCCTTGAAATTCTGCTAGCCAAATTTTGTATTTAATACGCAATATTAAATACTAGTAAGTTGTAATGCGCCAATGCGAAATATGATATGAAAAAAAAAATGTTGTTGAAAAAAAAAAAAATTTTTGTGGAAAAAAAAATTTTGTTAAAAAAAAAAATTTTTGTGGAAAAAAAAATATTGTTGAAAAAAAAATTTTTTCTTAAAAAAAAAAATTTTGTTGAAAAAAAAAATGTTAGTAAAAAAAAAATTTTGTGGAAAAAAAAATTTTGTTGAAAAAAAAACTAGTTGAAAAAAAAAAAAATTGGAAAAAAAATTTTGTAAAAAAAAAATTTGTAAAAAAAAATTTGGGGAAAACACAATTTTTGTACAAAAAAAAAATATTATTTTTTTATTATTATTATTTATAGAATCTTAATATATATTTACCCTCGACACTGATTCACTGACTCTGTCACGCAGTACGTAGGAATTTAAATTTTTTTTTTAAAAAATTTTTTTTTCAACAACATTTTTTTTTTACAAAATGTTTTTTCTAAATTTTTTTTTTCAACAAAATTTTTTTTTTAACAAAAATTTTGTTTTTTCATGAAAAAAATTTTTTTTTCAACAAATTTTTTTTTCCAAGAAAAAAATTTTTTCTTCAACAAAATTTTTTTTTTCAACAAAATTTTTTTTTTTTCACAACATTTTTTTTCCATATTTCAACGGGCGCCATAGGCGCATTACAACTTACTAGTAGAATTATAGAATGCCTATTTAAATTCCTACGTAGTACGTACTGCGTGACAGAGTCAGTGAATCAGTGTATCAGTGAATCAGTGTCGAGGGTATAAATATATATTAAAAAAAGAAAGATTGATTGATACTATGCTAGTAGAAATATAAAAAAAATATGTTTACATTTTCGGTAAAGCCACCGGGTGATCACCTTGTGGCAACGTAAAGTGAGAAAGGGTAGATTTCCGTAAAAACTGAACATTTTATATTTCTAAAAATCGATCGTCACTTGGTGAACTCCGTGTCTTGGTAGACCTCGAAAACTACAAAAATATATTTGTTGACAGTTAAACTCCTCTAGAAACGCATTAGCCGTTCGGAGCCGGCTTTAAACAGTTGGTCCCGGACAGTGAGTATACAAATTATATCGTAGCTGACTGATTCGAGAGAAGTTCCCCGTCTGTTCCTTCATGGAATGTTAAGGGAAATAAGTAAGTATTTGTTGACAGAGAAGTCGCTTGATGTTGTTGACGTGTTAAACAGAAACCTTCGGTAGATCTCCGAAACTTCTAAAACAATTGATCCGCCCGCAACTACTGAAACGATGCTCCCACATAAGTTACTTCGTAATCACCCAGTGTCAGTACAGGATGATATACAGGAAGTCCAACATGACCACCTCGATGAAACTCAGATAGTAGGGCTTACAATGAAGCCATGTATTTGGAAAAATCACATGTTGTTCAGCCAGTGTCAGCATACGATGAGCTACAGACTGTACAAAGTATAACTTGCGGTTTTCCGTATTACAATAGGACATTGTTTTGACATTGCTACGGATTTTTTACGTTTTGAACTTGGATTTTTTTCAGAGTTGACAGGCTTTAATACAAACTAAAAGCAAAAAAAAATATGTAAATTAAATTTTTGTTATAATATTTCGGAAATACAAGCAAAAAACTTTGTCCCCCCGAATTCACAAAAATTTTAAACTGCTTTACAAACTTCAGTATTGTTCAGTAAAATGTATGAAAATACAAAAAAAAATACAATAAATGTTTCTGTTTTAATTTTTTTTTATAAATATTTGTATTTTCTGCTCATTAAAAAGATTTTAAAATCATGATTTTCAAGTTTGTCGACGAAAGCCGTAGAGAATATTGCGGGGGTAGAAAAAGGACACCCATTAATAATTTGAGTTTTTTTTTGGAAATTTATTTTTCACTGCCCACATTTTGCTTTTCGACAATTTAACGAATCAAAAAGATTCATACATAAACGTCAAAAAAAAAACGCAAACGGAGTCGCAAGCAAAAAGTCAGCGCATTAATTCATATGGATTTTGAGAAAATCTAAGAGAATTAAAAAAAGTCCAGCCAAAAAGTCATCGTGTAAATTGGGTCTTAATGAGGCTTGACTTTTTTGAAATCTTCTTAAAGAGCCGAAAATACAAATATAAAATAGTTAAGCCAAAAAGTCATCGTGTAAATTGTGTCTTCATGATACCGGACTTTTTGAAATCTTCTTAAAGAGCCGAAAATACAAATATAAAATAGTTAAGCCAAAAAGTCATCGTGTAAATTGGGTCTTAATGAGGCCTGACTTTTTTGAAATCTTCTTAAAGAGCCGAAAATACAAACATAAACTAGTAGCCACTAATTCACAGTTATAACTGCTTAGCATCTACTTTAAAAACCCCACCAACATTTCCGTAAACTCAGTACAGTACTTTGTTTAATTGACATTTTCATCATATGGTCATGTCGAGTCTTTGCTAAGAAAATTCCTGAAAAATCAACCGAAAGAAATATGAACAAAGAAAGAAATATTGCACAACAGGTTTCCACTAAACATACGGCCATTTCGCAATCTTCTAGTATGTGTTAACCAACAGTTTGTGTTTCGCTCCAAGCAGAACCGAAACTGTCCACCTTTTGCTGTAAAATTTGAAATTTCCTTTGTCTCCCTAAAGTATTTGCGAAAAAAAATACGTTTTTCTTTCGAAAAGACTTTCAGGTTCGCCTTTCAACCATAAATGTTGCCGTCCTTAATGCACTGAGACAGCCTCTCAATGTCAAATGCTCTTGTCGAACATTTTTCACTAAGACTATCTGTGTGGCAGTCACTCAATGTACCTAACAAACCAGGACAGCCAAAGATTCAAAGTACCAATCCTTTTCAGGCCATACAAGTGTAGACACACACACACACAACGTTTTACTCGGATATTGAAATCATGACAATATTTTGCTTTTCACAAAGTGAAAGACACTTTGATTTAGATGTCTGCAGACAATAATACTATTCAATTTTCCCCCCGAATGCTGTGTCGCCGGCCGTTAACAATTTCAATGCATGAATATATAATTTTCCAATTTCCCTCCTTGGTCGATGCTACGAATTTCGTTTTATTTATTCAATGTTAAAAAGTTTGCAAGCGAGCACTTTTCACTTCAGCTCTCCTTTTACGGATAATTAGTGATGTCTTCTGCTTGTGCTTCTACTTGGACGACTACGTCTGCTTGTGTGTGTATTTAGTTCATTAAAGTGTTTAGAGTTAGTTAGTGGCCAATTTAGAGTCCATTGTGTGCAGTGGACAAATGATGATGACGACGATGATGACGATGTTGTACAAGAGCAGATGATGTTGTGTTTGTTACGTACTGAAGTGTTAGTGGCAATCGAAAGACATTTCTAATTATTTCTGTGTAAATAACAATGAGCGAGCGAGCAAGGTCTTTAAGGCTTAATACCTTCAAACTAGTCCAATTCCATGTACATTATGTTCGAGAAACATGACACATATTGGCAGCAGACACAGCCAGCGCCAGCAGAAGTTATCGTTCAAGATGAATGAGTACAATTGTGTGTTAAAGTCACTGAAAATATGTTCGGACGGACGGCGACGACACTATGTCGTGCAATATATTTAGCAATAATCACCAGCCCATTGCAATTTAAATTATGGCATTACAAATGTCATGCCTGCCTGTTGTCCCGTCTTGGCTGTCTGTCGGTCGGCCTGTCTGTCTGTCTGTCTGTCTGTTGGCTGCTTGCTAAGGAAAAGAGTTGAGTGGAGACCAAGCAAGAAGCGACCAATTTGTTTGTAGAAGATAACAATAGCATTGACGTATTTGTTTAATTTCATTTCACTTGTGTTAAACACCACCACAACAGACGACGCCACAGCAACAGCAACATCAGCAGCAGCAGCAGCCCAGCCAGTACTCAGGGCTCATGGCTGGCATGGCACATTCGCAAACTGGCACACATATCAAAAATATTAACAAGAGACCAACGAGCAAAACCACATGAACATTCAGGCACATACACAGACATACATATGTGTGGATGTACAAGTCCCAGGTCCTTGTATCCTTGAAGAGGTTAACATTACATTGAACATATACACACACACACTCGCACTCATACAGTTTCCAACCAAAACCATATGAATGAAGGTTAAATACTTTTGTGTAGACGACGCATACAACACTTTTTGCCCATTCAGCTTAGCCGCAGCATCCACAAGATGCTGCATAAAAAAGTACACGATTAGCACAGTAACACAAACACGAACTCTCTCTTCTTCTCTTTCTGTGTGCTGAACGAAACGTTAAGAGTACATTTACTCTTAGTGACACAGGATAGCGAGAGATTTACAAACATTTCACATGCTACAAAATGTTATAACACAAAATAATGAGCTCTCGCTCTATTTGAATGTTAGGGGGAAATGTTGCCGAACATTTTGCCCGAATATGTAAGGGAATCTAAGACCTGTAGCAGTTGTGAACTCAGAATTTAAAATAAAATTCAGTAATTAATTGAATTCCGTAGATCTTGACTAGATTTTTTTGATACACCTTTCATTGTATTGGCTCTTTCTTTATTTATGTTTCCATGATAAATTAAGTAATATTCGAACATACACGACTTTGATACCAGCCAAGAATCACAAGAGGACTACAGTGAAAAATCAAACAGCAATAAAATCTCGCCCATAGAAAAGAGCCAATAGAATGAAGGAATGAGTGTCGCCTCAGGGACGTCTATAAAACCGGGGACTTTATTTTGATTATAAACTCATAACACCGTGATTTTCATTTCATTTTGTGTTCTGCCAATGGCAAGAAACTTAACGTAAACAAGTTTTTGTGCTGTAGCAAACAGTTTGTATGTCAACATGCCCAATGTTATTGGCATGGATGTGATTTGCACATTAAAATGTTAATAACAGAAAATATAATTTCCGCCGTATGTTTGCAAATATTTTGTGTGTTAGTAGGTCTGTGCTGTTAATGGAGTTTTTCTTGCATAGTTTTAAGTTCTCTCTCACTCTATATATCTCTCTCAAAATGTTAAATAGAAGATAGAATATTGTGCAGCATGATAGCAAATATTGTATAGAGAACATTAATGTTACTGAGGTATGTTAATAATAGACAGAGAGAGATATGTTATCTCTTGCATTTTATGTTATGAAAAGCCCGCCTATTTAAATAATATAATTTCCTTCTACATAATCCCTTCATACAATAATCGAAATTTGTAAACATTTTCGATAATATTTTGAATTACCACAAATTCTATATTAACTACTTTTAAATATTTCTATAAGGCTTATTTTCTCATAATCAAATTTGGACCTGTTAAACAGATTTCTTCTGTCAATGTTTAACATAAGACTTGCATTCCATCTGTATCTCTAAATATGGAAAACTTTTCGCATGCAAACAAATAGTTTGTCAGTGTTAATAACAGAGTAAATGTTATGTCATGTTTCTCTCTCTCTCAAGTTAGAATGCATTTTCTGTCGCATGACTGAGTATTTAGTTTGCTATAAAACCAGAGAGATTGAGAGTAGAGCTAAAGAAAGAGGCCGAGAGTAGCGATAGAGAGAGGGAGAGCAAGTTATGGCATGTCTATATTACATAGATGTGGCGAGTGCCACAGCTACCGGCATATGTTTATTTAACAGACCGATTTAACAGTGACTACATTGGCGCCATAAATGAATTTAATTCAGTTTCTTCTCCTTACTCGTTGATTTTTTGTTGCTTGTGGCCAGGGGGCGCAAGGAGGACTTTCAATTTACACAGACGAGGTAACAAGAAATAAAAATATGATAATGTTAAGTTGTTTGCTTTGATTTTGTGTTTACTTATTGGACGGCGGTTGTTATTTTCTACTTTTTTTTTCTCGTTTAGCTCAGCCGTACGGGGTTTTTGTGCCCGTCGCTGGGGCTGCTGTTTTGCTATATTGCCAACTGAAGGAAGTTGTTGCAAGAAGGCGTGCTACGGGAAGAGAGACACGGAGAGAGATACAGAGGTGTAATTACATTTTACTTGTATCCACCATATTGGCGAAGGCGTAACGCGTATCTGCGTGTGTAAGGTTGTACGTATGTCGTACGAATGATTATGGGTTTATTTACCGTTAATGTGTTTACATTTCCTGTTTCCCATTCTGGCGCTTTGGTCGTGTCGGTCCGTCGGTCGGTATCTCTTATCGCAATTAAAATGATTGTAAATGCATGGGAGGACGGACAAGGAGGGCATTCATTGTTCATGCTAGCGACTACACCGCAAATAATTATTATTCCCTGTTCCATGTCCCATGTACATGACGACGATGGCGACGGCGATGAGATGGCAAACGTCCGCCCGTACGACACGACATTTATACACACACACAGACTTAAATATAAAATGCTCCTCCATATGGATGAGGAGCTGATTCGTTCGGTCATTGGGATGAAGGAAATTATATATGTAGATGGTAGAGGAGGGTATGAAACTTACGTTTTAATCTTTGCAGCATCAGGACGAGCATCGCATTTAATGCCATAGTACGCCAACAATGCATCTTTATCAGTATCCCTAATGACATTGTCCGCCAACAAAACAATGCGTTCGAGAGCATTGCGCAATTTTTGATTATCCTCCTTTTGTTTATCGTCAATGGCTGTGCCAGAGCCAGTAGCACCAACGCCGCCGCCGCCACCACCACCACCAGACGATGAATCCTCGGCTGTTGTTGTTGCTTCTGCTGTTGCATTGCCATCATCATTGGTGCTGTGTTTGCTGTTTGCATTTAATGACTTGGCGAATGTAAACGGATATTGTGCCTTCAATTCAGATGATGATTCAATGTTCTGTATGAGGAGTAAATGAGCAGCCAAATGTTTGGGATGTCCAGCAATTATGTCCTCGTAGATTTTTTCAGCCTTTTCAAGTTCTGCATGACAAAGAAAGAAAATGAGCAAGGAAAAATGCAAAATGAAAAAAAAGGCGAGCAGCAACGTCATAAACAAACAAACAAACAGTCCGACAAACAGAAAGGGAGAAAACAAAAGATGAAAACCAACTTTCATCGTCGTTGGCGGCATTTAAGTTGAGTTTCCGCGAATATCTTGTGAAATTATGTGGAATAAACCAAATTACAGGCCGTTACAGGGGAGGGGGGTGTGGACTGCGACTGCCTATTCAAGCGGAATGAGATTAAAAATAACCAAAACCGCGAAAATAACAAACAAACAAAAAAAAGAAAAACAAAAGAAACACAAAAAAAAACGAATAATAATAATACGATTTTAATTAAGTTGGCGCTGAGCGCGTAGGATTGTTGTTTCAATTGAATTCTGTGGGAGTAGTGGTGATGACACTGCACTGCCATCCAGAGCCCCACCACACCACCGCACCCCATCTCAGTTGTGCGCGGTGGCCTCGCAGTGTAAAATGAATATGAAGAGGCTTTAATGAGGCTTAAAGTTAAGCCTTAAATGCTAATTTTCAATCTTAAGTTGCGAACATAAAATGGCGCGAGATATGTAGTCTTTACGGGCATGGATGTCAATCGAGATATAAATCCTCCAACATTTCGAAGCAACAGATCATAACCGTGGATCGAATCGAATCGTAAAACTTGACGAAATCAAGGAGCAGGCCAGGAGATGGTAACAACTGTGGGACCAAACTTCTTAAGGGGAAAACTTAATTAAGAAAAATTATTCTTAAGGCCGTCTATGATTTTAAGTGACTGGTGTTGAACACAACACAGAGGGACCGAAGACCTCCAGGATAGCATGACACTTTTTCGCGTGGTCGATGTTGGGCAAACCCCAGAAAAGACAGCAAGTAACCCCGACCGAAGATCGTCTGTATACGATGTATTTCTTTCGCTTAACAGATGTAGGTCATAAATTATGACTCATAATACACCAGAAGAGCAAAAGATTTTTAAGATATAAAGACTTTTGAATATTCGGTGTTGGCAATAACGCAGAGAAGAAACATTTGAAGGCTCTTTAACCACTAACACCGTCTAAAGACAGTCATCGCTAACTGCAATTTCTAATGGTCAAAGGGTTTGATTTCAGTGGTTAAAGGGTTAACTCGAGTTGGTCGTAATACACCAGAGGAGAAATACCGGTGTTAGACATAACTCTGAGGAAAACCACTGGAGTGATCTATTTCGGTGGACCAAACCTCCTACTTGGATGCTTAGACGCTGTTGGTTGACACTCTCTAGAGGTGAAATCACAGGTAAAGCAGATCGAGTTCATGGATTGTCCAGAATATATTGTTGATGTTGTTAGAAAACCTTCTCTGAGCTTCTCAGTTTATTTGGGGTAGACTTTATTCTTGGAAGATACTCCTTGGGACGATTTAGAGACGAGTTTCTCTATAATTGCATAGTCGGAATAAGCATTTAATTGATAACGTCAACCTTTCAGATTTTCTAATTAGACAATGAAAAGTTTTTTCTCAGCCAAATGTTTTAATGGTATACAGAATTTAGGGGGTTTCTCTATATATTACGTTACGAATTACGTTCTTCTCCAGAAATCCTCACCCTAGGATTTTCTAATTGATACGAGCAGTGTTTTTTTTTTAAGTAGAAAAACAGTATTCAATTGTTTATGCTAGCGTTTTTGTATGGAAACGTTTTTATAGACTGGCCGGAATAGTTTTTCCTTAGAAATCCCTAAGATTATCGGATTAATAGAAGGCAATACGAAAAAAGATTTCCCTTATTTAGAATAAACATTTTTTCATCCACTGCCTAAGGTTTTTCATTCCGGAAAGTCTTCTCTGAAGGGTACAATCACTAAAAGTGTTTCTATTGATGAAAAAAAACGTCATCCTAACGCTTGTTGCATTGGCCATCTGTAATGCCATTGCATACTCACCACATTTCGTTAACATGGAACACTGGAAATCTCGCAGGGCCTCAGCGTACTCATCGGTCGATGATTTGGCTTTCTTGGGTGAGCCCTGTGACGAATCGCCACTATTGGAGAGGACGGGTGAGGGACCACCGGTGCCGGTGGTAGCACTACCTGTAGCCAACGTTGACGTTTTCGTTTTGGAATTACCAGAAGTGGAATTGGCTGGGCTGGTGGTGCTGCTGCCGCTGCTGCTGCCAGCTGAGCTGCCATTGGCACCACCGTTCTTTTTGCCCGCATCCGGTGGATTCATTATGTAGGTGAACTCCTGTATGTCGATTTTACGTCCCATATCATCCTTGGCCAGGTTGATGTTGCCGCCCAGCCATGCGGCATTGGGTGGCAGACTGGCTTTGGCCAACTTCTCCTGTTGCAATGGTGCAACGTAAACGATTTTCGGGCAATCCTGTTTGACGGTGCAGTAATTGAACTTGCGACCGGCTATAACACACTGATTGTATTGATCGTAAACCTCCATGTTTACGCTATTGGGCAGCTTGAATAAGGCAACCATGTTGGCTTCATTGATTTTCTCCAGCACGTCACGTTTCTCATGGCGTATCTGCAGACGTATGCAATATTCGCCTTTGTCCAATTTCGTATAGAATGTATGCGAATTAGCATCACCGCAGGCCACCATATGCTTGTTGGCGTCGAAAATCATCCACAGCTGCGACTCAAACTCCGACTCGTAGAAGACCCCATTGAAGATGGGCGCATAGATGGCCACCTCCATCGGTTTGGCCACATTCAGCGCGTACGTCAAAATGTTCTGATAGATTTGCCTGCCCTCCGGTATGACATCACGTGTGGCACTCAGCGGCGATATCTTGGCTTCGGTGGGCTTTAGCACAACGGCAGCCGTTTTCAATTGCACCGCCGGCTGCAATTCCTCACTGACCAATGAGGCAATTTCCATGCGGTGGCCACCACGAGCGGCATGCATGACATCTGTATTTGAATTAGAGGAGAGAGATTGAAAAGATGCAAAGATTATTGGCGGTGCTAAATACATAGGGCATGCATGTGTGTGCATGTGATTTAATGCTAAAGGATTTTCATGATTTGCATTTCATTGCACGGGGACTGGGACTGGGTCTGGGAAGGGGAATGGGCTTACAGCGGCATGTAAAAGCTAAAAAACAAAATCAGCTTTAAAATGCATAAATCATTGTATGAGCAGCGAGGAGCATTTTATATATGAGTACTTTTTTTTTGCTGTTGGTTTTTGTTCGGTCGGTCGGCGTTATCACGATTCTCGCTGTGTTTTTTTGTTGTTGTTGTTGTTGGTCGTTCTTGATGTTTGTGGTTGTTGTTCTTGCTATACTTGTGTTATCCCAACTATTTGTTCGCTCTCCTTTCTATGCCCAGCTAACCTATCCTACTATCGTCCAGGCTGCCACTACTACTGGTTTCGCGCTGGGACAATTTAATGCCACCGCACTCGTACTACTCGCCGCCCTTAGTTGTATTTTTATGATGTTTTTATGTTTTTTAAAGGATTTTTTTTTTTTTTTTTGGATGAGTCTGTGTGCCTTTTCCCCCCCTCCCCAAAATTTTATCTTTTGCATCATCAGAGTTAAGCACAGAAACACAATCACAAAGACACACACACACTCACCCATACATACATGTAAATGTGTGCAGTTGGAGCATACGATTGTGTTATAGAACTGTAACTACAACACACCACTAGAATCGGTGTAACCGCGACCAGGGCGAACGAGAAACGGGTCAGTATTACTCTAACAACTTTTGAAATTTCGCACGATGCCACCATAAAAAAAAAAAACAGGGCCAAACTATCGCTTCATATCAAATAACATGTAAAAAAAAATGGCTAACAACAATCTCACACACGATTTGTAATTTGAACATTTCCATGTCGTCCTTCCCATGTTCTGCAGCCGCCAAAAACTTTCCGCGTACACGGCTACGGTGCTTTACCCGGTAATGATGGCGGATAGTCCGAAATTGAGTATTAGCATTGAGTATTAGAGTGTTCCAACAGTCGCATTGGGACAACGTGGTTGAGTGGATGTTCCACAGAGGCCAGAGGAGTGTGGACTGCGCATTCACATCTTTACAGCCATCGTAATTTTTAGATTATTTTATTATTCTGGAAACCAAAAAATAGGACTTGAAAATCAAATTCAATGATTTGCTTGCTGGCACTTTCTAGCTAGTTTTCAGGTTTTCTCGAAGGTTGAAACAAAATAAATCATGTTGCATACTTTTTGGCGATGGGACAATCTTAAATATGAATTGATTCAATAGAGCTGTTCGCAGTTTCCATACAGTGGCTAGCGTGCTGGCCTATCAGCGTGGAGGTTGTGGGTTCGATTTCCACCAGAGGCTGCAAAAATCTAGCCATATGGTCTGTGTCACCTGGTTTACCCTTGGACCCAAAAATTAGAATATAAATTTACTTTGTATTGTAATTAAATAAAAATGAAAAAAAAAATTAAATCATGAGAAGAAAACAAAATGCCAAATGTTATACTTTTTTCTAATGCGCGCATCTGCTACCCTTGCTACCCTGCTCCTGTATGTGTTCAATGAAATTATAATATTTAAAATCGTTTTTTTGTAGGTATCCTAACGAAGATAATGCTGCATACTTTCAGGCAGTACCGATAGGATAATGAACTAATCCAATAAACCTTTTTCTAAAATACTTTCTTCGAAAGAACTGATGGATAACATTCACAATATTTAAATCCGGAAAAGAAAACATAAAATATGAAATTAAATATTGAAATTTCTTATGTGAGTATGTGTGGTGTGTTTGCATACTTTTAGGCACTGTAGATAAGCAAATCGTAAATAGGAATTTTTGCAATAAAGCTTTTCCCATTCGGAAGAACTGTTGGAGAACATTATTTTGCATACTTTTAGGCATTTCAGATAAGAAACTCCTAATAAATGTCATTTATTTATTGTTATGAGATTTTAGTTTTACACAAAATAAGTATAAATTACTGAGGCCATCATATACAAACTTGATTAAGATCGGCCAACCCAAATCTCATGATTGTAGTAGTTTTGCATTGGCAAATTGTCATCTTGAATGCCCAGAGGAACTGGATTATTCTGTGATGTGATAGTTTACCTGAAAGTGAGAGCTGTCACTCTGTTTGTAGTTGAGGCATTCAATGTATTAATCTACCGACCTAGTCTGTTTCAGCCGGAATACTCCTGACTCTAATCCGGCTGACGCGGTTTAGAGACAATTTGTTGTTCCGCCGTTCTGTTCGTATGTGGAATACACTTTCAGCAAGCTGAGGCTTTCTCAAATTCAAACAAACTGTGCTCCCTCTTTCTTCCCTTTCCAATACTCTTACTTCCTATCCTTACTTCCTGGGGGTGCATCCTCTGGCATCCCAGGCTATTCAATGCGTATCGTTAGCTTTCACAAATGTCTCAATTTAAGTGAAACCGAAGTTTATTTTAAAATATCGGTAACTTCTCCACTAATGGCATAATGCCCATGGTGACTACTGTAGTTGTGCGCGTGGGTGTGTGTGTGTAGGTGTATTTGTGTACATATGAGTAATGTTATAACTGCACCCTTGTTGGCGCGTTGCTGGCCACGCTAACGACGTTAGGACGAGTATGTTAAGCGCAAGCATATGATTTACAGAGCCGACATACGTACATACGTACATCCGTACACATACACTAGCACTAGCATAGATAAGAATTGAAACCTGACTTTATCTGGCGATAAAAAGAGGGAAAACCGGCGGGAAAGGAAATAAGCTGATTTTTCCAATTTATCTGCATATTGCTGCTACAGAAATGCAGCAAAATCGAATTAAAGTTCAACGGCAATGGGGGGGAATACCGTTGACTGTCCTCCTCCAGAGGGTGGTGAAAGTGGCACACATTTTATAAATTATTAAAGTAAAGATCAATGCAACACCTAAGGTACATCTCCATTGGGTGGTAGTCCAGGCGGCCCATTTGGGCGAATGACCAATAAATTGCATTGTTAACTTTGAAGTTTAAAGTCCTTTTGTGTGCGCAAGTTATGATGATGACTTAACAAATGTTTCAACTATCCCATAAGCTCCGACTGGCCTAGTTCTTTTTTTCTGCTCCTGTTGTTGTTGTTATCTTCTGGAGCAGAAGAGAGCTGCTCCCCATTTCGTTATGAATGTATGCACACAACAAAGCTTATGTGAGCAGATTTTGGTTTGGGCGATGATGCCTTCTTTTATTTCATGTTCCTGTTTTTTTTGCTGTTGTTTTTTATTTTTCACAAAAAAAAATCAGAATCGTGTTCTATATGAAAATTACTTATTTGTTGTTCTATTTTTTGTTTCTGCATAACTTTGTTTATGTTGGGGAAAAACTAACTACAGAGTAGTAGTGTGTAGTTGGAAAACAAAGTTTGTTTTGCTCTCGGTCTGTAATAGTCGAGTTAGAGTGTCTGGCTGGAATAACAAGGATGTATGCATCATGTACCATTTGCAAATGCAGACTGTACATGCATGCAGCTCGTGCCGTACACACACACAATGGGTATTTTGTGTTGGTCCTACAACAGGAGGCCAAAAGACTGCCTGCAGCCCCAATAACGATTACCACGTTCCAAAAGGTAGACCGCTATTACTTTTAATTTGTGTTGGCATTTAGCATTATCCCCGTCTGTCCGTCTGCCCGTTTCAGATGCGCCCTGGAAAAGGGCAACGTTTGGCCAGAAAACAATGTAAATTGAATTAAATCGAAATGTCGTGTAACAATTTCGCTAAACAAGAACGAATGTCGTCATTTATGAAGAAATCCCCAACACCTCGAACATAAACTGGCAAACAATTTTGGGCACTAAAGAAGCTGGCTTGAAGGGGAGACAAAAGCGTACGAAATCATAACATCCAATTAGACAGCTTATCACATTTATCAGAAAAATGCTTTTCTCGGAAGGATAACAACAAGTAGGCAAACCGTTTCATTAAAATCGTGATAATGTAAAAAATTAAAAACAAAAATGTGTACTTTTAGGCAGAAAGTAGATAATGAAGTCATGAATGTGAATTAATCCAATAAGGCTTTTCACAGAACTTGGGGAGAATATTTAAAAATTTTTTTTAAACCATGATGAGAAAATGTAAGCAATTCAATGAAATACAAAACATGTCGCTCATTTACTTCAATAGTGTCACAATTCAAAATTCCCTTTTTATTTTGTTGCTCAAGAAAGATCTGTAAATCTCCTATACAAGTTGACTTTTGTTCTACGTATATTTTAAATGTCAGGACTCTACTTTATTCGGGAAACCCATGATTTGTTCCCTAAATGTGATAAGTAAGTAAGACAACTTAAAACGGCTCTCCTGAGTCTGACTATTTAAGTGCATGAGCGATATGTATTTTGAGTGTTTGCTAAAAGCACATGTTGCATACTTTTAGGCATTTCCGATAAGAAAATCGTAAATGAAAGGTGTTTTTTTAGATATGTGGTTTTCAAGAAGAAATAAAACACATATAGTTTAATGTTATGGACAAGACTTTATCTTTATTATAAAGATAAGGATTTGCCATTTTGTTTTGAACATGATTTCGGGCTGACTCGAATAAAATCCAGCCGATAGACCCAATGTTTTATCATTGTTTGCCGTATATCAGCTATAAAGCACCGAATATTCTCTTACAAGGCGTCGATCGTGTCGGGCTTATCTGCGTAGACAAGCGACTTCACATAACACCACACAAAAATAGTACAGCGATGTTATATCGCACGATCTTGGAGGGCACGACGCAAGATAATGCGCCACCCAAAGTTTATTTCAATAAATTTATTGTTTCGATGGTTGTATGTCTGTATGTAGCGCCGTCTTGTTGGAACCAAAGATCGGCCTCATCAACATCCTCTCATTAAGGCACGAAAAAATCATTAATCATGGATCTACAGCGTTCCCCATTGACGTGTAGCATTTTTGGAGAATTATGGACCACTGATTCCCTCAAATGATCCCAAACGGTGTCTTTTTGAGGATGTAACGTCTCAACAATGGCTTGCAGATTTTCATTCATGAAAAATGCTCCAAAAAAAAGTTGACAAATTAACCGAATATTTTTAAAACAGAAGTGAATCATAAACCGTGCGCGTCCGCGAATTTTTTTTTATAATTTTGTTTCCTTAGTTTGGTAGAGAATATGTTGCATACTTATCGGCATTGTTGAACAGAAAGTTGTAAATGTGAATTAATTCAATAAACCTTTTTCCCATTCTTTCCCCTTTTAAATGGTCGAAGCAATGGTCGAACGGATGGAGACAATTCAAAATATTCAATTAAATAAATTACCTATTTTTTTTTGTATATTTGCTAAAAAATATTACCCATACTATATAATGCAGCAAATATGATATCTATAATATAAATTAAATCAATAAGAAAGCTCCCCTTTTTCAAGCAACATTCACAATAGCAAAGTAATACAGAAACCTTATTTGAGTTGTGGAGATAAAACATAAACAATTTTATGAGATGAAAAATTTCATATTATTGTGTATCTTTTCGGCATTCCAATTTACAGAAAACCGTAAGCTTGAATTAATCTCATAACATCTTTATCATTTGCCACACATTCTTCGGAAGAATTGATGGAAAACATGAGCCGTTAAGAATATGTTGCATACTTTTAGGCATTGTAGCTAAGAAAATCTTCAATATGAAGCACGAACGTTACTAAGCGTTTACAATATAATCATTATCCTCAAGGACATTTATAAAATGTTACAATTTGATGTCAAACAACATATGTCTGAAAACCAGAATTGAATGAATGATTTGTAACCAGCGAACAAATTCGTTTTATGGAAACAGCCATTAAATTAAATTTTAAATTAAAACTAGTGTTCGTTAACATATTTGGAGGAAGAAAAAAGTTGTGGTGTCCTAAATAGTTTCAACTTATCACTACTTATCTCATTTGAAAAATATGTAGTAACGTTTTTAACAGGATATTAATTTCCCGTTTTTAAGGAGATTTTAACAAAGGCTTGGAAAGTGCTTTTAATTTATTCTACTGTTATTTTTCAAACTACAGGATTAAACTGGCTTTAGCTCCGAACTCTTGAATCCAATGAAAATGTTAAATTAAGTAATGACATTTCATATTTTGTGTGTGTTTTTTGTGTGCATACTTTTAGGCATTTCATAAGTAAATTGTTTTTCAGTTCATCCGGGCTGGGCCATACCTTGCATAACCTCCGCCATTGATTGCTTGGCCATTGTATAATAGGCGGCACACACCCAGCACATTTTTTTTTTTTTTTTTTTTTGGTGTTGACAAAAGTATTCTGTATGTTGGTTTGTTTGTTGTTATTGATCAGCTTTTGCATTTAACATTGTTAAGAGTTTCTGTCACTCGCATTCATGCTAATTTGATCAGGCTTTGCTGTTGTGAAATAAAAATGCTGGGTCAGCGATAACAGACCAACGACGAAATGAGAAGTGGAGTTCATCGATGGTCGGTTTTTTGTTTTTTTTTTGTGGAAGAAGGGTAAAAACGTTGTTGTATTTGACCAGGTCGTGTCTTGACCCAAGTCTACGGTATAACAGATGAGTGTAGGGTATAATGTAGACGGCCAAGTCCCACCGTTTTTTTCTCTCTCTAGATATTGTATTGCGTGTATGCTAAATTGCATACAATAGCAAATTCAATAGAGTGAAAGCTCCCGCAGGAGGGAATTTCCATTCGTTTTTCTATTCATCAAACTATGACGCGAGCGGACAACTAACGTGATCCCATGAAACACATTCTGGACAAAGCCAGCGGATAGATGAGCTGACGGTGTCATTCGACTAAATTTGAGATTCTTTCGATTGAGTATAACTCAATTGTAATAGAGCTCACTGATTTCACCATCAGTTGTAACCTTGTCCCGTATCTGGCAGATGATGAACAGCATCTGCCTGCAGTATGTAGGATATTTGATGGCAGTACTTGGCCGCCTTTTCATAAAATCATGCGGGAGTTTTTCGTTTTTCTTTTTGTTTGTTTTTGGTATTCATAAATATTTATGTGTTGCAATAATTTGCGGCCCGGCTGGTTGGAAGTTTAATTTCTCATATTTTGTTAGAATAGTTTCATTTTTTTTTAATAGATTGCATTTAAAGTTGATTTCCTGTTGTCACAAATGTTATATGGGTTATGATACTGCTGAATTCATGCATGCGGCACAAGGCAGTGGCGTGGCATCATGACGTTGCAGATCTTAAATGACTGAAAATTATAATTTAAATTTCTGTAACAGTTGGAATAGTCGGTGGATGGAGTGTCATTTACTATTATTTTCTAGGCAATAATTGGGTTTCATAACAACGATTTCAGACAAATATGTGAACGTAGTCATAATAATGTTGACAAATAGCAGACAAGACCTCTGCAAACTACAGATGTAACTGGATAATTGGTCCAGCTTCGTCATGTGCCTAAGGTAGTCTACCTTCCACAAATAAAATACCATCTGCAATCTTTTGAGGTCGATGACCAAATGAAAATTACTTGTACATCTGCAAACTCTAGATGTCTATCGTAGCAACTGCGTGTCTCGTTCGTAGGAAACGTTATGGCTGCCCACTACTCGATGAACCAGGTTCAACGGATTGAACCTGGACCCTATTTGATTGATAAACACACAAACACAATATTTTCATTGCTTTTGGTAGTGTCTAATTCTGCGAGAATCTGACCATCTCTCAATTTCAGATTGAGCAACACAGCGTTCCCCGAACCAGTTGCGGTCATACTTTTAATTAGGAAATTCCACACTTTTTTCTCAATTTATCAGGACTTTAAAGAGATTTCAATGGACAATTTACAGAGCCACTGTAAAATACTGTGAAAATATCATTTCATTAAGCCAGTTATAGGTTTTTATTAAGGGCGGTTATTTTCAACTAGTAAGTTGTAATGCGCCTATGGCGCCCGTTGAAATATGGAAAAAAAAATTTGTTGAAAAAAAAATGTTGTTGAAAAAAAAAAATTTTTCTCGGAAAAAAAAATTTGTTGTTGAAAAAAAATTTTTTTTTTGAAAAAAAAATTTTGTTGAAATAAAAAATTTTTGTGGAAAAAAAAAAAATTTTGTTGAAAAAAACATTTTTGTTTTCAAAAAAAACATTTTTGTTTTCAAGAAAAAAATTTTGTTGAAAAAAAAAAAATTAGAAAAAAAAATCCTGTTGAAAAAAAAATTTTGTAAAAAAAAAAATTTTTGTACAAAAAAAAAAATTTAAAAAAAAAAATTGGGGAAAACACAATTTCTGTACAAAAAAAAAATATTATTTTTTTTATTATTATTATTTATAGAAAATTATAGAATGCCTATTTCAATTCCTACGTACTGCGTGACAGAGTCAGTGAATCAGTGTATCAGTGTCGAGGGTAAATATATATTAAGAAGAAGATTGGCTGGTCGTATTTATTTCTGAACCAATAACATATGTACCAAATCTCAGCTCTATTAGCTAGGGAGAGATATGAGCTAATATGGGAGGTGGCCTATGACAATTCCCCCGGGGACAGTAATGTCCAGTGTTATCCAAGAAGAGATCTTATTTTAGTATTCCAAGAATGACATTTTTTGAGATAAATGATCGGATGTTTATTTCATAATAAAGAGGAAGGTATGCCGTTAATAATAAAAAAAAAAAAAAACATCAGCCAACGGGCCACCACGACCACATTTGCAGGACCATATCTTTTTCATGAAAGTTTCCATACCTAAATCGCAAAGCGGCTGCCCTATGTCCTCGGTAGCCTGACGAATTCTATAATTGAGGTCTTGAATCGACGCTGGACTATTGGCGTAGACCTTATCTTTCACGTGTCCCCAAAGGAAGAAGTCGCAAGGTGTTAAATCACAAGATCTCGGTGGTCAATTGTGATCACCTCTTCGAGAGATAACACGGTCCGTAAACTTTTCCCGTAAAAGAGCAATGGTTTCGTTGCTTGTGTGGCACGTAGCGCCATCTTGTTGAAAGTAAACATTGTCCAGATCAATATCATCCAAAATTATTAACCATCTCTCGATTGCGCAATCCTGTTGATCCAACCAAAACTAAGGTCCAATGACTCCGTCGGACCATAAACCGCACCAAACAGTCACACATTGAGGATGGAGAGGCTTCTCAACAATAACTCTTGGGTCTTCCGAGCCCCAGCTGCGACAATTTTGCTTGTTGACGTAGCCACCGAGGTGGAAATGGGCCTCATCAGTCCAGATGATTTTTCGAAGGAATTCCGGATCACTTTCATGCATTTCAAGGACCCAATCGGCAAAGACACGACGTTGTTGCACAAACATAAATGTTTATTTGCGTATGCAAACTTTAACTATACAAATTCGGAAAGTGCAGCTCGAAAACGTGTTCTATTAGAATATGAGCTCGTATGTAAATTCAAACAAAAACACACACACATTTCCATATCTCTGTCTGAACACGGCATCCTCCTCTTCCACCATCCTCCTCTCGCCAACTATTGTCTATTTAAATAAGTGTGGGAACAACGTACTAGCGCACACAAACACACAGAGATATGTATAATAAATAGAAATATTCAATTTAAAATTCATGAATAAATGGTTATGTTGATTTTTAATTTCTTTGTTTTTAATACGTGTTTCGTTTTGTCTGTATTTCTATTCTTTTTTTATTTGTCGGTTTGTTTCAGTTGGATGTTCCCCTTTTTTTCTCTTCAGTATGATGCTGAAATGGTTGGTCCTTTTCAGTTTACATTTAGTCTCGAAAATGAACATGAAGTAAACGAACGAACGAACGAATAAATACAAAAAAGGCAACTACGGCCATAAAAATGAAATGCATTTTTTCCAAGTTGTTAACTCAAAAAACCCCGAAAAACAAAATATATATAAAAAAAAATACATTACTCTGGAAACAAACCACACGAGTGTGTGTGAATATTCGTATGCATGAGTGTGTGTGTGTGTGTGTGAATGCTGACCATGGAATACTTGATATGCACATCCAGGTGCTGTATGCAAATATTGGTTAACACCACCGACACCGCCACCGCCACCATCACCTTCCACCTACACATGAACAAAGTTGTTAGAGAGCAAATGGCTCTAAACAAAGCAAGCCAGCCAGCGAGCGAGCGAGCGAGCGAACAAATGTGTGAATGTGTTAAAAATAACAACTGTCCGCGTTTAAACAAAACACTTTCATTATTTATTTATGGATGGAAAACATTCACCAAAATAAACTCCCCCGTAACAAACAGTGAATGTGCAAAAACACACATGCACCATGACAAAGGTTAAATGCAACATGGAACGGAATGATCTAATTTGAAATATTGCACTTTCTTTAAATTTGATTCCTTTCAATTTTTCATGGATCACAGCATAATACAATCATGGGGTTATTTTCAATGCTCATGCATTTTACTGAATATACCTTCACACCGACACTCACACACACACACACACACACTGAGACACACAATATTGCTACAGTGTTGGGCCACAAAATTGTTGTAGATTTTAGATGAGAAAAAACGGTGAAAGTATGGGAAAATATGTATTTACTAGTAAGTTGTAATGCGCCTATGGCGCCCGTTAATTTGCTTGAGAAAGTATTTGTTACTTAATTTTAAAAATTTTGTAAAAAATATTTTGAGAAAACTATTTTGTAAAAAAAAATTTAGAAAAAAAATAAAATTTGTGCAAAAAAAATTGTTGCTGAAAAAAAAAATTTTTGTGGAAAAAAAAATTTATGTTGAAAAAAAAAATTTTGTTGAAAAAAAAAATTTTTGTGGAAAAAAAAAAATTTTGTTGAAAAAAAAATTTTTGTTGAAAAAAAATGTTTGCTGAAAAAAAAATTTTTGTTGAAAAAAAAAATTTTTGTGGAAAAAAAAAATTTTTCTTAAAAAAAAAAATTTTGTGGAAAAAAAAAATTTTTTTGAAAAAAAAAATTTGAAAAAAAAAAAATTGGAAAAAAAAAATTTTTGTAAAAAAAAAATTTGTAAGTGAAAAAAATTTTGTTAAAAAAAAAAATTTGGGGAAAACACAATTTCTGTACAAAAAAAATATTATTTTTTTTATTATTATTATTTATAGAATTATTATAGAATGCCTATTTAAATTCCTACGTACTGCGTGACAGAGTCAGTGAATCAGGGAATCAGTGTATCAGTGAATCAGTGAATCAGTGTCGAGGGTAAATATATATTAAGATAACTCTGAGAAGAGTCTGGGAGACTCCTGAAGAAAATTTATAAAAAAAATTGGACTTTTTTAACAAAATTAAAAACCAAAATCCATATCAGAATGTGAATGGCCCATTAAATTTGAACACCTGAAAAAAATATAACAAATTCCACAATTTATTTTGTCTAAACTCCACTAGTTTAGACTTACCTTCTGTAAAACTATTTTGAATTATACATTTAAATTGTACTAGAACATGATTTACTTAAGTTGTCTTTACCATAATTTCTCATCCACTGAGAAATTATGCCCACAATCGAATATATGTAAAATCTCTTCTATTCATTTAAGCTCTGGAGTTATTTCATTGGAACCCTCCAATCCAATCTCCAACCGCAATGCAGTCTACAATCCACCACAATCTCTGCATTGATCATAATCCATCACCAATCAAACCCCTTATGCTTTTTCATATTTTAATAGTCGATCCTTCTTACTAGCCAATTGAACTTGCGGCAATTTCTATGAATTCCTTTTCAACTTGCCCTTTCACACAAGGAAATTGGTTTTTAGCAATTTTTCGCTCTCATTATTGCCTTTTCAAAGGCAAATGCCTTTCAATATATTAAGATAATCTGCAGCCAACTTCACACTATGAAGAAACCAAACCGGAAATGCCACTATGAGCATGTTTTCTCCCTATCCATTCCCCTTACCTCACTCTACTACAAACTGAGAATTGTGTAAGTCGGGACTCAATATAATCTGCAGCCAACTTCACACTATGAAGATAACAAACAGGAATTTCCAGTACGAGAAAGTTTTTTCCCTCTCCATTACCCTTACCTCTCTCTCCTACAAACTGAGAATTGTGTAAATCGGGACATAGAGCATACGTTTCAAAATTCAATATAATCTGCAGCCAACTTCACACTATGAAGATAACAAACAGTAATTGCCAGTACGAGAACGTTTTTTCCCTCTCCATTACCCTTACCTCTCTCTCCCACAAAATGTGAATTGTGTAAATCGGGACTTAGAACATTCGTGGCCTTACAAAATGTCAAATTAATCTGCAGCCAACTTCACACTACGAAAAAAACAAACAGAAATTGCCAGAAGTTGTTTGTCCCTTTCTGTTCCCCTTCTCTCCGACAAACAGAGAATTGCGGCAATTAAAATTGCATCGGGACTTTGTTAAAATGTTCTCCACTTTATTGGCACTGTACTGTATGCATTTAACTGTGTATGTGTGTGCATGCATATTATTATATAATGGAATGGGGGGGGGGGGGTTGGTGGTGGTATTACTTTCATAAATTCCAATACTTATTACGGATATATATTTCAATACTAAGAAAATAAGCATACTTATAATACATACTTATAGTACTTGCACTTGTATGTGTAACCAAGACCGAAAATAAGACAAAAACGAAGTAAAGTTATAATGTCAGACCGGCAGACGAGGCGACAAACGGGCGAACGGACGGACAAACGCCCCAGTTTGAACATCATTTTATATATAAACACATTGTGAGAGAGTGGGTTTATAAATATATTTGCATATGTGATGTACACACAGACACACATACGCATATACTCACACTCACACATGGTACGTACTAGGAGTCTATGCATATGTTCATGTGTTTGTCTAGGAACGTCTGCATGCCTGCTTATGTGTGTGTGTGTGTGCGTGCGTGTTTGTAAGCGGATGCGGATGCGGAAACAGACTTGGCAATATCATGCATATCATATGCCACTTTAGTAAATTGATGTTCTACAATACACTTCACAACATGAAACAAGAAATGAATGTTTGCACTGTGGTTCGAAGTCACCACCATTACCATTACCATCACCAGCAACACTCCGACTACTGCAACTATTCCACTACTCCATAACACGCCATTTCACTCAATAAATTAAAAAGGAAACACCATCACCACCACCACCACCAGCACCAGCATCACCAAAAGCAATTCCTTATTGATGATGATGATTATGCATATAAATATTTTGTCCCTCGCCCCGAAAACTGACTTCCTCCAAAAACTGCCAAAAACGCCACAAACAACAATCGAATCGCAGCAAAGGAATGCTGAGAATTTACGACCGCCAGTTTCACTCCATCCTCCCTCAGTATTTATGGGCAATGAGAGGAAATTGAAGTGTCCTTCTTCTTCTTCATCTTCGATGGAAATGAATTTATATTGTTTCGTCTACACTTTTGGTTGGATTGGATTGCAATGGGAAAATAAGTGAAATGAATTTAGGGACATTTCATCAATTGTCAGTGTCGTTTTGAGATTACCCGAGATTACAGTGGCAGGCAAATTCGAAGAAATTACATTTTCCACTATGACATGAGATTTTTTTTAAAAAATTTATCATTTGGATTAAGCTGAAAACGGGATAATTTTTAAACCCGCTACAAGTTGAAGGTTTACCTCGGCGTAGACGACAACCCAGAGGGCAAATGACCTAAGTCACATGCAAACTGTTTCCAGAGAGCGCAGCTATGGTTCTACGAACATAGCACTGAATTCCTATGAATTCCTAGAGTGAAAAGACCGAAATGATTGGAATTAATTTATTAATCAGGCCAAGAACAACGGCGGGTTGTAGAAACTTCATCACGACAACGTTAAAATGGTGTCATCTTTTTATAAAAAAAATTCTTGTTTATTCGATTTACAAAAGCTTCGTAAGATTTATCAAAGCTGAGACTCATTAAGATGGATACTGTATTTCAAGGGACTTTGTGGCAGCCTAACTCCTCCTATATAAACCCACCGTATCAGACGGAAACTCACGATCGTAAAAACATCAAACATTTTTCAGTGGCCGCGTCCACATGAATGAATGCCCGCGACTTTAGGAGTGAGAAGATAATCTCAAAGTCAAGTTTTCTAGAAAACGCATTAGCCGTTCGTAGCCGACATCAAACCGTAGGTCCCGGTCAGAGAGTACACAAATTATATTGTGCGCAGCTCAGTGATTTGAGAGAAATTCCACGTCTCTTCCCTCATTGAATGTTATGGAAAAGAACGTACGTATATTATTTTTGCAAACGTTTCTTTCAGGGGAAAATATTTTTTGAATGAATTTTATCTTGTCGAAACCACAGTGCACTGCACCAGTTGGATAGGGACACTGTGCCTTAGGACAACCAAAAATTCGTATTCTTTGGTCATCAAAATGTTAAAGTTATCAACGGTGGGCCTCAAGAAAATCGGAAATGTTTATATTTCCACTTAATAATAAGAAGACCTTGGAGCCTTCTCATAGCAGGCTCTCAGCACTAAGTGTGGCAGCAAAACTTGAGGATGGGGCCTTCTTTGACAAGCGCTGTATCTTTGGTGGAAAGTTTATTTTAAGAAGGTTGAAAACAAATTAAAAAACTGAACACTTGATGAAGTAATCGCAGACAGCCCGAAAGAAATGGAGAAATGAGTTTTTCTTAAAATTTCAAATAAAAAGAAAGTATGCTAGACTGTGGTAGGTAGTGTGTGCGACTATCACACATGTAAACCCAGGTTCAAGACCGTCAAACATTGTTCAGCGGCTGCTGGCGATTTTACGAGTAAGAAGAGTAATCTCTAAGCCATGTAAAACTTCTCTCAAAAAGCATTAGGCGTTTGGAGCCGGCTTTAAACAGTAGGTCCGGGTCAGTGAGTATACACAATAATATATCGCGCACAGTTGATTCCGTCTGTCCCTTCATTTCAGGGGAAATAAATTCTAGACTGTCTTCTTAAAGCCGACAATCTATACTGCCAATAAGAATCTTACTGGATTTTTTTTTTTTTGGCAAACGTATTTTCATATTTCCCCCAAGCCGTATGAAGGAACATCTTAATGAATGAATGAAAGAACATCTTAAGATAATATCGACAATCGCCAGCCATTGTGTCCACATTTGTTGACTTGTTGACAAAACCAAAGTCATGAAAGATAAATTCGCCTTAAGCTCAGCATGGTGTGCAAAGGGAATTCTGCAATATTTCCATGGAAAGGCCAACCGTAAACCAAACAAAAAAAAGAACACATCGACTGACCATTGTGATTTGCCGGAATTTCTGTATTTTTCGATACGATTTAAATCAAATCCTGGAACTGTTCCAAGCAAACATGAAAACACGTTTCACCTGTTTGGCCAGAGACAAAATTCAACAATGGAGTCTGTGCCACGTGCGCGTCTAATTGAAGTTTTGTGTAATTTCGACAAAATAGAAACATTTGTTCAATAAGTGGCTAGGGGGACAACTCAATAATCCTTAAAGATTCAATATCAAAGGATGTTTTAAATTTTCTCCGAGTAAATGTACCAGAACGACGACGACACGACTAAATAAATTCTAATCGCCATGATTTGGAAAACAAAAGTAGGCCAAAATCATTAGCATACTTTAAGGCTTTAGGCTTAAGTGACAATAATAAATAAACACACAACTACATGTGTCTGTTGCTATGAGTGTGTGTGTGTGAGCAGGTTCTTATGCAGATTATGCTAGAAGCCTTCAGGTGCTTCTTGAATTAACTAAATGTAATGTCATTTAATGGCAAGTGGAAAATATGCGAGCAAAGGCAGATTCTGCTGACTGAATATTAAACGAAGTACAGCCATATGGGTTTTGCAACAGGAAAGATTGCGTCTGAATTCTAAAAGTTGCCTGGCATTTTCAACAAGGTTGAGAGGAGTTTCTTCTTTCTATCTATGTGCTGTCTGTACACAAGAAGTTGCCTTGAATTTTCGATAAGGTTGAGGAGTTTCTTCTTTGAAATTGAAAAAGACCAAAAAGACCTCCAAAAAGGAAATTATGGATGACTATGGAATTTAAAAAAAAAACTGAAGAAATCTGCTGAAAAATTGTTTTTTTACTAAAATTTTTTGACATGATTGCAATGGACAGTGTTGGAAGAGGGAGTAGTGATTGTTGAGGTTGGCCTTGAATTTGGTAATGTCATAGCAGCCAGGAAAAACATTTGCTGCAAGATTATTCCACAAGTGAATAGTTAAGCTGAAGAACGAATCTTAATATATATTTACCCTCGACACTGATTCACTGACTCTGTCACGCAGTACGTAGGAATTTAAATAGGTATTCTATAATTCTATAATAATAATAAAAAAATAATATTTTTTTTGTACAGAAATTGTGTTTTCCCCAAATTTTGTTTTCAAGAAATTTTTTTTTTCAACAAAATTTTTTTTTTTCAACAAAATTTTTTTTTCAAGGAAAAATTTTGTTTTCAAAATTTTTTTTTTTTTCAACAAAAAATTTTTTTTGAACAAAATTTTTTTTTTCAAGAAAACATTTTTTTTTCAACAAATTTTTTTTTTCCACAAAACTTTTTTTTTTCAACAAAATATTTTTTCCGTATTTCAACGGGCGCCATAGGCGCATTACAACTTACTAGTTCTCTATATTACCCCATCTTTTATTGAAAATGTACTTCAAAACGGTCCATCTACGGCTAGTCTGCAGTTGCCCGCCGATGTCTATAAAAATAGCCCTTGATCATATCTAAGGCATATTCCTTGGATATCCCAAATTGCTTTACACTTGAAGCCAGTTAATTTCATATTTTCCATGTTTCCCTGCTACTAGGTGCCAAAGTGAAAAAAGAAAAAAATACCACACATCGCATTCCTTGAACAACACAAACAAAATTATTTCAAATATGTTCCTTCTCGTCGAGGACAATTACAGTGGCAAAGGCCGAATGCCGCATGATATTTTCAAAAATGCTCACATTTCAGTTGTACTCATGTCTGTTTATGGTCCATGAACGAATTCTTGCGCTGCTCTCAAACGGGGAAAAAAAATGTTTAACCACTGTAAAAAAATTCAAATATTCCACTACAACTTTTCACTTTTTCGTTGTTTTTTTTGCCCCCCCCGTTCAATTTAATTTTAGCTTCACAAATATTTCCAACGTAACAAGTTGCTTGTCGTAGGGAGTGCGGCATGCCAGAGTGGTGCCTACACTACAATAACAAAAATCGGGCTTGGTTGGCGGGGAAACAGTCAAACAAAAAAAAAAAAAACAGCACTAGGAAGGAAGAATTTCACAAGTATCTACATAGTAATAATACAAAACACCATGTGTTCATAGAAAATATGTAAGAGTAGAGAACATGTGCCGACACAGGCAGGCATGCATGCATGCATGCATTCATGTATTTCGCATATATGCCATGTGTACATCATAGAAATTGAACGTGTAATCGCGGCGCTGCAGTTGTCGTACTCCACCTCCATGGACATGGGTATATTAAATTTGCCAGGGTCGTTGGTAACCTTTTAATATCGGAAGATGCTGCTTCACATCAAAGGGAGGTGTTGCCAGACATTAGATGGCAAATTGGATAAATAGAAAAAAAATGCAGTTGGCTCTCAAGGATTTGGTTCGAAACCTCAACACAGCCCATGGACAAGAACTTCAGAAGAAAAAAAATGAAGTTTTCGGACACAAATAAAAAAAAAGGCAAGCTTTCATATTTGACGCCCTTAAAAAAACACTTTTATCCAAGAAAGTTGTTTTTGGCCGATTCCCTCATTTGGCTCTCAAAGATTTGGTTCCAACCCTTAACACAGCCCAGGAAGAAGAACATCAGAAGAAAAAAATGAAGTTTTTGGACACAAATAAAGAAAATACTAATCACTACAGAAAAAGGCATCTACAGCATCATCATAAAAAACATTTTCATAAATTATATTTTCATAATTTTGAAGATTTTTTTCTATTTGGTAGGTAAATTTTCTCAACTGTTTCTCAAAAATGCCAATTTATTGAAAAAATATCCTTCACTGAGATGAAAGCCGTTCGAAAATACCCGCCACACATGGAAGAATGCCTTCCATATGAAGAGATGTGGGCCATTTCTATTGGGAAAGTCAAAAGTTTTAAATGGAATCTGCAATCTGGTGCTAGGACTTCTGTCCTGTCTGGCCAACTGGGAATGACCCTTTGCGGGGTTTCGCCTTAGCTGTGGGTTGTCTCATAAATCGCAGGCAGAATTCGGTTAGTTGTGAAGTTGCGATCTCAACCGGATGCTATGACTCAAACAGTAGCTGAGGTGTTAAACGATAGTGCATATGAATTGTAATTCACTAGGTTGCTAACTTTTCCCATCCACCCCTGTTGCCACACCCCTCTAACCCAGTAGCCTCTATCTGCGCCAGTCGCCGCAAATTGTTGCTTTGTTTGCTTACTCAAAAGCACAAATCTTTTTTTCTATTTTCATGCAAATTTTTGCAATGGAGGAGGGTGCATTCTATTCGAAGTGCACAACTCTAAGCCGTTTTTGTTTTTTATTTTTTGAACATGTTTTGCTTTCGTTTTTGAGACATTCCCATAAGTGAAGAATGTACAGCAGGAGGTTAAACAAGGGAGCACAAAAAACCATGGGATGCCTGGAAATAAACTCCACGCTGTATAAAATATGAAACGGGCAGATTTTTGGCGCTGGAAAAAGTCGTTGCAACGAATGTGACCGAACAGAAAGCAACATCTTCTGCTACCTACTCTAAACTCATATACGAAATCAAATTATTTTTGATTTATAAGAAGTCAAATGCCGAATAAAGAACGAAAAAAAACGGAAACACACATAGAAGCCAACGAAAGTTTTGTGGAATTAAATACTTTTTCTAAGCAATTCGAAACAGATTTTCCGTTTATTTTCCACATGAATTTCAAATGAAGGCATAACAAAAAAAAAAAAAAAACCAAAAACAAAAACTACAGAAAAACAGCAAATAAATAGAGATATCAAAAGCTAAAAGTAGAGATTTTTGTGGGTTTTTTTTTGTGTCCGTGTGTGTGTGTGTGATGGTACTGTTAGTGGTGGTATATGTTGCAAGTATATCATTTAAAACAAACGAACGGATTTAAAGTCCTTGTTTTTTTTTTGTCCTGTGCTTAGGATAGATTGCAACAAAAACCGAATGAGAGGACCTCAAGCAAAAAAAAAAAAAGAAGAAGAAAAAAAACCAGGAATAATATGAACTATAAACTGCATGGATGGATGGGTATGGCTGTACGGGTATGTGCGAATGTGCGCTCCGTACATATTGAGACTAACATGCAGAGATAAGCCCTGAAAACAATACGATTGCAATACTTTTTTTTTTTTGTTGGTTTTGTTTTTGTATTATTTTTTATGATTGCAGCTTTGTTGGACTGTATCTGTGTGTGCATGTGTGTGTGTGTGTACATTGACAAGAGATTTTCCAACCAGACGACCATGTCATCCGGTAAAAATGTTCTGTTGCGACAAGAAGCAGAAGACGCAGGCAGCACTGGCACTCCAGTGTTTTGTATGCAATGAATGACAACAAATGCAAAAAGTTATCAGAGCAGAAATATCCCTTAAAAACGCATGGGCACACATATACATCCTGATAATACACACACACACACATAAATACTCACGCATGCACGCATTATAACAAACAAACACATACTCAAACACACACACACACGTACGCATTATGGCTTTCAACACTGGCACTGGCTCTCTATAGTGTGTCAGGCTGTATGGAATTGTTTAGTGCTACTGTTTATGTGTGTGTGTGTGTGTGTACATGAGCCCCTTAGTGCATGTGTTCATGCGTTTGTGTAACTCATGTGGAGGAGAATGGGTCGCAAAGAAAAACTATAAACCGAACAATGGATTCTGAAAATTGTATGGTGAGAAATGGAAGCAATTGCAATTTGCACTGCATTGGAGACATGTGCCCACACACACACAGCGACAATCACATAAACACCCATACTCATACATACCCATACATACGATACGAATCGTTTTGTATTTGTAGTGAAACCACACACTGACTGACACACATTTCATTTGTTACAGAAAACCCACACACAACACACTCACACATACACACTGGCATTCATAGTCATCCACGGACTACAATTGATACATCGCTCTGTTGTCTGTGGGTAAGTGTATTCGAAATGTCGGCAACATTGAATTTTTGTTTAAATTACACACAGACACACACACACAGACACACACACACCACACAAACATAATCAGCAGCCACAAGAAGTAACAAGAGGAAGGATGCCCCACCATCAACAGCGCATACACATAGAAATGTTAACGACTAGGCGGCTCTTTTCCCATAGGGAAGGAGGGATATTTTAATATCAAGTGGTACAAGGAAAGGGTCACTTAGAGAAGGTCCTAGAAACCAACTCCAATTTTTGATTTAAACCAACCAACAAATAATCCGCTCAACATTGTTGCTTGAATTTTTGGTTGTTGTGGTTTTGTTTTTCACTCAAAAGACAAATGGTTCCATTCTAAAGACTTAAGTGCCACTAAATGAGTTACCAGACTTGAAAATGCAATTGGACGGCCGTGGTGTGGTAGGTAGTGTGTGCGAGTTCGAAACCCGGTAAGACCATCAAACATTTTTCAGCGTCTGTTTCCACCTCGTAAATGCTGGCGAGTTTACGAGTAAGTGGAGTAATCTCTAAGCCATGTACAACTTCTAGAAAATCATTAGCCATTAGGAGCCGGCTTTAAACAATAGGAGGTCCCGGCCAGTGATTATACACATTATATCGTACACACCTCACTGATTCGAGAGAAGTTCCGCGTATGTTCCTTCATGGAATGTTAAGGGAAATAAGTAAATAAGTAAGACTTGAAGAACTCGGTTTCAAGTAAAACTGAGTTTACTTGAGTGGTCAGTCTAAAGAAATCACTCTCAATCATATACGAAACAAAAATTGACCGGGTAGTGCTGAAGAAAACCCAGAGGAAACCCCAGTTCTGTAGAAAACCCAGAGTCCTGGAAAAAAAAAGTTGAGGGAGTTGCACAAACACAGCTTGTTGGTACACAAGTTTTTGAGAACGAAATATTCAAAGAAAAAAATGCAAAAAATAACTCTAGCACGGACAAGAGACATATTTCTGGAACTAGCGGTGGTCACAAATCAAAGACAGCAACAATAACATTACAGTGTAAACGTAACTAGGAAATGTTTCATGGGGGGGCTATAGCCCCATTGCTGGTTCATTTTACTTCATTCGCAATCAGCAGAGCTGATTTCTGGGGGTGAGGGGCTAATATTGTTATTAGGTCTACCCAGACAGGCCTAGTTACGTCTATGCATTACACATGAACATTGGTGAAAGACATTTCATTTCAATTCTTCTTTCGTTGACTGCTGCCAAAATCTGCCTGTCTACAAAATCAGGGAGCGTTACTTTTGAATATGTGTGAGATGTGTCACAATTATTATGGCGATTCTTTTTTTTTTGCGTGTAGCTTTCAATTTTAGACGATAATCTCTGAATAAAAGACCAAATTACGAAGATTTTCTCAGTCTGGTGTAGATAATAATATTAATTATACGCACCACGATACTATAAACGATATAGTCATAGATTTTCATTGATTTATTGGCTCGAGTGTCTGGTTATCTTATTTTATAAGGAAAGTCTCTCTTTTTTATTACACCTTTTCCCAAAATATCTCGCTCAGAAACGAAAGAGGGAACTAGTCTCAAATCATTGGGATATGTACGATGAAATTTCTATATATACAGATCGGGATGTACAGAGTATTATACAAGGTCTTCAATTCAAGTAGAAAGACGTTCGAGTTTGAGAGAACTATCCGTAGAAGAGAAGTAGAAGCCGAACTATTCAGTCGACGACCAGCAGAAAGGGTGTTCATATCACCATTGAATAGGGAAGTCAGACTTGAGTTTTCCAAAGCCCACATAGACTGGAGTGTCGAAACATGGAAGACTCTGTTGTTCTCCGACGAATCCAAATACAACATAAAGGATTTAGGTAGATGAAGAAAGGCTAAAGCCAAGATATTGTAAAGCACGGAGGAGGCAACATAACGGTCTGGGGTTGCTATTCTGGGCAGGGAATTGGGCCAATTCATAGTATTGGCGGAATTATGGATCGATCCATGTACCGTGACATACTAAAAGACGTTATGTTGCCAGATGCCAATTAAGCGATGGAGGTTCCAACAGGATAACGATCCTAAGCACACCTCTAAAGTGCGTAAGGCCTGGTTGCAAAGCAATATAATTGAAATGCATGCTTTGCCTGTTCAATCCGCCGATTGCAATCCTATTGAGGATTTGTGGTAGATTGTTAATAAAAAATTCAGCAGCGAAAATTGCAGAAATGGGGAAGATTTTCTTTTCAAGTCCTACAAATAGTCTGGATAGAAATATCACAGGATAAGATAAATAATTTAATATCGTCCATGTCAGAGAGATGTTCGGCTGTTAACCGGATTTTCAACTTAATATGCATTTTTTTGTTACCAACATTAGAGGGTGCTTTATCCCCTTTATTTCTAGTCTGAAAAGTTTTTTGTTATTTTAACTGTTAATTCATAAAACGTTGAAACCCAAAAGTTTTTGTTTATTAACAAAAAACTTTATAAACATATAGAAGAAAATACAGAAAACATAACAACGACGTTTTCTTTAAAAAAAAAAAATTGGGCGTGAAATTGTACTAGGGAGTGCTTTAGTTATGGCCAACACTGTAATTTAGATAATGACAGATATAAAAAAAGGATACCTTGCTGAGCAATATTCGTTTTATGCAATTTTCTGAAGAAATCATGTTACTTTTGAAGTTAATCCAGCGATAAAAGCCAACGCTAATGAACAAGTTTTTGATCGGTTACATAAATTAATATTAAGCATACGCACCGAGTTCCAAAGGGGGCCACACATAATTGCTTATAACAGGGCGAATTATCCATAGATATTATTTAAATACTAGTAAGTTGTAATGCGCCTATGGCGCCCGTTGAAATATGGAAAAAAATTTTTGTTGAAAAAAAAAATATGGTGGAAAAAAAAAATTTTGTGGAAAAAAAAAATTTCTGTTGAAAAAAAAAAATTTGGAGAAACAAAAATTTTCGTTGAAAAAAAAAATTTTGTAAAAAAAAAAATTTTTGTTGAAAAACAAATTTTGTAAAAAAAAATTTTTGTAAAAAAAAAATTTAGGAAAAAAAAATTTTGGTAAAAAAAAAATTGGGGAAAACACAATTTCTGTACAAAAAAAAAATATTATCTTAATATATATTTACCCTCGACACTGATTCACTGATTCACTGATTCCCTGATTCACTGATTCCCTGATTCACTGACTCTGTCACGCAGTACGTAGGAATTTAAATAGGCATTCTATAATTCTATAATAAATAATAAAAAAAATAATATTTTTTTTTTGTACAGAAATTCTGTTTTCCCCAAATTTTTTTTACCAATATTTTTTTTTCCAAAATTTTTTTTTTCAAAATTTTTTTTTTTACAAATTTTTTTTTTTACAAAATTTTTTTTTTCCAATTTTTTTTTTTCAACAAAATTTTTTTTTTCCACAATATTTTTTTTTCCAACAAAAATTTTTTTTTTCAAGAAATTTTTTTTTTCAAGAAATTTTTTTTTTTCAGGAAAATTTTTTTTACCAATATTTTTTTTTTCAGGAAAATTTTTTTTACCAATATTTTTTTTTTCCAAAATTTTTTTTTCCAAAATTTTTTTTTTTACAAAATTTTTTTTTTCCAATTTTTTTTTTTTCAACAAAATTTTTTTTTTCCACAATATTTTTTTTTTCAACGAAAATTTTTTTTTTCAAGAAATTTTTTTTTTCAAGAAATTTTTTTTTTTCAGGAAAAAATTTTTTTTTCAGCAAAATTTTTTTTTCCAACAAAAATTTTTTTTTTTAAGAAAAATTTTTTTTTTCAACAAATTTTTTTTTTCCACAAAAATTTTTTTTTCAACAAAAATTTTTTTTTTAAGAAATTTTTTTTTTCAACAAAATTTTTTTTTTTTCAACAAAATTTTTTTTTCCACAAATTTTTTTTTTTTCAACAAAATTTTTTTTCCATATTTCAACGGGCGCCATAGGCGCATTACAACTTACTAGTTATTTATAGAATGCCTATTTAAATTCCTACGTACTGCGTGACAGAGTCAGTGAATCAGTGTCGAGGGTAAATATATATTAAGATTCTACGACTCCTGACGAAGCAAGCAATATCAATGGAACCCCTCCCCTGCGATTTCTGTTTTCCCCATCAAAGTGAAACGATTTTAAACTATTTAATCGAGTTGAAATGCAAGTGTTGGTCTTTCGCATTGCCTTTGATGTGGCTGCCCTTTGTGGAACAGTTTTGTTTGGGAAATCCAAATGCCTGTAAGCTAGAGTCGATTTTTTTACTCTACCCTACTTTGCTGTATGATTAAGGATAGACAAAAGTTTTCAAAATTTGCTAGTTTATGTGTGTGTGATGATTTTGGACCTTCGGCAGGTGGTGATGAAAATGCAATCTCAGCTTTTTTTTTGAAATCTACGAAATCAGTGTTGTAATAACTTAAGACCCAAATTGAGGTTTCTCTCTTTGTGTGGCTGTGTTTGTTTTTGATTGCTTTGCCCGGTCCCATGTGTTGGTATTTCAAAAATCTCGAGATGAAAACAACTTGGATTTGCATCTCATCTCAGTTGCACAGCCGGCCACAAAAGTAGTGTAGTAGGCTGCCTTTCAGCAAAACAAAACAAGACAACCGACCCGACACCGACATCAGCACCGACACCGACACCACCACTTGTCCCCAATGCTTAACTCATTTTCAGCTGTTGTTTGTGTTGTGGCTGCTGTTGTTGTTCTCTCATTACAAACCAACTTAGCTTAGCTTTGTTTCATTTCATTTCTTGTTCTTGTTCTTGCTCAGGCTTTCTAGAATTTAATAGACCCCCTTTGGTAAGTACTCGTAGAGCAGTCGCAGCAAGCATCATCTTTTAATGTGGCTGCGTGATTGTTTAACTGAGAATACTTTGTCTTCTTCTTCGTCTTCTTAGTTTCGCAATACAAAGAAAGAAAATACATTTTTAAAAGTTCTACAGACATTCATTCGCAAAGCCCAAACGCATCCTCCTCAGCGGCTACAGAGCTCATCGTCGAGTATCGCCTCGTATCGTCGTTGTTGTCCTCTTCACACATAATGTGAGGCAGCTGCAGTCATGGGTCGTAGTGGTGGCGACAACGACAACGATGCCAGCATTCAAGGCGTTAACTTCATATGAAAGTAGTCTAACCCGAAATAATAATAATGGAAAAAATGCATACATATATACTCTGGTACTTGTGCTCATCGTTGCACTCGTTGTCGTTATAGCTGTGTTCTTCTTATATTGCAGGCAAGTTCAAACATGTCTTCAGAGTTGAAAAATGTAGAGCAAACACAAAGAATGACAGAAATAACTAAGGAAATGGATTTGCATAAGTTTTTAACGACAGCAACCATGCATAAACCCTACCAGCATACTAAGTTTACAAACAAACGAAGCGACCGACATACAGATGGACGGACGGGCGGACAGACGCACGGAGAAACAGAGTGCAGCAACAACAAAGACCTATTCATCGTCAATATGGATCTAAAAGAATCATCATATCCTACTTGTCACCATCTATTCTCTGTGCAGTAGCATCCACTACCACTCAGTCACTCCAGACTCCGCCGCCCTTCATTTCATTGCCCTTCCAATCCAACCCGGCCCATTCCGTTCCGTAAACGATATGCTTCAGCAACAACCTATTGCCACTGAGTATGTATGTGTGTGTGTGTGTGTGTGGGAAATGCACAAGAATTCGGAGGAGCAAAGACGAGGATAAGTTATTTTGCCTGCCTGCCTGTGTGATTTCTCTCGGAGCTTTATTTGGCATTCGAAGATAGCAGCAGCAGCCGGCAGTTGTGTCGAGGCTATAATACTGAATGAATACTTTCCATTTCTCACTTCAACAACAAAAGATTTATTTGCATTTGATGACAGTCTCAATTTTGCCAAAAGCCTTTTCAAACGATAACAACGCCAACAACACCAGGGAACAACTAACCAAATATATTTTCTACTTTTAGCCATTTCCCATTTTCCCACAATAACAAAGCCGACCCCACCCCCCCCCCCCCCCCGAAACGGAAAAGAAAATTAGAAAAAGTAAAATCCGTAGAGAGATTTGATGCCGCCCCCATTACCGCCGTCCTCTTTAATTACCATCACACTGGCCCCTGACGGATGGCTGCATGACAGAATGGTCGATCGTCGGTCGGTTGACTATGTACTCCTCCAGCACAATGACGGCTCGGTTTCATTTCATTCTTCCCCCCCACCCAATTTTTATTTTGCTGTCAATTGCTTGCATTTTTATTTTTTTTTGGTCTGAAATCCTAACTTTTCCAACCAGGAAAGGGGACAGTGTCGAACCAACACTTAAGCCCATGAACCAATGCCAGTGGCGAGGCATCACAACTATTAAGGTGTTGGTTCCTTCCTGCGCCCGTTTGTCGCCTCATTGAACCCGAATCATGTACATGCCACCGCCAGTTCAATCATATTTTACTTTGAACCAAGGTTGGTTGGAGGAATATGAAAACGGAAATCGATTTCCAACCAAAATAAGCCATCAAAAGCAATTTATTATGGTATTTCAGCGTGTTTTTTTTTTTTTTTTTTGTATTTATTTTAATCTAAAGTTCCTCAAGGCTTTGCATTTAAATACGGCAAAAGCTGAAACTCTTT
Source organism: Hydrotaea cyrtoneurina (assembly GCA_958296145.1). Lineage (NCBI taxonomy): Eukaryota > Metazoa > Arthropoda > Insecta > Diptera > Muscidae > Hydrotaea > Hydrotaea cyrtoneurina. Next base: position 75,465,493 of record OY282516.1, on the reverse strand, counting down.
TAAATTAACAGCAAAGTGGGGAGAAAATCGTCAAAGGCAAGTAAATAAATTAAAAATAAAGTCTTGTCAGGTGAAACAAAAAAAAAAAACAAAAAACGTTTAACTTCAGGTTCTTGTACTTTGCAACGAACTGCAAGGGTTGTCTGATTATTCAGTATTTCTTCTTCTTCTCATTAATTTTGTACCCCCATGAAGTTCTGCTGCAATTGCTGTTTTCTCAGTGCTTTACAATCACGGTGGCCATACGCTCCACATCTTTGGCGTGCTGAGGTGACCCATTTTCGGCCCGCTTAGTGCAAGTTTTGATAATCACATTTCTTTTCATAAATATAATATTTACTCTATTTATATGTGGACTGGGCCCCGAACGGAGTTATTGAGAGAGATACCACGCATTACTATAAAACATAACCAAAACTAGGCAGAGAATTAATCAATTATTCTATTAAAACAATCATAATTTTCAAATATATTTATGTTAAAGATCTCCTGAAAAAAACTGAGCCTCATTGTGGCTGTGGCTGTGCCTGTTAACAAACGGAATTGTCGCATTTGATGACAGAGGAATAACCCCCCAATATCAATGACAAGAAAAAAAGGCTGAGCCGGAATTTGGCCAAAAAACCATCGTTGGGTCATTTTGTCCGAGAAGGCAGAACATTCGATGGGTATTGACAGCGGTGGATGAAAGATTGTTACTTCCGAGCTCAAATGGAGAAGGCCATATCACACTGAAAATCAAACAAGTTAAATTCGCAGGACGTGTGATATCAAAAAAGGTCAGATCTCCACATATGACAACTTTGTTGTTCTTTGTGTGGAGCGTAAGCCAGCACACCCCAGACCATTGACCAACTCAACGGAAATCTAAAATCTTAAGAAGTTTTTTAGACCGTTTCGTAAGCGATGACGAAACATTCATGTTGAATCGATCGAGCTGGTTGAGAAAAAAAACTTTATTTTTTGCTAAAAAAAAAATTGTTTATTAAAAATTCACAGAGTTGGGAAACGGCCCTCTATAAAATTCTGGCGGTTAGATCGCCTATTATGCTAATATTTGGACAGAAAAAAGGCAACCGCGTGATGGATGCCATGATTGCTCACACTCCACCATAAATTTAACAATATTAACCCATTCATAGCCAGCGATGCAATTGGGCACATAGAAAAGGATTTCGTAACGTTAACAATATCAATGGATCGACCACTTTTTATAAATTATACAACTTTTTTTTAAAAAATGTCATGGTCATGATTGGGTTAATAGAGTGTTTGGCTATATTAAACAGCATTCTGGAGAAATTTTTAAAACCGTTTTGGAAACGTGGAAGAAACATGGATTTAAAAAAATATATACATATATTATAAAAGTCAGAGAGTTGTGAAACGGCCCACGTATACACATGATAAAAATTACAGATATTTTTGTGGAAGGCCGTGGTGTGGTAAGACCATCAAACATTTTTCAGCGGCTGTTTCCACCTCGAAAATGCTGGCGAGTTTACGAGTAAGAGGAGTAATCTGTAAGCCATGTACAACTTCTCTAGAAAAGCATTAGCCATTAGGAGCCGGCTTTAAACAATAGGTCTCGGCCAGTGATTATACAAATAATATCGTACACAGCTCACTGATTCGAGAGAAGTTCCCCGTCTGTTCCTTCATGGAATGTTAAGGGAAAAAAGTAAGTATATTTGTTGAGCCCTACTCCCCCGTAATGTTACGAAATAACTGAGCGCGTGCATTTGTAAGTCGGTTCACACGACGAAACAAGTTTTAATAGAGCTCATACTTTTTTGATTCATTATTTCAAACTAGCAAGTTGTAATGCGCTTATGGCGCCCGTTGAAATATGGAAAAAAAATTTTGTGGAAAAAAACAATTTTTTTAAAAAAAAAAAAAAAATTTGTTGAAAAAAAAAAATTGGAAAAAAAAATTTTGTAAAAAAAAAAATTGGGGAAAACAATTTCTGTACAAAAAAAAATATTATTTTTTTTATTATTATTATTTATAGAAAATTATAGAATGCCTATTTAAATTCCTACGTACTGCGTGACAGAGTCAGTGAATCAGTGTCGAGGGTAAATATGTTATTTATTATTCACTAGTAAGTTGTAATGCGCCTATGGCGCCCGCTGAAATATGGAAAAAAAATTTTGTTGAAAAAAAAATTTTGTGGGAAAAAAAAAATTTTGTTGAAAACAAAAAAAATTTTGTTGAAAAAAAAAATTTGGGAAAAAAATTTGTAAAAAAAAAATTTTTGTTGAAAAAAAAATTTTGTAAAAAAAAAAATTTGGGGAAAACACAATTTCTGTACAAAAAAAAATATTATTTTTTTTATTATTATTATTTATAGAAAATTATAGAATTCCTATTTAAATTCCTACGTACTGCGTGACAGAGTCAGTGAATCAGTGTCGAGGGTAAATATATATTAAGATTATTCATTAATTTTCAAATCATTTGAAATCGGCGGCGTTTTTTTTTGCAAATTTCTTCTAAATCGAAAAAGGCACAAGACGCAATTTTAAGCGATCAATTAGTTAAAACTGAAAAATGTTTAACTAATTGACACAACCTTATTATTTATATTCTAATTTTTGGGTCCAAGGATAATCCGGGTGACACAGACCATTTGGCTAGACCAAAGCCTCTGTTGGTAATCGAACTTACAAACCCCACTCTGCTAGGGAATCACTCTAAAAACTCTCTTTCCACATCCTTCGTTCTAGCCATGTCTGGTGTAGTCGTCTGAGGCCCTAAACAAAGTCCTACATGGTGTCGCACTCACCAGTAGCAGCACCAGAGACGAAAGGATTTCAAATAAAGTCACCTCGCCACTGATATATGCCAAACACAGGCACAGACACAGACGCTGACACGTGTGGTATTGGAAGAACACATAAACAGCTTTGGCTGCCTGTTGGCTGGTTGGCTGTTGGGCTGGCTTTGCTCGGGTGACTGACTGCCGAGGCTTTGACTGTATGGGCGAATGCCTGCATATTTGAAATGTTACTTGCAGCACAGCACATCGCAACCATGCAGCCCGAGTATGCACATCAACATTTTAAGTAGGATGATCCTTAGAAATTGTTACAGCAAAACAATTTCACGCTCCCATAATCCAACAAACGAGTAAGTCAAGGATGCAATTCTCAACTGCCACTTCTCTCCTTTCCACACAAAATATGTTGCCACCAACCATATCAACCAGCGCCGCTCCACTCTACAGCCTGTGTGTGTATGTGTGTGTGTGTGTATGCACATATTTTCCTCGACATCACCCGTAGCCGCCCCATTGCGAAGAGCCCTCCGCCGCTGCCGTTGGCGAATTTTTCGGCACTAATAAGTAGTAGTTGAGCGTAATTATAAAAACTTTTGCATCGTAATTAACATGAATTTTTCCTTTCACTCTGTTCTTTCTTTCTTGGCTTGCCTTGCCCTGCCTTTCTTTTTATTTTTATAATTTTTTCCCTCACACAAGCTGTTACTTTTTGATGTTGGCATTTGCGGGCGGTGGTGGCGGCGGTGGCGGTGGCTTGGCTGTTTTAAGAGTTTTCTTTTCTGAAATCAGCGCTAAGAAGATGATGTTCTCATTGTCGATGGAGGTGGAACAAGAAAGTTTTCCTGCTGTTCGTTCCTTTGCTGATTGCATGTCGAAAGTGTTCTGCCGGAGCAGAGATAAAAACTTTTCCTTTTGCTCATTTTTTATCACCTACAACATAAAAGGCATATGTTGTTAAAAAAAAAAGGCAACAACAACACCAACCAAAATAGCACTTTCAAAAATATACACACACAAAATGCAAACCCAATGTTCACAAATAACAAAAATTTAATTAATTAAAAGTCAAATTACTTTGACCATACACAGGCCATGTTCTAATTCTGCCACTGCTGCCGCTGCTGCTGCTGCTGCTCATTCTGATGGAAACTTTTTCTGGGGCAATTCACGTGGACTTCCACATGTAAGTACAATGAAGATTTTTAGTTTTACATCACTTGCCACCGGATGGTTGATGGCCGCCTATATTGATTCATGTGTTTTTGGGTTCAGAGTGGAGAACTCTCAAAGTTAAACTGATTACTGGTTTCTGGGAAATTGTCAATCTTGTTTTATTGAAGGGACGATATCATGTTGAAACGGTGCCTCTGTAGTCTGAGATTTTCCTGAAGCCTTCACCGCAACAAACTATTTAATCGAAGAGTTATCTGAGGAGTTTATCCGTTGCCTTAGTTCAGTCAATGCTGACACTCTGATGCCACTCCCTTCTTAGGATCATCTTGCTATGACTTTTCTGAAGGCCTAGCTTCATATCCTCAAAAATATACAACATTTTATTGGAATCACTGAAGAGCGTATGAATCATATAAACCAAGGTGTTCCTCTGAAGTCTTAGTTCATTCTATACAGACACCCTGTAAATCATACCTTGTTGGCGCAGGGTCTGAAAGCCTAACTTCGTATCCACATAAATATAAATAAATCATTCATTTATTGGAATCACTGAAAAGCGTATGAATCATATAAACCAAGGTGTCCCTTTGAAGTCTTAGTTCATTCTATACAGACACCCTGTAAATCATACCTTGTTGGCGCAGGGTCTGAAAGCCTAACTTCATATCCACAAAAATATAAATAAATCATTCTATTGGAATCTATCTCTCAAGTCTTAGATCAGTCAACATAGACACCCTGTATTGGCATATGGTTTCCCTTATTTTTCTGATTTTTTTTGGATTTTTTCATCAGTCCTACAATTACAAAGACCTAGGAAAAATTATGTGAGATTTTTCAAAGGATAATTTTTGACGTCTATTTTTATATTCCAATATGCATGGCATTTATTAGTTAATTGGGACTGCAATATAATACAGGGTGGCCCTAAAGACCTCGAATTGCTTTCACATATTTGTAAAGTGTTGCATCGTCGATCGAGCTGATGCTGGTGTCCATGGTTAGGTTTGTGGTGACTTTCCCAGTTTACATGTTCAAAAAGGCTGTACAAGTTTTTATCGTCGTCAGGTGGTAAGTTCTGACATTTATCCATTTTGGTTGGCCAGAATCAGTGATGGCGATGGCGTAGTATCACCTTGTTTATGTGAAGTGTTGTATCGTAGATCGAGCTGATGCTATCGACCTCTTGGTGTCCGGGAATGCCATGGATTTACAATGAGTTTCCTTTTTATTTTTTTTTAAATAAATCCGTTAGGGGAAATAGTGAATGTACCTCCAGTTGTGTTTGTTTTTCCGCCTTACGTGTCTGATCTGGGAAATGACCTTCGGTTCTTTGTCTTACCAACCATCGGTATAATCGTTCGCGGGCTGAAGGTTACCTATGAAGCTACTTGCCCCAGCAGGTTATTTTGTGTCCCCCAGGTGGTTTTCTTTTTCATGGCATGTGCCAAACAGATTCCAGCAGATTGTCTATTCTGTGGACGGTTTTCGAATACCAAAGCCTTTGGCAAATGAACATTAAGCGCTCGCAAAATGCTCTTGTGAAATGTACTATCAGTCATTGGCCATAGACCGGCCGACAGACAGACTATTTTGTTTTTCTTTTGTTTTGTATCTGATTTGATTATTTAACTAATTTACAGTTTTGTTGTGGAATATTTTCCACTTTTGCCTACGAAGATTTACTACCAACAAACACATTACACCAGAGAAGAGTCAGCGGGAGGACAGACATATCCTTCCGGTTGTTGCATTGAAACAAATTGAACTGTGTGATTGTTGGACAAATCTACTGTGAAATTTCATAATTAGTTTAACTTCCGTTTTTGGATGAAACTAAACTAATGTCATATTAACGACAAATACTGCAGGAAACCCCGTCGAGATTCCATACAAGTCACACTCCATCCTATTGGAAATATAAAATGCACAGGATAAATTAAGACACAGAGCAGAAGATTTAAACATTATTAAATTTCAACAAGTTCAATTCCTGGGATTATGTCGGTTGCTCGAGTATGAACCAATGGCCATAACGAAATATGAAGGGAGAAATGCCAAAGGAAAAGTTTTAGCAACAAATTAAGAGAACACACAAAATGATGAATGTTCGCTCGCAAATGAATGAATGCACGAACGAATGTGCCCAAAACTCACAGTGTGTGTGTGTTTGAGCATAAAGGAAACATGGACAGACGGACTTTGTATAGTTTGTGCTGAAATCCAAATAAACCCATCCGAAAAAAAAACAAAAAGAATAATTCAACTTAAAAGTACACCACCACCATCAATGGCAGCAGCAGCAGCGGTAGCACTCATTTGCAAAGAAACGGAAGAGCTCCGGCAAAGATTGCTTAAAACGTTGAGTGGCTCGGACAACAATGATGATGATGACACCACCACCGCAGTGTAACGGTATTTGAACTTTGTACGTAAGTTGCATGAACAAAAAAAAAAAAACATAATATCCCCCCCAACGGCTACAGCCTCAAAGACGGCCTCAGACAGACACCCGGCCAGCGGAGGAAGAGTCCAACACTCACCGAATGTTAAACACTCACTTTTCAACAATAACATCAACAAGGAGCGACTGCGGCAGAAGCACAAGTACAACAACAACAGCAAAAATCACAAGAAGTGCCGACAGACAAAATGAGGAAAAGAACAAAAACATAAAAGAAAAGAAACGAAACGAAAAAAAAAAACAACCAAATAAGAAAAGAGGAAAAGTCAAACCAGGATAGGCAGATAATACTTATAATAGAAATGAACGTCAGCAGGAACGACGGAAACAAGTAGAACATACACCATTAGTGGGGGGCACACACAAGTCGCCACACAGCGTACGTACAGTGTGGAGTATACACTGTCGGACCACAGGCACTGGAGTCACTCGAGATGCTATACTTAAGATCCTTCCTAACAAAATAACTGGGAATTGCTGCTGCAACAACAACTGTAAACTCTAGCCACCAAATGGCATCAGCACAAGTGCACTGTGGGTCCGGTGACAGGAAATGCGCAGCAAACTCTTTTAATTGGCTTCCCGGGCACAGTCAATAAAGGCAGACTTGAACGGCCAGCATACGGCCAGCATACGCGGCGTTACGATTGTTCGGAATAATTGTGACTTCAACCATGGAGGGTATGGAGGCAGAGGACTTCAATCCAGGCCGATCGTTGAATAATGAATAAGGATTTTATGGTGGTTGCCTGTAGCTTGAGTTTTTTTAGTGGGCAAATTAGCAATAACAAACTTAGAGTTGTGAGTGTATTTTCAGAAACCAGAGATCAAAACATTTCCCAAGAACCTGGTACATTTTAACAAACCAAGTACACATTTCCTGAGCTTCAGATTACATTTCTGAGCAGCTAACATTTCTACATGGATTTGTTTTAATTTTGTAAATCAGGTGCTGCCTGTGCAGAGTTCCAAACCCCCGTAACTAAAACTGTGTTAGATATTGTAAAATAAACGTTAGCCCATTGTGCAATGGAGGCAATAAAAAACTACACTCGCACATGGGATAAACTAACCGCCTGTGCCGGCATCAGAGCACCAGAGCTGCGGCCAATGGTGGCAGCAACATCCTCAGGATTTCTCCTGAAGGCTGTCGGTCCGTCCGTCCGTCCGTCTTCCTAATAATGTGGTAACTGTAGTGGCTGCCCATAAATGGAATAGCATTAAGAATAAAAGTACAACATAAAAGCGAAAACTACGACAAGACAACACAAACTTTAACTAACAACTTTTTTTGTTTTATAAAACAAAAAAAAATTGGAGAAAACTATTTTACACGCAGCAAAAAGAAAACACTAAACTTTTGCGTTAAGTCCTGTTTTCTGTTTCTGTTTCTGCTACTGCTGCTCCTCAATACCGAGAATTATGGTTTCTGAATGTTTTCTCATTTTTCCAAAAAAAAAAACTGAAAATTCAGTCGGTCGGATTGGGTGGTCGGGAGTGCTGGCTGCAGCAGCCGTTGAATGGAACACAATGGGACATGGCGGTTATTGTGTGCTAGTTGCAATAGTTGTTATAAAATAGTCATAGTGTGGGGTAAAGAATAGAAAAATCTCACAAAACTTACATGCATTCGGATTGGTTGCCTGGATGCCATGGAACTCCAAACTGTATTTCACATGGCTGCTGCCAAAGTTTGACCAATACTTGGCTATGCACAATTCCAGTATGTTGTTACCCTGCAAAAGGAAAATGGGAATGAGTATAAACGTACAACTATGGAAATACATAACCAAAAAAAAATGGAATGGAATGGAAAAGAATAGAAAAAAGAACAACAAACTAGAAAATGTAGTACTTTTCAAGTTTATTTAAAGAACTATTACGAACGTATGAGCATTTGAACAATTTATATTTCCTTTTTTTTCTGTCATTTTTCTTCGCATTTTCACATTTAGGATTCTTGGTTTGTATGAAAACGTGAACGTGAGCGTTTGGCATGCTGTTAGTCCTGTGGGTCACTTGGATGTATATACCTTGATATGGATATAAGACTGGGTCAGCTGGAAAGGTGTGAAAAACCGCCTATCCCAGCTCGTGGTTTCTAAATCGTTGTTAAATTTGATGGGCATTACCAAGAATGATAGAAAGAAAGATAACGCCATGCGCATGATTTCCCCTTAGATGACGTAGTTTGTCCCTTGTAAGGGTCGCCCACTCGATTTGTATGTACAACGAGTGACAAGTTTCAGATTGAAACACAGCGTAAGAAGTATTGCTGGCAACCCTGCAATTGAAACCACTTTGACTATCAGCCAAAAGGAATTCACTATGCGTGACGTCATTCGATTTTTTTCTCTTTGTTTCTATCATTCTTGGGCATTACCATAATAATCGTTTCTCTGTCCTGGGAACAATCTTGCCAAATCTGTACAACATAAAGTCGAATCTAGGAGAAGTACAGCAGAATTAGAATAAAATCAAACTGTAGAGTTTTTTTTTCACCATTGAAAAATTCTAAAATTTAATTTTTCGATTTTAAAATAATTTGTTGTTAATGAATTCACAATTCGAAAAAAATTGGTATTTTTAGCTAAAAGCATCTAAAGATGGGTCTGCTAGTAAATGAGCAAAGACGAAACTTATACTTGCAACTGCCCGAGAAAGGCGACTTTGTAGAGGCTGGCAACATCGCGGTAGAGAAATAATTTATCCATCTCGGCTCTACCATCATCGAAAAAAGATGCACCTTCAAATTAGACAAATAACAGAGCCCTCTGTCGACGAACTGACAGAAAAGTGTCTCTATGCTTATTTGAGCTGGAATTCTTTATATCACTGAACCAGCGGATTTTCAGAAAGCAGATGAAGAGAAATACCTGTCGCAAAATTCAGAAATTCAAAGCAAATGTCAACAAACACAACTCCCTCTTTTCTCCTTCCGCTAACACATTGCATTGCATTTATAGGGGGCATCCCCTGTGTGTTGGCGTTCAAAAAAAAAATGGAGGCTCTATGAAAAATGCCCAGAAAAATTTAAGAATTCCGAATTATGACAGAAATTTTCACCATTTTTGTAGTGAACTTTAATAATTTCAATGCGTTGTTGAATAGTGTATCGTGCCATTTTTAGTAATGGCGAACTTTCTCCTTGTCAAATGTCTAAGAATAAAAGCTTCAAAAGTGACAGCTATTGAAATACCGGGTGACCCTAATTATCTCATTTGAAAAGGACGTGGTCGTGGTGGTCATTTGGCTGATGTGGTTTTTCATTATTAAAGGCAAATCTTCCTTTATTTATCTAAAAAAAAACACATTTTTCTTTGAATACCAAAATAACACCTCTTGTTTGAGAACCCTGTATTTGTGGGAATTTTCATCAGGTAATTTTTCATAATTTTTTTATAGAATTTTTGCGAAATTTTCATGGTTGAACCTTTGGTGGGATTTTTCATTTATTTTTCGGAATTCTTCATTTGGGACATTTTTCATTTTTTTCGAACATTTTTCATTTGGGTTATTTTCCTAGAACCGAGCCGATGATATGACCAAGTGGAGGAACCATGAATATCAACGCCATTATCAACTGGTGAATGCATCTACAAGATCCCAGAGCTTTCAAATCATTTATTAAACAACCTACAACCAACGACAGATTGTCTAGCCAACTGAAGTAAGTCAGTCAAGCTATAAAAAAGACACTCTTCATGAACATACTTTGCATTTCAATTTTCTTCTCGATACTATCTCCCCCTAGTTTTCTCAAAGTTGGTTTTTTGTTTCCAGGCAAGTTAACACTCTAAATTCGTTTATTTCTTTGTACACCACAAGGCGAAAAGTTTGAAAACTATAGAAAAATTACAAATTTTTTTTGGACTTTATTGGTCAATAAAAACTGCAGCAATACGGTTTTTCTTTTTTGTGAGACCCACTTGAATGCCCAACATGCATGTCACATAATGCATGTGGTCATTACAATTTAAAATAATAACAACTGTACTTTAAACTAAACTCATACGTGCATACAAGTGCACACACTGCCAGTGACTTGAATAAGGACACCTGGGTAAGGTTTTTATTAACCCATTAACGCTTTCTGTCCCCATACGAGGACACCTGCTTAAAGCCAGACAGATATAAGAAAAACCATTACTATTTTGCTACAACTGATAAAAACCACATTAAAAGCTTCAAATCACGTGTAGAAAACAAGTAATAGAACAGGAGAAATAACAAGTGTGACGTTTTTTTGTTAAAATCCTATTACTTAATGTCCAATGAAATAATAAAACGCTTCGATAACAATTGATTACCTGTAGTTTGTTAATGGGTTAAAACGATTGTTGAAAACCAATTGCAATTCGTTTATGGAAAATTTACTTTGATGTCTCCGATATCAAAATTTTAGTACGTATTGTTCATTAAAAAATATTTTACACGTGTTTTCAGAAAAAAATTAGTAAAGGTTATGGACATTTGACAATCAAAATCGTGAAAAGTCGTCAGGTCGGATGACTTACTTTTAAACTGATTTTTTTCAAAAACTAGTGAATAGATTTTAAAGTTTAATACTTTATTTTAAAGGTATTTGTTGGTATCCGGTTGTACCGAAAAAAACATATTTCATAGGTCATCTGTGCTTATGTGTATTAGTGACAAACACTAATTAGAATTTTTGTTTGAATCTATAAACTTTGTATACCGGGGTTTTAATTTTTTTTTTTAATGTGGTACACAAAAGTCCTGAATCAATCCAATCCAATGCCAGCCATCATATTGAGTTCGCAAATTTTTAAATTTCTCAAATCTCAAAAAACCAATCAGAGAATTGTGTTTCTAAAATATTTAATTTTTGATTAATGGTCCCGATGTTGAATTCTTCACTTTTGAATTTGTTTATTCTGATTTAGCATTCAGATCAGAAGTCACAAAACTTCACTACAAGCCCATATTTTCACCCACTTTAGAGCACAAAATAATTAATTTAAACATTGTTCAAAAACTCTCTCATAAACGGGACTGAGATTTGATCCACTTATGAGAGAAGTACACAAGATGACTGAAACGGATTGGTACTGAAAAAAGTGTCCGCCCGGAGAGAGTACACTGTACTTATCCAACCCTCCGACAGTGTGCCTACGTGTTGTCCTTTATATTCCCTCTGGCAGACAGACTTTTGCAATAAAACTCAAAGTGCTCATTCTTCGTCTTCTTAACAATGCCCGTATGTAGTGACAACACACGCATACATGTGTATAATATATATGTACATTTAGCGAAAGGTATGTAGGTATATACACACAGCCAGGGGAAAGTAAGTAATGTAGAAGAAGAACAAGCAATTGCTCGAGAAATATAAATGTTTCTCTAGATAAATGTAAACATTGGAGCTTATAAAGGATAATGAAACGAGAAACGACGCAGCTCAACAAAATGTCTTAACGTTTTGTTGTTTTTTTTTTATTTCGGTCTCTCTTCCCATCGCCTGTGTCTCGGGATCTGGTACAAATCTTCATAAAGTGCACACCCACATGTACACGGAGGTTCTTTCATATGCGGTTGTGATGCACTTGAACTTCCACCACCCCCCCACCCTCTTCATATAAACGATATAAAAATATATTTTTGGCAAAATATTTACAATATTTGTGGTAACCCCAAAGAAGAAAAAACAGACAGACAGAAAAAACACAGCTTCCAAATGCCAACGACTTAAGTCGATAATGTGTACATAATGTTATTGAACCAGAGAGATCAATGTACACAGCCATGTCATATACCGATGTACACAGGCATGTACATATGAGTTACGGTCTGATGGTATACATACATATTTATGTTGTAAATTTGTTCGGTTGTGCTATTAGATGTCTCTGTATGTGTATATGGCATAAAATCAATTTGTCTATTTTATGAAGATTTTAGCAGAGTGGTTGGAAATTAGCTCGAGGCATAAATGGAATGGGGACTTCACTTTTCAGAAATATGCCTAATTTTGACTACACAGTTACCCCTACAGAATTGTATTTATAAGCAAACGAGTGGGGCAGGACCTATCAATGACACATTACCTAAAAAATAATAAATCACGATCGTGAAGATAAGGATTTTTTTCTTTTGTATGATCGCAGTTAGTTCATAAACTGAAGGAGGAAGAGAAAATAAAGATTGTTGCTACGAGGTCACCGAGATAAACCTGCCGAAAAGCATCTGGTGAGTCTTAAATTCTCAGGGTCTGGAATGGGAAGCGAAACCGAACTGATTTTCAACTGAACCTTAATTCAAACCACCGTTAGTAAAACAAGCTGAACCGAAACAAAAACAGCAAAAAAATTAAAAAAAGTTTTGGAAAAAACATTACACGACGATTTGAAAAAAAAAGAAATTGTTTTTTTTCGCAACTTCGACACAAGATTCTGTTGTACGAACATTAAATTTTTTGTTTTCAATACAAATAAATTATATTCAAAAAAAATATTTGTTTCCTATGTTTTAGGAACTAAGTTGTAACTACTGAACGGCACCGGAAAACGAACCGGATGCAAAGACCATACAGAGGGCAGACGTACCAAGTTGATTGTTTGACACATTACTTCGGCTACACACTCTAGATGTCAGTAACTGGCATGGCAATATTTGAAAGGTTTTCCAATTTTCAGCAAACTACATGGGACGTCTGCCCTTTATATGGTCTTTGGCTGAAGTGTTCAAAAAAAAGTTTTAACAAACGAACTAATGGTTCAGAGCCGAACCAACTCGGATTCTGAAGTGGTTTACATCCCGAGGATCATAGCCTAATTGAAATTTCAAAATCTAACCCTGCCCAACGGACCCTATTGGAGCTAAGTGTGCCTAAGATTTTTAGTAGAACTCGACTGTAGCGTAGCGCTAGCAAGGGCCCATTCCTCAGATGCAATCGACACAGTTAGACAAATGAAATGCTCTTTCGCTATCTCAAACAGAAAATATTTATATTTAATAAATAAAGAACAAATGGAAAAAGATTATTTCGAAAGTATTTTTATTTCCAACCACTGGGCGTGGGGCACAGGACTAGGAGGCGCCAATTTTCCAGATTTACCTGAGAGACGCATTTGTATCCCTCGCTTTAAAATACTTTTATTTCCAACCACTGTACGTATTGCGAGCCCGAGCTATCCTTCCAGGAGTTCCAAACACTTTAAAATGGAAAGGTCAAAGAAACCGCAAAAATTTTTTCAATTGCCGGAGCATCAGAATTTCTTTTTCAAAAACAAATTTAAGTTTTTTTTCATCAAACTCATTAACGCATAACAGTTTTCTGAAATATTTTGTTTCTTACCCATATTCTTGCTTGTTTATATTTATTTAATAAATAAAGAAGAAATGAAAAATAATTATTTGGAAAGTATTTTATTTCCAACCACTTTGCGTGGTGCACAGGACTAGGAGGCGCCAATTTCCCAGATTTACTCGAGAGACGCATTTGTATCCCTCGCTTTAAAATACTTTTATTTCCAACCACTGTATTGCGTAGCCCGAGCTATCCTTCCAGGAGTTCCAAACACTTTAAAATGGGAAGGTCAAAGAAACCGCAAAAATCGTTCAATCAGAATTTCTTTTTCAAAAACAGATTTAAGTTTTTTTAATTTTTAATTTTTCTGAAATATTTTGTTTCTTAACCATATTCTTGTTTGTTTATATATAAATTCTGTCTTAAGTTGTTGATTTTTTTTTTCTTGGACAAGAAATGCAACTATTTTCTTCTCCAACACAAACTATTTTCGAAATACTTGTAATATTAAAATTTGATTTATACTGAAAGTAGGAGTTGAGTGGGATGGGAAGCAGAAAACCTAAAACATGTTTGTTTGCATGTCTGTAGGAGCGGATTATTGAAATGGTATTAGTTTTCATATTGTGATTCGTGAGAGTATTTGATTTCGAAAAGAAGAAAACAAAAAACAGAACAAGTATTAAAATGTTTACGAAACACACACACATCAGCAAGTAAAAACACACAAACCTACATACGATGTCTGTGTGTGTGTGTGTGTGTAAACCTACAGCAGACATTGTTTATTGCAACATGGAATTTAATAAAAAAAAATAAAATCAGAATGACACACACAAGACCTAAATATGTCAAGAAAATTTCCCCCAGAGATGGGATCACGCTTCGAAGTAGAGATTAAGTAAAACTGCAAAAAAGAAGTACACTACATCATCAATAAAATAAAGACTTGCCGGGAAGAGCTGACATAATCAGCCCTAAGGTACACTGACTTCTTCACTGGTTGGATCTATATTTTATTGCTATCTGAAATGCTGGTCATTATATGATTAAATCTCATTGATGATTAAAAAAAATAGTACTTTTAGTATGGTAATATAATCCGGCGTGGCTTCTGGATAGCCTTGGTTTTATGAGTAATGAACAAGACAGACAGGAACCCGGACAATTTACTTGTAAAAGAACAATTTCTATAAAAAAAAAACTATAGCTTCTCTATGTGGCTAACAGTCAATTTATAAAAAGAAAATATCCTGAACACTTATCATGACATTGAAGCGCTCATCGTCAATCGACATGACAGCATTGTCAACGAAAAATGGGCCAATCATTCCAACAAAGCAAAAATCCGGACCAAACGGTCACTCTGTGAGGATTGAGTCAACGATCAGGTGTGGGGTTTTTTTTACGCCTAGATTCCTGAGAGAATTGTAAACTAAGTCACTCAATCCATGGTGGAGTGTGGTGATGCTTCGGCCCGGTCGAACCTACCGAAGTGTTTACCTGGTTTTTTTTTTCAAAAACTCAAATTTAATTTAAAATAAATACAGCAAGTAAACTAGTTTTGCTGATTTTTCAATTTGGAAAATATGTTTTACATACATTTTTCATTATACGACCTGTCTCCGACTCTCGCTATTTCTCTCTCCGCACATTAAAGGAGTATGTACCTCATTTACGTGCATTTACACCATGGCAGTGGTTGAACGAGAGGGTGGGAGGGCCTCAAGAGGCCTTAGTATCTAAAGGGACCATATAGAGACCGCCCCAAAATAAATGTAATGAAGACCTTTAGAACTTTTACTATATTGAAAGACTTGATTTTTAATAACTTTTAATCAAGGGCTTTAAATGTAAAGTCACAAGTGAAAAAGTTCGAAAAGGAGCTTTCAAAATTAATGGTTGAAGTTTTTGAAAAAATACCCATATTTATTAGGAATCGAATTGCCAGCGTGAAGCGAATGTTTTAAAACCCAAATTTCTAATTTTAAAAAAAGTCAGCGTTATCGAGATATAGCACATTCTAATAGGGCCCTTAGATACTCCAGTTTGCTGGTATCATGTATGGGCCCTATAAGGCATTCTGAGAAAAGAATTATCGATTCCAGGTTTGAAATGAGTAAAAGGCGGGTTTTGAACACGTTTCTAAAAAAAATGAAATATATTCTTATGACTTCTTAAGTCATACCCGTTTAAGGAAAATAATTACGCACAAGGAAAGGAATGTATCTTTTGAATAGTATTAAAGATGTCAACAAAATGGCTTTCGAACTAGGAGACTCCATTAGAAAATAAGAAATAACGGGCTTCAATATGAAGGAAACGAATTTCTAAAATGTAAAGTATCTACAAAAACGCCCCAGTTAACGAAATAGATTCAGGAATGGAAGGCATTCAGAGATAAGGACTTTCGAACCAGGTAATCCCAGGAGAACTTACACATTTCCCTCAACATCCTATGAAGGAACAGACGGGGAACTTCTCTCGAAACCGTAAGCCGTGTACGATATAATTTGTATAAGCATCCAATAGTACTTCTAAAAAGGTTGATGTACGGAGAGACCTGCCTTCACAGGAAAAGGAATTAGGAATATGAGACGAAACTTTTCGAAAGCTAAATAGAACTTTGCAAAAAAGTCGAAGTTATTTAAATCCTATTTAGAAATGGAAAGGCCGTTTGATATATTCTGTTATAATTACTTTCGAGCCAGGAGACCCAGATAAGATGAGACAAACGGGCTTCCGATAGAACTTCTTAAAAAAGGGTGAAGGAAGATGGTCAGACTTGTCTGTACAAGAAAAAGACTTGCATTTAGTAGGGGAATGGACAGCTTTTTAACGTTTAACGAAAGAGACCTCCATGGCGAAGGCCTGACATTTTCCACATTCTCTAATGTGTATTTGACAGTACATCTGTGTGTGTGTGTAGATATATACGTATGTATTAGTATATGAACACATGTACTTGATGCATATTTTCGCATACCACTCGTTACCTATATTTGCCAGATGTGCTACTTTTTGCTGTATGTGCAGCAACGCGTATGTATTCGTACGTACATACATACGTATATCTATGTACATATGTAAGTAGTGCTTGTATATAGGTGTGTATGTATATGAAACGTATCCGAAGTAGAAGTAGAGAAAAAAAAAAAGGAAGAAACAACACTTACCTGACACTTGAATGCCAATGTGGTTTCATTTTCGGAATTGACAGACAAAATCTTCATAGTTTCCAAAACACGACATGATGACTTGGGTAGCAATTGTACGGTATGTACGAAAAATTTACCAACATCCTTGTCACGATTTTTATCGGTTGAGCGCATCCGTAATACTTGATGGGTGAAGTGGCGGTCGAGTGCAGTTGCAGTTGTTCCACAATGATGATGAGACAGTAAAAACATAGAAAGACAAAAAAAAATAACATAAATTTTCTTACCGAAACTAAAAAATGAGTTACAAAAACAAGCAACCGAGAAAGAACCAAATAAAGAATGATATCAGCAGCAAGCAAGCATCTTCAGGGTCTCCACAGTGTTGGTGGTTAGTTGAATTTCTCAACTTAAGTATCATCATCAAAGTGAAATGAATACCCGGCAAAAGGAAAAATATCAGCGACCAATGATAAATTGACTTCAGTTGCACCGTAATAACCCTCAATCGAGTGCAACTCCTGTCAATGGAGTGAAAAAAGCCATAGAGATTTAAGTTGCAAAACTAACTGCAAATAATATTGAGAATTGCTTCGAAATTGGCAAGAGTAGCATGAATTTGCCAACGTCACTATTATCACCTGTATCTTTTGCAGTGACAGTGACAACAATGACGACGACAAATTGACAATTTGTCAGCAATTTTCTGAGCATTGATTTCTCATTTATGTGTTGATTGTTGCTGCAGCTGGTGTTGCCGATGCTGCCGTTGCTGCTGCTGTCAGATCTAAAGATTCTCATTCTTACCTGCCCATGTTGCCGATTGTGGCACAAGTATAAATTCTCTTTGAATGGTATTCGGTTGAAATTCAATACTGCCATCTCCATTCTGTGACGTGGGTTGATACAGGCGAGTGTCCTGACAATCAATTGTATGCGGCTGTACAACGGTTACGGGTATTTCAAATAATGATCCCTTTTGTACGCATGCCGTGTCAAAAGCGCGTATTCTGCAAATACAAATCGAAAACAACATCGGAGTTTTGTGAAAACCCAAAGCAATTAAAGACAACAATGAAATGTTTGAATGAATGTCACACTCACATACTAACTGAATGTTTCAAAGAACTGCAGTTATATCATATTCAGAAAATGTACAAATTCTCAAAGGAAAACTACATGCACACACACACACATAACTTTGGTGGGAAACACCGGCAGGCCGTCATACGCACAGTAGTCGGTGGGCGAACAAAAAAAAAACGGTTAAAGCTAACAAAGCTGTAAGAAAAGTTGTTAGAAAGGAATAGAATGTCTGTTAACCACAAAGGTGTTCTTCTCATGATTGACTTCGTTTTTTTAAATTAAATTTTTATGTATCTTTCCTGTTGATGACCGCCTGTAGCAGGCTGTCGGTGACAACCCCAACCCTAGACCTTGTACTAGTGTTACCAGTAATCACCTCTGGCGATCGCAACCTCTGCCCACTTTGCTTTGAAAATGTTGTAGAACCTGATTCTGAAGGAGAGTCTCAACATAAGAACTCGTACTAGTGTTACCACTAATAACCTTTTAGATAAAGGCGGGTCATCTGGTGAACCCAACCTCTTTCCAGCCTGCATGACTGGTCAAACAATTACATATTGATGGCCAACAATCCCACACAGTTCAACAGCATCTTTTTTTCTCTTCTGAAACCGGAGACTAAACACAATTTTATACTCCGTTTTTCTATCACTGGTTCAGTTTGATTTTTAAGGGACTTTAAGCTTTGGATGCGTGTGATTCTACATTTGTAGAATCGTATCAATATCTGACTTATCCGACATTTAATACTCGGTTGAGCTCACAACACCATCGTTCAGACTTTCCTCTAGCCTAAAGACGGAAGGTGTCGTCCATAAGATAAAACCCTACACCACCCTCAAACGAACCATGAATGAAATTTAATCCTTTAATATCGTTATTTTAAGCCACAGAGTAAACCGTACGAAAGTATAACCGCTGACACTCTTTAATGACAAGTCTTGGTCGGAAATATGTATTCCTACACCGATTCGAACGACCTGACGTGATTCATATGTGCATATATTTGAGTTTATTGAATGTTTCAGGTTAACATTTACGTTTAAGCCTTATATTACTTTGAGAATTTATAAACCTTCATTCTTTCCATCCATCCACCCATCCATCCATCCATTCGTGTGGTTAAAGTAATCTCCGACAGAAGTTAATTGTAGGTCAAATTCCATACGAAAAGTTAAATGTACACACACACATGTAGGCTCTCATAATTCCAAAGTGCAATTCCCCACCAGCAGGAGTTTCGTAATTCTGTCAGCATTCTCATCCTTGTTGACTTACTTTCAATAAAGTCAAATGCTGTCGATCAGTGTCGTCAAGGAGGGAAAGCCTACTATACTGTGTGACGTAATTCCAAATATATGTATACTCTACAACATTAGGGTGCCTCACAGAATAAAATATTGCCTTAGCAAAAACCTAAGAAATGCTGTTTCATTCGCCCCCCAGTGCTTATTATCTATATAAGTCCCAAGAGGCTCAGTTACCTACGGAATTTAAATGAAATAAATATGCTCGGGGGTAAAAGATTGTTTTTATCAAAAGTAGAGATGTCACTGAAAGAAACGTCTTCAGAAAACCTATTATTTGGCACTGAGAGGCGTCAATATATTCGATAAAGAGATTGGTACATGTCAATTAGATTTTCGTTGGTCATTTCTAGGATTCGGAAGGTTCAGTCGATTGCAGAACACGCAAGAGAGAACATTTTTTTTTTCCAAAAACGTCAGAGTAATCAGAGTTTCAAATCATCAAATTGAGCACAAATATTGATCAGCTGCAGCCTTACTTTTTTCAGGTCGCCCATCAAAACCAATAAAGTCGAGAAAATTTTTTTTTTCTGCGGAGTTCATCATCATTACAGAATTCACGGTTTATTATGAGATGATGAGTACATCAAACCTTGTGTCAGCGATTAAGGTCGAAGTACTCTAATGTGCACACTTACACTTAGCCAGATGAATCAATATCAGCGGCAATGGCAAGGCCTTCGCCGTGAGAACAAGTAATGTTCTCTCTGTTTTAAATAAGACTGCAATAGCTTCGCCGTTCACTTCTATTGATAGACCTTGAGAAGAACGATGAGGTCATAAAGGTAATCGGGAACGAAGAAAGGCTTTCTAAAAGGAAAGTTACAGAATTGATGACGCCAATAGATAAAAGACAGACCTTCCCCCTCCCGCAGTAACGTTGAAGACCTTCTGCAAGAACTGAAGCTGCAAAGCTTAGTGGATCTCTCCAATAGGTAATAGGAAGGTATTCTATTCACACCTATCGGAAAAGAAACAGTCATGTTTAATGGTTCCCTTGAATAGTTAAAAAGTCCAGTGTATCTTTAAGAATTGAAAAAGAATCTATACGAATATTTCCAACAGACAATAAGAAGGCCTTCTAAAAATCCATTCTAGTCATGTGTGACACCTTTTATTAGAAGGTAAAGACGAATGTTGCAGAGCCCTCTAATAGCTAAAAAGATGTGTTCTAGTCTAATGGGACAAGTCCATTCAGTAAGAAGAGAAGCAGCAATGTTTAATGAAGCTCTGCAACAGATGATAGGAAGGCTTTATAAATGAAGAGAAGCATCTCTATAATATATAGCAAAAAGGACTTCATAGGAATGTCGCAAGAAATATAGTTAATAAAGGGTGTTTTTTATTGGGGTATAGAACTTTAAGTTGGCATCACATTTTAACTGGCGGCCATTTTGTCAGATGTCAGGTAGTTAATATTTAGTTTGGTTTGCCATTTCATCATGAACAGGTTGACAAAAGAACAACGCTTGCAAATCGTGCAAATTTATTTCGAAAGTAATGGTTCAGTTCGCGAAGTTCACCGCAAGCTCCGTCCATTTTATGCCATTACATCCACAAAAACTGACTGTTTGGTGTGCTCTATGGGCTGGTGGAGTCATTGGGCCATACTTCTTCCGAAATAATGCTGGAGAGTCAGTTACCGTTAATGGAGACCGGTATAGAGCCATGATAACCGACTATTTTGTTCCCGAATTGGATGGCATGAATGTGGATGAGTTGTGGTTCCAACAAGTGGTTGAAAATTGGACCTGTAGAATTGGCTTTATTCGAGCCAGTCGCGGCGGCCACATGCCCGAAATCATATTTAAACATTAATGGCATAAAATTATCCTTCCAATAAAGCCAAATTGATGGACATTAAAGCGATTTTCTTGTGTTTTATTTCAATTCGAAGTTCTATACCTCAATAAAAAACACCCTTTACATAATAAGAAGAACTGACTTCTAAATGTTAAGATTTTCTCGAAATTTAATTTTGTTTTTGTATTGTTGATCTGTATTCTTCATACTGTTTTGTTTCTGTTAGTCGAGTTGGCGATAGTTGTTCATTTATATTTCTTTCATTTAGAATGCAGGCCTTTTTCAGTGTATCCTCGAATATGTAAAAAGGTGTAATTGAGTTACTCTCTTAATTAGACAAAAAGAGAAATTGACGAAGCTTAAAGCCTGTGGACTGTCTTCACAAGCGACATAAGCAGAATTTTTAATTCGTTCGTCATAATTCCTTTACAGGACGGAAAGTAAGGCCTTCTAGAAGGCATTTTGTGGCCAGGCTTTGCAGGTGTTGCCACTGGAAATAGTAATCTACATGCATATGTGTTAATAGAAGCCTTATGTATAACAAACTTGAGTGAGTATACATTATATTTTATGAATATGAATATATTTCAATTAAAATTGTGTGCATGTATGCGTGAGTGTGTGTGTGTGTGCACATAAATAAGTTTTCCATAATAGCAACAGCACACTCACACACACACACACACATCTCTAAAAATTCTTAATTCTTACGAAAGAATTTCCCTTTCTGACGTAGTTTTGAGTTCATTGTTGTGAGTGTGTGTGTGTGTATATGTGCGCCTTCCTAAGATAGTGTTGTTTTTTTAATTAATTTAAATTTCTTAACATCCTTTAAATGTCATTCATTCAATCATTGTGCTTATGGCTGTGTAAATTGCATGCATTTATACTTACACCGCTGTATGGACGCCGGGTGGAAGCCCCGTAGGATCCACTTTAACAGCTAACGAACGGGTCGTATAGCAGAGATCCAAGAATTGTCCGCATTGCACAAATGGTTTGGAGGAAATCAAATTCAAGCGTACGTTGAAAGTGAATTTGTCTTTTGGCGCTGAAATAAAACGAAGCAAAGATAACGTTGTTTTATGTTTCAATTGACAGATGAGCGTTAATACTTTCGAAGACATGGCAATAAATGTTAGAAACAAGGGACAAGGATTTTTTTGATGTTGGAATCTTTAGGATATAAAAAAAATATGGACTCAAGTCAATTTAATTTTCGTCATGAATTCATATCGATAGTTTTTGTTTAAATTTGGGGCAAATTTTAATATAGAAAAACCAAAAGTTTTTTTTGGAAAATCCTGGTTCATTGGGGTCTGAGAAATTTAATCAGTAGGTACTCGAACAGATGGATATTTCCCAAGCAATACAGTTAGGTATTTTGTTTAAATGTTATCACAAAAAAGAACCTAAATATAACAACCTAAATTGATGTACGACAAAACTGGTTTTAAGTACAATCGTGTTCAACAACAACTCTTTTTTTTGTTAAGAAGTGACTCAGACAATAGTTTTCCTTTGAATACGTAAGAAAAATAAACCAAAAAATACTCTCGATCTTAACTTTAAGCTTCTCTCCTAAAAAAAGTTTAAATCCAGACTTAGGCTGTTATGTCTTTTGACCCCAGATATACAGAATTCCGACTCGCAGTCTTAGGGCGACATCTTTAAGTGAACGTAACCTCAAAATATTTTTTAAAATTAAAGTAATTCCCATAGAATGGTGAAAATTGGTATCGCGTTGTTGCACATCCAGGGTATGTGTTAATGCATTTCATTGGCGACCAGTTATTGGATTAAGGATTAAACGTTGCCAATGAGAATAGAGGCCCCCGAAGGTTAAATGTAGATGGCGATGCAATTAATGATCAGTTGTTGGATCTTCGATTGGTATTACAATATTGTAATCCAATTTAAGAGTAAACAGCTGATCTCAAATCACATCGCCATCTATATTTCACTGCCGTCAGATGCTGATCGCATTGACAATGGCAACGATGATAATGCCACCACTTTCAGTTCTGTCATAATGGAAATTAAAATAAATTTAAGGGTCTGTTTCCATAAAACGAATTTGTTCGTTCGGTACAAATCATCAATATTGGAAGTGTTATAAAATGGGTTTCAGACAATATTCAATTCTGATTTTCAGATATATGTTAGTTACCGATAGAAATAAAAATATTTAAAAAAAAATACAACTTGTGTACATTTTTCAAAATTCTACTAAAATTACTTTTGAATTATTTTAAATTGACGACTAAAGATGGCGCTCCAAGATTCCGAAACTGGATCAATTCACAAAGTCGCCGATTGGTGAATAGTGAAACTCGCACTCAACTTCAAATAATTGCTGGAAAGGGGTCAGAAATCGCAATCGTTAAAACTTTAAAGTCCTTGTAAACTCAAACTTAGCCAGAGAATATGAAACTGGGTACACAATTTTGTTCTGTTGAATCTCATGTGGACAACTCCGAGACTTTTCGAATAAAAAATAGTTATATCGCGCAAAAACATATTTCTGTAACAACATAGTGTCTCATTAGCTCAAAATTGGTTTATAATTTTAGTAGAAATGTCTCAAAATAGCCCTTTGTTTCAATGATAACCACTTCATTTGACCCAAATACCTTACAGCCGAAACATTTCTTCACGTTCGGAAATAGACAATAGGTACTGCGGTGAATAGGGCGGATGAGTTATCAACTTGTAGCCAAATTTATGGATTTTTGCAACGTATTTATGTTTTTCAAAGAATGGAAGCAGCAATGGTTAGTGGATCTATTCAATGGATAATAGGAAGTTCCGAAATACCGGGTGATTCCAAATAAAATCTCTTATTGGAGAACCCTGTATAATTTGAAGGAGATACAAAAAATTTGCGTTGTCCTCTATTCAGTAAAAGCCTTAGTTATTAAAAAAAAACATTGTAATTTCCGTTCGTCCATAAACTTCACAAGCTATTTTACATAACTGAATTGTTACCAAGGCAAACGAGCTCTTCAAAAAAAAAAAAACCTCCCCCCTACACCCGCTGTGCTTAAAAGTATTAAAACTGTGTCGATAATTGTTGTGTTGAAGGATTTCCATCATATAATTTGTACATTCTTTACATTCAATTAAATAATTAACCGAATTGACATTTTGAAATGACTGTTGTTGTTGTTGTTGCCCATTCAACAACAACAACAATCAGTGTATCCCCACAAACGCATCACGCTGAAGATTATAATTTCACTCACAAACGTCAAACAATCGTTGAAGAATACAAACAAACGAACGAACGCAGGAAATTGTCATTGTTCGACCGTTTCAATAAATACCGCCTATACAACAATGCTAATTAATTTAAAATATTAATTAAAAGCGGCATAAAGTGGCTTTAAAACTTTATTTTATTGGCTTTTATTTTCACAACTCATTTGGTGCTGCAACAGAAAAAACAAAAATCGGAATAAAAAAAAAAGTGAAAAGGAAAAAAATTAAAATGAAATAAAACGAATCCAGCATGAAAGGCTGTATTAAAATGTAATTAACTGTAATAAATGATTGAATTTATAATGATGTCTGCATATACAGTCGGGATTACACACGCGTTTGCATATTGTATGTGTGTATATTGGGGTGGATTGAAGATTTTTTACGGAAACACTTACCCAGAGACTTTTCGAAAAATCTCCAAGACTTTAGTAAATTTAAGTCTGATCCCCAATTGACCACAATTTAGTAACTGAATTACAGAAAAAATGTGTACATAAAATTCACTTTTTAAATGTTTGCAAAAATGCACAAAGTTTTCCGCTCTCGATGTCTGTCAAACACAAACTAAATGACGAGATTCTAGCATGCCACAGCCTTTTACACAACGATTGGTTTAAAAAATAAATAAAAAATAATAATACACTTAATTTTCCATTCGGCAGTTGTCTTAATTGGCGGACCTGTG
Organism: Hydrotaea cyrtoneurina; assembly: GCA_958296145.1. Lineage (NCBI taxonomy): Eukaryota > Metazoa > Arthropoda > Insecta > Diptera > Muscidae > Hydrotaea > Hydrotaea cyrtoneurina. Next base: position 75,440,501 of record OY282516.1, on the reverse strand, counting down.
CTATTTCATTCCTTAACTAGTTTACAATAAAAATGGATCTTAAACAGCCAGAAATTCCGGGGTAATCCTTCATCCTCTTCACTAAAACACGCAATTGAAAATTCCTTACATAATTATTGAATTACATTTGCAACTAAATAGGGGATTTTTTTTCGATGATCCCACATGTTGTGAAAAATGTGCATGATCGCACTTTTTGGGTAAGGGAATACTTTTTTGGGGGATCCACCCTAATGTCTCTGCGACCCAGCCAGCTTAACCAGTGCATCAAGTACGCACATAAGTACCACACACAGCACTTCCCCGAGTTCATAATCGAGCCAACGCTGACTGACTGAGTAACTGACTGACTGACTGGCGCTGACTGACGATAGATGCTGTTAATGAACGTTTATGTAGCGGCCATAACGCCACCAACATCGCATCGTCGACGTTCCTTTTGTATTTATGAAAACAACAACGAGCAAGAGCGCCAGCACGAGCATAACAACGAAACCCCAACTTTATTCTTGTGCAACCAAACAACACAAATTAATGGATTACACTTGATTTAATATGCATGCGAAGATAAATTGCTGTAAGCACTTCAACAATTTCTGCTATCCTATTTTTTATGTGCTTTTTTTTTTTTGTATTTTATCATTTTTACATTTTTATTACGAACTGTTTTCAGAATTATCACGACAGAAGGCAGAGCAGAAATTATTAAAGAAGAATTTGCATATTTACGTTGTTCGTGCATGTTTCTTAATTAAAATAATATTATGGCATGACAAACGTAACTGACTGACCGCCCGCCTGACTCAAGGTAATTTGCTGGAAGTTCTTAGCACAAAAGGTGCAAAAACAGGCAACTTATACAACAACTACAACTGATAATAATCCGTAAACATGTTTCAATGTTCAAATAACAAAACCAACCTGGTCTTTCATTTGAATGCAATTGTATTTTGCCACTACAAAAACAGCAACAAAACACCAACACCACCTACCTCTTCCCCCAAACACACAAGATGGCAAAGACGTTGTCTTTGTCCATGTTATCAACAGAGTGTGTGTGTTTGTGTGTGAAAGAGAGTGAGAACTAAAGAAGAGCATAAAGAACCTGTTGAAAAATAAAATAAAATCAGCACTTTGTGTACGAGAGTAGCTCAGAAATAACAAGTTTCCAACTGACATGGCACGGACAAACGATTGAAATATATATATTTTTTCTTCATTATTGTAATTGAAGTATGGCTATTTCAAGGATATTTGGTTACGGTTTGACTTAACAAAGACAAAGACCAGCAACATGAAAGGTTCCTGCCCCAAGGTAAACACTGACTGGCTGTCTGTTTATCTGCTGCACACACCGACCAAGCATGCCACTCTCTTACAAGTTCGTTTATAATGGATGTTAATCCAAAGATTGGCATAAGCGGCACAATTAATTATCTCAAAAGTTGCAAGAGTGCAAATGAGCTTTCTTAGTTGCAAAGCACCGGATAAATTTGTATGTTTAGAAATATAATTCTGAAATATAAAATTAGCAAAAATAATTAAATTGTATTGCACAGGGTCACAATCGTGATAAATGTGTCCATAGAGTACGATTTTACAAGGAAACATTTATGATAATAACCAGGCAGATTTAATTGGATTACGACTGTACGAACTTGTCCACTAACTCGCTGTCCTTGGTACTTCTAAGTGCAACCATTGGCTATGTTTTGTACTTGTTGGATTGGAGAAGATACCAATTGGTATACTTTAGAACGCAATCTATGCTGGAGGGTATCTACGATTCGTCCCAACCGAAAGACGAAGCACATGTTTACTTATTTTAAATCAGTTGCCATTATGATCCATGAATACATTTCATTTTCGAGTAGATTTAATTGCAGATGTCAATGAATATATACATCCCAACAAAACTAGCAAAACTACCCCAGATGTCCTATTTATATTTATGTTCGTATGTTCACTGCCAAGTTTAAAAGAATTCCTAGTTGTGGTGTTTTTTTTTTAATTGATGTAAGAAGAACTTGTCTACCATAAGGCCAAATGAATACAATTATAGCTGTGATGTGAATGCCATTTGTGCATCAACATTTGCTTTTCAACGTGTTTTCATCTATTACTTAATAGGATGCAAATTAAGGTCAAAACGTTATTTGAATTACTACAAACAAACTCATCATTCCCACTCCATTTGACAAAAAACAATCTAATAATTAAATTATTATCGAATGTCCTCAAAGAATACAAGGCTGACATCAACGTCATCCAGGAAATGCGATGGAATTGACAGGACATATGGATTTTTTTTGTAGAATATATGTCTGACGTCAACGATATCCAGGAAATACGATGGATTTTTTTTAGACTATGCATCATTCTCTTGTAGTGTTTTCGCCAGCAAACGAAACATTGCCACAATACACAGCAAGGCCGACGGCACTGTCAGAAAGATATAGTGATGCTTTTTCCGCAAAACTAGAGCCTAATCTCGGCCAGATAAAAGCCTGGGATCAGCAAGATAAGAACCAAGGATCAGCAAGATAAGAACCAAGGATCAGCAAGACTAGAGCATAGGCAAGACCATAGACTAAACAATAAATGAATCCATTTTCGTATTTCTTAAGTAGATCGACATCAACAAGATTTTGGAGATCCAACCTAAGTGTGTAATCAAACTAATTGACAGTGAATAACTTTAAGCAATCCAAGTATTGTTACTTTCAAATTCGTGCAATTATAGTATATTTTGCAGGAATTCGAAAGCAACCCACCCTACGGCTAGTGACAAACTGACTTAATATAATACACATATATTTCACATTAAATATATATCCACTCTTCAAGTCTCAGGGCAATTGTTATAGCATGACTAATTGTTATGACTTGAAATTATGACTACAAATGTGTGGCGTGAGAACAATAACCAGGTGAAAGTGTCCTTTATGTAGCAAAATTAATATTTCAAATTCACGTATGCAAAATGTCATTTAAAGTGGCCCTAAAGCAAAGAGATATCCATCGCCGTGTAACACCTCCCATAGGCATTTGTAATAAATTCTCTTACACAAGAAAAAAAAAAAAAGGAAAAAAGCACAATAAATTGTAACTTGACTTAATGATTTTCAATGAACTTACCAGCTTCTGTGTCATTGAAAAATATCGGCTCAACGTTGACATTGAATTCGTGGGGTTTTCTCAAAACACCCTCTCGTATATGAATGCCTTTGGCATTTCTGGGGCCACAGCGTACCGAAAATCTGAAAATGTAAACAGAGATAAGAAGAGATTCCTTTGGCATTTTGTAAATATGTGCGTAGGTATGTGTAAAAGGAAAACATTACCAAAGCAACAATATACACTTTCATGTACAGAAACATAATTCAAAATAAACAGTAAGTAGTATTAAGTATTCCAAGCATGTCCGTACATACCTCAACATATTCTCTGGCGCTTTTTCATGTTCTAACAGGTGCTCGAATGCTTTTTCAACATTTAAAAGACCGCTGCCTTGGGCGAATGGATCAACATAACCCAATTTGGTGGCAGTAGCACAAATGGCACGTTTTATACTGAAGGGTGAATAAGCAACGTTGCGTTGTTTCAAGCCGGAGATGAGTAAAGCTGCAACAAACATTGTGAAAACAAACAATTGGAAAATTAAAAGGATACTCAGGGAATTGTTAAACCGCAGTGTCGTCGGCGTTAGCGTTAGTGTTAGTCTAAGTACCTATGGCTCCGGCAACATGAGGAGCAGCCATGGATGTGCCATTCATAAGCACAGATTTGCTCATTGTGAATTGTGGCACCGATGTAATGGCTCCACCGGGTGCACACACCGTAACACCTTGACCACCATCAATGCATGGATCCCGAGACGTCCAGGTATACACGTTGCCCGGCAACTTTTCACGCAATGCATACTCGGCTTCCATCATTTGCGGCGAAACGTAAGCGCCCACACCAATGCAACTCGGCTGGGCAATATCGGGCGGTGTGCCAACAGTACACAGGGCAGGACCATGATTACCGGCCGAGGCCACCCACACCACACCGTACTTATTAACCACCTCACTCATGAGTTCACCAATGCGACTGTTGTAAATGGAAGACAAGACAGAGAGAGAGGTTGTGTAATAGAATAAAAACCAACTATAAATGAAAGTTGTTGTTCTTCTTTCCCACAGGAAGTGTTTAACATTGGATAAAATACTTTTGAAATTTCCTTTGTATTCTGTGGGTGGAGGTGGTGATGTTGGCGGGTAGGTAGGTAGGTTGTATGGCTGGAGTGTTTATGTTGTTCGAGTAGCCCCGAGCTCAGATCTCAGGATGTAAGCACACACACGCACACACAGAAAAGAAAACATACAAAGTGCAGTCAACGAGAAACAAACAATTACCTTAAGTAAGGTTTTCTTTTTCTACGTCGTTTCTTATCAATTGTTTCAGGATATCTACACATAGTTTTCATGGTATTGTTGTAGTTTTGGAGAATTCAAAGGAAATTTCACAATATTTTGTTAAACTGGAAATAAAAGAATACTCTTGTTTTCTTTTTGTTTAAAGACAAATGAACTTTACCCGCAATTGGACCAGTGTGCATGTTCGCCATAGCTCATATTGATGACATCAACCTTTCTGCCGGTGCGACAGAGTTCCATAATTTTCATCATTGCCCGAACGAGACCAGTGCCCGTTTCCATGGAACCCAAGCGGCCATCGCCAATGGTTAGAGAGACAATTTTCGCATTGGGAGCGACACCATCAATATCTTTGGAAGAATGATTTCCACTTGCAATGGAAGCTACGTGAGTGCCATGAGAAGCTGTAAAGAAAGAAGAAATGAAGTGATTTGATAAGAAAATGTTTAAAGAAAATGAAAGCGAAAGGCCAAATCTCTTAAATGGAAATTATTATTATTTGGTAATAAAATAAAGGATGACATTAACGAATGGAATCGGCTTCATGGTGTATGCTGTTCAATGTCATTTTTAATCAAGTTGCATTTAAAGTAATTCCATACTATTGTTTGCTGGACATGTGAGATTACGATATGTCTGAAATTGTCTCAAAAGAGATGGAAGAGTGGAAATTTACCATTTACTATTAGGAAGGCCTCGTAGTGTTCGTTTTGAGAACATGGCCATTGTGATACAAATGTCGTGAATAAACCGACAATGTGGACAAGGCTTAGTTGCCCAAATGTTCATTTCTGTACTTTTTTTGGTGAAAGACGTGGAAATGTTCCCTTACAAACTTGAAATACACAACTGCTGGACGGAGAATCGCAAAACATTAGCCGCCGCGTCCAGCATACACATTAGATCCGTGATTTAAATTTTCTTAGTTAAACAATATTTAGTGCATTCGGGATGGTTGAACGGGGTACTCGGGGTTAGTTTCCGTCGTATCAGAGTGTAAATAGTCTACATATAAAGAACGCCACTCGTACCTAACCTAACTCTTCCTTCAAGATTTTTCTTTGCATCCTCGTATTTTTTCCAACACGAAATATTAAATATTACATCCACCCAAAAGCGCCCGGTAGGCGAGTTGGTGGCGTGCTTGCCTATCAGTGTGGGGGTTATGGGTTCGCTTCCCACCAGAGGCTTTGGTCTGTCGCTTCAAAAATCTAGCCAAATGGTCTGTGTCACCCGGTTGACCTTTGGACGCAAAATTAGAATATAAAATTACTTTGTATTGTAATTAATAATAAACATCCACCCAAATACCATTAAATTCTGAGGGACATTAGTCTCAGTCCACAACATCCATGAGATCCGTGATATTTATCTTCTTGCTTGCGAACGAACTGAACTGACTGATAATAGTCTGATTATTTACCGATAATTAACTCGATGAAGATTTTGCTTTGCGGGTTCTGGTCCATCTGATTTCGGCTTCATCCTCGGATTTCTCCCAATTTATTCCCGGTTCTTTAGTTTTAGTTACAAATTTTCTTGCAATTAACAAATACATTATTTCTGTCAAACTATTTTTTTCTTTTCAGTTTGAATATCTTGTTATTTTGAGCGTACAGTGTAGAGTTAATAAATAAATAATAACATTTCAATTCAAATGTTAAAAATTATTGAGTTTTATTGATATTTGTGGAAAATTCAAATTTAAAATGTTACATGTCTCGCGGTGTCTGTACTTGGTTTCATTTTTACGATTGGTATTATTGAGGATTTCGATTACCAAAGGCAATAAGTTTTAGAGATTATAGAGAAGATAAAATAAAACCAGTTTTAACCAATAATCCAATCGATGTCATCCCAGTCACAATGCTTACTTCTTGTAGTTAAAAAAATACAAATTTAAGTCAAAACGAATTATGCATTTCATACAAAGAATCAGAAGATTTTAGAGCAGTATGACATGACTGAATTCAATTTAAACTTGAATATGAAAAGTACATTTTTTGTTTTCTACAAAGACAAGTTTGAGACACACATGCACAGTTGGAAGTTTTCATTTTGGCTTCAATCTTTTTTAACTCTAAGTCTAGAAATTCAGTTAGGTATGCAATTTGGAGCTGTTATTGTAGTCCATCTCACTCACTTCACCCCTATCCAAATTCAAATTGAAGGACATCCATTTAAAATCTACGAGAATGCGATTGAATTAAAATATATCTTTATGAATATTTAACATGATTCTATGCAGCATACAAAAAGTATAATATGATGGCGTAGATATCTGAGATTATATGCTGGAACATCTTAGAAGAGCAATATATCTGCCAGTCATCATGACCAACTTGACGTGGCTCAAGATAAAAGCCTGTCGCTACTGACCATTTTGTGTCATCCAATTATCCGGACATTTGTCCTTACAATGGAATATCCAATCCTGGTATAAATGAACTGGCCATTGCGAACGAGTGTAGTGGTTAACGAAAAGAGAAATAAACAGAAATATCTTCTATGTTGTAGGACTTGCAGATAAAATATGGATTAATAGACGATGAATATAGAAAAAAGACCTTACACTGGAAAGCTGTTTGGATTAATAAATAAGAAATAGACCGGTCCAGAAGACATACTTTTATTTGGCATAAAGAAAATTCATCTTAGTTGGTTAGTCAGTCAGATAAAATCACTTCGCTCCGGAACGACCCAAGCTCATCTCGGCCAAGAATTGTCAACGACAGTTCCGAGCAGAACTGTTGCAAAAACCTCAACCATAGCGTTGAAATGGTTTGAGAAAATAAGAGGACATTTGGCACAAAATTTACTTACAATAAACGATTGGTTTAACGAAACTCGACAAAAAATTATAAGGATGTTATTAACTAATAGTCACTCTGAAGATATGGTAGGGGAAACCAATAATATACGTAACATTCAAATTGTCTATTATGGTCAACTAATTAGAACTCGTAACAGGCTGAAGTACTGAGTTACGTGTGTGCGTTAGTCTTTTGATTAGATCCTAATGAACCATTAGATCAGATAAAAATCATTAGTATATGACATTTAAAATGCTAAATAAACCATTTTAACATATAAAATAATCAACTTACAACACATTCCCACAATTTCCAAAACATTGCCTTCATCATGGACATTAACAGACACCGACAGATAATCATCGACATTTTTGATCTCATGCGTCTTTGTGTATTCTCCGATATGTAATGCATTCTCTAAATCTCCCTGCAAACAAACAAAAATAGAAATAGTATTATTCCGAAAAAAAAAAACTGTATCCACAATCTTCTTACCTTTTCGGTGATATCGATGACAGACTGCCAACCGTCTGCAGTTTGATATAAAATACAATCATAAGCAATCTTAATATCTGGATAGGCTTTTTCATACGCATTGAGCATTTCTAAAGTATTATCTAAATCTTCTTTGATAAGTTTCTTATCCCATGACAACTTGGAAGTATCTGTTAAAGTAAAAGAAAGAAGAAACATTTAGATGGTGCATTGCCTTATAAGCAGCGGCGAATCGAACCTGGATTTTGTGCATCGAATTCATTGAGTTTCCTTGAGACTTCAGCAATGGCAGTTTTATGTGGATTATCCCACTCTTTAAGTTTGCGGGCGTTTGTTATGTTCTCACGCACCTTGGAAGGGCACAGATCGTAGAAGCGTTTTAAGCCTAAGCGAAATTCACCATTGGCGGCAGTATTCTCGGCGATCATTTGCGGTGTAAGCTACATAAATTAAGATAAAACAATAATAAATTACTTTACAAATATTTGAAACAAAGAATATGCGTATACGCTTTTTACGAGATTTTACATTTTCCCCAACATAGATAATTATATAATTGAATTCTATTTTATAAACATTTTTATTATAATTAAGTTACAAAATTGTTTGAAATTGATCTCTTAAATTTAATTGAAGATAAAATTATTGTACACACAGATTTTATACATTACAATAAAACATATCGCTCATTTGCTTCAATAGTGTCACAATTCAGAATTCACTTTTTATTTTGTTTCTCAAGAAAAAGCTGTAAATCTCTTATTTAAGTTGACTTTTGTTCTGCATGTACTAAACATGCATATGCCAGGTCTCTAGTTTATTCGGGAAACCTCTGATTTGTTCTCTATTTTTGCTAAGGCGCTATTGAAAATTTTAAAAGGCTCTACCGAAAAAAATCGTGTTTTGAGTTGTGAAACTATTGAAGTAAATGAGCAATGTAAATGTGTATAGTTAACAGTTAACAGTCTAATGGAATATAATAATAGTTGATTTCATATTTCTTCGAAAATGAGGCCACGATAAGGCAACATTCGCAGAAATAAAACCATGAGTTAAATTAAAAAATATCAAAGTCTACATGGAAAAGTCAAATACAATTGCACAATTAGCAGACACAGTAGACATTTATCGAAAATAGCACTCGAAACGCACGAACGCTTCATCGATAATGCGGACAATGTAACCCATCCAATAGCGATGATAAACAATTTTACAAATCATTGCTCTATGATTACACTTTGTATCTAAATTAGGCTAATCTACATATCTACATAATGGCAATAAACGGCCAAGTAATCACTTACCTTGAGCGCTCTTCCCGAAAGTCCGGTTATAAAACCCTTCTCATCTGCTGTAACCTTTTTTGTGACATTTACATCACCACAACCAGTGCAATCGTAGCGTTCAATGACCTTTACAGTTTTACCATCGCACAGTGTCTGAAAGGAGGAACACAAAAAAAATTGCATTTGTCATCATATTTTTTAAAATTCATTGTTGGCATGATATTAAGTTCTGATGGCAGGTATGAAATGAATTCTAACCTCCAGACCCGTAGCTCGGGGATCAACACCCGAATCAAAGATAGCAATGGTGACATCACGTCCATCGAATTCTGGATATTTTTGCAAGATGTTCACAACACCAGTTTCCGCCTTTGGCACCAGGGCAGCAGTGGGAAATTGTGTTTCCACAATACCGCCATCGCCAAAATCATTGATAGTCATTGTTGTTGTTGGTTGGTGCAAAAATGCCGGAATTTCCTTCTGTTCTGGTGTGTTGGACCGATATCGTCGTATTGCTGAGTGGGGAACACGTTTTAGCCGTTCTGTATATGTTTATAAATTAAGAGTTGAAATATTTGCGTAAAATTTAATTTTTTTTCCCACAAATCGCACAAAACAATAAAAAATTCCAACTGTCACACATAAATGACAAGCGGAATTAATGCACTTGTCTTTGTTGTTTTTGTCCAGCAGCTACACACAAGAGCTGAGAACTGTGAAATGCCGATGGTGACTATTGACAGACCCATACAAAAGCTACGTGCTTCGCGTACTTCAACGAAACGCTCTGGCCACACCGCAAAAAACAGCTGTTTGGTTTTCGTATTAATTTTTTTTCACAGCCTGTGATTTTTGGGTGATATTTTCCGCAATATTAATCTGATAAAATGTGGTTTGAAGTCTTACCATCGGCTGTCATCATCACTGTGGCCTTGTCCATTCCAACATATGCCATGTATGGTCTGCAAAAGCTGACTTTGGGCAACGTAAGTTTCCACCGATCAACATTGGCTGCAGCAAACAAACTTCCAAAATTCTTATATAATCGAAAATTATGCGGAATATTTTTTCCTAACATTGCCATTATTGCAAACGGATGACAATGACACTAAACTGCACTTTTCTTTCTTTCAACACTTTTCTAGGCCTACCGCCGCAACTTGGATGAACGTTTCGATCGTGTTATGTATTTGCGCGACAGAAGACTAACCGACAATCCCTACCTTATGAATGTAAGTGTGTTTATGTTTTATGTTGTGTGTGGTGGTTTAGGTGATAATTCAACAGTAGAAGAATATCACAATTCTCAATGCTGATGAATACGGGAAAGTAGTGTGTGGTTAGACATTATTATTTATTTTATATATTTTTAGAGTTCTATGTTTTGTTGTAGACAAAAACTGCAATAATGTATTCTCAAGTTTAAACAATAAGCTTGTATGTCTGACCGATCCAATGCAATTTCGTCGATTCGTAAAGGACGAAACGTTAACAATCCACAAGGAACTGACGGGGAACTTCTTTCGAATCGATGAGATTGCTCTCTTATTCTAAAGTCGCCAGCATTTACGAGGTGGAAGCAGCCGCTGAAAAATGTCTGAGGTCTTACTAGGTTTCGAACCTGACTTCTGCTGTGTGCTAGTCGCACATACTACCTACCATACCACGGCCATCCACTGTAAATTATTCCATGAGAAAACAACAGCAACAAAAGTAGCTCATCTCGTTTAACATTCTATACCAAATACGCTGGCAGAGTGTGATGAAGATTACCAAACAGTCGACTGCTATTCTATATCAACGAGAGGTCCGCGATAGCTTGGTAATGACGTTGAAATCAGGAATATAGAAGACATGTCGTAAGATAGTCCACTATATAGCATACAAGAAAAACAAACTTATTTGAGTATGGGCGACAGTAGTATATTAAAGAAACCAGGGACATTAACATCATTAAGCTGACCGGCGACTTGTTTACCACTAGCAGTGCTCTAATCACACTTAGTGCCAATTATAGCAAATACGTCTAAAGACTATTTCTAGGTATGATGGGGCATAGTGTATCTGTAGATCTCCATTAAAACTGACCAATAAATCTGAACAAGCTACCACATATTCGTTTGTTTAAGCGTTTTCGTGACAGCTTATCTCTCTTTGAAACGTCTATGTTCATAAACCTATCAGACTAGTTTATCTATCATCTTATCAATGAAGATTGGGTTTGATCTTAACGTAATGGTTTCACCCGTTGAATCATCTCGCTTTTATCTCAAATCAGTGAGCTGGGCGCTGTATAATTTCTATGTTGCCTGACTGAAACTTAGACCCAAAGTCGGCTACAAAAGTTTAAAGCTTCTCATATTACTCTCTTAGTGGTAAAGTCGACAGCATTTACGAGGTGGCAGCTTCAAAAATATAATGTTCTTACCACAATACAAACCTGGGTTTGCTGAGTGATAATTGCACACACATCCTTTTGAAACTGTCAAAATATATCAACTTTTCATCTGAAAGGATAAGTACATATACCAGAAAATATGAGCTTCTGAAACTGAGAATTGATATGTCATTCACTAAATGCCATCGCATCATCTCAAGGGCATTTCGCTTGTTTAAACTATTCCTATGAAACTTTCTTTTCGTTCAATATTTCATCATTTGCATATTATTTGTTTTCAGGGCTTGGATAAAATTCCCGATGAAGAAGGCCATTAAACATCGGATTTAAAAATGTTAAATTAAATAAATTCGTAGCTAAACATATAAAACAAAACGTTGTCTATAAAATTTGAAAATTATTAAATAAAAAAGAAAACCTTAAACAACAAACACGAATTCGTATCGTATTACTTTGTAACGGCCTCATTTAACATATCCTGGGAATAAATTCACATGGTAATGACTTTGTGTGAAAACAGACAGGACGACGTCTTATTGTGAAAAGCAACCCTGTCGTGATGTTATGTTTTATGTTTAAAGTGTGACATAAAATCCACCCTTATCAGGAAAGGAGAGTGTGGTGTAGAGTGCTGTGATGTGTTATACCCCAAAAACACTTCTGCAATTTTCACAATAACGTCAAATTCGCAAAAGGCGTCGTCTTCGAAAACTTTTAAACAAAACGAAATTATTCCTCATTTCCATTGAAAATGTTTCACAATAACAACAAATGGAATTTCGAAAGTTATTTACAAAAGTGATGAACATTTTAAAGTGTTGTATATTCGTCTTTTGATGAGAAAAATTATCGAAGCGGTATTTTGCGAGTGTGTGTGAAATTTCGAGAATCAAAACAAAATGGGTGGTGGGGGTTTAAGGAGGTGTAGAGGAGCATGTACTGAGACTTCATTTCTTGTAAATCATGGGGTTTTATGGTTCAAACGACCCCTATTTGTATGCTACATTCTGTTGGCGGTTCTTTTGGGAATTGTCGACCTAACGAGTGCTGGGATTGCATACCCCGGGGGGAATGCAGTAACTAAAACCGTCCGTCATCATCACGACCGTCCACTTAGACAACAAAGAGAAACCAGAACCGAGGCACTAGTTGGGCATGAAGAAGAAAAAGGCTATTGTGCTCCTTACAATGGTAAGGTGTGTAAAAATTTCATATCCGGTCAAGTGTGGTATAGCCGGGAGGATCCATCGGGTGGCTGGAAACATGAACAAATCACAACGGCTTTGTGGGAGGAACTTATTGGCGATTTAACTGGTCTTTGTCGAACAGCAGCAGAGGTAATTGCTAGAATATTTGTAGTCATTCTCAATTTTTTCTTCTAACAATCTCTTGACTTTCAGAGACTTTTGTGTGCTTATGCCTTTCCTCGTTGTCTGATGGAAAACGGAAGATCGATTAAGTTGCCGCTGTGCTATGAGGATTGCACAGCCATACACCTGCAGTATTGTTATAATGACTGGGTGTTAATTGAAGAAAAGAAGGAACGTAATATGTTCATAAAAAGTCGAGCTCATTTCCGTCTACCCAACTGTTCCCTGCTGCCAAAGTATAACAGCACTGCCCGGAAACCCACTTGTTCTTATGTGGGTCTAACCGAACTCGATGAGGATGAAATAACCTGTGAGTATGTCGTAAAGAATGTAAGGACAATGTCTAACTTATTTTATATTTAAGATGACTGTCGTAACGGTAATGGGCGTTACTATTTGGGTACCGCAAATGTTACGAGATCTGGCATACCATGTCAGAGATGGGATACCCAAAATCCGCATAAACATATACAGCCACCTCTCGTGTTCCCACAAATACAAGATGGTGAGAACTACTGCCGTAATGCCGGTGGGGAAGAGCCCTATCCTTGGTGTTATACCGTCGATGAATCTGTCCGTTGGCAACATTGTGATATACCCTTATGTCGTAAGTTCCACCGTAAAGCCTCAATTGCATATTAATAATGTGTCCTCTCTACTCAGCCAATTATGTTGACCCCTTGTCAAAGGAATTAGAGCCCATACAAATGGAGTCATTCTTTACGCCATATATTATATTCGTAATAGCCGGCTTTGGGTTTGTGGCCATTGTGTGTTTGCATTTGATCATCTTTTTACTGTATAAAATTCTCAAACACAAAGAGTTCCAGGCGCAGCAGCAACAATCCAATCAAAATCCCAACAGTGAATGTAATGTATCCACACGTGGGGGTGTGGTTGCCGCCAATTTAACAAACGGGGAATGCAATCTCACATCGAGTCGTGAGACATTGGGTTCGAATGCCATTTCTCACCACAATAAATTCGGTACCATTAAGAGTACAGTGACGATTCACAATGTCATGGAGTCGCCCCGGACTAAATTGAATACGAAATTAGAAAAACTGGAATATCCCAGAGCCGATGTGGTTTATGTCCGCTCTTTGGGACAGGGTGCCTTTGGTCGAGTATTTCAGGTAAATCCAATTTGGAAAATGTAAAAAGTTAATACTTAATATCTCTTTTTTTGCCAGGCCAAAGCTCCCGGTTTGGTGCCCGGCAATGATGATCTCTTGGTGGCCGTTAAGATGCTGAAAGATGATGCCAGCGATCAAATGCAAATGGATTTTGAACGTGAGGCATGTCTCCTGGCCGAGTTTGATCACCCGAATATAGTCAAACTGCTGGGCGTGTGTGCCCTCGGACGTCCCATGTGTTTATTATTTGAATTCATGTCCCCCGGTGATCTGAGTGAATTTCTTCGTTCATGTTCACCTTATGCCACCCATCAAATACATCACGCGGATCCGTTGCACGAAGGTCACCTTTTGCAGATCGCTAGTCAAGTAGCAGCCGGCATGGTTTATCTGTCTGAACGTAAATTCGTCCACCGCGATTTGGCCACCCGCAACTGTCTGATCAACGAACACATGGTAGTGAAAATTGCCGATTTTGGTTTGTCGCACAAAATCTATTTACAAGATTACTACAAGGGAGATGAAAACGATGTCATACCCATACGTTGGATGCCTCTGGAGTGTATTTTGTACAATAAATTCTCCATAGAATCGGACGTTTGGGCCTTTGGCATTTGTTTGTGGGAAATATTCTCATTCGCCCTTCAGCCGTATTTCGGCCTGACCCACGAGGAGGTAATCAAATATATCAAAGATGGAAATGTCCTCACCTGTCCGGACAATACACCGATGTCAATGTATGCCCTGATGCGAAGATGTTGGAATCGCAAACCGAGCGATCGGCCCAGTTTCAATGAGATCAATCACTGTATTCAACATAGTATAGCCGAATATGAATATAAAACTGCATTAGTTATGGGAAATTAACTGTTATACACCAATATTATACTTATCTTTATACTTTAAGTCTTTATTTCGAATGTTCATTTACAACTTAAGTTCCTTGATTTACAACATAAAATTATTATTGCTAAAACTATATACGAATACACTCTCACCAGATGTACATGGACTTCCATGGGGGAATGGGGAACTTTTCAAAAGGTCTTCCTTGTGGTACATTGTCATTTGTATTTCCAACGAATATTATACAATATCTCATTATAAGTATGGCTATATGTACTCTTGCATATATGTATCGAAATATCACATACCAATAGTAGACTTGAAGTAATCCAAACATAATCATAATGTATTCATTACTCATTTAACCATAGCATAGTTAATTCCTAAGATTGGTTCGATTTATGACTTTTTCTTCCTGTTGGTAAATCTATTTGTTTCCGATAATAATAAGGGTCTCTTTGACTTGAAATCTATCCCGCTCTAATGTTGTGAATTGGAACATATTTTATAAAAAGAAAGAGGAAATTTTTACAAAAGCGACAAAAACTCATTTAACCGTAGATTTATTGTAAGTTTATATAGCATTAGAAATGAAATTTTTCATATAAATATATACTTGTGTATGTACATACATATATATGACACACAATCACATTATTATACAAACGAACAAATAAAAACTCTCCATTATGTGTAACACTTTGACCAATGTTGTTTCCATTGAAGGCTGAATTGGCATCTTTAAAGGATATGAAAAGATGGTGTTCGCCTCTTACAAAGTACTGGGAAATAATATTGTCCACCTGGATGAAAAGTTCGTAAATGATATTGTGGTTGATGGTTTTTGGAATGTTTTGCGGGCACATCATTAGAGAACGACTATGAAAAATCTTCGAAGTATATAAATCCCAAATTTGTAATCAGTATGGGACACTGACACCCCAGATGTTAAATGCCCATTCCATCGATAAGAAATTCCTGAGCATCGTGGTATTGTTTGGTTTCAGAATGGGACTGATGGGAAATATTGGATGAATACAACTTCATTCAGGAGAATGCTGGAGTTCGAATCACAGTAATCCATCCTTTCAACGCCAGTCCACACTTTAATATTGATGTTGAAGACTCAAAATGATGTTTTTTTTGGAAAAAGTAGTCAATAACACACTGAAAACAGATATTAAAGAATTAGAAGAGTTATTATTATTATTATAAATTCCATAACCCATACACTACTACAAAAACTATCAACCAGAATTAAAGCTTCCAAGAGCCACATCCTCCTTACAGATACCGTTAACATTGACAGCGACAGAAGGATACACAGATATTTACTGAGGTTTTTATTAAGTAATCGATAACTAATCTTTGATTTTAGCGAACAACAGCAGTTCCATTGTATCGACATGTAATTCCATCACTGAAGTTGTTATGATGTGCGAAGATCGATACCACTAATATTATTGAAAAAAACCCAAACACGAGTTTGGTAAAAGAAGAAGACGAAATACAAGGAATACAGAGGATTTGAAGGAAGTTCGCTGATCATCAAGGAAGTAGGAAACGGTGGATCAAATAATGAGGTGGTGGCTAGGCGGCAAAACACGACAACAATCACGTACAACTCATTCAGGAAAAGCCCGGACAATGGTGAAAAAATCAAGCGAGAGGCCGTGATTTTGTAATGTAAGTAATTAGTCATATCGTAGGTATTCTATAATTTCCTTTCATTTGGAACACATTACTCAGGCCGCATAAATCACTACGTGATTCAGGCAAGCAATTGCGGATCCCGGTAATGGGCTGAATGACACATTTGTAGATTTGGAGGAAAGAAAAACCATTTACCCATATTGAAGACGAAAACAATTAGAACAACAAAGTACATTTACCTATATATCATCGTACTACAATTAGTAAGATATTTCGATTACTGTTTTACTGTTTTAAATGATGCCAAAGTACCATCTTACAGTTGGAACCTTGTTCTACGGACGCGAATATGTTTCAATAGGTTTCATTGTCCTTACATACAAGTTAAGCCCAAGGTAGGCCTTCATCATGCCATGATGTATGAGAGTAAGTCATTTAAAACTACTCTAGAAAAAGCATTAGCCGTTCGGAGCCGAAATATACCGGCTTATTCATTTGGGAAATTTGAGGGAAATAGACAGACAACAATGGATATATGTATAGTTTTAGTGTGTTCCAATCGAAATAACAAAACAAATATACTTCCAATGCTATGGTAGAAACAACACAAATCAAATCTACTTAGGATTGCTGTTACTATGGCATTCTAGTCTACATTTCTAACTTATAGGGAAAACTCAAGTACAAATGGTCAATGCGAACAAGAACCACTTCATAGAAGCGACAAATCAAATCGTCTCAAACTCCAAAGAATTTAATTCCATCTTATCATCGCAAACTCGAGTACATTCTTTCGGTTGGAACATATCGGCTTCATACGCAACCCAAACCAGACTGAATGAATGTCTGTTAGTACAGAGAGCCGCCAAGCTAAACACCTGGCGGCAACTCAAACCCCAAGCTCCCCAATCTGTATCGTAAGAAATCAACATTGAACATTTGTTCGTTTGATCAGTACTCTGTGAGCGTTCGCTGTATCAACTGCTCTGCTCAATCCAAGTTGTCTTGTCGTCTTTCAGATACAAAACGTCGTTACCGTACCGTACGAAACGATGTAAATTGCTTAAATATTTAATTTAATTGAATAAAGAAAGAAGTCAAATTGTGTGTGTGTGTGTGTATTTTTTAAACCACTTTTAGTGCGTGGTGTGGTTGGTTGACACGCCGTTCAAAATAATAATAAAGAAATGAAAAGAGTCACTTTGCAAGTGCTTATTTTTCTGCCAATTTAATTTCTTTAGTTATTTTGTTGTATTTTTGTGCGAAGGCAACACACTAATTGGGTGCACAAATACTCTGGCATACATTTTGAAAATTAACCAAAAACTAAAAAAAAAAACTTCAACTAAATGTACATAAATGCAATAGCTGCTAAACAAGACAGTGAAGTCGGCGACAATGAACAACGAATCGTATTGAATAAAATTATTTTGAATTTTCGTTTTGTTGGTATAGAGTTTCTTTAATACCAAGAAATTGTCTGTTTATTAACCAAACTGAATACTTAATGTAAATAATGGAAAAAACAAATGTGTAAATCGTACAAAAGGCGTGAATTGAGTGAAATTTTTTAAAGTGCGATGCGATCGATTCGAGCAAACAAGAAAAGGAAAACAAACTATTTGCTTTGTTGCTGACATCAGTTGGTTGGTGGTTGCACCATCTCATCCATCATTGTTCGTTTATGTTGTTTGGTTTATTTCAACTACGGTTAAATGAAAACACTTCCGGGTTTTTGGCATTTTTCCATCTTTTTTTTCTGTAAAATGATGCGTGTGTGTGTTTTATAGAGGAACTGAAAAAAAACAATAAATATGTAAAAACGTTATTCAATATTTTAAAATATAAACACAATTTTGTACATTAGCTTACAGATATTATGTGCGCTCATTTTTATGTATTCTTGTTAGATAAAATCAAAAATAAGTCCAACATTATTGAGAATGTAAAACTTCAGAGAAATCTAATATTGAATTTGCAACAATGCTAAATGTGCAATCCCTTGTCTTCAATTTATAAATGAAATATAACCAGAAATGTAGTTCACAAAACAAAAACAATTATTGATTTAATTAATAAAAAAAGCTTACACAACAACTAATGGTTTCATTAGTTGTTCATCATTGTGGTTTTATTAGTCAGATCTTAATCTCTAGAAAAGTAAAACAACAATTAAAAACATTTTGACAGTTATCCTTAATCCTTATTCAGTTGTTATATCCAACTAATCCGCTCCATACTACCGAATTTATGTCAAAGCAACATTATCTTCAGTTAAAGCAACGTTTAAATTTGAATTAATTTGTTCCAAATTAAAGTTTTCTGATTAACGATTAATTTGTTAGTGCTGATTATTCGATTGGACCGCAAGAGCTGTGCACCATTCACTGTTGTAAAGTTTTCTTGTTATTCACAATAAAACATTTTTATTTTCTGAAATATAAGAATATATTAAGTTTTAAACAGAAGCCAAAGAATTCACAAAATGAACAATTTATATTATATTTACAATTGCCGCAATAAATCGTTATCAATGTTCAACGTCCAACATCGTAAACTGGTAATGATGTCTTCATGGAGTTTCATTTGTTTAATTTAATAATAATTAAAAAGGTTATTATCATAGAATAAACAAACAATGCAAAATATGATAAAAGCGTCTTTTTTTCTCATTAGAGTGCTAAGTCGATGCAAGCCGATGTTTGGAATTATTAAATTGTCACAACTGGATTTTCTGAAATTTGTTTGGCATTGAGGAGGGAAATGACAACAAAACAAAACATTCTTAATCCTTTCGGTATAAGCAATACTCGAAATAAAAGTTTTCCCTCGACCGGAAATAAAAACTTTCCATCGGCAGATCTTAGGAAATAATTTCCCCTAGACATGTCTTATTTCACACTTATCGTCTTTCTAGTTTGTTCGTTGTCATATTTAAATACACGACAACAATAACATTTTCTTATTGCTCATTAAAAAGAAAAGAAAGTGACATAAAAAGAAAAAAACAAAACACATTTTTTCAACAAAAGAAAATTCTTATTCTGTTGCCAGTTTTCTTGTAATATTGTCTCAAAATGTCTCCCATTTGCCTTTTGTATTAATGATCCCAACCAGCATTTTCTGTTTAGTTTTCCTGCACTCATTTCAGAGAAAACAGTCATTATAATTTTTCTCAAAACCGATAATTGTGTGTAAGTAATTAAAAATTCGTTTATTCGCATGCTTTTAACATTCGAAACTATTGTATTCTGTCTTTAAGAAGACAGAAAACATATAAGGCAATAAACGAATTCAGATCCTAATATTTGTCTTTTTGTTGACTAGTGTAGATATTTATTTTTTAATACATCGTCTCTTACAGACCTCCTAACACATAACGAGCATGTGCCTTTTTTTATTTCTTCTTTTATATTTTCCCCCAGCCGTAGTATGCCCCACTTCCTTTCCGGTTTATCAGTTACTGAATGACGTTAAATTGTAATTAATTAAAAAGCGCGTGCGCAGCACTGTTTGGATTTTCTATTACTTGTATTCTTTGTTTTCTTCTATTTTTTTTTAAATAAATAATTAATGTGCCCTGTAGGAAATGTTTCCTTTCCGCTTTTGCCATTTCCCTATCGATTGTTTGAATAAAAATTTAAAAAAAAATTTAATAAACAGCTGTGGCTCTGAAATTGCCTATAAAACCAAGCGATAGATGAGGAAATAGTTTAATATAAATTTCCTAACCGCCAAATTTGGTCAATCACGTAGTTTGCCAATTTTTTTTTTATTATTTCGTACGTTCGAATGTTTCAGTTTTTTTTCTATTTTACGAATGTTTTGAAAACAACACCTAGGCGGACGGACAGACAGACCCAATAAATATTTACATACCGCGGCGTTACTTGTTGTCACTTGGAATAATAATTTAATCGATTTGTATTGTGGCTTTGTCTCCTCTCTTCCCACCCCTTTCATACCAGCAAAAATAATAAAGCAAACGAAACAATAATAAATATTATATTTGCAATAAACTAATTTGTAAAACTAGAGTGTGTTAAAACGTCCATTTGTTCGTTTTTTGTTTGTTTGTTTATGGTGAATACATAAATACGAAAGAATTATGTTAAAACGTTACTCATCGGCCGCCTTGCCATCGACGTCGTCGTCATCAAACATGTTTCTTCAAATTTGTCTGGCGATATATTTGTTTTTGCTGTTAATGGATTCGTCGAATGCAGTGGGATTTGGACGATGTCCCAAATATCCTTCAATGCCAAAATTCAATATGAGCAGGGTAAGTTAGAACTATTACAGAGAAGGGTAAAAAATTAAATGAAATGTGTTTTTAAATGCAAAAGCTGTGCTCTTAATTGATGCACTATTAAGTTTTCCTCAGTTTACTTTTTTCGGATACAAAATTCATATTTTTGTATTGGATTATTGGGCGAAGCAGTCTATTGAACCATATTATCTGGGATTTTTTTCTGCCTTGAATAGTTCTACTTTTACAACTCTGCCCCAGCAATGTGACACATGTATGTCTAGAGGGAAATATGCATATTTATATGAACTAGTTTTTGTTTTTAAATTTATTTGTAGATTTGATTTTTGTTAAAATATTTCCATTCCCAAGGCTAATCATTTTGTATATGCAAATAATAACATGTATTTGGAATTGTCACTGGCGCAAATGCAAATCTAAATAAAAAAGATTTTTTAATGGATTTTGATGTGAAATCCATTTTCAAGCTTATAAGATAATAGTGACTATTAAAAGAATACATAAGGAAATAATTGATGTTTTTTTTTTTTAAAAATTTCAAAAGACAGCCCCTTATTTATAAAAATTTAAAAAATCTTCGTTAAGAAAAATATATGAAAATACAACAAAAATTTTCACATATTTTTCTTAACAAGCTGGTTTTAAATTTTTATGAATACTGGCGCTAATTGTCTAAGCACACGAAGTAATTTAAATTTTTTGGATACGAACCCATATGAGCAAAATTAAAGATATCCAAATATTTGTACACAGACCGAAAGAGTAGCAAAGTAAAAAGAAATTTTGTTTGGCTTTGTTTGCGCCTTCGACCACTCGGCCCCAAATATAAACTCTATGACTTTAATCGAGAGGTTGTCACGTATTCAAACAGTCTCAAATAATTAGGTTGTCAATTTTTTGTGATAGATAAGATTCGTCCATTTTTGTATGCAGTTTTAAGATTTCTCTTGTCTTCCAGTTTCCAGTATCCTAAAATATTACATTCAAATAAGTTTTCTCTACTTTTTTAATAGCGTTCTAATATTCCATGTTTTTAACAATGGTTTTTTAAATACTCTCGTGTTGTACACCAGTTTAAATCCTTTAAAGTAATCTCTGTACAATTGTACACTTTTCCAGTTACACATTTTTCACAAATTTTGGTTTTAGCCCCTTGCTTTTCCAATCCGATCTATATTCATAAAATCAAAACGTCGTTCGTTTAAGTTTGGTCGGAGTTCATTAATTTGTCCATTCACTTATGAAGGGCAACAAAGTGGGTATAATAATTCCATCTACTCGTATACTTGGCTTTTTTTTTTAAAAAAAATTAGTTTTATGTTAATTTTGTAGATTTGGTCGGAGTTTATTAATTTGTCCATTCCCTTATCATTATATGAAGGACAACAAAGTAGGTATACTAATAATTCCATCTAATCGTATACTTGGCTTTTTTATTAAAAAAAAAATATTTTTACTTTTAAATTTCGTCGGAGTTTATTAATTTGTCAATTATAATGGGTATAATAATTCCATCCATACGAAGCGATTGGTGTTTTTTTTTTTTTTTTTTAAATTGCTTTACCTTTTTTTAACTTTCACCTGTTTTAACGAATGCATTCTAAATGCACTTTGTTCGTTTCGAAAACAAGAAAATATAAAAACAAAATTCCTCTGAATGAATGCGATTTGCTCTCCATTACCCAGCATCCATTGAATGTGGGACAAAGTCAATTGTTTTGAATGACAAATCATATTTTGTTGTTATTGTTGTTGGCAGTCGTTGTTTTAATATCCATAAATTTATGAATGTGACTAAAGTCAACGAATTAATTGTTGGAAAATTATACGGATTAACTTAGTTGTGGAGATTACATTAGAACTCTATTGTCTCAGGTCCATCTAAGGGGAGACGGGTCCATAAACACACACTAGAGTATGGGCAACGTCATGTTGAGATGTTTCGAGTTTCACAAATTCTTCTACTCACACCTTTCCTCTGTCAAGTGAATTCCAGCCAAACTCTGCCCTTCTTCAGATTGTTTTTCAACTAAAATTGAATGACTTTAATTGGTTTTTAGTGGCGTTTTGTTTGTGTGTGCGTCTGTCTGTAAGATGAGGTACCACAAGGCACAGTGGGATGGTTTATGCCCAAAAACGTGTTCTAATCGGTATTGCATCCTAAAATATTTATTTGCCAGAAAAAAAAAACTCATAGTCCGAACTGATTTCCAATTAATCTCATGTCTGGGTTAAAAAAAACAGATTTGTAATCAAAAATTGTTCCTAAATTCATTGCTGTAAAGAAATCATGACCTCTTTTGCTAAAGAATTTGGAGCACTTGGGAAACAGAAAATATTCGTTAGGGACTATTTTACATCTGGAGAGTAAAGTGTTGCTTTCTTAAACAAGTTGTCTCACTTCGCACGTGCCAACCATCCTTTGAAAAACTTTTTTTTATACAAAAACTTTTTATATTTAACTGATATAAGTACGAATTCTGGATTGGTGATGTCTCCTGGACGTACGTTTGGTATTTCGTCATTGAAAATAGTGGTGACCCTGTGATTGAATTCATTCTGCGTATGTTGGGCAGATTTCCCTAGCCCTAGTGTTTTTTTAAGACTCGATTTCAAATTTATTAGCTTGAGAAAATGTTAATCAGCCAAGCAAACTTACACAGGACGGCCCATACGCCAGAATCTTTCAGCAATCAGCCGTTGGATAATACCAACAACAATACTGAAAGTCGGCGATACCACCTTAGGCGATTTTAATTGTGTGTAATTCCATTTTCTATCGTGAACTTTTTAAAAATGCTACGTGAAGCAATTTAGGAAAGCGAAACGATGTATACAATGAGTTGGATCGTTTATTATTATTAGGGCATGGTGTTTGGGTTTCTTTAGAGACCTTTGAGATGGAACCGCATGAAGTATGCAGTCACTGATCCGGCCAATTGCTGATATGCATTTGTAAGATCTCCAAACTACATTCGACTTCAACTGAATTGTTACCGTTTATCACCCAATGTGCCACGATTTGTGTTTTCTCTTTGTATCCGATAATGACTTTGAACTATATTTACAGAGTGCTCTTGTGCAGAGTCATTTCATCTGACTCTTAAACTGGTTGGTGGTGGTGGCGTTGGACCGTCTGTCCGTCCGTCCGTCCGTCGTGTGGTAAAGGTTTTCTTGTGATGGCGTTGATGTGGATGCTGAAGATCTTTCAATGATGGCGATGACAAAATAAATATATACCGGCATTTTTATGTTTTCATTTTCGTTTTCAAATGTAAACGACCTTAGTAAACGTTGTCTACGCTTCTGGCCATAATGTCCCTCTCAGGCAGATAGAATTGAGACAATTAACTAAGACTATTATAAGACATAAATATAAATGTCTTCATTAGTCACACATCAGAAGATATTAATAATTAATGCTGGGTCATTGAATATGTTTGGTGTATTTTACGATTAATACATACAATAAATATTTGATGAATTTATGTATTTTTGTCTTTCTTTGTAGGTTCTGGGTCAATGGTATGAAGTTGAAAGATCATTTTATTTGCCCGAAATTGCCTCGGGCTGTACAACATTGGAATTTCAGCCTCTGCACCGAGAGGAATTGTCCCGATTTAATAATTTCAAATTGGAAGTGGCCATAAAGACCATAAATCGAATGTAAGTTTTGTCATTTTTAGAAATACAAATTAAAATTATCTTTTCACTCTCTTTCAGAACGGGAAGTCCTTCGGTAAATTTGGGTTATGCTACACCAGAAAATCGCAAATCTTCCATAATGGACTTTAAGGTAATGGTAGTGAAATAGATTTGTGCGGCTGTAGAACATTAAATAGAACACATATTTAGAGCCATCCGTGATTTTTGCCAGCAACTGAACTATTTGACCATTCAGAAAAAATGCGTTCCGCACAACCGCGTTATATTAGAAGCAACTGCGCTTCGTTCTAGCACATTTTATTTCCGGTATAAATTCGGGTGTTTACAAGTTCGTATCCTGGTAAGAACATGCTTTTGGAGAGTAATCCATAAGCAATTTCTTCTGTAAAAAAAATACTAAAAGTTTTATAATTTAGTCTGATTTTGGTTGATGTTTAAATCGTTCAATCGCTTGAAATGTCTGCACGCTTCCGTTTGTTCACAACTTAGAGAAATCAATGTCCAACAAAATGTGGACATTACAGTTTCCCGATAGGCTCAGCATAGCTTTATTGGTGCATATTCACTCAGAGAAATCCCTGGTTTCACTTTGCTTTGGTATCTTGTGCTGAACCAATAGTTCCTCCACGGCTACGTTCAGATTACTGTATAACATTGTCCAAAACTCTTTTAAATTGAGCGTGTGTTACATACGGTCGAATTGTTGTGGCACCCATTCCTCTGATGGATATTTTTGATATCGAAATATCCTTAACAATTTAAAAAAAGATGCGAACATCCTCAAACACTCTTCATGTACTTTGAATCTCCTATCGTCCAATAGCATTTCAAGGATTTTATGTGAGATTTCTGGTATGACGACATCTTGTGAGCAACCTCCTGTTAAGCATTGACATTTTATAAAGCCTTTTCTTGATATCGGGGAGTTTTTTATTCTGGAAAAAATACTCTATGTTTTTAAATTTTGTTGAAGCTCAAGAAAATGTCTGCTATGATCGTTGTAAAAATCATATACTTCAACTGACGCAGCTTGGTTACAATTTTTGTTAAGCATCGCCCAAATCCTATCGATGACGATCTCTATATCTCTCTATCTATGATCGACTTCAGTCTGATTAAATGGCGGTAACTGCGACAAACTTCCTTATGGTTTCTTTATAAAAGAAAATCGAACGCGTTTTGGCTCCAATAAAAATTATTTATTTTACCAAAGAAATCCAACTCATTTCTCAATCATTAAACACAAGTAAGTACATGTCATCCCGGTTGGAATATAATTCTTGGCCACCCCGCCCCTTTAGCATTAATTCGTTTGTCTGTTGCAAACATACAGGCTTCTCACAAGACTTCTTCTTTGAAAACTCAAAAAGTCCACCTCCCGGGTAGAATCTTCTTCAATTTTACAATATTCTCTTTACGTCCAGATTGGAGAGCTTAACCTAACCATTTAATTTTTCTTTTCAGTTCAATACCCGCTTCCCTGAAGTCATTGCCCGCCTATTGCCCGGTTCTGGAAAATACCAGGTCCTCTACACTGACTATGACAAGTTTGCCATTTTGTGGTCATGCGGCAGTCTCGGTTCCCTGGGATATTCTGATCAAATATGGGTTTTCGGCAGAAGTCGCGATTTCCCCGTTGAAACACGCACGAAAATCTATGATGCCCTCAAGAAACTCAGCCTCGAGCCGGATCGTTTGGTATTGAGCAAAAATAAGAACTGCCCGAAAACTTTATAAAACAAAATGCTTATTCATTTCTAAACAAACAAGTGTATGCAAAAAAAACATACATATTTAGTTAATTAAGTTTATATAAGATACTCTCGTATACATCAATAATCCAATGTATTCCATTTAGAATAGGTTACTGTGATACTGCCCGGACAAGTAAAATACAAAAAAAAATCCCCAAAATTTAAATTTTCAAATTGAAAACAAGTTTGCACAAAAACAACAAAATGTAACGGTTTGTTTGATGTTGTTATAAAATATCTTAAACTTATGTATTTATTATTAGAAACAAAAACAAATTGAACTGGAATAAAGTCATTATGGAAAAGTTGAACAATTTCTTAGTTATACCCATCTCAAATACGGGAACAGTGTTGCATGTACAAGGTACCAAAAGGCATGTGACAAACAATATCTACCACCGATAAGAAAGTTATTTCCCAAATTTGACAAAACCTCGGGCCCCTGAGAAACAGTTGCATTGGTTGTAATATGTGTTCAAATGAAGTTTTTTCTATGGTTTTTGTACAAAACTCAATGAAAACTGCTCAGTTGTTGAACAATAACTTTGAACTCAGTTAAAAATAACGTTTATACTTTGTAGGCTCATAGTTTGGCCTATATTTCGGATATGCAAATGGCTCGGGTGACCACCCTGTACACCATTAACTTTATGAACAAAACTATACTTGTGTACTGCACAAAATAAAAATATGTGTATACTCATTTGATGACACTTGAATATTGTAAAGCCCAGCTACAACACGAATTCCCCTATTAATCTCAAAAGTGTAATGGTTTCACATGACTAGCTGCAGCTAGATGGCGCTGTCATAGTATGAGCAGAGTCTGCAACCTGACCACATTGGTTCGTTTGTTTACAAACCACCCTGTGTAAATTAACAATTGTTTAATTGTTACACTCGTTAAAGTAAACGAAATTTTAAATTTTCACATTTTGTTTTCATTTGACATACGCCATTCAACCTTATTAATTTAATTTTTAATGAAAGACCAAACAAATAGATACCTACTCCTGCATTCATCCCATGATGTTGTTTGTGTACTTAAATTTGTTGAATGCTAGAAAAGGTAAATTTTCACATTTTTGTTTTAACTCTTGGGTTTTTCGTGCCCCAGATGCGACAACTTGGCTTGTTGACGTAGCCACCGAGGTGGAATTGGGCCTCATCAGTCAAGATGATTTTTGATGGAATTCCGGATCATGTTCATGCATTTCAAGGACCCAATCAGCAAAGACACGACGTTTTTGATGATCGGCCGGCTTGAGTTTTTGTGTTAACTGAACTTTGTAAGCCTTAAGATCCAAGCCTTTATGCAAAATACGATATAATGACGTTTGTGGACTGTCCAATTCCAAAGAACGACGAGGAATGAACAAACCTGTGTTTTCGTCAACACTTTGGGCTTCAGCAGCAATATTCTCAGTTGTTCTTGAGTGACGTGCGCGGGTTTTATTCTTCACATCACTAACTTGTCCCAACAGCTCGAATTTTTGCCACCAATTTCTGTATTGCGGTCCGACAAGGTGCTTCACGGCGACCCAAAAATGCTTTAGTTTTGCAAACTGTGACTGCAAGATTTTCACCATTTTTGTAATGAATTTTAATAATTTCAATGCGTTGTTGAAGCGTGTATTTTTAATAATGGCGTAGTTTCGACTTCTCACATGACAAAGAATAAAAGCTTCAAAAGTGACAGCAACCGAAATACCGGGTGATTCAAAATAACACCAGTTGTTGGCAAACCGTTTACAGTTTTAGTGTTACGCGCCAAAGTAGGCGAGCTGGTAGCGTGCTTGCCTATCAGCGTGAGGGTTGTGGATTCAATTTCCAGCAGAGGCTTTTGTCTGTCGCTGCAAAAATCTGGCCATATGGTCTGTGTCACCCTGTTTACCCTTGGACCCAAAATTAGAATATAAAATTCCTTTGTATTGTAATTGATAATAAATAAACGAAAAAAAAAAGTTTAGTTTTGTTTTGCTTTCCACATTTTTGTCCACCTCTGAAACTGGAAAACTAATTTTAAGTTTAACTTCAGTTTATATGAAACACGAAGTTTAAACACAGTGCCAACACAGTTTATTTTTTGTTTAACAGCATGTTTTTATAAAACGTATACGTCTGAGACGAACAGAAACGTTTGTAGCCGAAACAAAACTGAATTGTGTTTCCATAACTCCAACGAATCTAATTATCCAATACACACAGAAATACATAAGAAAAAATTAGAATTTAACTGACACCAAAACTGACGAAACAGGATTTCTATTCGTTATTTTAACGAAACGAAAAACCCATTCCCATTCATGGGAAACACATTTTATAATAAAACGAGCATACTAATTACCGAAATCGTAGATTATTTAGAGCACTACACCCCTATTTAGAGTATGAATTCAGTTTTATTTGAAACTCAGTTTTACAAATCGTTACCATAACTACGATATCGGTTGTTGGAAAACAACATCGGGCAGTAGTATGTCCTGGCGAGTATACAAATTTAATTTATTATTAAATTTATTTATTTCCATTTCTTTTCGTATGAACAACTGTGTTTCGTTTGCCCGATAGTCCGACCTAATGGCAAAACAAAAATCCGCCCAACTTTTTGACAAGATATTTCTGCAAGTTTTGTTCATGATAAATGTATATGTCGGTCATTTAATTTAAATTAGTGTGGAACTTCCATAAGTCGAATTTTCTTTAAGTCGAAGCACTTCTAGTCCCAGTTGAGGAGACAAATCCCCTTAAACAATTTTGTAAGTAATTCCATAACTCAGTAAGTCTCCGCAAGTCGAACTTTTCTACGGGATAATGATCGTTCGAGTTATGGAAGTTTTAAACTTAAATAGCCACAAATATTTCCAAATAAATTCAAAAAGACCAGAATGTGTACCAATTTTGAAATTTCGATTTATTTATGAACACGATCAAGTATGGATTTAATTTTTTGTTTTGTTTGTTTCAATAAATAACTATTTATTTATTATTATTAATAATAATAATTGTATATAATCATATTCGAATTGGTTTTCTTCCGTTCGTTTTAAATGTCTTAGCAAATATATTTTGTTGTTATTATTTTTTTTAATAATGTTTGTATATTTTTTTATCGATATAAATTGTACATGAAATAAAAACAGAACAAAACAAAAAAAAACAATGGAAAACGATAAATGGTTTAAAGATACATATAAAGACACACAAATTAAACTACAATTATTGCTTAAATAGTGTTTTATTAATAATATTCATTTTGTGGCATTGTTGTTGAACTTTTCCTGGTATAGAAATAGTTTCCATTTTCAATTCAATTTTGAAAGGTGTTCTTTGCCAGGTAAAGAGACAGCACCTTAGTTTCAGTTGGAATACGGAACACCGCCGTTTTTTTTTTTTTTTTTGGTGGTAGTGACAAATTTACGAATAATAATTGATGATGATTTTCATTATGAGGGAACTTCAAAAAATGACAAATTGTGGACAGACAGAGAGGGTGAGAGAGAGAGGGAGGAAAAATACATTTATATAAACCACTACATACATACATACTATTTTTACTAATGAATTGGAAAGATTTGACAAATGCTTTCGATTATGTTTTATGCGAAAAATTTTGATTTCAATGTCTTTTTCTATCGTTTGATTTGATTTGTTTGATTTTGGCATCATTTTATGAATACTCTTCGTTTCTATGATAAGATATGGATGCGTGTATTAATTCTCATCTTTGTTTTTTTTTTTTGTATATTCTTTAATAGATTTTATTTTTTTAATTTAATATTAGCAATAATTCAAATGGGGAAATTGGTTTTGTAAAGACACTACTACAATAAGATTAAATACATACAAAATATCTCTAAAAAGGAATACAAATATCTAATAGAGGAGTGGCGGCGATGGGGATGTAAGTAGAATTGTTGGTGGGGGAAAAGGAAATTCTGGTTGGGTTTGATGTCGTCTACTGCATTGAACTTAAATTCGTTCGGTCACATAAACTTTGGCAGTGGCTGGAGCATTTGAGCGTCGTACGGCAACAGAGACAATAATGCCTATCGCCACCAAAACAATGCCCAAGGAATTCATGATGTAGTGCTCGATCTCTGAACTGCGAGTACTAATCAAAAAAAAAATGAAACAAGAACAATTGGGAAATATTAGAACTATTTAAACAATTGTAGAGAGATATTAATAGAGATCAGGGGACCATTTGCTATGGACAAGGTAGGATCTGGGGGGGCTCTTTTGCTGTAGAATATGGAATGAGACACCTGAAGGGGGGCTCCTTTGCTATAAAACAGCCAATGAGTCTCCTTTGCTATAAAACAGCCAACGCAGCCCAGAAGATAGAGATGGCCCATAGTTCTAGACCACATCTTCTAACGGTCTTCTAGACCACATCTAATAGCTAACGAGCTCTTCTTCTACGGACTAACAGATGAGCCCTTCGAAGTCTTGTATTTGACATAAACATATTCTTTCTCTCGTCATGGTTCCAACTTACCTTATTGGCGTATCACCACCATTCCCGTCCGCCATCTGACGCTCTTTCTCAACCAGGCCCGTAACACAGGTGGCAATTGCCATCATGAAATTGGCCAAACCAAAGCTGGCATGTATTGGCACCATGGTGGCACGACAATTGTATGTGCGATTCTCACAGCATAATAATATCAAAAAGCTATAATTAATAAAACAATGAAAAAGAGCAAGTGAACATCAAAATAAACAAAAACAAATCGGCAGAAAGAAAAAGATGTGATTTCACGCATTGGAATGGGAATTGAACACACACACACATCACAACATACCTGAAGAAACCGACGACAAATTGCATTACAAACATGCCCATTGTCACGAAACCCAGCCATGTGTGCAGACTGTAGAAGTTGGGTTTCGGCGGCTCCGAAAGATTGTGCGAATCGAATACGGACAAGAATCCCAAAGCGATACACGGTATGGCACAGGCATGGAACAGCATGTGAACCAGTTTCACATAAATATGTTTCAGGCAGCGGCACAGGCGATACAAAAGAACGGCTGCAACGATAATTCCACCGCCACACAGTTAGCAATGGATCGGCGGAAAATTGAGGAATATATGTACTTACAAAAGCCAGAGAATGTTATAAATCCGGCCACCATCAGCACGGGATGTAAATTGAATTGCAGTTCGGGATTCTCAGACCAGGCGAAGCCACCACGATAGAATATCACCCAAAAGAGGGTGAGCACCAGCACGCCCACCAACAGGATGGTCGACAAGATGACAATCAACAAATACTCAAACCATGACCCGCAGTTCCAGGCATTTTCGGGATCTTCTTCATAGCGCCTGTAAGAATACCAAAGAGAATAGAAATTATAAATTATTCACTATTTCCAATCATAGGCAGTACAAGGGGCTACGCGGTCGTTGGCCTTGTCGAATGACATTTTTCAGTTCTTGCACAAAGTCTTCGTTGACCGACATATTTTTGCGATAGCCTTTATTGGCAAACATTGACAACTTTTTGACAAAACACAATTTTCCCCAAAAAGACATTTGAACAGTTCTCTACGGGCGTATAAGTTCAACCTGTGTTGATACAATAAAATATGACAATCAAAGTCAAGCCCGCCGCTGTCATCCATCATCAATTGATGGCAATTGTTTGCGGGTTTACTTTTTACACAAGTCAAATGACAAGAGTTCAAAATTATTAACTCAATTATACATATGTACATCATTGTAATACTGCCGATCGGACAAACATATCGTCTTGTGTTGTAGTTATGGTTGTTGTAATTACAGATCTTTTAAACTCTTTAATGAAGTAATTACACTCTTCGCTTTTCATAAGTCAATCCAAACAAACGCATATTTATGATTTCTTCTCATAAATTATGTATGTAAAAAAAAGAAAGAAAAAACCAAATTGCCCGTTCGCCTTCGCTTTCTTTGTGTTGAAAGTGAAATCGGTCAGTTTTGTAATGACAATTGTTGTGTTGACTCTAATTCTGAATGTCGTAATTGCATACAAATCAACTGCAATTAAATGATTTGAAATTTATGATTCATGTTAGAAATGTTTTCTTTTATTGAAATGAGACGAAGTAGATCATTTAAAAAAGCAATGGAAATTATCGTTTCATTTAACGGCGACAACCTGTAACTCACCCTGTGCTGGTACAGGGTGGCCACCTGATGGTTTTACGGGAAGGTTAACACTTCTCAATTCTTTTCATATACAGTGTGTTATTTTGGTACTAGTAAGTTGTAATGCGCCTATGGCGCCCGTTAATTTGCTTGAGAAAGTATTTGTTACTTAATTTGTTAATGAGAAAACTATTTTGTAAAAAAAAATTCGAAAAAAAATAAAATTGGAAAAAAAAATTTGTGAAAAAAAAAAATTGAAAAAAAAAATTTTGTTGAAAAAAAAAAATTTTTGTGGAGAAAAAAAAAATTTGTTGAAAAAAAAAGTTTGTTGAAAAAAAAAATTATTGTTGAAAAAAAAAATGTTTGCTAAAAAAATTTTTGTTGAAAAAAAAAATATTGTTGAAAAAAAAAATTTTGTTAAAAAAAAAATTTGTTGAAAAAAAAAAAATTTGGAAAAAAAAAATTTTGTAAAAAAAAAAATTGGAAAAAACAAATTTTTGGAAAAAAAAAATTTTGGTAAAAAAAAAAATTGGGGAAAACACAATTTCTGTACAAAACAAATATTATTTTTTTATTATTATTATTTATAGAATTATTATAGAATGCCTATTTAAATTCCTACGTACTGCGTGACAGAGTCAGTGAATCAGTGAATCAGCGAATCAGCGAATCAGGGTATCAGTGAATCAGTGTCGAGGGTAAATATATATTAAGATTAAAAGAAAATTTTTTTGTGATAAATGGTCGGATGTTTATTTCATAATAAAGAGGAAGGTAGGCCGTTAATAATGAAAAACAACATCAGTCAAATGGCCACCACGAACGCGCTTACAGGACCGTATCCATCCTTTTCATGAAATTTCCAATAACCAAATCGCAAAGTAGCTGCCCTATGTCCTCGATAGACTCACGAATTCCATCTTTGATGTCTTGAATCGACGCTGGGCTGTTCGCGTAGACCTTATATTTCACGTGCCCCAAGATGTTAAATCACAAGATAACGGTGGCCAATTGTGATCACCTCTTCGAGAGATAACGCGGTCGGGAAACTTTTTAGTTTTGTGAACTGTGACTGCAAGATTTTCACCATTTTTTTTAGATAATTTTAATATTTTCAATGCGTTGTTGAAGCTTATACCGTTCCATTTTAAGTAATGGCATAGTTTCTACTTGTCAAATGTCAAAGAACAGAAGCTTCAAAAGTGACAGCTACCGAAATACCGGGTGATTCAACATAACACCTCTTGTTGGAGAACCTTGTAGTCCTATGTACTGGTTATCTAAATCCATTGCCTGATTAACTTTGTGAATCGAAACTATTGAATTGATTGCGATTTAATGTATGTCGAGTTTGTAGGGGAAACTTATTTGAAGGCCACCCTGTGTCAACATTGGATGTAAGTCCCGATTCACACTAGGCAATTTTAATTGCCCCAATTCTTAGTTTGTTGGAGAGGGAGTTAAGAGGAATGGAAAGAAAAAAAACGTACTCGTACTGGCAACTCCTTGTATATTGTTCGTAGTGTGAAGTTAGCCGCAGATTATTTTGACATTTTGAAAGCCAACGAATGTTCTAAGTCCCGATTTGCACAATTCTCAGTTTGCTGGAGAGAGAGGTAAGGAGAATTGAAAGGGAAAAAACTTGCTCGTACTGACAATTTCTTTTGTGTTTTTCGTATTTTGAAAGTCATTTGCCTTTGAAAAGGCAACAATGGAAACAAAAATTGCCAAACCCGAATGGGCTTGTGTGAACACAAGAGACAAGTTCAAAATGGAATCATAAAAATTGCCGAGTGCGAATCCTGCACGTTTGTGAGAGCTGTTAATAAGATTGAACATTCACGACTTTAATGAAATAAGTTAAATGAGACTATGAGATATTTGTAAATTCGTTTATGACAACTCGCCATGGGCTTGTAACTTTTATGAATTTCGGCCGATTTCAATAAAATATATCTAAGAAATCTTTGTAAAACTGATGAGTATGGTTGAAATAGAAATGTGTATCCTTAGCCACCTTGTGTGTGAAAACTTTTAATGAGCTTATAACTTTTATAACAAGTGAATAAATGGGTAAAAAAATGCTTTCGGAAAAGTTTTCTGATGGCTACCCTGTGTCAAAAACTTCTAACGATTTAGTAACCTTATACAAAATGTGAAGCGATGTTAATGAAACATGACCGTGAAACCTTTGGTGAATTGGTAAAAGAGAAATATTGACTTGATAAATCGCACTTATTTAGCACACAGGTTGATTTGTTTTCAATTTGATGTTTTCATGGTTTACACTGTCAAAAAATTCATGAGACAAAATATTTTTTTTTATACACTTTTTTACAAATACTATCATAATACTGTTCAAGCATTTTGACCGTGTAAAGAGCGCTTTACAGTTTAGTCATTTAACAAATATTTGCAAAATAAAAAAATTGAAAAGGGTTGAATACTCATCGAACTTTCCACACAAAATTTCTCTCGCGAATCAAATACGATAACGTCATTTTGTATTCTATTTTTGGTTTTGTTCATCAATGCTTGAATAATAACAAGCACATACACATGATACTTACACATATCCGTCACTTAATTTTATATTTATTTTTTTCTAAACAAAACAAAAAGAACTTCATTGCATACTCATGATAGTTAATTGTTAGTTGGTATCCAAAATGAATGTGTTATCGATACTATCGATATATTCATTGGACATTCTTTAATTAAACTGGCATACAGATTAACGGGGAGTTTTTGTGAAAATTCAGACAATTTTTCTTCGTTGTTTGAATGAATAGAATGAGAAATTCGTTTTATACAAACAGGAGATCGTGCGATATCGATCAATCGGAGATACAAATCTCATGGTTTTATACTGTAATACAGCCGAATTGCTGACTCTGAAGGGTGCTCTCGACCAGCTGTCGGTCCAATTCCATGTTATGGGGAAATTACGTTCACAATCAACTGGATTTGTTATTTAACAAAAAAAAAACAGAAACATCTATTCTTTCCCACATTTTTGTTTATATTTTTGATCATAGTAGACAGATAAGTTGGCCATCCCTTCGAACATCCATCATCATGCAGTCTCGGATACATCAAATGTTGTACTTGAAATGAAATAAATAATTGCTTAAAGTTCTGTGTGAACAAAATATTGTATTTTGTTTTCAATTAACAGTTCATTATAAGTCTTATTTATTTATGACTTTATGATGATCATATGATGGGCCATTGATCAGATATGTGCTAAGTACTCGCATTCAGTTTAACATGTGCAGTGGGAATGGATCTGAATTGTTTTGACTGCATTTACACATTGATACATACGACATGTGTATTAGGGTGGAGTGAAATTCAAAAAAAAAAAGTTAACCTCGGAAAGAGATGTAGTCTGGGGTCCTAATGAGGCGAAAAATAAAGAAAAAAATTTTAAAAAATTTTTAGGGGTCGCGCCACTCCCTCGAAATTTGGAAATTATCGCTATTTTGGCGTTGATTTTAGAAAAATCCTAAAAAGTTTTATGTCAATAAATGTTTGCAATAGCGTAAACAATGAAATAAGGGCATGAAAAAATTTAAAAAAAATTTTCTTATTGTTCAAAAATTTCAAAAAGTAAAATAAGTCAAATCGTCCCTTCTTCAGAAAATTGACTGAACAATGAAATCGCCACCAAAGCTACAAATATTAGTCGATTATCCTCATATTTGCCTCAAATACTTTTGTTTGGGCACTGAACAAGCTCAAACTTTTAAATTTCGAATAAGTTAAGTCGTTAATTTTTAGGATTTTTCTAAAATCAAC
This sequence comes from Hydrotaea cyrtoneurina, assembly GCA_958296145.1. Taxonomy (NCBI): domain Eukaryota; kingdom Metazoa; phylum Arthropoda; class Insecta; order Diptera; family Muscidae; genus Hydrotaea; species Hydrotaea cyrtoneurina. The sequence goes on along the minus strand of OY282516.1, from coordinate 75,404,456 downwards.
GCCAAAATAGCAATAATTTCCAAATTTCGAGGGGGTGGCGCGACCCCTAAAAATTTTTTAAAATTTTTTTTTTTATTTTTCCCCTCATTAGGACCCCAGACTACATCTCTTTCCGAGGTTAACTTTTTCAAATTAAAAAAAAAGCATGTTTTCACTCCACCCTAATGTGTATGCAGACAGACAGACAGACCGACAGATGTATATCCATACATATGTTCCGAATTAATGTTAACGCCATTCACCAGATGCAAAACGCATTATGATGATTTTCCACACATTTCACCAATCACACCAATGGCGTTTGCTGCTTGTAATGGGAACCCTAAACACACACACACACACAATTGGACTTGGAAATGAATTGGAAGAAATTCTTGTTGATCGAAATGTTAATGTGATGATGCTGCTGCTGATGCTGATGATGATGTCGTTTTCTGGATGATGAAGATGATTTATGCCAATATTATTCATGTTCCTCTCGCTGGTAATGTGATATCATTTTACAAATAAATTGAAATTAATGCTAGCGGACCTGGTACAGTGGAACCCCGACAGAGCGCAGAGTTATGTTCTACGATTATTTACTACAACTTTCCGGTTTATTGAGGACATTGCTATAGGCTTCGCCAAGAGATATCACTTTGTTACAGTCATTGGCCAGAATTGACCAACAAACTAAGTTGTTGTCGTTCACAACAATGGTTCGAAGACAGGAACGAGCAGGGACACAAACCGAACCGTACGCATACAGGGTTTGAAGCGAACCATAGCAATATTTCAGTCTGTCGAAGGGAACCACAAACCCCTAGGAAAAATGAGCTTGAGTTTTGGAGAAAAACATCACAATGATGACTGAAAAAAATCAGAATTTATAATAATATCAAAAAATATTTCTGTTCTTATGATTTATGAACCACTTACCCAGCCATTACACTGGTCAGTAATTGTTCGAAAAACTCAACACACTCACACTTTTTTACCAATACACACACATTTTTGCTACTGGCCGGCCGACTGGCAACGAACATTCAATGGCAGTAAAATTTTGGCACATGCCAAATTTATGGGATAATTTTTGATAAAAAAAAAAATTGAGAAATTTTGTGATTAAAGAATTCTTTGAACATGTTTGAAATATAAAAAAAACATAATGTTGACGTCTTTATGAAAACAAATTTGCTTGTCCACACATTCCACCAAATGCTTTGGCAACATTGGATTTTTGTTTGCTGCTGCGAACGGCAACAAATCTTGGGAGAAGTTACTCGTGCAACGACGTTTTTTAAATGAACATGCACGTGCACATGTCGAGCCTAAGTTTTTGTTCAGATGATTTTCGATATTTTTCTTCTGTTTCGAAGAGAATATGTGTACTCAACTGGCAACAAATTAGAGAAACCACGGTCCAAGAGTCCCTAAAAACTGGTACGATTCACTGAACCGAACCAACACGAATTCTGGAATGGTTTGCATTACCCACTAGATTTGATATGCCTGCATATTGAATTTCCTAGACAAAAAGAAATTAATCAGCTTGAATATTTAGAAACGAATCCAACTCTTAGACCTCAGGTACCCAAAACCGTCTGTAGACGGCCGAATTTCATAACTTGGATCTTTTTCTCAGTTATTTTGTCTCTTTTGGAGAATTCCAAAACTTGATTCCATTGAATTTGCAACACATGCTTTGGCAGTCAGTTTTTGAATAGCGCCAGGGGTTGCCCTATCTGAATGCAATGCACTGTGTTAGCGATAGGAAATTATGGTATTGGAGGGAGGAAAGAACAAAATAATTACTAAAAAATTTCGACACTAGAGGGCTAACTCTATGTACTCCACATACTTCATCAAAATCGCATTTGAAAAATAAGCATTTAAAAACGAAATGTTGAGGAGATGAAAGAGCAATGTGTGATGACAAACTAGGCACATCTGTCGCATCGCCCGTTTTTGATACAGATTTTGACCCTTTTGGTGATTGTCCATTAATTCTCAGATTACAAGAAAAAGATTTTTGAAAAATCTAAATTTCACACTTTTTGGGAGAAATTATAAAATTTTTGTAATTCGCTCATATGTCCCGATTCACAATAGGCAATTTGAATTGCCGTAATTCTCAGTTTGATGGGAAGCGAGAATCAATTGCCCAACAACAAAATCTCAGATACAACCCTGGGTATTTTGATTTTCAAATTCTGATATATAAATGGCAGACAGGTACAACTCACGGGACAATTTTCAGCGAACTATAACTTTATTTCTTATAGTTTTGAAAGTCCCAAAACTTCTTTGTTTGTTTTTGTTATCTAATTCTTCGATTTAAATGTTTAATACGAAAATGTATTCGACTTTTGATACAAAATTTAAACAATGAGTTTTACAATCAAAATTCTGCCTACCATTAGTTATTGTGCCAGGGATGGGAAGAGAGGTAAGGGGAATGGAAAGGGGAAAAACTTGCTCATACCGATAATTCCTTTTGTGTTTTTCGTATTTTGATATTTTAAAAGTCATTCGTATTTGAAAAGACAATAATGAAAACAAAAAATTGCCGAAAAAGAATTTCCTTATGTGAACACAAGAGTCAAGTTCAAATGGCAATCATAAAAATTGCCCAGTGTGAATGGGGACTATGTACATATTTATATTTATTTCATCAAATTATGTTTTAGGACATGTCCTCTAAAGAGAAATGTATTCATTGAGTGGTTTCACTGTGTGTACATACGTATCACATATTTTGAGCACATGACTCTGTACATGTGTTCACCACACAAACTGCATGAATATCAATACAATGACATCATTATAAAGGCAAACGAAACTATGTATGTACGTATGTATGGGTATTATTCCTATATATATGTACGTGTGCATATCCTTATCTCTTAATTATCGATCTATTGTGTTTGTATGAAAGTCGACAGTAGGCAAAATAGAAGAAAAGGCAACAGAGAAACATTTAAAACTTGAATGATTTGAGATTTAACATCAACGCAATATTTTCGAAATGATGTGTTCACGATGTACGCATACATACATACACACACATGTATGTACACATATATGAGAGTGTATGAGTATAGCTCAATGTGCAGTTGCATTGCGATGCTACTGCTTACTAGCCGTCGCTAAAAAGTCAATGAACTGTCTGTTATTGTTGTTGCCGTATTTTAGCATACATTCGTACATATGCATGTGTGTCGTACATACATACACACTCGTACGATCGATGTACATATTATGTTTAGCGGGCTCTATGAGCCACTCATATTATCTTTCGTTTTCAATTTCAATTTCATTTGTACACTTTATTTATGTGGTTTTATTTAAGCAACATTTACCTACTACGGCAGCTGTTGCTCTCACTGTCTCTTGTCTCTGCTAAACAACAGTGCGACGAAAACAATACCGCCGCCTTTTCTTTCACTTTTCTTTCACTGTAAAGTGCCTCAATAACACAAGAAAATGCTGGTGCAACCGCATCAGAAGTGTACGAAGAGGGAAAAAACACTCGTGCGAACAATTTCGCTGTCTTCAGCAATACGCCAAACATACACCAAACATTATCATGTCTGTGTGAATGTAGGCTCTTGTAAAATCACGTCACGTTTTTTTTTTAAGAGAGCCTCATAATAAACTTCGTAATATATCGGTAGAAAGCATACTCGTGCTCGCATGTAAATACGTTTGACTGTGTTGGTCTTATGTCTGTTCAACAGGTTTTCCTGTGATTTGCTTTGCTTGCCCTGTCATTGGGGTTAGCCCCTGAAGAGGTCATACAGGTGGCTGTGGTGGGATAATTTGCGAAAAATGCCTACACACATACATAAATACAGATGCTGAACTTGAGAGTAGGAGTTTTGACAGAGAGATAAAACGATAATAACGAAGAAACGTCAAATAGCGAAACTTCAATATGTGCTGAAGTGTTTGGGTGAAACTTGCCAAAAGGGGGAGAAACTTTAAAAATTTAAACCACACAAAAAAAAAAAACAAAAGTTCAATAACACATGGAAACGGGAAATTTTTTGTAGCGACTCAAGCAAATAATTATAGTAACTAATAGGACTTTTTGGGTGAGTTTATCTGTTGTTCTAAAGGGTTCTCCAACAAGAGGTGTTATTTTGAATCACCCGGTATTACGGTAGCTGTCACTTCGAAGCATCCATTTTTTTTTGGAAGAGATAAACACCACAACGTAATGTTTCCCTGCCTGGATTCCAGATTCTCTGGGAACATTTTAAAACCAGGTTCAAGACAAGTCCTAGGTCCATACACCGGAACGTTTAGGACAAATCATATGAAAATTAAATTTTACTTCGCATCATTCCCCTAATCTCGTTCGTTTATAGTCATCTACATTCTAGTAGAATAAGTCTAGAACTGATAAGGTAGGGTCGCCGAGAATTGTTTATTTATGGCAAAGCCAATAGAATTTACAATAGCTTTGAGTTAACAATAGCATCATTTACATTTGCCCTTTGTCTTCTGATTTTTTCGGTTTTTTTTTTTGCATAAATAAGAGCATCTTCTGAAATTGGTAAAAAAAATACGTATGGCCCTGCTCCTTTATGGCAGCGCTTCAATTGCACCCCTCCCATGCCATTATACTCCTACATGTAGCCGTAGCTTTGTCTGTTGCACTAATAAATTTATAAAAAGTTGTCGTCAAAGTTAATTTGCAATCATCAAAATGTAAATACGTCGACGATGACGAAGACGAAGACGGCAAAGACGAAGACGAAGACGAGTAAACTGTAGAAAGAAACCGAATTAAATTCAATGAATAAATTGCGACTAAAACTTTTGCAAAATACGATACACATGTACAAACGGCTGGCGGACTACCAACCACCAGCGTCACAATCAAATATAAAACAGATCGCGGAGACAGAAGACCAGCACAGTGGTTTTCTTCATTTGTAGATTGTCTGCCGATATGTTTAACTTATTCAGAGTTTATATTCCTAAAGGAATTCTTCCCCCTCAGCAACGATTTCCTCGGGCTTTCCACAAACACGAATCTGTTTTTGATTTTGGTTCATCGGTGTTTCAGCCTGTTTTTGGTTGTTAAACAAAAATGCAACACTGCAACACAAATATTTTATATTTAAATAAAACATAATGAATTGACAAAACAAAAAAAGATACAAACCCCCTTATTCATTAAAATTTAAAACAACTTTGTTAAGAAAAATGTGTGAACATTTTCTTGGTATTTTCGTAAATTGTTCTTAACAAGTCTGTTTAAACTTTTTTATGAATACGAATAAATATAACCCTTTCTTTGGAATCACTTCCATCACCGCCCATTATATGTCGCTGTTTCGAATTAATGGAGAAAAAGTCCCCAGATTAGCTTGGAGATTGCCATAGAATCCAATAAATTTTGTAAAGATAATTTTTATTTCAAATAAAATCCGCTGTCTACCGAGACGCCAAACAGAAAACGTGGAATAGTTTATCGAAAACGCAAGATTTTTCGATTACAACAAATATTTTAAAAATCAATTTTTTAACAAAATCACACTCGATTTCATGTGTCTGAAATGTAATGTTTTTTTTTTGCCATAGTTTTATAAAGAAATGTTCACACATCAGCCCGAAAGAATTAAAGTACACTGTGCACCGTTGATCTTTAATGGCCACAATTATCACATAACTGTGTGAGTGTCTGAGAGAATGTTGTCTGATGCAGGAGTGTTTCACGCACATACGCATATTTATGTACGTGTGTGTGTGTGTGTTGAATACATTTACACGTAGCCGTAGATGTTGTAAGAAGTATTTTTCATTTGCCACATTTAAGATAAATATTCAGAGCAGTAGGTGCGTTCCCGCAGGTGTAGTGGGCTCTCATCACTAAAGAATTGCGATCGGTTGGGAGGACAGTCAGCTCGGTCTTATTTCGGTAGCTCGGGTGCAGAAGGCATTTACAAAAATATTGAGGACCGACTTATACGGCCAAGTGTTCAAGTGTTTTCCAATTTTTAAGACAGAAATGGGAAACGCTTTACTGAAGAAGATAAATGCGGCAACTTGAAATAACTACGAAATTGCATAAAATCCCATGATAACGATAAAAAAACAATCAAACAAATTACGGAGTTATTTAAAAAATTATTAAATTAGTTTTAAAAAAAATAACAAAAATCTAAAAGCAAAAAAAATCGAATTGAAAAAATTGCAAAATATTCTTAAATTATTTTATGGACTGCTGCAGTGTCTCCACTTAACCTGCTGCCTGACTGTTGGCTATTTTAAACATTGAAAAATTTAGACAATTTTTAGAAATAATGAAACAATTTTCAAAAATAATGAATTATTTTTAAATTTGAAAAAATTAAACAAAATAATGAATTACACGGTTCTCCAACAAGAGGTGTTATTTTGAATTACCCGGTATTTCGGTAGCTGTCACTTTTGAAGCTTTTATTCGTTGACATTTGACAAGTAGAAACTACGCCATTACTACCAATGGAACGATACACGCTTCTACAATGCATTGAAATTATTAAAATTCACTACAAAAATGGTGAAAATCTTACAGTCACAGTTCGCAACACTAAAAAGTTTCCGGACCGTGATATCTATCTCTCGAAGAGGTGATCACAATTGGCCAGCGAGATCTTGTGATTTTACACCTTCCTTTGGGGCCACGTGAAAGATAAGGTCTACGCCAACAGCCCAGCGTGGATTCAAGACCTCAAAAATGGAATTCGTGAGGCTATCGAGGACATAGGGCATTGGTTATTGGAAATTTCATGAAAAGGATGGATACGGTCCTGTAAGCGCGGTCGTGGTGATGACTGATGTTATTTTTCATTATTAACGGCCTACCTTCCTCTTTATTATGAAATACACATTCTATTATTTATCTCAAAATATTTCATTTTTCTTTGAATACCAAAATAACACCACTTGTTGGAGAACCCTGTATTAAAGGAAAGAAGGAAAGAAAACAAAATTAAAAAAAAAACATTCTGTTGGTCTTATCAGCTTTCTAAATGCTTTTCAGGCACTCCTGTCATGTAGGACCTTCCTCCGGAGTGTTGGTCTTCTCTATCTGCGCCTTTCTGTCTGGAGCCTCTGTGGAGTCTGGACACATTGCCCTACGCTTACAACTACCAACAGTTTTTTTTAATATTTCGAATTTTGAATGGAATATAAAAAAAGCTATCGATGCTTTGGGAGTTTTCATCTATCGTCGGTATTATGTTTAAAGTTCTCATGCGACATAAAATAAATAGACATTTTGAAAATATTTGAATGCGATTGGAAATTTCGTATAAAACCATGGATCGTATAAATGTCATAGAAAAAAAAGGCATACTTTTATTCTCTCATTTTTTTTGCCTACGGTTTACGTTATTTCCCTCATATGCCGGAACACACCCAGTGTGGCATGTTAAATGCACACATAGCACACAGACCGCTCCTACACTCTTTCGAAAACTTTTTCCGACATCAGCCAACACATTTCAGAATTTTGATTAAATAAAAATGTTAACTTTTGCTTAACTTTTAACTGGCATGCAAGAAATTCGTCTAAGCGAATATTTCGAATATTTCGCTGTAAGATAATTTGAAATGCGTGTTCAGACATGACACACAAAAAAAACACATGAAGATTTAATTGCATAAAGAGATACTGCGTACGGACACATCTCTACTTGAACTTGTTAATTATCAATTTATGAGTTTGCCATTACATTTATTAGCAGTTTATTTGGGATTTATTCGAATGTCTACAAGACCAGAACATAATTATTTCGGTATAGTCGTATGTGCTTTGTGTAGCACTTTGCTCTTGAGTACGTACTTGGAAACAACAAGTTTTCCCACTTTAAGACGACTTTAGGGGAAATTTAACGTTTTGGACGGCAGAAAAGCTAAATGAAGAACACACGCCACCTCTGTTTCTGCCCGGAATGAAGCGATGCTGAACGCATTGATATGGTCCAATATAAATATTTTATTTAATATACCTACTTTAGTAAACGAGTCCTTAGGGAATGGAATTGTTACGTGACGAAAATTGTTTCTTCCAAAATACCTTTAAAACATGTTTTAATGATTTGATTATTCTTTGGCAATCGCGTACGGTTAAGGAAGGAGCCTACTTTGTAGAAAATTCAATCAATTTCGGTTAGTAATTCAGTTTGTCTGCCTTCGAAAACGTTCCATTTCACCAAAGTTGACTTAAAAACGAAAAGGAATAACTCCAACGAATCCAATTAGCCAATACACACGAAAATACATTACACAAAAATGCCAATTAGAATTTTAACTGAGACTTTCGTGTTACTGAAACCCAAACTGGCGAAACAGAATTTCTGTTCGTTATTTTAACGAAACGAAACACCCATTCGTTTTATAAAATCATGATGTTAAAGTGGGATGTTGTTTTCAAGTACAGTGGACATCTCTCATAAATTGACACTTTTTTCAGTACCTCTTGCGTAATTCTCTCATAAGCGGACACCTCTCATAAGTGGACAAAATTCTCAGTCCCTTAGGTGTCCGCTTATGGGAGAGTACACTGCACTCTAGACCAAAATGCTTCTTCGACTTCCATCACCACCTAAGCGTATGAGTAATTTCAAGATTTTATTGCGCATACGGCAAGGGGTAACTGAATGCAGAGAAAAATTTAAAAGGGGAAACATTGCGTATGAGCAATTTTAATTGTAGTCATTTTACAAATCATAGAGTCTCGTTGTTATGTTTTCAGAGAAATCCTTAATAAATCATTTTGATGCCTCAAAGGAAAGATAAGAAATGGGCGAACACTTCAAATGTGTTTTGATTGACATCGCCAATGAATTAGCTTGATAACACAAAAAAATCGATATCCAAACAATTCCTTATGACATATCCTGTCAAATGGTCCAACCATTTAAGTAGAATTGGGAATTTTGTTCCATTGTTAGCCCACTATAAAGGTTCATATTCACACATAGGGTGTTTTTTATTGGGGTATAGAACTTTAAGTTGGCATCACTTTTTTAACTGGCGGCCATTTTGTCAGCTGTCAAGTGATTAATATTTAGTTTGGTTTGCCATTTCATCATGAACAGGTTGACAAAAGAACAACGCTTGCAAATCGTGCAAATTTATTTCGAAAGTAATGGTTCAGTTCGCGAAGTTCACCGCAAGCTCCGTCCATTTTATGCCATTACATCCACAAAAACTGACTGTTTGGTGTGCTCTATGGGCTGGTGGAGTCATTGGGCCATACTTCTTCCGAAATAATGCTGGAGAGTCAGTTACCGTTAATGGAGACCGGTATAGAGCCATGATAACCGACTATTTTGTTCCCGAATTGGATGGCATGAATGTGGATGAGTTGTGGTTCCAACAAGTGGTTGAAAATTGGACCTGTAGAATTGGCTTTATTCGAGCCAGCCGCGGCGGCCACATGCCCGAAATCATATTTAAACATTAATGGCATAAAATTATCCTTCCAATAAAGCCAAATTGATGGACATTAAAACGATTTTCTTGTGTTTTACTTCAATTCGAAGTTCTATACCTCAATAAAAAACACCCTTTACATACATATGAATGTACGTTCTACGAAAATTAATCGAAAAACATTTCAAAAATGTCCAAATCCCTGTTAATAGTCAAGAGCAAACTCTGACAAGCATCTTGAGTTACCAGTGGAACATATTCGTCTACAAACATAATCATTTTAGTGAATTAAATAATGAGCAGTTTTTCCAAATTTTATAATTTTTATCAAATATTTCAAAATAACCCAATTTTTGTATGCAGAATTCCAGAACAAACTTTTAAATGGTTAACTTCTATCAAGCATTCCGAATCAAAATTTGTATTCAAATTACATCTCTGACGATCACATGACCAAACACTTTTCCATAGAAAAATTCATAAAATTGATTTATTTAGAAAGGAAAATGTGACACCACTAGCATTCCACCCCAATCACAAATCGTAAACATACATTTCTTGGTATTCGAAGCGAAAGTAAAAACTGTAGCAAATATTTGAAATAACTTAAGAAAATTAAAATGCTTGCGATAAAATGTGAAACCCATCAGTTTGACAAGTTAATAGAAATTCAAAACCATCTCTACCAACAGAAAAAAAAATAAACAAAATATTTCATTCAATATTTTTCAAAATGAGACGATTATTAAGTTGCAAATCCCCTTCAAATCTCTCTAAAATCAGTATAAATAGCAATGATAAGACAGACATACACACATTCATACGTATGTCTACAAATTAATAACAAAAATATACTTTATTAATAAATAAATATTTCAAAAAAAAAAATATAGACTTACGCTGTTGTTGTACCACCACGCGGCATTTTATTTAGTTGGCGATCACGCATTTACAAAAAAACAACAAAAACAAAATTGTTTGCAAAAAATAGTCTCTGTGATGTTCTTTTTTCGTGTTTTCTATCTTTTTCTAAGTCTAAATAGAAAACGAAATTGTCAGCGAAATAGTGAAAATTAGATGCGACATAATAACAACAACGACAAACAAAAAGAAGAAAATTCTATAAAACGACTTCACTCGCTCAATTTTGGCATGATGTGATCCGTCTGTAACGTGAAATGTAGTGTAGTGAAATGAACGAAATTGAAATTCTCTATTAGCACCGAAATACAGAGGAGTGTCACACAATTACACTTGTATTTTGTATAAGTTAATGTTTCCATGTCTTATGCAGATCACTTTGTACGGACGGCGTTAATCAATTTAGTTTCAACACTTAAATATTAATTTCCGTTAGAGACCGTCTTTAATCAAAACGAAAAAAAAAACAAATATAAATAAAAAAAAACCTCCTCGCCAGCTCTAAACGAAATGGCGACAATTAATTTTCATAACATGATCGGGGATCGTTCTAAAATATCTGTAACTCGAAAAAAAAATACAAAAAAACATGTCGCATTGTTGTTGTTGAATAAATAAAAATTAACAATGGAATTATTAAAATGTGTTCACAGACGTACAAGCGAGCGTGTGTTTGCATGTTGAGAAAACTATTGCAGGCGATCTCACGTACGTTGACGATCGCACAATTTACACTGTGCTACAAAAGTAGAGGTGGGTTAAAAGCAAAACAAATAAATTGGTTAGTTCGTTTCACTGTGGTATTTGCCACCAAATAACACTGTGTTACAGAACAGCAAACTGGTGACAGCCAGCGTTTTGTTTCTCTTCTGAGGCTTTGGTGGGTCACTGTGAGTTCGAGCTATATGTTAAATATCAGCGGGTTACACTGTGCTACACAAATATTGGGGCAAAAAGAAAATGTACATAGCTGAGAGCATTGTGCCAAACTGCGGTTTATTTCCCATTCAATTCCATTGGAGAATTCGAGCTCTATGGACTGGGTCGCCAGTTTACACTGTGTTACATAAAGCGTGAAGCAGACGGAAAATGAAGATAGCTGAAGCCTCGACATTGCGGTTGATAGTAACATTAAGGGGAAGTTTTCCCTTTGATCTGATTCTGACGATTTTCAAGTCCAAATTGTCCCGCAGACACGCATGTGTTTAGAACCAATGAGTGCCCCACTATTTTATTGGAAATAAAACTGGCATTTGAATGTCATTTCAGAAAGACCCAGTTAAAGTTATCACCAGGCCTAACTCTCAACGATGGGCCCTTTAGGTCGAACGCAAAAGGATGTTTGAGAGCCGAAAAAACGCACCTCTGCTTCCCGAAAAAGTGATGCTGTACATTGAAAAAACCACGAGTATTCGTTGTATGTTTGTATAATTTTGTTGGGCAGGGGACGGTGTGGAAGACTGTCCACATGTCGTTCAGACTTTCCGATGCACTGATTGAAGGGACAAAAGAGAGTGTTTGCCGAGAACATTAAAATAAGTCGTCTTGTCAAGGTCTGAACGTCTAAAGGTTTCATCAGGATGGTGCTGCATGCCATGCAAATCAAACAATGTAGATCTCCAGACATCTTTTGGTGGGGTTATTTGTTCGTTTGAACTTTTCTGACAGACATTTCACCACTATACTCTCGATGTTCATAGTTTGTTCTCATTACACCTTCCAATCAATGATGAAGAATTTCATCATCTAAACATTCTAATGCCAAATACATGTATCACAGTGTTAGAGGTTTTTCAGGCGGTAAAGGGACGGACTGTTATTCAACTGTTTATTATAGGCGCGTCAAAATAATAAAAACAATTCGAAAGCAATGCATGACTTTAGCCACACACACCGACCGACAGCAACAAAAGTGTCTGTACATCGATTCGTGAGTGTATGCGGTGACATGGATATTCATACTTCTTCTTCTCCCACCCATTGGAAATTAGAAATTCAAATTCTAACGCCTCGGAAGAACTATACAAAACAAAAAGTATTTTGAAACAATGTAAGAGATTTCTTAAACAAAAAAATTTAAAAAAAAAATGCCGCCATCCGTAGACACAGAGAATTTCAGTTAACCTCCAACTACAACAGCACTTTGCAACTTTTTATATTCAGATACGGAGGGATATCTTAAATTAAATAAAAGAACATCATGTGCTTAAATATCAGGTGCAATAAAGACAACAACAACAAATTCACAGACATTTTGCTGTCTGTTTGATCAAGTTTTAGAGAGAACACTAGAATCCTCAGGTTGTTAAATTTATTTATTTATTTGAATAAACGACGATGACGACGACGAATTGGCATTAAACAGCAAAAAAAAAACGAAAACAACTGAAATTATTTGCCTTTGTTGCACAAACCGTGTGTAATTTATTATGGGCTGGATTTTTGTTTACGTTTTTCCAGTAGATTACTTTTCTTTCTTTCAGCCCTGCCCTGTCCGTTTTTCTATTTATTCACAAAAAAAAAACCGAAACAAACGAAAAACCAAGCACTAACAATTCCGAACCGATTTTCGTCGCAGTGGCAACAGTCAACCGAGAAACATTTGCGTATGATCATCAGCGCACGACGAACTTCACTAACTAACTGAACAAATAATTTGACGTCGCAATGGATAAAGTAGTACTTGACACACAACAGCGGCAGTGGAAGCCGCAGCAGCAGCAATAGTAACACACACACACATACACATGCTTGATCGTTTGCGATCATTTCCATTGCCGATTTTATAGACAACATTTTCCTTTCTGTCTTTTCTTCTTATTGAGAGAAGATTTTTAAGTTAACAGCGATGTTGTGCGGTTTAATCTAACGGAGCTATGTAAAGACATTTCTCTGTTAGTCGGCCGACACATTTCTCTGTTAACCGCAAATAATAGACATGTTAAATATTTCAAGGTGGCCAACGTCGAACAATTAATAAGTGTTTTTCCGATTGTTGCTGTCGTTGGCTGTTTAAGGTACATAAGTGTGGAACAAATTCGCAAAACAAAAAACTCTTATGACGTAGAAATGTTTACGCGAGGATTCATGTTGATTGGGGTAAATTAATTTGTTTTTAATTTAATTCCACTGGAAAGAGAATTTTGCACATCAAACGAAATGATCTTTATAGATTTCGAGCTGTGACATCAACCAGTTCATCGGAATGTGTTGGCTGTTGATGAACGACGTGTGGGTGATCGCCCACTGTCTTTGGCTCAACAAAACTCGATACGAAGCGACTCGTTTTCTTATTAGACGATCTTGAAAGAAAATCTCCCAAATCAGTATTTTGGGTGAACCTTTCTAAAGAATTGATTTAAAAAAAAAAAACAGCACTACTAAAGTTAACCGATGGACAAATGTTTACGTTGACGACACAAAAAATGGCGCACGTTGCAGAGCGGCAAGTACGCAATTCGAAAGGCCTCTCCATTAATTAAAATAGAGACTAATGTTTACCAACTTCTAAAGTCTTCGTCCTTCACACAGTCGGCGAAGTTATATCGATTTATTTATTTTGCACAGACTCATATGTGCAATATGTTTGTAAATTACATGAACACATGGAGATTTACTCCAAAACTGATTTTGAGTCTTTTGTTGTAGTTAATATGAGGTCCATCTTCCCTCCTTTTATGTATGACAAACATCGGTTTTAGTTACATCGTTTATTATTAACCGAATTTTCAATTTAAATTGGAAAAAACAAATTTAGTAAATTATATAGTACCATGTCCATACACCAGTATAATGACGTGGTACTGTATAATTTACTAAACTTGAAAATACGGAAAAAAATAAACTAATTAATAGTTTTTATCTTTGACCTTTAGGTATATTTTGGTAAATGTTAATAAAACAGACCTCGAGCTCGATTTTTATTAGCATTCAGCGAAAAAAATAAACTATTTGGATTCAGTATGAGTGAATCAAACTTTCAATTGAGTTAGATTTTCCCCTGATTCAATCATAATCGATCTAAAGTTCTAAGACAAAGCATGAAGCAGCAAACTGCTTCAATTTGGACTCTAGTGGCGACTCTAATAAGGATTACAGTTGTGTACTACTGATTACGCTGGTCAACTCAAATCAAGTACAAATCCTGGAGCATTTTCGAATTAATTGACTATAAACACAGCAGCTCTGACCCGGATATTCATTACCACGCTTTCATGCAGAATTATATGGGAAACCACACTCTTGTCGCCGACATCCATTCATTCACTCCCTCACTGGATCAAAAACTCCGAACATATCAGTGATTCTATAAGAGACAACATATTCACTGTTCTGTTAAAAATCTCTATTAAGAGTTATGTTAATAACAGACAGATCAAATCTGATTTGAGTTTCTCATCAGTGTTATGTGGGCTCGGTCAGTTCTGTTACAGTTTAACAGAATCGAGGTTCTTGTCTCTGCTAAACCGTTTCATTGCCGGTGCATTTTAACGGTCAAAAAAGAATACAAAACCATTAAGTCCCTTGAAGGCGCTATTCTATGCATTTAAGATTTTCTTATTTTCAAACACTCACACACACATGCACAGCTGACCTTAAAGGTACAACAAAAAATACTCTCCGATTAATTAACTTTCCAACCTTTAGACGAGTACGGCTTGCCTGCCTTCAATTACCGCCTGCAATAACTTTTTATTGTTGATCGAAAGTGTGGGGTTGGAGAAAGAGGTGGACAAACACTTTGCTTTCATAGACACGAATAAATGGGTAACCAAAGCGTTGTCCTTTGGCCAAGGAGTACAATAAAAATTGATTTTGTATAATTTTGTGTTTGTTTAGCAGGTTGTCCGCACACCTCGTACAACAACATCCCGTGCACACCTGCGGCGTCCCCGTACGTTGGCGTAAAAGGAAGGAAACAAAACAAAATAAAAACCACAAACTTGTGAAATTGAGGCCAGACACAGGAAAGAAGAAGAAAACGCATTACTTTGACACGCGATAAACTGTTGAATCCGTAGGATTTGATGGGGGGGAAAACGGGAACATTCCCACCACATGCAGTCACGAGTGTTTAGGACACACAAAGAACAAATAGCTACGAATTTACATCATGTCCAAATAACCACCCTGCAAGGAAACGTTATTTGTTTGTGGTTTATTGAGTGACCCAAGGGGGAGTAGGTGGAAGTGTTAGGAAACGATGAGAAATCAGATTACCGAAATAGAATTCGATTAGGTTCATTTGAACGTCAACAATGTACGAGGTATCTTTAGCAATGCTGGTGAAATTATATGATTGGTGTGAATGGTATAGTAGAATGATACATACAGATATAAAGTCTTATCCAGAAAGAGAAAAATTCTTTGAAACCAAGTCTGGGTGCGACTTCTCTGCAGACTAAATGCCAGTAAAAATAGTAACCATTCATCCCCATCATACACGCAAAATATTGGAAAAAAAACAGGAGCTTCTAAAACATATACATAAAGGGTTTTCCAACAAGATGTTTTATTTTGAATCTTTGACATTTGACAAGTAGAAACTACGCCATTACTAAAAATGGAACGATAAACTCTCCAGCAACGCATTGAAATTATTAAAATTCACAAAAAAAAATGGGGGGAATCTTGCAGTCACAGTTTGCAAAACTAAAGCATTTTTGGGTTGCCGTGAAGCACCTTGTCGGACCGCAATACAGAAATAGGTGGCAAAAATACGAGCTGCTGGGACAAGTTAGTGATGTGCCGAATAAAACCCGTGCACGTCGCTCAAGAACAACTCAGAAAATTGCAGCTGAAGCCCAAAGTGTTGAAGAAAACCCAGGTTTGTTCATTTCTCGTCGTTTCTTTGGAATTGGACAGTCCACAAACGTCATTATATCGTATTTTGCATAAAGGCTTGGATCTTAAGGCTTATAAAGTTCATTTAACACAAGAACTCAAGCCGGTCGATCATCAACAACGTCGTGTCTTTGCTGATTGGGTCCTTGAAATACATGAAAATGATTCGGAATTCCATCGAAAAATCATCTTGACTGATGAGGACCGTTTCCACCTCGGTGGCAAAATTGTCGCATCTGGGGCTCGGAAAACCCAAGAGTTATTTTTGAGAAGCCTCTCCATACTCAACGTGTGACTGTTTGGTGTGGTTTTTGGTTCGGCGGGGTCATTCGACCTTACTTTTTTTGGTAATGAGGTTGGATCAAGAGTTACGGTGAATTGATTGCTCTATCGAGAGATGATTAATGATTTTTTATGGACCGAGTTGGATGATATTGATCTGGACAACGTTTACTTTCAACAAAGCGGCGCTACGTGTCACACAAACAACGAAACCATTGCTCTTTACGGTAAAAGTTTCCGGACCGTTTTTGATTTTTGAAGTTTGATTTTTCATTGAATGTGCAACATTTGTATGAAAATTAAGCTAAAATATTTTTATTTTTTTTTTTAAAAAATTAAAATTAAACGACCTCCATGTTTTGTTGTACATTTCCCAATATGAATTAATGAAATTAATTTTTATTTTTATAATTTGTAATTTAAGGTTTTAACTCTGCAAAATGGCGATGTTAAAAAATTCCAATTAAAATAAAGGCAAATCCTAAAGACACATAAGATAAAATAAAATATGTTGTTACACATTCGATGCAGCGTTGAAAAAAGTGGTACAAGTCTTGGAATGAATCCTCGTATTTTGGGGTGTTGCAAGCTTTTACACTGTACAATATAATTATTTCGATCTAATCGTTCAAGCAGATCTATGCTTACACTAGCCAACAGTCGTTTTGTTATTTGGTTCTAGCATAATTGTTCTCATTGATTTTGACCCACTAAACACGAAAATGAGTTTTAAAAATTTTTCTGTCGATTGGTTTTCGAGATAAAAATTGTTGAACTTTTTTTTTTAAATTTTTGGAGGTACACTTACAATTTTGAACATATCTTTCGTCTTCTTTGACCCATTTGATCCTACTACTACTCAAATTAAAGAAAATTGAGCCGTCTACAACTCATTCTCAGAAAATGTTTACGTATAGCTGGCATTTTTTACGTATAGCTGGCATTTTTACAAAGAAAAAAAGCCCTTATTTAACAAAATCTGACAACAAATGGCGGACTTATAATTTTTTTGGTAAAAGACCGAAATTCCGCTATTTCACGATATTTTGATTTTCATTATTTTGCACAGCTTACACAGAGAAAACAAAATTCGTTACTTTTTTTTTAAATGTCACAGCACTTTACTTTACACTTTTTTATTGATGTGTGTAAGTAAGGGTTTATTTTCTTTGTAAAAATGCCAGCTATACGTAAAAAAACCAAAACTGCTGTTAACATCGTGTTTTATATTTTATATGAATTTTTATATGGTTTTTTCTGCCACATTTTTACTAAAAAAACGCAGTTTTTTAACCTTTTTAAGCCGTCAACATCAAAACTACTTACCCGATTTGAAAATTTTCTGAGAATGAGTTGTAGACGGCTCAATTTTCTTTAATTTGAGTAGTAGTAGGATCAAATGGGTCAAAGAAGACGAAAGATATGCTCAAAATTGTAAGTGTACCTCCAAAAATTAAAAAAAAAAAGTTCAAAAATTTTTATCTCGAAAACCAATCGACAGAAAAATTTTTAAAACTCATTTTCGTGTTTAGTAGGTCAAAATCAATGGGAAAAAGTATGATAGAAACAAATAACAGAAAAAATTTTGTTATTTGTGACCTAGTGTTATTAAACACAAAACATTTGTAGGAAATCTATGAAAAATTAACAGTACTTTATCCCGTTTGAATTACGCCCGGATGTCATTGGGATTTTTGTAAAAAGCCAACCTATTGTTACATGGCCTCAGTGGAATAGTGGAATCGCATCGGATTTATTATATATCCCATATTTTCAAGCTTCTTGCCTAGTCTTAGAAATATTGTGGGGTCTCTGTCAACGACATCAAAACGCTAAATTAGACTTCCCTGTTTCGACAAACAACAAAATCTCACATGACGACGTGCTGGTACTGTTCGGTTGATTTGTTTAACAATCTGAAATTACTTCGAATTACGCAAAAAGTACATGTGTACTTCACAAATCATGTCAAGAAATCATGAAAATGTTCCATTCCATCTTCCGACATCGCAAGACAGCCGGCGACATTCTACTCTTAGTAGTTGTAGAAATTTATCAAGCGGAGGTTAACGGAGATGGAGAGTAAACACATTTTGTGTCATTAAAAATGAAAATTGTCATAAAATATTTTTGTGATTACTCGTACCTCTGGACTGGCCCAAGTTGACAAGCGGCCTCTTATCGCTCAGACACCACCAAAACGGTCTCCGTTGGACAATTTGGTTTATTGTTGAACAAATCAAGTGTAAATTGTTATGCTACACAAACATACAGATGTACAAGTGTGTGTGTGTACAATTTGTATATACAATTTGGGTTAAATGATCACAGGGGATTAAAGGAAATTGCAAATATTTCCAGGGTGATTAAGTTGTTGCACATGCATACTCACTTTTCATCTGGTGGCGGTGGCATATCATTGGCGGACGGTGTACCCGGTGGCGTCTTCTCATTTTCCATCATGGCTAAAGGGGCATCTGGCAGTGGGCTCACTGAATTCGTATCCATTCGAAAGCACCCAATTTTGGTGTTACTTCAACGTATCGAAATGTCCGTTCAACCTGCGAGAGAGAGAGAGAGAGAAAAAAGTACAAACAAAAATTCAAGCAAATATTTATTAAAATTCTATGAAAGAGATTGTTGAACCAAAGAAAATCCGCTAAAAATTTGGGAAAAAAAGCTCTTTCATATGTTTTGTGTAACATCAAAAAGTTAATAGGCCCCTCCAAACCCTCACACTTCAGTTTGCAAGTACGGACGCTCGCACAAAAAAGGCTTTGTTGGAATCGTTTTATTTTTAAATCTCTTGCTAAAAAACCAAAAGCAAAACAAAAACAACCAACAACTGCATTAAACAAAAACGTAAACGCCAAATGGCAGAATGAATGAACGAACATATTTGCTGTAATTTAATTCATAAATTCAAACTGTCTATAGCAGCCATTTAGGTTTGCACACATACACATATATGTGTGCGGCAGTACAGTATACAAAAGCCAGCAGCGAACTCGTTAATTTTATAAAAAAAAAAACGACATCCTTACTCAGATGATAAAACCAATCTAAGTGGGGGGGAAAATAAGAGCTGTACAAAGCCCTTCTTAGGGATCCTCATCACTTGCTTGATGCTCACTGCAATTAAGGATTAGATTGGAGATGAAGGTCTTTCGCATTCTACAGAGTTCTTCAACATTTGGTAGACCTTATCTTTCACGTGGCCCCATAGGAAGAAGTCGCAAGGAGTTAAATCACAAGATCTCGGTGGTCAATTGTGGACACCTCTTCGAGAGATCCGGAAAATTTCTCGTTTTGCGAACTGTGATTGGCCAGATTTTCAAAATTTTTGTAGTGAATTTTAATAATTTCAATGCGTTGTTGAATCGTTATCGTTTTTATCGAAATACCGGATATTCAAAATAACACCTCTTGTTGTAGAAGCCTGTAGAAAGCTTGCATTATTCAAAGCCTTCTTGTCGGCTACAAATAGGCCCTGCTAATCTGGGTTTTTGGAATGACCTAAACACATGTTCAGAAGACCTACTGAACAGGAAAGGTCGGCAAACGAATCCAGAATCTCTAAATACAAAGTGTTTCGCATCTTCAAGGAAGTACTTCATATGAAGACAATGCTAATTTAAGATTTTATAGATAATTTGTGATTTGTAAGCCATGTTTCGTGATACGATTTATTTGAACAATTTGTCGAATCGTGTTGTCTTACTGGTATGCAATTTTAAGCAACAACACCTTACTTAAATTGTCTCTAAAACCTATTGTTATCGTGACCTGACGAATTAATAATTTCCAAGCACTTGTGTGCTTTGTGTGTGCTTTTCCAGTCCGTGATACCAAGGATCTGGTTATTTTCTTCTCCTTGGTCCCTGTCAGCGCCTTTCGTGGTAGTTGTCGTCGAACACCTTTCTAGCGGGAGCGCTTGGATTTCATTCGACCAACATAGCGCAATCTCCGTATTTTCGTACGCACTTAGCTACGTTCATATCGGGAGAAAGCTCCTACAGCTCACGATTTGTTCAAAGCCTATTCTTTCATCTTCTTTGGCAAGTAAACAAGTTTCTTTGATAGAGGGTTCGCTTCTTGAATTATTTGCCTAACCAATGCTGGCATCATTCGTTCTACTAAGGTCTATAATTAGTTTCACTACCAGGACGTTGCAACTGCAGGCCGTAGTTGTGCCTTGTCATTGTTCACCATCAGATCCATCTGACAACAAACAAGTCGTACCGATAAATCGCATCCTGTGACAGATTGTATTCCTCAGTAAGCTGTACACGAAATAGGTTTGTTTAATTCTGGCACATTTTACCTTTTCTAGAGAAGTTTTACAAAACCAAAAATAATGTGCTGAACGAATACGATTTTGTCATACTGTTCATACGATGTTCCTACATGCATTCATTCATATACCTAAAAATCTAAACATTCATCTGTGTTGATATGTATGTGTGTGTGTGTGAATGTTAGATTCTATAAGTACATTCATCTTTCATCTGCGGTCTATGGCTTTTTTTTTCGCACATCTGTGTGTGGGCTTAGTTGAATGGAGGAAGACAAAAACACAGCCACAGCCCTTTGAAACAGACAGAGATGAGCAATGGAGTGTAGTGGAGAGAATGAGAGAGAGAGTTTTGTAAGGAATCTTATCTGCTTTGCCACTGCATTAGTGTTAAGTACTTTGGAATAGATAAGTCCTAAAAGTTGAATTTCTAAAGTTTATTTTTTTTCCAATTCTTACTTTAATCCATTGAAAAGGGGTGACCACCTTTTGGCACGACTTTGATGTTATAACCATTACGGGTCAACTTTTGAAAATTTGATACACAGGAGAAAATATGTGCAAATTCCCTTTTTTTTAATGTCAAATTTTATCCCAAACGGAAATCAAAAATTCCTCATGTATGGACAAATCCTGTCAAATTGAAAATCACTCAAAGTTTTATATCTTCTAAGCAGGCAGTGACTACGGTCACTAATGAAATAGCGCTACTTTATGTTACAAATTCAGCTTAATACGAATAGGATTAAGTGAATGTTAATTTGCTAACATTGTAGATGTCTTTCTATTTCCCAGTTTATTTTTGTAATTCTCTAGACTTTTTATTGCACAGTTATTAGAAAAATCAAAAATCTTCCAACTTACATTGACGTTAAACTTTGAAGCCGGCGTTACCATATCATTACCTCATTCTAATTAGCGAAGGACATTTGAACGTGTAACCACAAAGAAAAACAAAAGGCTGAGGGACACCAGTGCCGTCAGTTGGCTGTGATCGTTAAAAAAAAAATCGATGGGACAAAAAGGATACGCGCTAACGCTTCTAATTGTCATCGTATGTATATGGCCGTCTGCCCGTCCACTCTGGCTGTCGGTCTGTCTGTTCGAGTATAGACAATTTTAACACACCCCGGTACGGTATTGCAATTAAACCGTAAAATCCATTTCTTGGTGGAAGACAATGTCTTCCTTTATATACCCAAACACATACATACACATGTACATATGAACACATTTGCTATATAATTAAACTTTATATTCATACCAATCTCTAATAAAAAAAAACCAGAAAAAAATTGACAATTGACACGCAAAAAAAGAAAAGTCGTGAAGCCAATCTGATGTCAACATGACAAGTACTGGGACTATTTAGCGCCAATATACATACATTCGGACTGTGTACATATGTCACTGTGTGTGTGTGTACTGCGATACAATATGTAACCACTAACCAGTACAAACGCTTATGGAATATTTGGCAATACCGTAAGACGGTAAATGCAACAAGCCAACGCGGAAACCTAGATTGCCAATGTAATGAAAACAATAACAACACAAAAAATATTAAAATTAGTCCATCGAGTGTCCTCTAATACAAAGCAAAAATATTAAACGCATGAGCAACCAAGTGTACCCACATACAGACACAATTTTCATAATTTTTCTTTTAGTTTACTTGCTAAAGGTCAGCTGGTCCCTTCACTACACCCAGTGGATGTATAAAGTCTACAAGAAATGAGTGCTTAAATATGCTAATTTGCAGAACAATATTTAACTATATTTTTTTTGCTTGAATACTCCTCCCCAAATTTGATTAATGCAAAATCGGATAGTTTATTTGGATGGTGACAGATCCAGACGGTTTGTCAAATGACCAAAAAAAAAAATTTCACAAATCTAATTTTCTATGAAATCTCATAAAATTTATTGGTCTTAAGTTTGTTGGCTGAGCACCGATCCAATCCTCTCGATGATGATATCGAACTCATCGATTAGTGCCATCACTAATTACACTATGCAAAAAATAACAAATTTGTCTGTAAACCAAAAACATGTTATTGAAATACAGCTTTCTAAAATTAGTGAAAAAAAGGAATTATAATATATTTTTTCTTTGAGCCAACAATTTTTTTTTTTCAAAGAAAACTTATTTTTGAAATGCATTCAAACAAACAGTTTTATAAAATTAGCAAAAAAAAAATTATTTTTATGACTTTTTTTTTTGAGTCAACAAAATTTTTTCAATAAAACTTATTTTTGAAATACATTGAAACAAAATAGTTTTCTAAAATTAACGAAAAAAAAAAAAGAATTTTTATTATTTTTTTTTGAGCCAAAATAAACTTGTTTTTGAAATGCATTGAAAAACAGTTTTTTAAAATTATCAAGAAAATAATTTTTTTTTTTTCAAAAAAACTTATTTTTGATGCATTGAAAAAACAGTTTTCTAAAATTATCAACAAAAAAATTAATTTCATGATTTTTTTTTGAGCCAAGAAAAAAATTTTTTTTTTCAAAAAAAACTTATTTTTGATATGCATTGAAAACACAGTTCTCTAAAATTAGCAAAAAAAAATAAATTTTTTTGATTGTTTTTTTTTGAGCCAACAAATATTTTTTCAAGAAAACTTATTATTGTTTTCAGTTTTCCAAAATTAGCGAAAAAAAAAATAATTTTTATGATTTTTTTTTTTGAGGCAAAAAAAAGACTTATTTTTGAAATGCATTGAAAAAACAGTTTAATTTCATGATTTTTTTTGAGCCAAGAAAAAAATTTTTTTTTCAAAAAAAAACTTATTTTTGATGTGCATTGAAAACACAGTTCTCTCAAATTAGCAAAAAAAAATTAATTTTTATGATTTTTTTTTGAGCCAACAAAATTTTTTCAAGAAAACTTATTATTGTAATGCATTGAAACAACAGTTTTCCAAAATTAGCGAAAAAAATAGAATTTTTATGTTTTTTTGAGCCAAAAAAAAGCTTAGTTATGAAATGCATTGAAAAAACAGTTTTCTAAAATTATTAAAAAAAAAAATTTAATTTCATAATTTTTTTTTGAGCCAAGAAAAAAAATTTTTTTTTCAAAAAAAACTTATTTTTGATGTGCATTGAAAACACAGTTCTCTTAAATTAGCACAAAAAATAATTTTTATGATTTTTTTTGAGCCAACAAAATTTTTTTAAGAAAACTTATTATTGTAATGCATTGAAACAACAGTTTTCTAAAATTATCGAAAAAAAAAGAATTGTTAAAAAACGTATTTAAAAAACAGTTTTCTAAACTTATCAAAAAAACAAATTTAATTTCAGGATTTTTTTTGAGCCAAAAAAAATTTTTTTTTTTCTCAAATAAACTTATTTTTGATGTGCATTGAAAACACAGTCGTACTCTATGAGTCGTAAAGTCGCCAGCATTTACGAGGTTTCGAACCTGGGTTCTGCTGTGTGGTAGTCGCACACACACACCTACCAAAACATGGACAAGTGCGAAATTGTATAGAATATTGATGTTCCGAAAAATTAGGTAGATTCGTCTCCGAAAATGTACATGAAAATTGTGCGAATGGCCGTAAAATGCACATACGAAAATGACACTTAAGTCACTTTGCCCTGCCAGCACACATATTTCATTGACAGTCGAGTTACTTTAACAGGATTTGATTGATATCTACTAAATCTATGTGAATCGATATCTGTTTGTATACACATAAGAGTGTATTTGAATACACACATACGCATATACCCAGATATAAATAGGTCTCTTGTACGACAGTACTTTGTTGGAATATAAACATCTAATAATTATAATTAAAAATTCCATGGAGCTAAACTATTTGATGTGTATTATGTCTTTTTTTTGTAATACATTCTGTCTTGATTATTCTGTTGTTGTTGTTGGTGGTGGTGTTTGCTAATGCTATTCCTGGTGCTGTTGTTGTATTTTCGTTTATTGACCTCACCCATGCATTCATTGAATGACAACAAACGTGTGGCGGCAGCGGCTACAACGGCCAGTGTTCGTTGTTTGCTGGGCTGCTTCTGCTTCGTTCGGCTTGTTGCCGGTGTTTATTATTATTTTAATATGCAGAAATTTCTGCAAACGCACACTGAAAATGTCCCTGTCAGCAGGAAAATAATTAAAAAAAACACGGCTATTAGGAAAGTTGCCTTACCTAAAGCCAGACCGACATACTGTCAGACAAAAATAACAACAACAACGAGGTATGTGTAGAATATTGGCTTACTTGTTGTTATTTCTTTGGTGTATTTCAAAGAAGTGCACAGGAAGAAGAACAGAATTCGAAAAATCAGTTTAAAATTGTGACTAAAAATATTTTATTTATAGCAGCATGAAATGCATTTTTGGCGGTTTGTCATTCAGGTAGATCAAGCGTAGGAAAATGCTTATTTTTTCACAAAGTAATTCCGAATAAAAACACATCACGTGGATGCCTGGCTTCGCTAACAAAAAAAAACACTATCTGCAATTTTAGTTTTATTTTCCTGTAGTCGCAACCACATTAGACTGATGTTTATCTAATAAAATAATAAACATTGAAACAAGTACAGTGTACTCTCTTATTACGGACAGCTCTTTTAAACAGCCACCTCTCATAAATGGACTCTTTTTTCAGTACCAATCCGCTTCAGTCCTCTTTTGTACTTCTTCTACATTCTCAGTCCCTTAGGTGTCCGCTTATGAGAGAGTACATTGTAAATGAAAAAATTTCATTTGAAATTGTAAAATGTTTTTATTTAGTCATGGAAAATGTTTCTGTCTCGCCACTGTCCCAGACTGATGTTCGATCTGAATGATATCTCATGATAAGGGAGTTTTCATTGTTATTGGTATTGGTTGTGCCTGGGGTGTTTGTAATTGTGAACTGGCCGAGAAGTCCTGTGCTTTTGGCAAAGCCTAAACAATTGGAAACGGTCCCTCAGGGAGTTTTACGGTGACTGTAGTTTGAAGAAAATAACTGCGATTAAAACACGGACCGAAAATGTTAGTGATAGTTTGGACTAATCTATCTTACTTTGTTCATAAATCTGATGGCAAAGAACTTAAATTGTCATCATTTTATAAAAAAAATCACCTACTTACAAATACAATTAAAAATTACAATTGATAAACAAAAATCCCATTTTGATTTCTATTGTATCAACATTTTTATACGTCAGTGTAATCATTGGAGTTCAAAATACTCCCACATTATCCCACATACAAACATGCTCGTATCAGTGTATTTATGCATGGACTTTGAATTTGTCTATGAGAGAAGGATAAGGGTACTCATCGTACACACACACACTCACACCCACATCCACGATTCATGTTGTCAACATACATAACAAAATGGCACGCTTATTTCCTTTTCATTATTGAGTCGCAGTCGCATTGGTTGCATGATTATTGACACATGTCAAATTCCCAGGAAATATTTACACCAACATCTATCTGCAGTCAAAAGTCTAAGGCACAAAACATGTGTGTGCGTTTGTGCCATTGAGTGGTCGGTCAGTCTTGTGATTTTGAAAATCTCGCATATGTCCGTGAGCGGAGTTTGTTCTGTACACAACAACATTTAACGGTTTTATGAGATATGTATGCGTGTGTGCACCCACTATCCACGCTACTCCTTGTTATGTTATAAGCTCAATTTACTTACCTCTCCTCGTAAATGGCACAATTTTATTGAATGAGGGAGAGAGAGAGATCCGGTTCGGTTCGGTTCACTTCGATTCGATTTCGGTTAAATAGCTAAAAGGGCGGCAACTTCTGGGATTCTGTGGGCTCTTCGCAGGCAAAAAAGTGTTTTCGTTTTTTTTTTTTAACTGCAACTGATTCCGGTTTCCTTTCGGCTAGTGTTCGTTGTATTACCGTTTAAACTTGTATGTACTTCGTATTTGTTTTCCTTTTTCTTGGTGTTGCTTTAAATTATTTACACGAGCAAAGTATCTATACGTTGACACCCTTTTTTTTTGCTTACTGTAGAAGAAATGCCATCATTATGGAGTTGAAGTTATAATGCCGTATGCTGTTGTTGTTGCTAGAGCTGGAGCTTGGAGCTGGTGGGGAAAATCGAGAGATGCTGTTGCCCACACGCACACACAGACATTCACTGTAGACAAAACTTAACCTACCCCAATCAGAAAAATCAACAAACAACCGGCAAAGTAGCCGCACTCGTAACTCAAATGACGCAAAAAATTCACACACAAATTGAAACTAATTTTCGTTCAATTGTTAACTCAAATTAGTCCCTCAGTTTTTTTTTCCTTTTTGAATTTAGAAATTATTTTAAATCTCTATTTACTCCTTTTATTATGATGTTATGGTTTTTTTTTAATGTACAAAAATAGTTTTATATTGTTCTGTGACTTGTATGCTTTTTGTCCCGTTACACGTTCACTTGCTTCGTTCGTTATCCGCTTTTAAATGCCGCCGGTCTGCATGTGAAGCGTTCGGTTTGTGAACTGTTTTTGCATTACGGATATACCCAAGCAACGTATAGAGCTCCTCGAACTACGCTGTGCTGCGGTGCTACGCAAAGTAATTGAAGCTTTAGTGTTGCTTTAAATGGCTGTGATTGCAATAAAACGAAGAACTGTTGTTTGGCAGCAGCAGCGACAGATACCTACACACACACTTCCGTATTGTATCCAGAATATGTTTGTTGGTCACTTAATGTTAGCATAGCAGAGAGCTTATTTTAGTGCCGACCACAGAGACTCGACAACATTTCGTTCTGTTAAGTTGCACTACCACTAGAGCTTTTTAATGTTAGTTTATAATTTATATCCCTACTAATTTATATCGCTATAAAGAGCTTTTTAGTAATTTAAAGTAGTGCCACAAACCTCACACCTGTTGTGGTCCTTACAAATGTCAACGGGAAATATAAAATCCTAAAACCGATTATTAAGTTTGTAAAAGAAAACTTTGGGTGTATTTTGGCTCAATAAAATTACTTAATTTCAGAAATTTAAACTAGATTTACATGATGACTTCCATCCAATGTGGGTAGTCACGACCTTCAAAGGTGAAGGTGGTAGAGAAGCCAGAAATGTAGCAAAACAGTCATGAAATAGAAATTGGGGGATCATCGAAGTATAATATATAGAACAATTTATTTATAATAAATTTACGAAAGGTTTTCAAAATATCAAAAAAAATGTGTTGAGTTTTCACCGGGCACCGGGTCTAAGCTAACATCTAATAATATGTACTGCCGACTCGGGTTAACTGAAAATAGCAAAATTGAGCTAATTTGTTTCGAGCTATCTTAATATATATTTACCCTCGACACTGATTCACTGATACACTGACTCTGTCACGCAGTACGTAGGAATTTAAATAGGCATTCTATAATTTTCTATAAATAATAATAATAAAAAAAATATTTTTTTTTTGTACAGAAATTGTGTTTTCCCCAAATTTTTTTTTACCAAATTTTTTTTTCCAAATTTTTTTTTTTCAACAGTTTTTTTTTCAACGAAATTTTTTTTCCATATTTCAACGGGCGCCATAGGCGCATTACCACTTACTAGTACAATATATTAGTTAGCCCCAGTTGACAAAAAAAATAAAAATTGTAGGTCTCGGATCACGGCTTATCGTACTTAATATATAGAACAATTTATTTATAATAAATTTACGAAAGGTTTTCAAAATATCAAAAAAAATGTGTTGAGTTTTCACCGGGCACCGGGTCTAAGCTAACATCTAATAATATGTACTGCCGACTCGGGCAGTGCTAATTTGTTTCGGCTATACAATTTATTTGTAGGTCTCGGATCACGGCTTATCGTACTTACCATAGTAACGTCGAAACGTGTCTCGAATATTGATCACATTATTACACCCGAAAGATCTGTTTTCAATAAAAATAACGCACTGGTTATTGTTTATAAACAATGATTATTTAATGCCTGTCATTTGCTTTTTTAAGTATTTCACACAGAAAGTCCACTTCTGTCAGACGTTTTTCTTAAATTCCATCTCACTTGGAAGACAACAACCAAGGTTTGGTTGGTTCTCCATATATAAGAGAGACTTCACTTGCTTCATAAATACAGCCTAGTAGGGTCCTAATAGTCCAATCTGACGAACGAGGCGGCCACTTGGCCGAGACAATATTTGAGATAAATTGATTGATTGAGATTAAAACACATGACAACCGAGTCTAGTGATGACACGATCAATCGACAAATTAATATAATCGGTTATTTTTTTCAATTAACGATTTAATTGTATCTCCTTCGATTCACTGACAGATTACTCGATTATTTCCAGAATAATCGTTAAATATGCATCAAGATGCCTTATATTTGTAAAAAATTATGAGACAGAAATGAAATAATAAAAATTGATCAAATATGTAGATGATAGCATTTCGAGGGGAAGATAAACGTCTTCTAGTGGTGATGTACAATTTGATTTATAGGCTCGCCATAAGTTTTTAGCCCACAAACGAAAAAGGGCAAAGGACGAACTAAGCTTCTTCCTCGCTCGCATTAAAAAGCAATGTGTTTGACACCTGGGAGGAAAGGAAATCTGTCTCCCTATGCTTTACCCTATTTCACAAAAGCATAGGCACATTCACATGGAGGCGACATTGCAATCGGACCATGCCCATGCAATTTAGTGAAAGTTTAATCTCGCCATAAAATTATATATAATGGGGGATTTGTACGGAATCGAGCTATACCCTGATACATCACAAAGTGATTTGCGAGACACTTAATCGAGCATACTAAAGCACTAGGTCCGCCCATCCTTAAAGCCATGCCCAGGTGGCACATGTACGATATGCGAAAAAGATCAAGAACTAATTTAAAAACTGACCATATTTGAATAGGATACATTGTAAAAGCTTTCCATTTTCCTTCACTCCATTAAAAGTATATGCATTTCCATTCCCATCCATCTATGAATGTATGTATGTGAATACATTCATATGAATGTAAATTTTATTTCGATTTAACACATTCATTTAACATCTATGTATTTTCATAGAGTATTTACATAGATTTAGATAAATACGTAAATATATATATATATGTGTGTGTGTGTGATATTATAAATAGACATATATATTTTCTCAAAATTCTAAATAACTAATAAACAATCTATAAATAAAATGCTTAATTTGCAAACTACATATAGTACATATTTGAATGTGTGTATTTAAGGGATATGAATGAATATATTATATATATGTAGGTATGACCAAAAACATTAGCATGTTAAATAAGTACATAATAACCGATGTACATCATGTGTGTGCATGTAATACAAGGTAAGGATTCAAAAAACCAGTGAATTTAAACTACAAAAAAAGGAACAAAATAATACAATAAATACACTAATTAAAAAAAAAAATACAAAAATAATTAACATTTTGTAGTTTCTTTTCTATTCTTTCCTAAATACAAAAGATTTCGAGTTAATCACAGGATAACAAATGAAATTGTGAATATTCAAATGGCGGTGATACATGGGGCGGCGGCGGCGGCAGAAGATCTAAACTAAACATCGTCTATTGGGACAGGTTTATGTCTGTTTGGAAGCAGCATCACAATATACACATAGATATGAATATTACGAAAATGTATGTGTAAAAATATTATTAAGTATTATTGTCATTGTTTGAAATGTTTTTTTGTAAACACTGGTTTCATATCTTTGGAATTTAAATTGGGTTAAGCCACAGTTCACAATTAATCACTCTTGACCAGGGTGGGTTTCGGATCAAATCATAACTTCGTATCAGAAATATTCTACATGGTACATATTTTGTATTATTCTGCTTTTTCAATTTCAACTAAAACACCACCCAACCAAGTTTCCATACGATGGTATTCCTGGTGGGCAGGTATGGATTTCTAAAAAAAAATGGCTGTTTTGTATACGAGCTAAAAATCGAAACCTTTTAAATTCAATTGTTTCCAAATTTAAAAGCTAAAACCGTTAAACGAATATAGCCAACTAATTGAGTGGAAAATTAAGTATAAAATTCAAAATGATAACTACGCTAAATATTAAGAGATTCCGTTATACGCAGCAGCTTTGTGGCATTGTTGTAGCAGTTTCAAAAGAGTTTAGAGACCAGGCCGGGTGTGATCATCAGGACCACTGCTGACGCTCGTCTCCGAAGGCATGGGACTGGCGGTAGCACTACGATCATACTCGGTGCGTACACCCTCGGTAACGATTTCCTTAAAACAAAATATTTTTAAAAAAAAAATTTTTTTAAATGTCATTTAAATTAAATTCTACCAAAAAAGTACCTCGTCGGCTTCGGTATTTTTAACGACCGCCTCGGTTTTAACATCTTCGGTAGATTGCGCCTTCTCTGCCCACAATTTCAAATATTCGACTATATTGTGATGACCAAAGTTCTCGGCCTCGTCTACCGGCATATTGCCCCAACGATCCTTGGGATTATGTGGGACATGACATTGTTCCAACAAAAATTTGACACAATCCAAATGTCCCTCCGATGCGGCCAAATGCAAAGCAGTACGGCCATCATAATCGGCTAGGGTAATATCCATGCCCGACAGACGATGTCTCCTCAAAGCGGTAACATCACCACTAGCAGCCGAGAACAGCAAATTGACAATGGACAAACCTTTGGTTTCGTAACGATGTTTGCGGGGATCTTTCTTATTCGAGGCATGCTTCAAGTTATCATACCGATGGAAATTAAAAACATTTACCAGCTCTTCACAGAATTGAACACCGCGCACCGAGTTGCCCATCTGATCGAGTGGGGGAGACCAGGCGAATATGCCCATGACATTGGGTATAACCAACATCATGCCGCCACTTACGCCGGACTTGGCCGGCAGGCCCACCTTAAAGGCAAATTGTCCGGAATAATCGTAAGTACCGCAAGAATGCATAATTGACAAGACATCGCGAACAACTTCGGGCCGGAATACTTTCTCTTCAGTGGTGGGACAAATGCCACCATTGGCCAAAGTGGCGGCAATAACAGACATGGCTTCGCAGGTGGTTTCCATGGAACAACACTGGAACGAAATATAAAATAAAACATTAGCAAATGGTTTAAAAACGAACCAGAATTATATAAGAATGATTTGCAAGTGATTTTCAATTCGATTTAAGAGGATGTGCACAGAAACAAAATAGAACACCTATTCTTGATGATGGCAAAGTGGAGTGTAAATCTATTTCCATTACAATGTAGACAACAGGCAAACCAACGTTAGTTCGAGCAGTTTATACAAGAGAAGAGTGCTCCCCATTGAATCAAAAATTGTTGACTTTTAAATACCCGAAAAAGTATTTCGTCTATGCAAAATAAGGCTGACATAAATTCTTCCTGTTAAAATAGAGAAGGGCCTCTCTACATCAATTTTTACGAAGCGAGGCCTCAGACATGATGTGTCTAAAAATCATTGACGACCACGCCCAATTTATCTGCTGAGTCTTGATTTTGATGTTACGCGAACAAGTAATACTTGCATAGAATTATTAATTAAATAGTATGGAACTAACTTCAATTTAATTTAAACATTACATTAATTGATATTAGAAACAATTTTTACCTGGAAATAAAAGTCCATGACTTCTTTAAGATTTGTGCGCTTCGGATAGCATTTGTTTTCTCGCATATAAAAGCCCAAGGCATAATTACGATCCGCAGCCTCACGTTCCGACAAGAATACGGCGTTGTTGAAGCCGATGTTATCACCGCCCGAGAGACGCTTAAACCACGACATAACATAATCGAATTTCTCCGCAGCCGTCATGTCAGATTTGATCAAGGCATGAATAATGGAACAAGTCAAAATGGCGCCAGCATTAATCATGGGATTATGGGGCTTATCTAAAAAATGTTTAAAGTAACAGTCAGACATATTCAGATTCATATATATAGGTATAATATAGAACTTACTGTTATGATCCAATACCAGTTCATTGAAATTACGACCACTCGGCTCTTGACCCACATACGAGTGCACCACATTGGCTCCCAGCTTTTCCAAGGCAATGGCATATGTCAAAGGTTTGCTATTATTATTTTATTTTTTTTTTTTTGGTTGAAAGAAATCGTAAAGTAAAATTTGTTGCAATTATTAAACGAACAGACCTTTGAATCCTATCAAACAGTTGATCGTGTGTACTGATCACATTTCACTGTTACTGTAATGAACGGAGGATGAAAGAGGAGCGTGAGCAGTGGGGGAAAAGATCATGACACTTATTTTGATTGCGAGTACGACAATAGTGACCAAGTGTGAACACATAACCGAGCTGGGATTCGATTTGAGACGATCCTAATATCAAGTGCTCTTGCTCGTTTTGTCGGTTTATGTGTTTCTTGTGCCATCTTGATCACTCACATACACATGGACACTGCAATAATTTTCATTAATGACACAGAACATATAAAATAAAAGCATAAAATGTATCATACAAATGTCTGATGACAAAAAACACAGCAAAACAAACCTGCCAACGGAAGTGAATCGAAAAAGAAACTGAAACATCTATTTACCTGCAACTTTGCAATGTGAAGGGTATTTCCACATCGCCTATGGAATAGCGTTGGCCATCAATGGTGCAAATGCTGACACCCCATGACTCCGGACTGTAACGGGCCAATTGCGGTATATAATCGGCCACTTTGCCATCGGTATTGCTCTTGCACTTCCAGTAGATTTCCTCGACATCCTTTACGAAACCCACAAAATCGGGTATAACAAATTGTTGGCGGAAAGCCTTGGCAATCAAAACTATGTTTTGTGCCACCACACTGAAATGAACAAGATATTGATATTTTAGGATACGGGAACAATAGGGGCGTCATATTAAAAGGACCAATATATAGGTCGTCTGACCTCTGGATTATCTTTGGGCCGCTCACATTTATGTTTTGCTATGACATTTAAAAAATCCCATTTCGCAAGACACATTTTGTAATTGTATACTTACGCCTTAAAAGTTTCACGATTCAGATTTTGTGTCTCAGCCGACGAGCCCGATTCATAATTGGACAATTTGTGAACCTTTTTGAGATTTTCCATCAACTCCTTAATACGGGGATCGTTGCGTCTTATACCCGTTGTCTTAAGGGCCGCCAAGAATTTGCCCATCGATATAAGACTCGTCTCCTCGTTGTAGAACATATCGAACAAAACATCTTCGGCATTGCGTTGTTCTTGCTCACGATGGCTAAAGGGAGAATAAATGAAAGATTTCCGTATTAATTTATTAATTAATTTTAAGGCATTAACTACAAAATAAATAAAACAGCGCAATTAAACTAAAAAACATGCTTCAAATGTAAAAAAAAAACAGGACATTTAAATAAATTCACAAAAACAGAAGGATTGGTTTTTTTCATTTTGAAAAGCAATAAAAAAATAACATATTTTTACAAAATTGAGAACAATTAGCTAAATTTAAAATGTTGATATTTAGAGTCAAACTAATGGTTATTTAAACAATTGGTGCGAATCCAAATACAAATTATCATTAATATTTTTTTGGGATTTATTATTAGTTATTCATATTCTTTTATATTAGAAGTAGTATTTTTATAAAAATCTGTGGTTTTAAAGTAAAACATTCATAATTTAAAAACAGCGATTTATGAAAAATATTATTTCTGCGCATATTTTTGGTACTTTAAAAATTAACTTTTATAAAAAAAATGTTTTTTAAAACATGATAAATATATTTTATTTATATTTATGATTATTTAAACAATCGGCGAGGATAACAAAATATATATGTACACTCAAACCTATTTTTGTGGGGTATATATACAAGAAAACGGTAAAAATCGATTGAAATGTTAAAAACTAAAACCAATTTATTTAATGGATTTGTCACTTGCGCAAATTAGACACGAATTTATGTACAAAATAGGTTTGACTGCATACAATACTGGTATAAAGTATCTCAATTGTTATTATGGATTGTTTTTTCCGTTTTGAAAAGATTTTTTTTCTTTTCTTTCACAATTTTATTTTATTACCGATTCACTATGGGCAGACACCTCAAGCAATAATATTCAATCATAACCGATTCTCGATGGTAAACTTCGGGATGTATCATTTTCAAATAAGGACAATAATAATAAGTATATTCACGAATTGGACGTAAAGTGTCTACGGGTTGTTGCTTGTGATTTTACGGCCACAGTTCGAACAAGTGTTCACTAGAGAAGATGTTGGACAACTGTATTAATAGTGGTCACTTTCTTATGCTCTAACATCGGTGTTAGATATCACCAATCAATTGAAATCAATTTGTGATCAATCAAAGGCGACTAAATAAAGAAATACAACAAGCGCATCATTTCAATTTGTATCGATTGATATAATGGTGGCAGTTAAACATCCAAAGATTTCATGCTAATGAATATAAAACATGGAACCGAAATATAAAGGAATAGTGAATCGATGGTTAGAACGAAAGACAACTAGAAAATTATAAAAGAAATTCAAAATAAACTACTGAGTTGTAATACAATCACATTGTAGCCATTGAATTATTAACCATTTATTGGACAGTGTATGGCCCACAAGCGCTGTAGTCGTCACAAAGTTCAATGCATTTCCGAATATTGATTTTTTTGCTTGACACGTTTTTAACGCTTAATTAATAATTTGACAATCTAAAGAATTAATATTCATACATATACAAAGTGTACAGTAGAGTGGGACTGTAATATTTGCTTGAAATATTACATATCACCGATTTACACGATGACTTTCCACCCAGTGAGGGCAGGCACGACTTTGTACGATTGGTGGTGAAGCCGATAGGGTAGCAATGTAAATGCAAATTTGAATTTTTATTTGAAAATATCAAAAGATTAACCCCCGTATTCATAAAAATTTAAAAAAGCTTTGTTGGAAAAATGTATGAAAATACAAAAACCATTTTCACACATTTTTCATAAGAAAGTTGTTTTAAATTTTTATGAATACGGGGGTACATTTTTTCTTGACATTGTCAGTTTTGTATTGTTGTATTAAAAAAGTCATCACGTTACGTTCATGACTTTACGACGGGTTTTCAAAAGAAAATGTAAAGGAGAAAATTCATCGTGTTAATCGGGACAATGACACACTAAGAAAATTTAAACAGAGTTCAAACCATAGACTTGTGTCAGGTTTATTATGAAATTGATAGCAGTGCAGTACGGATGAAAAAAAATAAGAAAACGACCCACACCAGTATACAACTCTTTAGCATCATGTGTCAAATGTCAATTAAAAACAAGTCAGATAGTTTCGAGTCACAGACAACATCCCTTGTAACGGTCGTCCACCGATATTCAAAGAATTTCAAATGAAGAAGTTGAAACCTGAAAATTATTTCAAACAAACGATTTTACACATTCTTATTTGTGTCTGGTAGTTATAACCTGACACTGGTGACCTATAGGTGGTCCATGTAGTGGTTTCTTTATGAATCATATGTTATTTTGACACAGGCATCAGTTTCTCACTCAACATTTGAGTAATCATGTTATCATCCATCACCCCGATGTCAACTGCACAATAGACACAATAAGGCGAATGTCGAACAAGCCATTTGTGAGACACACAGGACTTGGAAAGTTGGTGCAAGGCCAGCATGAATGAATTCCTGTTCTATAAATAATGGGAACATTCCGAGAATAATAGATTTTTGTTAATTTTAAATTATAATAATATTTTTATAACTAAGAATGTACATCCATTGGGGCTATGAAAGTCACTAGCGCAACTCTTTCGAAATGTTTTGTCATTCCAGCTGAAGAATTTGATATTCTGAGAATTATTTCATATAAGGACTTTCCACCCTTGAATCGTGACACTTGACAATCTGAAGACTGGTGACCCGAACCAAATTACCTGTAGGCATTAGCGATTTAATCAAAGGTATGAATATATTGCCTTTTTATTAATTTATTATTAATATATCGCCTTTATTAATTTATCGCCAATTCAGATTAATTAATTATTGTTAATTATATAATCGGATGTTGGACTCCTTGAGAAACACTGATATTTGAAGTCCCTGAAAAATGTATCTGAATTTATAGAACTTCACATTCGTAAGGGATACAAATGTGGAATCGATACAAGTATTGAAGCTGGTTATCATATAAACCAATATACTCATAGGCGCAATGCATTTCAAATAAATGGAAGTTTTTTGAAAAACAAAACCGAACAATTGTTATAATATTAGTGAATATTAATTAATATTATTTATAAACAATGGAAAGGGGATGTAACTAAACACAACAACTTAAAGATGACTTAATATTTATCATAGTAATGTGACAAATTAAAAATGAACTAAATCACTAAACTAAAATATTTGGACAATGACGATGTGTGTAATCAAATGTTTGCTATAGCTACTTGGGATTCAGTAATAAATAAATAAATATATATTATATAAGCTAGTACATTTTAAGCCAAAGACAAATTACGGATGGATGTGATAAGTTATCTTCCAAAAAATATACACCAAAGTCATAAAAAGAACGCAAAATATAACAACTGCGCCATTTGAGAGGATACCACCAAATACTTGTTCTAATTAAATCCCCTTTTGAACTAAAAGATTTAACGCAATAAACATAAACAAATTTTAATTATTTCACTTTTTTTTAAACAAATATTTAACTAGAAGAAGAAAAAATAGAAACAAAGACAAAAGTAACAGCATCATTACTCACGGTCTGACGGAGTAGCAGCGTTTCTGCAAACTTTTAAATCCAAAAGAATAGAGAATTTTGCCAAAAGAAATAATGAAAATCAAGAATTACTAAATATTTCAGCAATACGAATTTAATAAGAAAAAAACGTTGAAAACCCAAACACATTCAAACGAAACTTTTTTTTCTTGGCACTGACACTGGGACTGGACTTTTGTAGACACATTTTCGAATTTTCTACAAAATAATGGACGGACAGATTCTGTTTTTACACATACAACTTATTGCTATAAATTGGTAGATATTTTTAAAGACTGTAATTTAAAAACATTTATAATGATAATGTGTATATATATGTCACATACAATCGAGAAATCCTGCCTTAGAAAACTCCTTTCAGATACAAACTAAACGGATTTATCCAATGAAAAATATGTAAAATTCATTAAAACGCAAACCAACAAATATCTCAACATTAACTAGCGACATAGACCAGAATCAAGCATATTTGTATGAGATGAAAATATTTTTTTTTTAAATGGTTCTACAAAACTTGCATTTTAATGAAATTATCCTGAATTTTTATTTTCATTTAATGAAAAGTTCCATGTCATCAATATAAGTCATATTAAAGATTTTCAGTCACCCAATGAAACTATTTTCGTAGGTAAGTGGTAATCGATATTCTGGATATCTGGGAAAGTTATATTTCAATTATACATATACCACATTTTGTAGAGCTTCAAAACTGTCTTTATATTCGTAACTAACACCTCAAAAGTAATCGTTCTAGAAAGTCAACTGATCACAAGTATCAATAAGTTTTTTTTTTGATATTGAGACCATATGATCCAAACGATTTTTCGTTTGACAGTTATCGATATATCAAAATACTTTGGAAAATATTGACAATCAAAAACTTTTAAACGACGCATCGTTCAGATAAGGCTTCTCACACACCAAAGCGATTTTGACAAAATATACAAGAACCTGTGAACGTCAACTGCTCCGACACGAAGTCGTGTTGGTCTGTGGGAACCGAAATCGTGTCATATGGCAAAGCCTTAGCATAATCCATCAGCTGACTGCAGTCAAAGTACAAATTTGGAAATTTTTGAAGGCGAACATCAAAAATAATTGTGACAACAAATCGAAAGATGATTACATATTCGAATTGCACTGTATGTCGAACCCATCACCGGACAAAGCATTCATTTTCGTTGGTCGCAACTTCGGAGTTAATCCGTATATTCTCACCAATTATTACCAGTTTTCTACAATTACATATTCATTACATTCTTGACTGTCCCATTAAAATGCAGGAAATATTTAAAAGATTCAAATTTAAAATCAAAAACTTTTGAATTTTGTTAATTTAATTTTCAGGATTTAAATATTACCAATTTTTGGAACTATAAATAAAAAAAAAACGTTTTGCTACAAAGAAGCAATGCTGTAGCGATTTTCTCAATTAATTTCAAACTATGAACTGCATCGTATTATCCTTCACAACACACAACCGTACAATGTGAAAATGTTTTTTTTTACCTTAAGACCGCCGATATCGTGCGCACTAGGGTACCTCGCCTGCCCTGCAGGGATATACCCTCAATGATCTCTTCTATAACGTGAGCCGTTTCCGTGTTGACCAATTCGCGCTCTTGGCGATCTTTTAAAATGTCAACTTTTCTTTCGACTTCTTGTTGTTGCAACATTAACTGTTCGATTTCTTTGCTCAACACCATAACGGAAAATGAACGATTACAAAAATATTATTATTTTATTAGTATATTTTTTTTTTTCAATTAACCGACAATCAATCAATCAAATGACAAAATTGTTTTGGATGCGAGTATTACAACAAATAGATGTGAATGGATGTGTTTAATTGCACTCGATATTAAAGACTGCTGCTCGACATTCATATGATTTGCCAATTTATAGCAGCAATTGATTGTTCAGATTTTCACTAAACAAAAAAAAAATAACAACTGCTGTGGAATTCTATGGATGTGTTAGTAAGTTACTAAGTGCTAGCAAAATGTTTATTGTAATAAATGTGTGTATGTATGTGTATAGACATGGGTGTATGTGAAGAGATAATACATTTTCGATAATATCGAGTAAAATGTTTTATTTAATTAATAAACTCGATCGTATATATATACACGCATATCACACAAGTCTTAATTCATATTTACACACATATGCAGATGAGTATAAAAAAGGTGCTAATTTCCCAGTCATGTCATACAGATTCTAAAATGTATATTTTCATAAGTTCAATTTAACGTTTTAACGAATCTCATGAATAATATTTTTGTTTTTAGAAAGTTCAGAGTTATTGTATTAAAAATAGTCCTGCCCATTTAATTTTGTAATTATCGAAGTTTGAAAAAACATGTCGAGAAAATATTTCAAAATATCTGAATTAAGTTTACACTAGAGTGTGTCGGCCGTACATGTCATACGCAGACTCAAAGCCCATTTTACCAGTATCATCTCGAGTTTGCCACATGTCTGCCTGAACTTATGTAGGTTGTCAAAAACATTTCTATGGGTTTTGCTCGTATAGAACGAAGAGTCTACAAGATATTTTTTAAAATTTAGCGTATGCCTTTGAATTCAGTTTCAGGATAAGAACAATACCGTTTAATTGCACTCCTCATAATGTTACAAGACTTTGTGAAGCCAAACGATATGAATCAGTGGCTTACACTTTGCCTGTTCAGCTGGGAATGAAAATGTTATTTGCAAAAACGATGCAGCGTTCACCGACATAAAAACCAAACCTAAAAATATGGTTCGGTGGAATTCTGATTTTTGGGTCCAAAGAAGTAGACGTCACAAAAAATAACTATCATGATGACCGACACAAGTCCTATAACATGGAAGGAATATCCCAATTGAATGGATTAAGTGTTTTAAGCTAAAGGCATATTTTGTTGAAATACATTGAATTTTGGTGGAAATGTGTCTCTTCGTATGTACGACCTTTAACGACAAAACAGTCTATAAAAGTATGCAGGAAAGCTAATGGTACTTGTGAGTTTTACAAGATAGACTGAATTTGCTTATAATTGATATTTTCTTTGCTACTAAAATGGTAAAAGTCCATGAAAAGAAACACTGTTTCTTCAAAACTACTACTAATGGCACCTCACGAGTTGTGTTTACATTCATACTACATATATATATTATTGCTAATTAGTGTTCAAATTATCATTATATTTTTATTGCTACTATAATGTGATACATGGAGTGGTATTTGGTATTATCTTCCTGAAGAACACCCCGTCAAAAATGGGTGAGCCAGGCCCACCTCTCAACCTTACCTAGTTTATCGGTCCCGAACGACAAATACATTTAAATATTCGACTGAATCTGAAATACTCAGTATAGAATCGAAAAAAGACACAA
The DNA here is from genome assembly GCA_958296145.1 of Hydrotaea cyrtoneurina. Taxonomy (NCBI): domain Eukaryota; kingdom Metazoa; phylum Arthropoda; class Insecta; order Diptera; family Muscidae; genus Hydrotaea; species Hydrotaea cyrtoneurina. The sequence continues at coordinate 75,363,575 of OY282516.1, read as the reverse complement.
GTATCAGGTTTTATATCGACAAACATTTTTGATGAAAATAGTTCGTTCTTCTAAATTAATTGTACGTATAGTTTGATTAGACTGAATTAGCCAAGCAGTCGTAATGTCACGTAATGCGGCGTTTGTAAAAATTGACAGAGTAGTAACGTATAATGTGTTTTCATAGCTCTGATGTTTCATATATATCTTATATAAGCTTTCGATTCGAATTGTGTTTTCTTGAATCGCATATAATTGAAAATGCTTGTCAAAAAGGGAAAGAGTGTTTGTGTAACGTATGAGTCCAGACACATACCCCCAACCATTGGTGTAGGAACAGGGTGCTAGGAGGTGCTGTAAATGCATTGATATTGTCCTCGCAAAACCGTATCGTGTAAACTCTAGGTTATGAATACTGAACGGTGTCCATGCCTATTGTGGAATAGTACGTTGAAAAATATATCTGTTTTCGACCACATTACTCTCTTTTTCTTGTGTAATAGTTTTTTGATCAGCTACTCAGAGACTAAATGACCTAACATCACTTTTGAAAAATATTGAGCGTACAATACGAGTGAGAACCGCGATTTTCACAGCTTTCAGCTTACGCTGCCAGTCATTTTTCACTTTTTTACAGCTTGACGTGGTTAATGCGTAGCCGTCGACAGAATCGATGAAAAATTATAAATAATAATTACGAAATCAGCGATATTTTTTTAATATGTTGAAATGTATACATACATTGGTTTCGTGAATTAAAAAGCAAGTGAAAATTTCAGAAAGTTAAAAACGTAATGATCGCCATAGCAAGTTTTTCTGTTGCAACAGTGATGGTAAATCGGCGCAGATTGTGCCATTTTTGGCCCAATCACTTGACATACTCGTATCTATTTTGGTACCTTTTCACAATTCTTACAAATTAAGGAACATTATTGATAGAATGTTATTGTAAAATGTAATTAAAATAGGGAAACGTCAATGTTGGCCTTGTCTATTTCGGCCCATTTAATGTGTCTTTGGCCATTGCGGCACACATTAAAGTTTTCAAAATCCCAACACTGTGTTGTAATTATTATGCGAGGAGCAGCATTTGTAATGTAAAAAAAAAGTGACAACATGAATTCCTAAATTGGTGGTCGCGACACGCGAGTCAGTTCAGAGATCTTTTGGAATTACCAATCAAAATTCTCAATTTCGGATCAGGTAAGTGGCAGATCATCTCTAATTTAAATATTTTATCATTTTGTTATTGGGAACTTTCTTCCGTAAAAATAGAACAATACATTTAAATAAATTTATGAATCACAGAGACTGGACTCTTGTCCGTTCTGGCAGGTCGCGACTCGCGAGGCAGTTCAGAGATCTTTCGGAAGTACCAATCAAAATTCTCAATTTCGAATCAGGTAAGTGACAGATCATCTCTAATTTAAATATGTTATCTTTTGATATTGGGAACATTCTTCCAGAAAAATAGAACAATACATTTACAGTTAAGTAACGGGATCTTGTCCATTCTGGCAGGTCGCGACTCGCGAGGCAGTTCAGAGAATTAGGTAAGTGGCAGATCATCTCTAATTTAAATATTTTATCATTTTGTTATTGGGAACTTTCTTCCGTAAAATAGAACAATAAATTTAGTTTATTTTTCCAGTAAATTTATTAATCACAGAGACTGGACACTTTTCAGTTCTTGCAGGCTCTAAACCGAAATCAATAAATTTCTTATATAAGTAGACCGTGGTTATTACATGCCTTTAATCAAATATTTTATATAATTATTTGAAAACCTTATAATATACAATATCTGCACTTCTTTTCCATGATTGCCATGGTACTTTGCGTCACTGCATCACTGTACTATAGCACTTTGCCGATAAACAATTACTAATTTCGTCCGAAACAATGATTTGTGCGATTTCTATCGGACGCTTATTCACATCGAAAATAGAATTGCGCAGAGTTCAAATTTCATAATTCCATTCCACGTCATACAGAAGGTGTATGTACTATAAAATATTTTATAATTTTTTAAAAAGGTTTAGATTTTCACTTTTGACAAACGGATAAGAAACACTGCGATAAGATAAGACGGGACGGACAGTGGGAGGCTCGTATTTGTAATTAAATATTTTATAACCGAGACATGATTTAATAAACGCAAAAATTAGTCAAAGAGTTATAAAATATTGCAAGCATATGACACTGTTTTATCTTATCAATATAAAAAGACTTCCAAAGTTGTCATATAGTTAATATTTGTACTAAACACCACACATTATGAATAATTTACGGATAATTGCTAAGGATGAAAATTTTCCAAAACAAACATTTGATAACGCAACAACGGCAGTCTTGGGTACATATGTATGCTAATTTTGACAAATGGGTAATTTCGTCGTTTGGAAATATTTTTTGAACCTGTTGCTGTGCTGCGTGCTTACGCATACCTGATATATCTGGCGATTATTTTGACAAAGGTTGTCTTTTGTTTGGTCGTACAGAGGCCTTGAACCATTTCATTGATAATGGCCTCATCTTGTGTTAAGTCAGCTGGTGGTGTTTGGTGCTTTTGATGATGATGTTTATGCGTCTGCTGTTGATTTTCTAGAGAGTTTTGGATAATATCATTCAATTCTTCACTTGTCATTAAATGCAAATCATTCACTATTTTTTCATGTACCAGATCTCGTAAGACGGCAGGATCACTTTGATTGGCTTGTGTTAATGCGGGTTCGGCTAAACGTTCATCCCATAAATCATTTGCCATATCAAGTAAATTCAGACTTTTTGAGTTCATTGCCGTGGTTTTTTTTTTTTTTTAAATACGTTTTCGTGCACTAATTAACCAACCAACCGTTCTTGGCCAAATTTACAAATGGAATAAAGTTCGTGCTGAAATATTGCCGATATTTATAATCATTGGATTGTGTTGTATTTTCGGCAATAGGTGTTAACTAATTTTCAATTAGCAAAAGTATTTTATGTAGTATTTGGGAAACTAGTTTTTTTTTTGGCAATTTGTTTCCAAATTTTATATGTATTTTTATTGCAATGAAATCTTTCTGTACATAGAAAATAATACATAGTAATAAATAATAAATTACATTTATTAGCACATTTAACAATGAGAAAGGTCTGACAGAAGCGAATGTCCCTGAATATATAGGTATCATGTAAATATTTTCAAAAAAGGTAGGCAAATCGTAAAAAACGTGTTCACGTTTAATTTTATGTTTTGTTAGTGCAAAGAGAATTGGAGAAAGTGATCAGTCGGGGTGTGATAGGTAGTGTATGTATGGAACAGTAGGTCGGGCCCGTAACTATTCAAATTATATCGTGTATAAGTACTACTTTGATTTCTTCACGGAATGTTACTTATATTTATTCTTGTGTAATCAATTCACTTCTCCTGTACTTGACCGCATATACATGCTCATATTATTTCTTAATATGGGATATGTTTTCGTTTCTGAACAAAGTGATGTCCGGTCGTAGGGGAAGTACTTAAAGTAAATCGACAAGCTTTTGGCAGAAGATAACCTGAAATTCATATGAATAAGTTATCGAGAGTAAGGAGATGTCTGGCGAAAGAACAGGGAATACCTAGAATACCTCCAAATATCCATATACATATACAGCCCGATTCTGAATACTCCCGGGGAGATAATTCCCGGGGAATTTACATTTTTCAGAGAAGAAAATCTTCCTATTTTAAACAGACCAGGAAACAAACAAATCGTCTGACTCTGAATATTCGAAATTGTATGTCCCTTATTATTATTCGCTCGGTTTGATTAGAAAATGAGGATATTGTTCTCGAAAAAAAGTAAATTCCCCGGGAATTATCTCCCCGGGAGTATTCATAATCGGGCTGATAAGCTAATGGATAGAATTCTTCCGCAAGTACGAATGTTACATTAATTTTATAATTTATAATTCCTATTTCCATGGTCAGATTAAGCGTTAATATTTCCGTGATTATTCAATCACAACAGCGGTTATCGAAATTAAATTAATAATATATACCGTGAGTGACTTTTTCTGTTGACTTTCTTTAGACAGTTTGTCTTAAATGCGAAGTTTGAAAAACCTGTGGGAAATTGGGCAATGCGGAAAACCTAATTATCCTAGTTCAAATGTTATTCTTTGCTATGATGCATGTCATATGGTAAAAAAAAAAGTAATTTTGCCCAAAATTGTTCGGTCCAGCAAATTGGTCTGGGCTCTTTGCATTAGCAAAACAAATGGTGTTCAACTGGCAGGTAGACTTATGATGTTGCGGTAGATTCATTTGTTTGTCCTATTTTATTTATTTGCATAGTATTACTCAACCTTTAGGGAAGTATTAGTTGACATCTTACTTTAACCGAAATATGTTTTTATTTACAATAAAAGTCCTCCGCCAACGATTCCATTATGACTCAACCAATCACATACACACAGACACAACAAATATTTTTCGTAATTTTCAAATCAACATAAAACAATGAATATACAATAATATTTATTATTATTTTGCGAAAGGTGTTAAGAAAATATTTTTGTTTATATATCCATCACATATCTAACCGTATGTATATGTATGTATATCCCCATCCATTGTAATTATTCGTTACTGTTGTCACTGGGTGGCATACGTATAGACAAATATTGGGCTTCGTATTTTTATTAACACATTTAGTAACTCTCACCAATATCCGACACACGTGTATATACATATATATATATATATGTATATAGTCCCATGTAAAAATGACATACATACATATGCCAAACGCTGTAAATGGTATACTATCGAGCTTTGTTTAAATAAATGTTAATTTGTAGGTGCGCAGCTAAAAATATCCGAAGTGTGTTTGTTACTCGCACTAACTACCAGCAAAAATAAGTCTAATTTAAATCGCTAATTGTTTTACAGACATACCAACACATGGGTGAAATCCATTCACACTGTGATTTAGTCGCAATTAGTGAGGATTAGTTGTAAATAGATTACACAGGACTACAAGTCTCTTGGCTCTGCTGTGACACACACATACACATTCACACGTACTCTCACACATAATTACATAGGCATACAGAAATGTATACAATGAAGGATAATAAAATGGCACTTACCGTGTTGTTTCTTCACTTGGTGGTGCATTGTTGCTGGTGTCATAAAAGGATAATTTTCTATTGGCAAAAACTAAGTTCATCAAGGGCGCAGCTCTCAATTTGCGCTGTAAAGAAAGGTAGGATTGTAACAGTTAAATATATACTCACATTATAAAAGAGGAACAAAATTAACACTAAATGAACAAAGGGTGTTTCATCGACATCAACATGTGGTGCCAGCAATGAAATCAATTTTGACTTTCCCCGAATCGGACTAAACGAAACGTTCTAAGCACTAATGTAGCAACAACTTTCTGGCCAAAAAATGCGACAACACGTTGCTGCGCAGACAACAAAAAGCGACAATTAGATTATATATGTCTGGGAATAACTCTACTAATTTCTTTAATAACATATTAAACAAATTCATATCGAACGTTGAACTCGTTTTTCTACAATGATATAATAAAACGCGGTAACCGTATAGCAATAGCGTTTATTTTTAGAACCTCGACATAAGCCAGTATGAATACGCAGCATCGTCATCTACGCTACGGTAAATACGAGAAGGTATGCAGGGCAAAATATGTCTTGCATGGAATGGTACCACCAGAGGTACCACCTTCTTTCGCTAATTCAACTTTAAAAGGTGCGGAAGCTTTATGTCGCATATTTTTCATTTATGTTATTAGGTTTGTTGTTTGTATTCATTACAATAACCGAGACTTTTGACCATATATGGCGTTAGTTGTAACCCAGAAGGTGGAGTCCTCGAATGCCAGCAATACTGACTGCTATAAAGTTCAACGATACGACCTAACGCATATTAAATTTCTCTTACAGCAACACTAATTTTATCAGTAGTTAAAGTTAAACTCCACTGTTGTTTCACAAATGTTCACCAAATTTCAGGCGATAAATTCTGAACAATTCAAACCTCTTCAAATTGTTTTTATTTACCGTAACAACTACTTACATATGTACATATATATGTACTCGTAAGTCTTTACATCGTACTTACTGTCAGAACAGATTACATATGTACAGCATATTCCACTTTATATATAAAGCTCTGTGAAAGCAATAAATAAAAACGGTCAAAGACTTTTCAAACAATATGAAACCGCCATATCATCTATGTATGTATGAATGTATGTTACACATATGTATATACATAGGCGTTCACCTAATCATATAGATAGAAAAAAAATGTTTGACGCTAATACACACGTGATCTATACATATATGTATGTACTTGTTGTTGTGCTTATATGCACGTAGTATATATACATACACTAACTATGTATGCATATACGTACATTAGTAGTTAGTCATTCATGGCGAATACGTTTTGACGTATGTATATTAGAGTGGATCGCCAACTATAAATATCTATCCGGTTACCAGCTCAATGATTAATTCGTATTATTCTGTGAAAATTCTCGAAGCATTCTGAGCTCTTACATTTCTGAAAGCAAGAAAGGGAAGATACAACACAACAAAATACGAATCTGGCACCTGCTTCCAGTTCAAATTCTCTATAAAGAAATAAAAATTTGATCGTTTGCTTGAGTGTGTGTAGGAATAACAAAAATATTTCATATTTTTATTTCAAATGGAGCAAAACAAGTTACCCTACCAACTTGATGATTTTAGAAAAAAAGAGAGAACAATTACTGTTCAGAACATTACAGTCTGTTTCATTGACTGTAACCCAATCTATTGTACATGTGGGCAGGGCATGGCTTGCAGCCTGCCAACCAATGTATACAAATAGATTTATGTGTTCTAAGTGTGAATGTACATAATTTTCTTTTTCATTCTTCACTTTAAAATGGTGCAAACTGAACAATTAACATAATGTGCCGGTGCACATAGCCCATACGACCATCTTATTAGGTTTGTTCCTGTAACTTTTAAAACAAAAGCGATAAACGGATGTAATATACAAAACTGCTTACAGAGTAAGCAAGCAGGTTTAAAACCGAACACGAACGGTCAGGGTGCTAAAAGAATTGAAATATCAACACAATGAAATTGACGTTATGTTGTCATTTCAAACAACTCTACGCATCAAAAGTCTACGAGTACATTTTTATAAAAAGTACTAAAATTTTAGTAAAAACTAATTTATTTGCAAAATTTACCATTTTGTTTTTGGAGTACGGGAAATTTTATGAATAAAAGTTATAAAATTAGCGAAACTAGTAAAAAGATGTACCGAAGGGAACAGAGCTAATACATAATGTGTATACTCGTACAACTAAGAAGATTATTATCAGTCAAGTTCGACCCTATGTGACCCTATGCCAAAGAGTACAGGTTTGGTATCCGATTACAAATTGTTGTGTCAATGCTTTAAGTGGTTTAAACAAATCAATTGAATGGCTGAAGAGTCCTCTATACATACAGTGTTATGAAGTGAAACGATCTGCAACGCACAAACTAATAGCGAATACCGAGCAAGAATTAGGCAGTTGGTTTTTTGTTTCTAATAATTTGTTAAAAATCATAGAAAAAAATCCAAATCCAAATCTGAGTGCACTTTTGCTTTGCAAACACACAAAAATTGTATTATTTCCTAGCAATTGTAAATCATATGACAACTTGAAAATATATCGATCCCTAGCCGCAAAAAAGACGGTCGAGCTTAATAGAGGCGTGTGGTGCTTACGATACAATTGAATTTGCTATATCTTTGATAATATAAATTTTTAATATATATTAAAATCGTTTAACAATTTTCCATTGAATTTCATTAAAAAGCGAGTTTCGACAAAAAAAGTGGGCATACATCTTTTTTGCGAAAGAGCTCGATTTGAAGGTTGATACATGTTATCTTAAATCTTTCTTGGATCCACTTGGATCAGGTCATACAAAAGATTACATCAAACAGTTTTAATCGTACAAGGAAATGACATATAATTACGAACAGCATGAATTTGAGGCAATAAATTATTACTAAGTAAATACCAACAGGTACAGTGCATACTTTTTAATTACCTCGTTGAAAATCTCAAGCTTTTTAAGAAATTATCTGGTTTGTTTTATAAACCCATCGGGGTTATTATACGAATTGTGTTAGAATAGAAACACATTTATGAAATAAATTATATTTTTATGTATACATTTTTCACATCTTTTGATTGATTGATAACGAAGTGTTTTTTAGAGCCCTCAAGAATTCAGTGTGATTTTCTTAAATTTATATGCAAAAAAGTTTTAATATTAAAAAAATTATTTTGAAATTGATTGTGTTTGCTAAATCTATACTGCCGTTCTAAGAATGAAAGTCGCAAACGCCAAACTGCCCATTTTAATTATCAAAATATTTAAAAATCATTTTTACACTCTAACCGGCAAGACTGCTCTGAGGATGTCTATATTAATTGTGTTTAATTTCGTAAAAAATATTTGTCGGTGCATAACTGGTAAAAAAAAACAGTTTGCAAGGATTTCCCAGTATTTCTGTTTGGCCGATTAGGGGGATAATATTTTTTAAGAAATATGTTTATGAATTTAAACTCAATAATTGATGACCGCCTCATGGTCTTGCCGGTTAGAGGGTAACATTTTTAAGAAATATTTAATTTTATGTTGCGAAAGATATGAAACGTAAAAGCTAAATATCTCAAAACTACCAAAATGGAGATGTGACTTTCTTTCTTAGGATGGCAGTACAGTCCACAGATATTATTGCGGATAAAAAAGCGAGAGTAATTCAAAGTCAACCTTATTTCGGGAAAAAATGATTTGGTCAATTAAAAGCCGTACTTTTTTATAAAAACAAAAGAGAAACCGACATTCATAAATTAGGCAAATAAATTCAACGGACACTCAGAATATGTCGTTTTTTTTTTAATTTAAATTATAAATTTCTCACGGTCCGAAGAAACTCGAGAAAACAGACTTTGATTTAGAAACAGTAAATAAAGTCTATGTATTTCTTTATGCTCAGTGTATTTGGCTACATTATCTCAAACCTCAGAGAATGTTATCAAATAAACAAAGCTACGGGGTCATATGTATATGACACACAACAAGGTATGAGTACGATTCCATCAAGAACAAAACATCATAAGATTATCAGCCTCAATATGCAAAAAAAAGGCGAGCAGACGTTCTTAATAAACTTCCGAATGGGTCATTTGCTTGTCAACATCTACCATTTGGTGAATGCAGTATCTGTCAGACATTCAGCTTTCCCAGTAGATGTAGTGGTCAAACATTATTAAGCAAATATGAATTGATAACACTTGGTGGCGTAGCAACCAAGTGTAAATGACATCCCGTCGATCTTGAATATTTATCAAAATCAGTTGTTTGTCAAAGCAGAATTTCTTCAAAATCACACGAAAAGTGAAATATAGAAGAAATGATGGATACAACTAAAACGTTATGCATCTGCTATAGAAGACCCCATAGAAACTCCAAAATCCCCCCAAAGAAGTGATGATAGATAGGACATTTGTAAAATCTACAGGTCGATGAACCCTTCAGAGTCGCTGACGTTACACAGAGTTGAAATTTGCTTATTTTTGGAAATAAGTTTGGCATTGTTTACTTATTGATCCAATTTTTATGAAATTACAAAGATATCTAACTGACGAGAATGTGGCTGCCGTGGCCGAGAGTGTGCGATTCAGTCTTGGAACATCAACTCGTCATCGATCTCAAGAACTCACAACCACGAAGTCAGACGAATACATTTTGAATTTTTATAAAGAATGTCATTTCTGAACCGTCGTAGGATAAGGTTAACAAACTGGATTGATATCGGTTATGATCACCCTTAAAATGTGATGTAGGGTATAGAATTTTCAATGCCAAAAACCACATTTCGATTTTTTTTCACAAAATATATATTTATATGTATGTAGTCTACTTGTGTTGTTGTTGTACTTTTTTGTGAAAACATGTTTACGCACATGTGTGTATCACAAGACCAATCACATTTGTGGGTTGGTGGGGGCCCGTTTAAAATCTGCCGTTTTTTGTTTCTTTTTTTTGCTAAAAGGCAACAACATTTTACGTTGTAGATTCTTTTGTTAACGAAAAAAAGCCCGATGTTGTTCGTACCTTCCCACAGAACACAACTACATACACATGTGCAAAAGACAATGTATGTGCTAAACATTTAAAATTTGAAATTGATTTTAGATACATATGTTTATATGGCTGCGAGTACATAAGTAGGTATGTACATTCTGACAAGCGGACAAACAGAGAGGCGGACAGACATACTTTATGCTTAGACTTTTCCTTGTCTAATTTGTATTATACTAGGGGATAGATTGTCAGAATTCAATCAAATGTCCGTCGGCTTCGTGCTGTTTCCTCCGCTCATCACGCCCGCCAGAGTAGCAGCAGCAAAGGTTAAGCAATCGTCTACACATACTTTAGCGCATACTTTGTTGGTTTGGGGGATTTGTTGCTATGCCACACGATCGAATCGCTCGATGATTTTGGTGAAGTGTGAATTTATGGCAATATGGGACAAGTTCATAATTCGAGATTTCCAGTGAAAACACCACACATGCCGCTTGATATGATAATTTAACCAAACACGGTAGCCCAAAAGTTATTCTTACGCTGGCTATAGAGCAGAAGAAGCGCTTGGTTCGATTGACTTTAGAAGTGTTATAGGTATTATCCAAGCCCTGTTACATTAGTCACCGAATAATTACTTAGCTATATTTGTCGTTTGTTTAAATTTAAGAAATAAAATAAATAAAAATAAACCAACCTTGTGATCGGATCAGCAAAAACAACAAAATTGTCCGTTCATCAATATGTGGGCAAATGCGTCAATACATCCATCTGTACTGTACATATAGGTGTGTACCTATGTACGTCTTTTTTGGAATAACAAAAGAAGTATCTCACATGATGTCTTAAAAAAACAGCCACCAAAGCCATGAACGTGTTTATTGATTAAGCAAATGAACGAATAATTATCGGATAGACACGAGCATGTCCGAACACATTCAGCCTAATTTCAATTAAAATTCAAATAAATTGTCGTTGAATATTTGCAATTAATTAATAATCAATAAAAATGCATTAATTGCGCTGTCCAACAGCATTTTTGGAACCCTATAATTCTGAAAGGGCATGTTCAGTAGATCTATCTTGTGATATAAACTTATAATACAGCTGGCTTGGCCTTTTTTACAGTTTATAAAGTGTCATCCATCTAGTGGTTTATTTTTGAATCATATTTTATTTTGACAATCGGAAAATACGCACGCGATCTTGGACAATCGTTGGTTTCACCAGGCTGGCCATACCATACAGCCTACGCCACAACCGATCTTTTGTGCACATTTTTGGGACATTTATTAACTACGATGGGCATGTTGAACCTAACCAGTCTAGATTACGAGTATCAACCAAAAATTTAAAAACATTTGTTAAGAAAAATTTATGAAATTAAAAAAAAAAAACAGTTTTTACACATTTTTCTTGACAAAGGTTTTTTTTTTAAATTTCTCTGAATATGGGGGATATTATGTAATACATAGAGATAATGCCATGCCAGTCTCCAACGCCTTAAGCAAAAGCAGACTAAAGATATAAGATAATGTAGTAAATTCACAAAATCGGTCTGTTGAGAAAAAAAATGTCCATTAAAGCCCTAAAAAATCCAATATTTTTTTAAGTTTCTCGCTACTCTAATTTTAAAGAGGATTTAATTTCGCAATGCTGTCAGTATGAAAATGTGACCCCGAAACTAAAACAATATTTTTGATTTCTAAATATTTAAAATTATTCAAAAATTATGGTTGCTTTTATTTTATAATAATTGCCAAATACAACACTGCAAATATTTCCGTTAAATATTTAAAATGAAATAAAAACATCAGCTCAAATAAAAAAATTGGGAAACACTTAAAGCGTAATTAACAATTGTTGCACATATTTGAAGATCTTAACAACTCATATTGAAATTCACAGAAGCAAATTCCAAAAAAAAAACAGATATCAGGTGACAGGTTTTTACTGTTCCACTGATAAGATTAAAACTGCACGTTAACTGCTCAAAAGAAAAAAGCAAATGTGCCACTGGATCTGAAAGCAGAAGGCCTGAACGAAACGGAGTCATGCAAATGATGAAATAAATGATGCGGCGGCAACGTCAAATCAGATGCGTCACATAACAAACAAACCACAATTTAGACACAGACACCGCGCAAATAATCGACCGAGAAAAAAAAATGAAAAGGAAGGGAAACAAAAATGAAAAAAATGTATAAACATCAGAAAAACAGACTTTATTTTAGCGAAATATACATATTTTTAAAAATGTATCAACAACAACATACATATACAAATTTCGCCTTCTTCTCCCGCCATTCATATGTAGATCTTGTATATTTCTTAAGATCGTTAATGAATTGTTTTTGCTCGAATTAGAAAACAACTTTAAAATTCATATGCAAATGGCAAAATAAGTACACATGTACGCGTACACATACCTAAGCACTTGGCACATTTGTATGTATGTTTGGTCAACTGAAATGCAAAAGGTAGTTGGTACAAACAACAACAATATTTAAATTGGAGTCGAATAATGCCGTATGACGGACAGAAGAACGACAATGAATTTTTTTGAAATTCAAACTACAAAACTATTTTGATAAATAGTACCATGTGTCATGGCCTCTAGACGTTGATCCCCAAAACTACCGATTCTATAATGAGTTTTTTTTCTGTTAGGTCTTTTTGCATTTCAGATAAGTACCTATGTATATGTTTGTTTGTGAGTACGTACATACATATTTTGGTATACCACTCATTCGTTAGGTTCTTAAATCTTCAAATGTTTCATATATTTTTGAGAATTCTTTTCGGCTTGACTGCTTTCTTTTATTTTCGCTAAAACTCACATTTTAACAGTGTAAGCGGGTATGTGCTTGCGTTTTTTATATCGAAGTTTCGAGAAGTATGTATGTTTATGACCGCTGACTCATATCACTTGCTACTTTTTTTTGGTTTCTGGTATTTCTGACAGACGTCGACACATCACATACATACATATTTCGTAGACCACCGTTCGAAAAATAGCAAAAGAAACGAATATTAAACTTTGGAACACGTTTTTAATACAATGCTTTCCGGCAACTATGTTTCGATCAATGCTGGCAAGGCTTGCTTGTGCATTTATGTATGACTTGAAACGGTGTTGAAATTTGTTATTGTATTTGAAGTCTGGGTCAAGCCTATTCTTTCCGGCTTAACATGTTCATGCGCATGGGGAAAGCTTAATTTAAATAGAATCGAGCGACACATTTATATAGTAAACAGACATTTTACAAAGATTTGGCGTTGGGTAGATTTAGCGATTAGTGTATCGGTAAGCCGGTCCTAAGGCGATCTTCATTAACAGTGATTAATTTCATTCACAAATATTTGTTAAAAACTTTTTTGTACAAACAAATATTTTTTAATGTTACCAAGAAACTTTGGACCTATTAAAATCGGTGAGCATTTCATCTTACGGCCAAGAACACCTACGACATAAATGGCAGCCTTGGTAACCCACAAGTGCTATTTATTACCAAGGCAACAGACACGGTTCATAGATATACACTTTCAAAAGGTCCTAAGACACATGACAAACTTTTTGCAGTCGAAGAAAAAAACTTTTTAAAACTAGAAATAGTGTACAGGTACACAAATATTGTAAATTAACTTTATTTTTTATAAAAATTAAACGATAAAATCAAAAAAGTTCATTGTCAATATTCGTGTACCTTAAATATACCTAGTGTACCCAGTTTTCTGCAGTTTTTTCCTCCTCTTATATTAAGGCAAACGATAATTGCCTCGTATGTAGTAAAACACGTAGCCTCCCCAAAAAAATCGCGTGCGACCTTGGTCGTCCGCCTCTAATGTTCCATAGCCGGCTTTTTCTACCGGCGAAATGAATTCATAATAATTAGTCCTTTGGTTAATTTCGAATATTTTTTTCTATTTAAATTGATTGCAAAGCAGAATGTCTCTTGTAATCGTGGTCATGACTTCCCCGAGTGGTAGTAAAACACAATCAAACGTTAACGATTTACGGTGTTCTACTCAAATTCGTTACAACTATCATGACCAACCACAACGTAAATGGAATTTATTTCATACACAGACTAGCAAATTGTTGTTCCTGTCATAAACAGTGTTACTATCATATAAAATACCTCTGTCACTGATTCGACAATTACCCTGTTAGAAATACAAATCAACCTGTTGTAGTAGAATACGGATCTTTTATTTCTGTGCGCTGTGCCAAAAATCCGTTTGGATTTTCTCATGTGGACACAGTAGTATTGCGCGTTGTTAATCAATTTTAGGGTCAAGGGTCACCCATTGATAGTAATTCTATCGGTATGTTTATTCTGTAAAACTAATAATAAACTTAATAATATCATCCTAGAACACAGTTTAGTTTTCATATGCTATGCATTTATTGAACACGTTCGATCTGAATTTGAATTTATTCGAAAATTTCGTTTAAACCGAATCTTATATAACCTGCACTGCGGTGGGATTTGCTCACTATGCATATTATCAGTCCTTTAAATCTTTGTAACTATCCGAAATAAAAACACTCTAATAACTAAACTCAAAACAGTTCTAGGGAGTGATTTCTTACAGCAGGAATTAAAAATAGGGTAGGTAGATCAGAGAGCAATCCCTAAGTGTGGTGAAACTTTTCTAGAAAAAGCTCACTAATGTGAGAAAATTTCCACTTTTATTCTTTGATGGAATCTTGAGTGAAATACGATACGAAAATGGTCAACTTGTATTCTTATAACATCCGATTAATATTATGGAAAAAAAAGGAATAAAAGCTGAAAATACCAATAGAATGAAAAGGGGATGAGACTTAAATATTTTTCTCAGTTAAAGCTAAATCCAAAGAACTTAATGTTCTTTAAGTTACCCTGACCTTACTTCAATGTTATGCAAGTTTAGTTGGTCAATTTACGCAGCATTCCAACAATAACTCGAAATCAAACTAAAATTAACATGTCAATTTTGCATTTTAAATAGCGATTTTCCCAATAATATAATATTACTTTATCTGTCAGGGCCAGTTATGTGAATTTTAGTTCTAACCTTTTCAAAACATTTCACTCATAATTTAGTATTAAATGCCTTTTCTATTCAAGTTGTGTTTGGGCGAGAATAACGAAAAAAAATCAATAACTCCCACCAAAAAGAAAAACACAAATGTATGTATATCTAAAATTGTAACTGAATTACGTGAACAATCAATTCGTTTTTAAAACACATTTGATACATACCTCTGAAGCTATTTTATCCTGTAATATCTTTCCGGTATGACCGAATTTCGTACGACATTCTAGAATTGTTGGAGGGACATTGTTGTCGGGTATAAACGAATTGAATGTAGCTGCTGAACCATTATTATTTTGAACAATAGTCGTCGCTTTGGAATCTTCTAAATTTTCGGCCAAATTTACAGCGGTGGCTTTATAGCGTTTCGCTAACGACAAACTTCCATCAAAAACCTTAACGTTCTTGTGTGCCTTACAGCTATTGCTGCCGCTGCCCAACAACCACAATTGTTTAATTGACAATGAAGAAGAACTTTTAAACATTATTTTTCTAACACAAGCCCGAGAAGAAAAATGTTCCAGTTGTAGTGGTTCTTTTTTTGGTTCAGTTAAATATTATTAAAATATCAGTCTTTTTTTTGCAATAATTGTATTTCTTTTTACAAATTCGTTTCTTTTTTTTTTGGACGCTTCTTGGTCCGTTGCTCTGCAAACGTATTTGTCAAATTCTGAAAGTCTACTGATTTCAAAGGTAACAAACGAGACTCCTAATAGTCATGCACACACTCTGTTCCCAAAGAAATGTTTTTGATTTTCGGTTTTACGTGAGTATGAACACATGTGTGTTCCGGCGTAATCTCTTCTTATGTTTGCTTTCGAGAGGGGAGCTGCTGAGCAGTGACAGTTGGTTCATTTCATTACCACCAACAAGCACCACTAATTTTTGCCTTCTTTTTTGTTTCTTTCATTCGAGAGTACAATGAAAAACGTGTTGTTAGCGCACATTTTCGAGGGATGTAAGTGTTCTCAATG
This sequence comes from Hydrotaea cyrtoneurina, assembly GCA_958296145.1. Taxonomy (NCBI): domain Eukaryota; kingdom Metazoa; phylum Arthropoda; class Insecta; order Diptera; family Muscidae; genus Hydrotaea; species Hydrotaea cyrtoneurina. Next base: position 75,347,391 of record OY282516.1, on the reverse strand, counting down.
GGCAAAATATTCCACCACCCGTTCAGCAGTTGTTGCCGATTAGCCGTTAAAACTCTTAAGCTCTCAAATATTTGTAAAGGTGCAATTACAGAGAGGAAGAGAGAGTAGAAAGTGTATTGAGAGCCGTAGAGAATGAATGGACTCGTTCAATAATGAAACATTCGCACATAAAAACAGAAGAAACACAAAATTTGTTTTCAAAATCTTGAAATTGCGTACATAGTGTAAGCATATTCGAACGTTGGCACGTACATACACACCTCCAAAAATTGCTCTACATCACGGTTTGAGCATGAAATGAATGAATACATACCTACATATATGTGGGGGCTCGTTTCCCATGTATGGAAGTACATTAGGGTGCTGCTTACTAAAAAATAAACTCAATATTTGCCAGTGTGAAAAAGTTCGGATATATTATTTCGAATATCGTCTAGTCTCCGATAAAGATTATCTAATTTTTCTTTTACTAAAGAGGCTGTGTTACCTTTGGAATATCAATAAATATGTATAAATGTATTTATTTATGTGTACTTTTATTTATTCCGTCGATAATCAAATGTATAAAATAATTTTTCTGTGCTCAAGTCAATTGTAACCATATAAACCCATAACCGATCCTTATTGCACGAATTCAAATAAAAAAATAAGCGCATTAAAACACCATTCTAAAAATACCCAAATCCCAAAACCCACTGTGCGACGAATACAGATGTTTGGAGTAGCATTTTTTTCCAAATGAGGTAGAAAATATAATGACTGCTGCACTCCTCTAAAACTAACACTTGTTTAATTTGGAAAGCAAACGTATCTGCTCTCGCTTTTGGGTAAAAACATATGAAATCAACCGAAAATTTAACATTTCTGACCACATCATCTGCGAATTTGATAATATTGTTTATACATGATCTATGGAACAAAACAATAATACTTGCCAACTTTCAGACATATAGCCCTCGTACTTTCAGATTTCTGACCATTTCAATTTGAAAAAAATCAACAAAAATGCACTGAGGTAATTTAACATATTTGTAAATATCTCGAAAAGTATTTAATGTTTGTAAATAATCAAAGGCTCATTTTACAGATAAAAATATGAGCCATTAAAAACATTTTTTTAAAAAAAAAAATCGATCAAGGATAATGTAAATAAAAAAGGACTAAAATTTCAAAAGGATATATCTCGAAAAGCGATATTTTTAAAAATTAAAAAAAAATGTATATTAATCCTTTTTCTGTTTTCTACACGTCTGCAAACTCTTGGTCGTGGATCGTCATCATGGAATGAGTTATAATTAAATTCCCAAGAAAAAGTTATGATATTTCATAAAATCTTTAATTTTGAATGTATTTTTTAATATATGCAATATAAAATATATTAAGAAAGTAGTCTATGAGAATATTGTCAGTTTGGTAATGCTGCATTTTTCATTTAATTGTGAATTCTTCGGGTGCGGTATTTTAAAAACTGTTTCAACAAACTCTGTGACCGTGAAAACATGCCATTCAATTCAAGATTTTGCTGTAATCCTTTTAATAAATCCGGACACACTACGCGCGATAAAAGTTTAATACGAGTTCAAGAATGGATGCTACGGTATATTACGGATAAAAACATCACGACCTCAAATAAAATTTGTGCGGCATGTAGAAAAAAGCTTTCCAATTTAAACAAATCTAGTTTAGACGAAGGTTCGGACATAAGCGGAAATTTAGATACTTTCGATGAAATTGCATCAGGCACGGAAGATGTTGCTATTTCCAAATTAAACGAATCTTTACCATATCTGGAACAAACTCCAATCAAAAAGAAAAAATTACATCATAAACTGTACAGAGATACAAAATTCAAAAAAATAAGTGAGTCGATTAAAAATACAATTTTCCCTGGTTCAACACAATCACCTTATCATATATGCCCAGAATCCGAAATAATACAACAATTAAAAGAAAAGTTTAAAACAATACCAACAAATAGTGAGAAAATCCAACTGCTAACCATTTTACCAAAAAGCTGGTCAGTACATAAAATTGAGGAAGAATTCCAGGTAACAAACTATATGGCGCGAAAAGTTAAGCATTTGGTTGAAACGAAGGGTGTGATGAGTACGCCCAATCCAAAACTGGGATCGCCAATTTCACCAGAGACGAGTTTTTTAGTAAAATCCTTTTACGAATCCGATGATGTTAGCAGATGTATGCCCGGATACAAAGATTTCGTGTCTGTTGTTGAAAACGGTACAAAAGTCAGAAAAAATAAAAGACTGTTGCTGGGGAACTTAAGAGAAATGTATGCTTTATTCAAGGAACGACATGATACAACAAAAATAGGTATTTCCAAGTTTTGCCAGCTTCGTCCGCGGAATATAATTCTAGCAAATGCGAGTGGATCTCATAACGTATGTGTATGTACAAAGCATCAAAATGTAAAACTTATGATTGATGGTATAAATTTAAAAAAATTAACTGCTGATGCTCCAAATTATAAGCTAGAATGTTACAAAGATTGTTTGAAACAAATGACATGCAATCCAGCTTCTTCAAAGTGTCACCTACTTAAATGTATCAAGTGTCCAGGAATGGAAAATTTAAAAGCGAGACTGCATCAATTACTAGAAGATGATATTGATGAAATAACATATAAACAATGGATAAGTGTAGATAGAGATAATTTGGAGACTATGATTAGCCAAGCCGACGTTTTTGTGGATTCCCTGTGTGAAAAGCTTCAAATTCTATTACCTCATTCATTTATCGCAAAACAACAGGCAGCATATCTGAGCGAAAGAAAATCCAATTTGGAAGAAAATGAGTACATAGCAGTTTGTGATTTTTCAGAAAATGCTTCTTTTACAGTTCAGGATGCAGTCCAGGGATTTCACTGGAACAACTCTCAAGCCACGTTATACCCAATTGCTATTTATTTTAAATCGGACGGAAAAACACAACATACAAACTTTATAATAATATCTGATTGTCTTATACACGACTCTGTAGCTGTTCACCTGTTTCATCGCCACTTGAATGTATTTTTGAGGAACAAGTTTAAAACAATCCCGAAGAAAATTACGTATTTTTCAGACGGCAGTGCAGCCCAGTTTAAAAATAAAAAGAACTTTATCAATTTATGTTATCATATGGAAGATTTTGGATGTAATGCTGAATGGAATTTTTTTGAAACAAGTCATGGAAAAGGCCCCAGCGACGTTCTTGGAGGTACTGTAAAGAGAGAAGCACGACGAGCCAGTTTACAGCGTCCATTACAAGGTCAAATAACTACTCCAAGACATTTATATGACTGGTGCCTGGGTAATCTTTTGAACTGTAACTTCGAGTATTTAACAGTAAAAGATTACGATGAAGAAGTACGATTCCTCCAAATACGCTTTAAACAATTGCGTACTATTCCTGGGACGCAAAAACTGCATTCTTTTGTACCTGTGGGAAAAACTAACATTAAAGTAAAGCGTTATCTGCCGAGTAACGATTTTGTAATTGAAAGTCTTTACAAATAAGTAAATATAATCTAGGTTTTTGATATTTTTTATTATTTACTAGTAGCTGAATGAATATAACTGTAATTCACTGGTATGATATGAAATATTATTTTAAAATACTAATTGAAATTGTTTAAAAAATACAAAAATTTATGAATACGTAAAACTTTGCGAACTATTTTCTTAATAACTCATTCCATTATAAAGATCCACGGCTAAAAGTTGAAAGACGTGTGCAAAACAGAATAGGGAATAACATATATTTTTTTGAAATTTTTAAAAATATCGCTTTTTGAGATATATCCTTCGGCAATTTTAGTCCTTTTTTATCCACGATATCCTTGTCCGAAAATTATCTATTTAATATTTCTATTTAACGGTGCATAATTTTAGCTTCAAAATAAGCCTTTGATCATTTATGTACGTATAATACTTTCAGAGATATTAAAAATTGTGTTAAAGCATCTCAGTACATTTCTAATCATTTTTTTCAAATTAAAGTCGTCATAAAATTGAAAGTAGAAAAGCTAGGAGACTGAAAGTTGACAGATGCTATTGTTATATTGAACACTCCCTTCGTACCAACTTTCAGCCAATTCGGAATTGGTGAGGGAAACTCATTGGTTGACTTCATATATTTGTACCCTTTTGTTAATATCATCTAAGAAATCAAATCTCTTCTTATTTAAATCTTAAAATCTGACATAATTCCTACTGTCCTACAGGACAAATTTTGCATATCATATATCAAAACGCACAATCTCTCACTTAATCCGAAACGCTTCCACTCTTGTATCGCAAATAAAGTGAAGCTTCGAAATATCCAATGCGAAAAAATGGTTTCTGTTTTAGAAAATTGTCATCAGCTAATTTCGATTCAGTAGGACAGAATCTGTAAATGTTTATGAGGTTCGAATCCAGTACTAGCAAAAAAAATAAAATATCCTTATAAATTAATGAAATTCTTAATATTCGTCAACATAAGTTCATCAAGCAGGAGTCTCCGCGATCACATTCGGATGGAAGTACTCCATGTATTACGATGACCACTCTCTTTTAAATCTTGTAAATTTTTTTTTTTTTATAGTAAATATAGAAAGAATTTGATGAGTGTATGATTAATATAAATTAATTATGTTTATACATATAATAACAAATACTTGTTGTTTTGTGGAAATTTTATAAAAACGTGTTTTTTATTAACTTTAGTAATTAACACAAATTTATTAACAGCACTGAACGAAAATCTTACCCCACCCACTACTAATCGTAGTGGACCCTAATCATTTTGACATATAACAAAGAATAAATTTGACATAAAATGTAAGTAATCTTCTTCCACAAATTGTATATAGGAGAGAGTACTGTATTTAGGTTCTTCGGGGGGAAAGTATATGCATTCTTCTTCCTCTGCCTCTTCGCTACCGGCCACATCATCTGCCATGTGGACGCGTTTTGTAAAATCATCTTGTGTCACATCGCCGTGTCTACGTAGAGGTGGTCTTGATAGTGATGGAGTGGAAGCAGTTGGTGGTTGTTGCGTTTTACTGCTGCCTGCTATGGGACTAATGACGCGTGACATTTCAAATGCTTCCGATGGTCCTCCGGGTGTCTTTTGATGCTGCTGCTGTAGATGTAAACGTCTAACAACATTCACCCTTAAATCCGATGATGGTGCTCTACGCTGTACATCTGCATTCAAACGTTGTGCGGCAGCACTTGTCGATGCAGTAGACTGATCACTCACTGTATCAACCTGTTGCATTAATAACTGACCATGCTTGCGTCTGTGCCAGATTTTATTATGTTCTCTGGTGTCAACTAAGACTTTCTTACGAACAAATTCATGGTAAGACAAGAGTTCACTGCTAATTTCTCTTCGTATCAATTGCTTTTCTCTGGTCGGTAAACAAGGGTTCTTTAGGGCCAGTAAACTTTGTGATGCCGCCAGAGTGAGTATGTGCTCCAAAGCCACAAGACACAATTCTCCATCTAAATTAGACAACAGTTCGTTGGGCGGACAATTTATTGATGAAACGGAAGCTACCGAAAGAGATTTCGAAAATGGCCTTTGCGAGGTATTGTGCGCATGAGACGACTTTGTTACATTTGGACTGGCATTGGCTACTTGACCGTCTGGTGTGCTTACTTCAGGCAACACGTTAAGCGGAACTTCATGGAAGCCATAATTTTGCTGTAAACAATGAGCACATAACATTAATCATTAACATTTGTAATATTATTATAAAATGTTCATACCAAATTTAGGACTTTTGTGTAGACACCCACTATGCTTAAGACGGTACCAAATGTTAGGTGTACAGCATTCTCACTAAGTTTTGGAGCTCCAAAACTAATTTCAAATATGGGTTCCCATTTGAATACCGAAAATTCTGGCTCACATATCAAATCAATCAAGTTGGGAGTGAAAGCTTGCAAACATTTCACACATAATATAATGACTTCCGTTAAACTAGAAAGAGTCGGTCCATCAAACAAAAAATTGCAAATAACTGATATGTCTAACTTACTCATTAAATGCTGTTATTGCTTCGTCTACCATGCCGGCACTTTGAGAATCCCTTATTATGTCCAATTGAGACCGACGTCCAGCTATTAAGAGTTTCAAGTTCTTCGGCTGGTGGAACATAGATATAGCATGACTCAAAAGCATTTGCACGGACCGCTATGAAATGGAAATTATACACATTAGTTTGTTACGGACTGTAAATCGGTTTAAGAACTTACCATCAAATTAAAAAGCGACTGCGAATGCTCCAAACGCCACTCCTTTTCAAATTGTACCAAATTTGATAATAACGTGGCGCAGCTTTTAATTAAACGCATCGCTGATGGCTCCAATGATTGTTTACCAAGTAACAAGGAGTCCACCAGATATTCCTCGTGAATACCTACAAACTGTAGGGTTTCTTTCAAAAAGTGATAGGAGTGTTTTTGAAAGAGTATGGTAACCAATTCAATGCCCCTAGCATATATTGGCCACCATTTATGCACAGTCCAATCACTCTTCTTCGGCTGCAATGAGTAATTTGCCTCCAGCAACTCTTTGGGCGGTAATAGTTTCAACCAGAAATAATCGCCTACGTCACAGTGCAGGAATTCGGCCGAACAATTGCCCTTGGCAAATACTATTAAAACATCTAGTAATTCCACAGTTAGCTGTTGCTTATTATGCAGCTGCATAATGGCCGCGGTACAACTCAGGAGACGCTGGAAAACTTTGTTGGTAATAAATGGTAAATCCCAGTTTCCGAAACCATCATTATGAAATATCGATGCTATCGTTTTCAAAAGATTCAAGCATAATATTAATGAATTCGATGACTCTCTCTTCGGTTCTTCTTGTTGTGAATTTTTGGCGAGAACTTCAAGTTTGACGCAATTCTCCAGATTATACAATTCGGAGCAAATTATATTTACTACCGAATGCAAGAACATCATGGATAACGATGAGTCCTCAGTGAGTTCTTCGGACAACAAGTCAGCACATTTAATTGCCATTGACAGGGTGGCCTCCTTGGCTCGTATATGTAAATCAGAGTAACACGAGGCCACTTTACTCAAGAGACTGTTAATTTGTTTTAAGGTTTTTCTATGCTCTTCCGTTGAATCAGTATAGGCGTGTTTAAAACTCAATATAATGAATAAATATAGTTCAGACAAGATGATCAGTGGTCTCAAGTCTTCCACATATTCGGAACGTTCTACCAAAATGTTTAAACATTTCTCGGCCAATAACTTGAATTGTTTTTGAGGAATTTGCATAAAGGAAGGCTGTTTTTTGAGAAGTATGAGTAGGAAACTTTTGAATGCCTGGAGTCTACACAACCATTCGGGCATTTCTTCGGGATTGAATTCGTGTTGTTTATTAATCGTAGTCTTTGGTAAATCGAAGACAAAGTCTATCCACTTTTCAAAGTATTTGCCATCGAACATGTTTGCAATTACCTTTTTTAAATCACTGTTAGCTTTGTGGTGGTTGGAAAATATTTCAATGGCCAATATATTCAATAGCTGTGTATAGGCTTTCACATTGGATTTATACTTGCCGAAAAGTGGGCGACACAGCTTATCCCAAAAGTTTGGCTTTTGCACCAAAGAATCCACCAAAAGTTGCATGTTTTGTTTCCACAGCATATGATACAAATTCATTATTTTGCTGGGCAGTATCTGTTCAACTATTTGCGGATCTTTACTGACAGCTTCCAGATAGTCTTCCATAAAAGTGACAATACTGTCTGCTATTTGGGCATCGCTTTCTTTACCAAAGATCCGTTTTTCTTTGTTGTAATTAACTTTAAAGAAGGCTTCCGTGACACCTGGTTGTTTTTCAATGCAAGCTTCCACCAATTCCAATATAGCAATTTTTATAGAATCGCTTTCCAGTTCGTCGGGCAGCCTTTGCAGGAAAGTCATTCGAATTTGATCTGCTTCCATATCGAGACAAGCTAAGAGAGACATGTTAAATTCCAATGAAATTCTTTTCAGCAATCTGCATGACAATATTGGCAGCCATCTGTCGAAAATATTATTCATGTAACTCGTAACAACGGGGATAATACGCAATGTGTCCCTTTGTTTGGGCTGCGTGTATATCATTGCCTCCAGAGATGACAGTTCCGATGATTCAAATATAGTGCTCTTCAACTTTAATACTTGCATTAAAATACGCATAGACAAACGCACCAATAACACCAATCCATGCGACTGCTGGACCATCCAATTCGATTCCAATTCCATGCAGTGTTGCAGATAGGCGTTTCCTAATGCCACAAACCTCAGAAGGATTATGCCGTTTTCCATATTAAGCATTGAGTACACACAAATATCGCGCAGTAATACCTGTTCTTTAGGTATTTTAATATCCTTTTCAAGAGCTGTGAACTCATCCAAAATATCACATATGAAGCCCATGATCTCTGCATATATAGTATATTTCTCTAGCTGTGATTTAAATCTCCAAACGTGAAGATGCGGAAAAACATCTCTTAGTAAAAAGATGAGACCAGGAATTTCAACTTGAAAATACTTTTTCCTCTGTATTCTCGTGTAGGTCCTCAAAAAACCTATATATGCTTGAAGAAATTCAAAGCTTTCCCTTTTCTTCTCAACATCCACTAGGTAGAAGCCAACCAATGCCGAATCGAAACAAGAACCATGGGCATACTTCTTATAGTCTCCCAATGAGTCATTGCTAATAACCGGTAATATAGACAGGTTTATGACACGAATGAATATTTCGGCATCAGCTAAGGGCAAAAGGGCCGTGCAAACATTGAGACAGTTTGCCATAAGCTCGACGGGCGGTTTTTGCACAGCTTTAAATTTGCTCAACAAGTCAATACACATTTCGGTAGGATGAATCATTTCAACGTTAATTCCTTGCAAGGACTTTGTTTTCTGTAAAGCCACATTTAAGTATTTTAATCCTTCGTTAACCCGCCGGACTCTCTCGCTGTTTTCGTAATCACCATGATAGTGCATTGTTTCGGTTAACAGAGAGTTGATTTCATGGTGAAGAACATTGAAATAATTAACTGCAACTCTGAAATGTACGCAGTATCCATCTTGACGCCCAAGGATAGTTGCAGATGATCCTTCGGGTATATAAAAATCAATGCGAGGAAATGGTTTTACCGTATGACCCAAAACGTAATCATCTCCACCGATAGATTTCAACTGATATTTATTCTCATCATATACGTCAGTAAGTATTGGCAAGGACTCGAAGTTTTGCTTAACCTGCAAAACAAAATCATAATCATGTCCATTGTTGAAAATACATATGCGAAAGTACTTACAAAGCTGCCCATTCCTGCTTTTGTCAATGCCGCGCCAATCATAGATAAGTGTGCAAAATCCAAAGGGAACATTTCCAATAATGTGTCGTACAAAGATCGAACGCCACGATCTATGGAAAGAAAACGTAATCAATATCTATATAGAATACTGTGTATATTGGACATATAATCGAATTGCAACATACCTTCTTGACTACAAAATTCCTTGGCTAATGTTGACCAACTCAACAACTCGCACAGCAGTTCATATATGTAGGGATGTCTAGAACAAGACCCATCGCCATCAAAAAAATCACACAGGTATGTTAGTAAACTGTATAAAGTCTGCCGTACAATACGAGATACCATTGAATCATCCTGAAATAGTATATATTCTTTCTTGGTATATCCTGTAAATTTGCTAATGACACACACTTACTTTGAACATATGATTTGAAATCAAATCGAACATGAATTTAAAACAATTCAAGTCTACTGCTCGTTTGCCCATTTTACGACACCGCAAGAGGTGCTCTTCATTTTCTGCAGCATCGGTATAACGAATTTGTAAAAGCATCCATGCGAGTAGCATCGGGCCATTTTCAGGATGATGACACAGGCCGGTAACATCTTTGTCTAACGCTTTAAAGATATCTTGGGCCAATTCTTTTGACGCTTGGTCCACCTTGAGATCTATGCATTTCAGAAAAACAGCCAATTCAACATAGGCCAGTCGCGTAAGCAGTTCTGAATGCAATCCATTTGCAGCGTTTAAATATGCCTGCTGCCTACCAAACGAATGTTGCTTAAAGCAATTGAACAAACATTTGATTTCGTTTATATTAAAGTGTTTGTGGTCACAGAGAAGCAAAATTATGTGTAACACTTCGATTATCTCCCGAGCATTACGTTCGGACCAATTCACCAACTTCGTTTGGTAGTTGAAAAACTCGCGAGCGGTCAACTTTTGCGGTGGCACTTCATTGATCAAATGTTCCAGCTGCCTGATGTATGACTGTCTTAACTTGTCCATGCCGATTTTGTTGACAATCTGTTTGTATTCATTGTGATATGGATGATTGGGTACTTTGTAGAAAATCAAAAGGTTTTTAACTATTTTCAGAACAATCATACGCTCTAATGTGTAATAGCCCCAAATATCATCTAGCAGTTGGGACATATTATTCTCTGTTGATATGAGCGTCGTTAGGGAACTGGCAGAGCCACGATATTCATTGGCCAGATAGTAGCAAAGTATTTCCCAACATTGTAAGGATTCCAGATCCTGTAATATGAACTCTGTGAAAAAAGGCGAAAGCCATAACTCTGGACATACTTACCAATAATTCCTGCAATCTTAAGGTGAATGGCAACAGCTTCTCTTGTTTCTTCTCCGTTAAAAGTTTTTCCAGGTTCGTTTTTGAGTCGTTTATTGTCTTGAACTGCAGAACACCATCCCGCAACTCTTGGCATGTATTCGTAAGTTCTTCCAGAACCGTGGCCTCGGGCGTTTCATGGTGTATGCCAGATACTAAAAGCCACAGACGCTTCCAGTCGGTACTAGATAATATTAATAAAAATATAAACATTAATAAAAAAAAAGAAGCGTTTGCATAAATGATAATGTTTCCAGCGACTTTTCTAAACTGCAATGATAGCATAGTCTTTACTTACATGACATTGTTGGCTGGATTTCCCATACTTTTCCTTTCCTTTAAAATTAGACAAGTTTCGTATTATTTAAATTTGCAATTTGTTTTTCTTTTTTTTTTATAAAAACACCGGGAAAAAGACTCAAAATGCGTGCGCGTCTTCAAACGTCAAACATTTTTGTCATCGAACAGCTGTGTCAGTGCTGTGCCATTTTTGAATGGCTAAATAGTACCAACAAATAAGTACTTTCCGCAAAAAGTACGATTGCATTAGAATACATATACAAAATTATAAGTAATTAAGGAATAACATTTTGGCTGGCGACAGCATGTTTATTTTATTCTGCTTGTTTCACTCAACTTTAAAATACTCTCAAGAGTGCGAGGAAATAGAAAATAATAAGAGAAAGAGTACCTTTAAATGGACGCAACAGCTGCTAAAGATTTTATCCCTTTGTGCACTAAACAAGAAATTGCAGTCAATTATGTTTAGATGGCGTTGGTTAATCTATAAAGGCCGCTTCACATTATACCAATTATAATGCAACACTGTGTAACGGCACATTTAACATATGTATGGTAGTACAACAACAAGTTTGTCTCATGTATCGGAACTGTCACCTGATTTTGATACACTGAATAAAAAATTTGAATTCATAAAGTTGTTATCTTTGGCTACACACACGAAAAAGAAAAAAAAGTCAGCTGTTTCATTCACATATTGCTATATTATATTAGATAGGAAAATTGTGGCGCCTGTCCTTAAAACAAACATAAACAATGAAAGATGGGTGCGTGTACAATATATAATTATTATATGCCACCTCCTTCAAAGTCGATAAAATCCAAGACTTCACATGTGTGCAGTCTGCAAAGATTTTCAGGAAAAGTAGCCAAATACAACAACTAGATCATAGTCATAGGATCATAGGTATAATTTCAAAATACATAATGATCCTCTGCAAAATGGATGGACTGATTATGTCATTATGTCATTAACAAACATCGAGATTTATTTTGTAACTGAGAGTAAATACGAAAATATATTTATTTAAAATTAGATTTAAATTTACTAATTTGTTTATAAACTTTTCCGGTGCCGCTTGGGAAGGCACATTTGGCATATTACGCTCCCTATTTTGACAATTGGTAACGATAGAACGAATTTTATCAAAAATAAAGAATGATTCCAAATAAAATCTATCTAGTTCATCATTTGGGGTTCAATTTCAGGTAAACCCCAGGAAATCTATGATTTTATATATTTTTTGTGACTTATTTGGAAAACACGAGTTTAACAACACTTCAAGTTCCACCCTCTTTTAGCACACACCTAGTCACTTGCCTACTTTACTCATACGTTAGCTTCAGCCCTGGCTATTAACAATGTTTAACTACATTTTTGTCTACGACATTTTATATGTGAAATTTAGATTTATTGCCTCATACGGAATATAGGTTAAAAATTCCATTTATTTTAGGGACCCAAACTATCAACAGATTAATTCAGCACCGAGCTTTGTAAGTAGTTGTTAATGCAAACGATTGACCGATGACAAAATAAAAGCAAATTTAATATTATGTAATAAAATAAATATTTTTTTTTTAAATCACATGTTTTTAATGTTTTTGTTATTATTGCTTTAGTTATGATTGGCTCATAACTTATCTTCTATTTTTCAAATCTTATTTGGTATCGACATAATATTTTTTTATTTAGATTGCCAATTGTCCAAAACAAATATGGTTCGGATTTGTATACAGCTCCTCCTGATTGGAATTTAACTCTCCTAGGACTCACATTTTATTTATTTATTAATCCATATACGTTCCATTTCTGCACCTTTCTGGAATCGTTTAAAGGCTACTATGCTCGAAAAGAGAACAAACAAATGCCCCCTAACCAAACATTGTTCTAAAATATTTATGTTTAAAATATGTAGAACTCACACATGACGACCATACAAATTAATATTTTATTGTTGGATGTGTTTTTGTTTTCCTCATCCAAAATATTCTTACACACACTTTCTACTAAACATGAATAAATCAAAATTTTGCAATACAAAATGAAGAGAGGCGTAACTGTTTCTGACAGCAAAGTACATTAAAAAATTGATTGCATTTTTGAGATGTTGAGCAGCTTTAACAAGTAAACTCAAAAATGACAAATTGTGAGTTGTGCCTGTTTAGTAGAACGTGTGCGGCGTTTGCTTTTTCTTTCCAAATCTGTGCCTGAATGTTTACAGCCGGTCTTTCACCCATTGGGTGGAATAAGGGTAGTTTCATTGTTTTGTTTTGATATCTCATTCGTTTGCTGTCCTATATACTTTTTTTTTGCACTTAGCCTTTATTTTCTCAGATGCTGTGCTGTACATGGTTGTGTGTGTCTCTAGTGAGTGATGCTGCTAACGCGCAGACACACTTTATCTAACTAGAAACTAGAACACAACAACTGACAATCTTTCCCCATCCTCATCCTTTCCAAGTTTTTGTCAGATCTAAAAGAGTACAATACATGAACGTACCTACATACATACATACAATTTTGGGTTCTCTCGCTAAATGAAGGTTATTAGATGCTTGCACCACTACTTCAATATTAGTAAGAAAAGAAGACAGAACTGCGGCGGTAACATAGATCTGTCCGCTATCCGGACTTTATTCAGAAAGCAAAAAATAATACTCTCAAAAATATCGTCTGCAAAAATAAGGAAAATTGCAAAATAGTGCTAAGAATGGCGAATGCTGTGTCCGTAAATTTGGAAAGTGATAGTAAGTTTATGATGGCTATCAAAATGCTGTTCCAGAAGGTCTTAAAAGTTCGTTTAGTTTGTTGTATTTTCTAAAGTATTCAGTATTCCAAGTGTTGTGATTTTTGTGTATACCTCTGAAAAGATTACCTCCTATAGTGTCGTTGATTGATTTTATCCTTGAGAGTGGGCAAATTGGCATTTAGTAGGATGCTGATGCTAATGTACGAGTACTCGCATACACAGTTAGTATATATGTACGAACACTTTTCTTCTTATGTATGTACATACATATACATATGTATAGGCTACGTCTTTTGTACATTTTGACAAAGGTGGTAATCGGCAATGATGATGCTGATGGTGATGACGGGCTTGGGGCTGTGGTGAAAATGTTAATTCTCGCATCAGCAGATATAATGTAACATTATTGGCTCCTTCCTTGTGCACTTGTTTTATAACATTATGTTATTCGCCCGTTAGGTCGTTTTCTGTTTGAAATCGTTTTTAGATTTCTATCAAATAATTAAACGGCAGACAAATAATTTAAACCGTTTCCTTTTTGTCAGATTTCTATCAAATAAGTGACGATGATTTAGATGACTGTGAAGATTTGCCCGACGATTGCCTGCTGGAAGAAACCGATGGGCCGAATACATCAGCATCGCAGGCAGCCAACAATAACCATACAAGAGGTCCATACGAACGGGCTTGGACTACGGATGCTACACGTGCTCTTATTCATATTCGAGGTCCTATGGAACATCGATTTACCGAAGGACGACAAAAACGTACAGCGCTCTGGCTGCACTGTACTCGCCAATTGCAAAAAATGGGATTTCGCTATAGTGCCGGCAAAGTGCAAAAGAAATGGCATAATATTTTAATCACTTACAATAAGAATTTAAGTAAAAAGTATACCTCCGGCTATGTCCACTGGGAATTTTTCGAGGAAATGTTCAAGTACTTGCAAGGTAAGAGAGCTGACTTTGCGGATAATACCTCCAACACACCTGCTAATAAACAGCGCCAGCACCACATTAGTGGCAATGCAGCCGACACGGACAATATTCCGTATGTGAACGCCAATTCCGAACCGATGATACAACCACATGTCGAAATCGATTCAAAATCAAATGATGACTTTGACGAAGAAGACAGTACAACATTGTCCGATTTGAAAAAGCCCAAATTGGAAGTGAAAGACGAAGAGGCCCAAGAAATTTATCCTCTCGAAATTACCGACTCCAGCAGTTATATGCGTGCTAATCCCAAACTGGAACATCGCATGGATAATGAGTTTCCCAATCAGTTTGGCACTGTCGACAACCACCAGACAATAATGTCATCAGCGTGGTGGCAAGATTATTTCGAACGAAAGTTGCAAGTGGAACGTGATAAAGTCGAGTTGCAAAAAGATATGCATCGTGATTTGATGCAGTTCAATAAAATGTCCTTGCTGCAACAGGAGAAAATCGAGCGCATCAAAATTGAGGCTATCAACAACCTAACTAGTACCCTACAAAAATTAGTAGAAGTTAAGTATAAAAAAGTCTAAAATTTTTAAAACTAACTACTATTACTACTTAATTATAAATGAAAACAAATACAAAGTCTTTGAAAGATTTAAATTTTCTTCTATTTATTGTATATAGTAGTTATACTTTTTAAACGGTCCAATCGATTTCCATTACTGTAGTAATGCTTTGCCATTTGTCTTTCGTCAATTTATAACTTAAAAGCCACAAATCTGTAGAGAATACAAACCCTTCGCCTTCTTTTAACTGTATATTGATCATGGGACAATCGCCATCGCAAGGTCTCTTTGGCGTTAGTCTCAAATCCACAGTACCAGATAATTGTTGCACAATTATCAGGCCTTGTAATTGGATTTCTTGATATTGTCGATGGCTGAAATTTTGCGACATTATAAGCCAGCTGGAGTAGAAGGGCTCCAAGTGGGCAGGATAGTAATAGGGTCGCTTTATAAAATGCCTGGACGATTTAACAGCATTGAATTGGCAATTTCTCAACTGCAAGAACCATTTATCCGAAGAATCTAATAATTTCCAAGCCTTTCGTAAAACGATTTCAGCATCGAAAAATTTCTTCAATATGAGATTGGTGGACACGTCGCAATGAGAACTTTGAAGGAAATCCAAGGATTTGTCGAAGAGTGCAAGGAAGAAGTCCACTGGCGGATCAACGTCATGGGAATCTGTTATAACAACGGGAAGACCTTGTTCCAGATAAACACTTTCCAAAATTGAAAAAGTTATATTCGATACGGTTGGTATGTAATCTGTAAACATTAAATACAATTTAAAATGATAGATTAAGGAAACTATTGAACCTACCGATGTTATCACAAAGTAAACAGTTCCCTTTGTCCGTTTCATAACTTGTTGATCCAGTCACACTAACAGGTTTATTATTATTGAGATTCGTAGGGCGGTCAATCAAGCACTTGGCGTTGTACAAACCAGTCCAGTTCCAGTATGGCAACAGTTGTATCAGCAATATACGTCCCAGGGCGGATAAAATCCAATTCAAAATATCGGACCACACAATCAAAACATATATGCTCGTCAAGCATATTACAATTATAGACCACTTTTTCAAGCTTTCTCTCCGAGAGTAATCATGCAGTGGTTTGCATATATTTTCAATTTCGTCATTTGACAAATTTTGTTTTTTCACTGAATCGAAAAATTGTTCAAAATCTTTTTCTAACATTGCCACTTCCATATTTTTAGAAACTGAACTGTTCGATAGTATGATTAAGAATGATTTCAAAACTCGAATGTTGCTAAATGAAATGCTATGCCCGCAATTTCATTTAACACATGCGCATTTGAAGGACGAGTGTTTTTATGAATGATAAGGATTTTTTTTTTTTATTTTTTTTTCGCACAATTCTTAATCAAATTCTTTACACTTGGCTAAATAGAGATTAGAATGAATGTAAAAGGAACACTTGGGACCCTTCGATATATTAAGAGGACATTTAAAGGATATTTCTTTAAATTTCATACATTGATTTTGTTTTATTTGCTTTAGAGTTGCTTTCAATGGAGGAGAGATGGGGGAAATGGTACAACATTACATTTCTTCTACAGAATTGGAGATTTCAGATTTGTCGTTGAATTTGGGCTTGCAACTTTTCATAAAATCACGCATTTCATTGCAGTCGGCTGTGTTTGACCACATCGATGCTGGGCAGTTCAAAACGGATTCCATAAATACACAACGCATAAGGTGGCCGGCAGCATGAGGGCATTGATGACGTGGCAGACGCATCATACGATCTTGATTGATGCTGCTCGTGTTAGAATCAGATGACGAGGAGTTTTTCTTTTGCATTATTTCTTTAATTTTTGAACGAATTTCCAGTCCTCTAGCAGCACAGGTTTTAAAAGAACTTTCCATGACCGGTATTATGTCTGTGGAATTCACTAAGGCAATTTTCAAATAAGCCGATAATTTGTCTTCATTTAGTTTAGCATCGGGGACAGACATCATAATTCCAGTTTCATTAAGGACACAGGCTACAAGGCACTGCAATATAAGGTGTGTATTAAATATGATAGATTGGATACAGATGTTGGGGCCGAATTTTCAAAATGATACCCTAAACATTCCGGCTCCAGCTCAAAAACATTCTAAAGTGGATCATTCAGAGCCAACCAAATTCCAGCCAACATTAAAATAGTAATTCGAACCAAATCGTTAAATAATGTTGTTGATATGAAAATTTTGACAATTTCAAAGACTAGAGAAAAATATATATTTTTTTTAAAACCTTTAAGTCGGTTGCATAACGTTTTTGAATTCGAGTTGGCAGGTCTGAATCACTGTATCAGATTTTAAAATGGTTGTAGTACCTTGAACCGTGGTTCCGGTTCGGTTCAGTGGCTCTAAATTGGTTGAGAAATCACGTAATTTATGTTTGCTAAAAAAGAAATTATTTATCAACAGAAACTTGTGTCGCGGTACAGAAAAACAACTTAAGTACATTTTTTAAGACATCATTGCGATGTTTATTCCATTTTGCGGGTTCTTTTTAGCAGTGATTTGGTTCATGGTTCGGTTCACAGACGAAAAGAACGGAGATTTGGTTCGGTTCAAAACCGGTTCGGTTGCATCCCTTTTTGGAACATCACCAGGGGATGTGATCAGATAAAAAATCATAAGCATTAATTCTGGGGTTTTTTGTCCTACTTTCTTTTCGCACACGAAGCCTCTGGCATAGTACCTTATGAATTGGCTTAAAAAACATCGTGCAGTTACAAAATCGGACCGTTGAAATGCTAATCCACATTTTCACATTTAATTTTGACAAGAAATATTTCGCTGGTTACGCTAGATCTTAGGTATTTTATAATCCATCTAAGCATGACTTTTAAAACGTTAGAGAAACTTCACGCGGGTTTTTACAACTTACCGAATGCATATGGTGCCCATGTGGTGTTCTGTGATGATGATGGTGGCGTTGAGATGGACCAGCGGGATTCGACTTCACTTCATCCGACATTTCTTTATATAAATCTGTACCATGTGACGGTGTTGATCGTGAAGGTGTCATTGGCATTGCCATTTTGCATCGTTCCATAACTTCGTCAGTAATAATATCAGGTAGGGGACAACAACTTAAAGGACTCTAAAACTCACATGAATAGAATTTAAACCACAAAGTTGTATTTTAATGTCATACTTACCACTTTCGGTGGTCTCTTTGCACAGTCGACTCCAGCCGCCAAAGGAACTCCCTATATTGTATGTATTGCATGTATAAATAAAATACACTGATTTGTTTGACTTCCCTACTCTACATACCAAAGCAAATAATGCCAATATCCCGACTAGCATCCTGAATGGTCTAAACTGATGAACCATATTTGTATTATATTTAACCACTGTTGTCTGTTGACGATGACTGTTGTCATTCCGGAAGCAATGCCCAAATTTATAAACATTTTGGCCAAATCATAACTCAACATAAAAACTTTTAAAATACATATACGGTTCGGTAACATTATTATTAAAGTTATTTAATAATGTCATGTCTAATTGAGAGCGAGGGGGATATGATTATTTTACTCTAATAATTTATATTGTACTCTTTATATAATTGTAACAAGTTAACAAAAGAATATTTGTAAATAAATAAAAAGTGGCGTATAATCAATTAAAACACTCAGAAAAAACACTCGTTTGTTGGAGTGTAGAAAGCACTGGGCCATCGTGTTAATCGGAATCACAATGACCAGTCGAACTTAATGATTTCGGGGAAAAACAATAATGATGTTATTTATTACTGGAAAACAAAAACTTTAATAACGGCTATTAAGTTGGAATTATATCACAGCAAATATGGAATTTATTAATATTGTTTGAGTTCTCTTTGAAGGGGAACAACATTTCTCACAGACATTAATGGTTTCTCGTATTAGGATATGAATGAATCATCCATCCATCGACCTAATACAGAAAAAGTATTTGCAGATATTATTACAACATTATACTTGATTTAGATACGGAAATAAACCTTAATTGTTTTTCAGTCAATTTCCGTACAATGAAATCTTTGAAAGAGAAATGTATCTATTTCCTCAATAATGAGATTTCATTCAATTACTGGGAGGTTTTACTATTTCGGCATTGACAGGTCTTCCCTGTTCTACATCGTATGCTTGAACAACGTTGGCGAATATTGCACCCAAAGTCAATACTATGTAGCCCAAACAGTGTGTTTATTGACTATGAACAGATTTGTAGTTACCCATCGAGCCCTAACCGCGAAAAAGACGTAAGCGCCAAAATGAAAACTGTACAGGAGATGGATTTTTGTGTGGTCAAGCATAAAAGCGTATGGTGCTTACGAAAATATAAATTTTTAATATTTTCGGATTCAGAGCTTTGGACAATTTTGTATCGCATTTCATTAAAAAGCGAGTTTCGCAAAAACGTACGTCTATTCGGCGGTAAGGGCTCGATGGGTAACAAATGGGTAGTAAGTAATCACATTGGGGATCTGATATAACTGAATCATATTAAAATTGAGTTCACCTTGCCGAGTTATGCTGACTTTGAAGTTCTCGTATCATTATTTATCTTTAACTGGTGTTGTTGACAATTTTGCTTATTTCCATCTTCCTATTATGGATCGTTTCTTTTTGACTTTTCTTTTAAAACGAAAGTGTGTGCTTTTATCTTTGACTTCGGTCTTTATTGCTGATGCTATAATTCTAAAAGTCGAGCACGACTGCTGCTTTCTATTGCGCTTAAAGGATGCAAATAACCCTACCCCTACCTGAAAATCGAAAAAAAAAAAAATAAATATGAACATGAATTTTTTGTTATGGCAATACAATTTGCTTTTTATTCATTCTGATGCAATTTCATGAAGTTTTAGTATCCACACTTATCTAATGGGCGGTGGATTGAATTCAAGGAGTGGCCTAGAGTCACATATAGACACGCCCACTATTTTTTGTATCATTTTTTCATCCTAATGCGATTTCCTGATGCTGTGTACCCACTTGCGGCCCCCCGATGCTTTTTCCCCTTTCTCATATCGACTTTAGTGAGTTCTGGGTGATTTTAGGGGGGTTGTCATTGTCAGTTTCATGGGGGAGCTTACGCCCGGTAAAGTGTATATTTGCCGAATAAATGACAGTATTTGTACCTCCGGCCGCCTGGAGAACAACAGTTGGGACAATAGATTCTAAGATATAATCGAAAAATTTCACAGTTCTGTCGCTTACGTCATTATGAGATGTCATTTGACTTTTAAAATGTATCAAAATCAAGTGCTTTTCCGTCGTGGTTTTCTCAACATATTTAAAACAAATTTGAACAAAACTTATCAAGGAGAATTTAGTTATGATAAACGAAGTTTTTTTTAGAATATGTACCACAATGATGCATAGAATATGAATCTAAAAACATTGCTCAACAGTTTAGAACAATTTTTTATATCTTGGCCTAGGCCTATTTCGAATTTAGCAATTGGCAAAATCACTCCACCCTAATACATATAAAAAAAGTGCATACATTAAATGTTTAGATGTATGTATTTGCGTTTGTGATCCATCGCAATTAGATTTGAAATAATTAAACATTATTTATATTAAACATGCAATTGAATAATGAGTGCATTTGGCACAGTCTTGATTTTAAATAAATTGAGGTCGAATTTGCAGGTAATTTGCAGTAACGGTTACAAATTCAAAATGGATACTAAATCATTGTACGCTGCGACTGTGGTTTTAATTTTATCAGTGGTCAGTAGAAACAGTTAACACATTTTTTTGGAACTCGTTTAAAGTTAGACATCCATTCCATTCATTTAGGTATCCGTCACAAAAGGTGATGTCGACTGTAATGTTCATCCAAGTTTTGTGGTAAGTCGAGTAGTAGAATCATTCAAGTGACTATGGATACAAATCATATATTACAGCATCCTAAAGAATGTTGCCCTGTGCCAAATTTAATGAGTGAAGAAGTGACGAATAAATGTAGAGAACAAGTGGGCATGCGTCCACCGCCTCCAGAACAAGAGGCAGGTGGTGATGAAGATGAAGATGGACCAACAGGACGACATAAACATCGTCATGGACATCATGGCCGTCATAATCATGTAATTGTTACCTAAACTATGGCACTTCTATATTTTCAAGATTCCTTCTTCTCATACTCTTCCAAGTGCTTCGCATCTTGTTTCTTAAACGAAACGGGAATTTTGAACGATGGCCAGCTGGATGAAAACATTTTGGACACGTATTTGAATGAAGCTGTAGGCGATACACCCGATATAATACCCGTTTTAAAGGAATCCTTTCAAGTGTGCTATGAAAAAAGTATAGAAATAATGACACAAATCCGTGAACATTTTGAAAATGAAGGCAATGGCCCGCCAAGACATGGCCGTGGTCCTCCCCAGGGTCACTGTTCTCCTCAAGGTGGCATAATGTTCCATTGTGCTATGATGAACACTTTCAAAAACTGCCCCGACTCAATTTGGACTGGAACTGATGAATGCAATGGCGTCCGTGATTATTTCACTGAATGTATGAAACCGCCCGAAGAAGATGGCGAAATATAATTTGAAGTTCTTATATACAGGATTTTTCTAGAAGAACATTTTAGAATCGTATTACGATTCTAGACTACAAAACAATAAATGATTTAGCAGTTGAACAAAAAATACATACGGTTACAATGTTCGGCAAAAAAAAAACAATTATAATTCGGTACAAAAATGGCCAAAAAAAATTCTATGATATACTTTTCCGAATATTTTATTCAAATTTTTCAGAATACTTTTTTAAAAAAATTTAATTTTTTTAATTTTATATGGCCTAAGAGGCTCAGTTACCAACTGAATTGAAATAAATGAAATGAATGAATGAAACATAAATTGTCATATCTTAAAAACGACTAGTCCGATTTTGTTGAACTGATCGCTGAATTATTTTAATTCTGTGCCTTAACTGCCTGTTTCCATAAAACGATTTTGTTCGTTCGTTACAAATCGTCAATATTGGAAGCGTTCTAAAATGAGATTCAGACATTATTCCATTCTGGTTTTCAGATATATGTTAGACATGGACATCTGGAACACAATCTCAAAAGACTGAGCTCCCACTACTGACAAATATCCATTTTATTTGGACAATTTGTAACGAACGAACAAATTCGAGTGACACTTTCAAATTTATAATTTTTTGGCCATTTTTAATATCTTATCATAAAACCACATATCTTACAATTAAAATGATAGAGGCGTTTCGTTACAATTCACAGTTGGCACAGATCCAATTTTAATTACTTTACAGTTCCAATTAATGAAGAAAATTCCATACAGAATGTATATGAGAATATAAATCTTTCACGGCTCCTAAATAATTTGTTTCAAGAATTATACTTTTTCTTTTGCATTGTACTGAAAGTAAGTCAAATTTGTAAACTTTTCATGATGATATCACAATCAATGTAATACTTCACGACTAACTCCTATACACACGATCGACCAGCTGAATCTATAATAGAGTGGCGTTGCTCCGATATTTTGTGAATAACAGAAAATGCACTTGGATGTGAAGAAAACAAATGTAAACAGTCAGAAACAACGCCGTTGATTCGATATAAAGGTCTCCCCTTGATAACTTTTTCAGAACAACTTTGTATTACGACAAAAAAAAAATCCAATTATCCGTTGCCTAAATGTGTTTCAGTGATCCAATTAGATGTTGAATTGATTTGTGAATGTCGCAAAGTCAATCGTAATTGAATAAAATGTCAGTATGAGTCCATATCATCAATAATATCAATATCGAAGTATTCTCTAATGTTCGGAGAATCATAAAATGGATTGATGTTATTTGCTATTGAGATTTTCGAGAAAACAGAATCAATTTAGCAAAAAATGCTTTCCCAATAGATTTAAGTTTTATTAAATGAGAGATACGTTTTTTTAAACGTGCCTCCAATTCTTGTCTGTTTCTTTTGGATAATGGCGGGCCAACAGTCCATATTGGCTACTCACCAAGTCCCGCGGTCGATTCTTTGTTTACCTTTTAAGATATAAACAAATTAAAGTCATTGACTTGTAAGCAAAATTTGAAATTTAAAGTTACCACCGTGGGAATCATAAAACAGATTCTCTTTTTCGAGGAGCATTTCCTCTCGACTGGCGATATCACATAGTTGATGAATATTTCGTATCTTTAGAATTATCACGGCCAATGTTTAGGAGGGAAATAAATATTCCGATCATTACCTTATACATGATGTATACAAAAGGACTGCAGATTAGGCTGACTGCCGCTGCATTTCCGGACTGTGTATTAACTGTTCCTCCATATTTTCGAATGTTAAACAAAACACATTCCATTAAGATTTTTCTTTTTTTATTTCATTTACATCCAAGTTAAACACTGTGTGTTTCACTGATCCATTCATCATAGTCTTACAATATAAAAAAACGAAATTGTAGTAAAACCCACATCATTGTCAACTTCATCACACGACACAACGATACTCTTACAAGAAGTATGTTCTGGGTTTTCTGTAGGAGAACAACTTTCTGTTGCCCTTGTGATGGACACGTTGTACCAAGGGGAACTTGATCTTGGAGTCGTGGAATTGCTTGACATGAACACGGCGGGTCTTGCTGGCGGCAATAGCTTCAACCTTAATGATTTGGATGGAGTGAGCGCGAGCACGATGACGGGCACCCATATCGCGGTAGCATTGGGTGACAGCTCCTCCAACAGTCAAGTCACGGTATTCACGGTACATGTTGTGGGTACCAGAACGGGAATCGTAACGCAACCAGATGCCAAAGTTCTTGATTTTATTGGGTGTGGTCTCGTAAACTTGTTTAAGGTTGACGATTTCACCGGTAGTCTTCTTGAACTTCTTCAATTGACGCAAGAAGTACCAGAAACGGGATTTGGCAACAATGTTGTCGGGGGCGAAGATTCTCATCTTGTACAAAGGAGTCTGAGGCTCCTTTTCGGAGGGCAACTTACGGCCGATGACTTCGTATTCCTTCAACTAAAATATCAAAAACAAAAATGCAAAACATTAGAAGACCGATCAACACAAAAATCACATCAATTAGTATATGGCAAATTTCTATTCAAAATCTTATGAATTAAATAAAAATGAGCTCTTCGCATTGCAAACATCACTGCTCAATCCGGAACTCGCAAACCGCGTTGTGCGTTGTGGTTCAGAAGTGGTCAGCATGCAGACACATTGACAGCAGCACCGTTTTAAGTTTTAATGTTTTGACAGTTCTTAGCACTCACGGCACATGTTTGTTTTTCTAGCTAAATTTCTAGATTTGTAGGACATAAATGCCTTGCAATTGATAAACCTTCAATTCATATCAAGTCACTGCAGTTTTAAAACACATTTGCCATATTTTTTATTGAAGTTATGTTATAGTTTTTCACATTTTTTTCGGGAAAATTACCTGTCCCTTGGCTTTCATTTTGGCAGCGTTCACGAAAAAGGAAACGGAAAGAGACGAGACAGCTGTCGTATCATTTTAGTACAATTTTCGGGCAGTGCACAGTAATTAGGAAGTGTTCGGAAGTCGGTAAATTGCAACTCTGATTTGCATACAAACCAAGTACAACACTGCTAACTGTCATGTATGGCAATGCCGTAAATAAAATTGAAAAAGCCTTGTTCACAGTGCCCATCGAAATCTTGTCATTCCAGATTTCGTCCCACATTTCAATACCGCTTGTAATAGAGTGACCTATTTTTATACGCACTCCAATAAGGATATAACTTTGTTGGGTTTCAGACTGTCGATTTCATGCAATGTGCAATAGATTTCAACTGGAAATCGTATGAACGTGATTACACGTTACACGACAAAAAATTAGAAACACACTTGTATTTAAATACAGGTTCCATTTGTGTACAAGACCTTAGATCATCTGATGATCACAGAGTTTTCTTCAGTTTGTAAGTTAATTTTCGTGTCAATTGTAAGATAGTTTTTAACGAAATGATAAGATTGCACGTGGTACAATTTAGCCGATTGATTTGTCGAATTGTAGCGCGTGTACCCAAAATTTTAAAACCGTTTTTAAAGGGTTCGACATTTCTACAATTTTTAAATTAATTGTTTACAGAGTCCTACTATATCGGTCTTAGATCGTTACAAAATAATACAGACAATATAATTAATTATAATCAAATTCAAACACAGTGCAATAACTTAAAGATACATTGACAAATTATTGCCACATGAGAAACACAGAAAATATGCAAGAACATTTGTAGCTGAGAGAGCTCCATTTCATATTTTCAACTTAAATCATTTAGACCACATGATAAAAATTCATTCTCATTTCTAAAATTGAAGGATCTGCATTTTTTTACTTAATATAAAAAGGCCCTAACTCATGAAAAATACTTTTTAGAGAAGAAGACAACTTAACATTATAAAACTAGAAATAATGTAGGAACTAATAATAATTTCTAACTGTTGGTTAGATCTAAACCGACAAGGCGAGATCAAGCGTTTGTGGCCACCTTTTCTAAAAATACTCGCTTTTACTAGTTAATTTTAATTTAACTTCTCCAATTCAAATGATTGCTGCCCGTTGTAATAATAGACACTCAAAGAACTCCATAGTGTATGAGTATCCAAAGTAGATTGTGATTTTTATCACTGATAATTGTTTCGCACAATTATTTTCGGTTTTCTGTTATTTCATTAACGTACGAAAGCATCTTCACACATTAGTTTTATGTATATATCGTCACCTGAAATCCAAAATGACCAAACATCAAAAAACCCAAAATTGTGTTTTTGATTGATTCTGGCGACATGTCCCTGAAAAAATTTACACTTCAATGACCAACATCTAGAATTTTATAGGGGAATTGCCGAACAATGTAACACAAGTGTGTTTAGGTAATACAACGTTTTTTGCTTCTCCTGTAAAGTTATAAAAATTATTGTTAGGTCGTTTTGGATTTCTGGTGACGATATGCAGACAATGCGTGTCGTATCCTTAATAGTCGGGTTGTATCTGTTTAATCTGTTGTGCAATGTTATTTCGGTATCGTGATATGAGAATATCGTTCAGTCACATTGTAACCGGAGTCGGTCACAGACCGTAACATTTAACATTCTGAGTAGAGCAGTACATCATGCGCCTGGATAAAGTCAAAAGTATACACCAGTGCTTTCAAGTGATCTACCTCACCCTGTACCACAGCGGCTGTTTGGGATTCAAATTGGAAGATGGCGTACGTTTGTATTACACCAAATGGTCCTGTGTCTATTGTTACATCGTTCGGTTTATATTATTGGCGAGCTTTGTGGGAGGTCTGATTATGAAAATAATTGATGAGGAGGCGTATAATGCCATGACCGGTCATCTGTCGCCAGTGGTTAAGTTTGTGCTGTGTCTCGAGTGTTCCCTGTGTACTTTTACCTACATCGAAGCTTCATTTATGATGGATATAAAGCGGAAGAAACATTTGCAATACGCTCGACGGTTGCAAACAATTGATGAACAGCTTTTAAAGGATTTCCCCACGGTCAATTGGAATTATGGCAAAACTTCTCGCAAATATACTCGCATGGTGGGCGCGATAT
Organism: Hydrotaea cyrtoneurina; assembly: GCA_958296145.1. Taxonomy (NCBI): domain Eukaryota; kingdom Metazoa; phylum Arthropoda; class Insecta; order Diptera; family Muscidae; genus Hydrotaea; species Hydrotaea cyrtoneurina. The sequence continues at coordinate 75,320,550 of OY282516.1, read as the reverse complement.
ATACGTACTTCACCATCATATCCTTTGGATTCGTTTTCAATTTGGCGAAATGCAATTGTGGTTGGATAAGTTCAATGTTCGTCTCAGCCTCTTATGCATGTCTTGCAGGCTCGCCGGGCCTGGCTGGTTTTCTATTTGTCGCTGGCATGGATATGATTCGTTTGCGATACCGTTTATTGCGCAAATTATTCAAATTGTTCTTCATCACAAAGAGTACATGCCAACGCAACGAGACTAAGGACCTGAGAAAACTCAAATTACTGGAATACTATTTCAAAGAGTACAGCGCCCTTATACCGGCAATAAACGAAGTTTTCTCCAGTATCAGTGGCGTTGGCATGTTTGCTGATTTCGCAATTCTAACGAATATGGGTTTCCTGATATGCTCCAAGGCTCTAGAGGCAAAAACGCATTGGTATGAATACCTCTTCATTCTACTATTTATAGCACCGCGCATTTACAAAGTTATCATGACGAATATTTATGGATATTTGTCGGACAGAGAGGTAAGTAGAATAAGCAGTACAAGATATGATGAATTGTTTTATAGTAGAATTTTTCAAAATTTGATACCGCCAAAATTCGACCGAAACGGATTTTACATTCAATGTTCCAATTATGTTTTACAATTTCAACAAAAGTGATCTGGTTTTATAGGCAAATAAAGGTCATTAAAGCCCAACTTGTTTGCTCTTTAATAATTCACTTTAAATTGTGGAGAGTTTTTTGATGACCTCATCCGTATTCACCAGAAATCGTTTGAATATTAAGATTCAGCCAAACCGAACTGCACGGATTATTACTTTTATTTTTTTATTTTTAATCCACCAAAGCTCTTACGGAAAACATGCTCATGGATGGTTTAACAAATAAATAAATTTATATGTTTAACAATTCAAAAACTTAAATACTAAATCGTAACGCACAATCTAATCTGATCAAAAAAAAAATGTTTAGAAGAAGTAAAGACATCTAAGATGTAACAAATTGCCAAAAGAGCAGCCCAAAAGCTGACAAGAAAATAATGTGTAGTCATCACGTGAGCGGTTGTTCCATAGGCATTTCTCAAGTTCATTTTTCTCACCTTTTTAATGAAAATCCCTCTGCTATTCTGTTATACAACCCAAATCTCCAACGTTTACAAATTGTTTTTTGGGAGTCATACTTAAACGATAATTAACGATTTACATATCCTTATCACTGACCATTGAATCTAATTGTAGTTTTTGTTGGTTTCGATTATTTCATTAACATACGAAAGCATCTTCCCTAATTTGTTATGCAGACAATGCGTGTCCTTAATAGTCGATTCTTATCATTTAATCTGTTGTCCATTGTTAGTTTTCGAATTATATTCGAATATTATTCAGTTACATTTTGACCACAGTCAGTGGCGGTTATATTTTGGACACAAGTAAACAGCACCATCATGCGTATAGACGAGGGCAAAAGTGTACACCAGTGTTTCCAACTGATCTACCTTACCTTGTACCACAGCGGCTGTCTGGGTTTTAAATTGGAAGACGGCGTTCGTTTGTATTATACCAAATGGTCCTGTGTGTACGGTTACATTGTTAGGTTCATATTGTTGTCCAGCTTTATGGGTGGCATTGTTGTGAAAATCATGGATGAGGAAGCATATACCACGCTGACTGGTCATATGTCACCTGTGGTCAAATTTGTATTGTTTCTTGAATGTACCATGTGTATTTTAACGTATATTGAGGCAACATTCATGATGGATTTAAAGCGCAAGAAACATTTACAATATGCTCATCGGCTGCAAAAAATTGATGAAGAACTTTTAAAGGATTTCCCCTTGGTGAATTGGAACTATGAGAAAAGTTCACGCAAATATAATCGCATGACTGTGGGAGTATATACATACTTCAATATTATAGCGTTTGGATTTGTCTTTAAAGTGTCCAACTGCAGTTGCGGTTGGATAAGTTCGATAGTAGTATCAGCCTCGTATTCATGCCTGACATGCTCTCCGGGCATAGCTTGTTTCTTGTTCGTGGCCGGCATGGATATGGTACGATTACGATATCGTTTATTGCGCAAATTATTCAAGACGTACTTCATCACAAAGAGTTCCAATCAAAGGAACGATACCAAAGACCTGCGAAAACTCAAATTACTGGAATATTATTTCAAAGAGTATAGCGCCCTGATACCGGCGATAAATGAAGTATTTGCCAGTATTAGCGGAGGGAGTATGTTTTACGATTTTGCTATTCTAACAAATATGGGATTCCTGATATGCTCAAAAGCTCTGGAGGAAAAATCGCCTTGGCATGAATACCTCTTTATAATTCTATTTATAGCACCTCGAATCTACAAAGTTATCGTAACGAATATTTATGGATATTTATCGGACAGAGAGGTAAGTAGTGTAAGCTACAGAACTAGTATTGTATAACACACATGTTCAATTCAGTATATAAATACTGTCACGGTCTACAATGAACATTTTAGTTGTAGTCAAAATCTAAAACCATTTTCAGAATGTTTTTTTGTATAACTCGAGCAATATTCTAAAAATATTTATGGCACAAATGAAGTGTTCGCGTTCAAAGTAAGATAACTGACCCAGAAGTATTTGCACTTGTCAGATTGTCCATATTTATAAGAAAACCTCTCACATATAAGTAACGTTTCTTTTTCCAATTTTATTACTTTCAGAAAAGAAACTGTGGCCAAGAGTTTCTTCGAATGGAAAACTATTTCAGCAAGCCGTTTATAGTACGGGATAATCTACAGTCCTTTCTGCATTGGCGAATGCACAACAACTACTATTTTACGGTGGGCAAGGCCTTGCGTTGTAATCTTACTCTTCTATTCATGGTGTTTGAGATAGTTCGTTTTACGAAACGCTTATACATTTTCTAATTCGTTTTTTATTCTTTTCAGCTATTAAATAGCATCGCCAATTACATAATCATTTTGATACAGCTACAATTTCAGCAAAATGTTATTACAAGAAGCCTACAACATGATCTAAGTGAAGATGTGGAACTGATAGCGACTTGAATGTCATACGGATAAGGTCAAATCAATCAGGAGGATGAGCATAGCTATATTACACTTTTTTAGCTTTCTGTAATTCATTCTAGTATGCGCAAAAGTTCTTACCACATGTCTTTAAGAAGTATGATGTTTCATTTATTACTTTGTTTTAAATAGATATCCTAACGTAAAGGTTGACAGATTTGTTGTTTTAAATGTATGGTGTATTTGAAAGGTTTGTGTTCGCGGTCGCGTGTTTATACAAATCATGATAATTGATTTCCAAATGTGTGTGTGTGTGTCTGCGAGTATAAAGGGAGGGGGCTGGACATTCGCTACCAGACGTACTGTCCTTAAATATTTCAGCAATAGCATCTTTAAGCCTTTTTCTCCCTCTTTTCCGTTTGGCCATTACATTGAACATTCGCAGCAGACTGGCTGGCAGGTGCTCGCAGTAGATTCTTTTGCAAAACGTGTGCGTCTGCCGGTTCTATGCGTCTGTAGTAACGCTCTTTGGTCTCAACAATTTCGAATCCGAACTTTTTGTAGAACTCTATAGCACTATCGTTATTCACCTGGACATGCCTAAGCACAAGACAGAAATACATGTGTGAGTAAATCTTGAGCGCTCATTACAGTGTGACCGTCATTAGTCATTTCCCAAAAAGAACTTACAAAAAAATACTATCGAAATTACCATCCTTCTCCACGTAATTCAATATGTGCTGGAACATTACGGTGCCAATGCCCAGTCTACGGTACGGCGACAAACATCCCAGTGTCATAATGTAGAGACGTCTTTGGTTTTCAGTGGTATCGATGCGACAACAGACTGCTCCCACCACGATGTCATTGTAGTATGCTAATTTTGCTAATTCTCCCGCTTCCAAGACATCGACATAGAACTTGTCATTATAGGAAACGGGAAATACCACAGTATTGAGTTTTTTCAATTGTTTTATATTGTGAGGAGTCACATCGCCCAATTCAATATTGGCCCTGTATTTCGTGGAAAATAGAAGTAGAAAAAAAAAATTCTAGGTTAGAATTAAACAAAAACATTGAGCATGGCCGTCAAGCAATCACCTGGTCATCTTGTTTTTGTTAATTTAGGAATAACGCTAGAATATCTTGTAAACTCAATTGTTTAATTTATCACAAAATCACTAAATATTTAAGAAATAAAACACGGTAAAATATATCGCCCGCGCCCCTGAATCAGGAAATTGATTGGATTGTTTGCGAGCAGTGTTGGTATTTTGTGAACTTTAATTTGTGCCGCAATGACACATTAAATGTGCCCAAATAGGGCCAATAATTACGACATTAACGTTAATTTTCAGAATGGATTTACATCATTCATTCAATTTAATTTCAATTTAAATTTATTGAGTCTTTTTTTGGGAATACATATTTGATTTTATATTTGTAGATATAACTATGAAATACTTTTTCCAGTTGACGTGTTCACTACTTTTCAAACAAAATCTTGTTTAGGATACAACTAAGAAGGAAAGTGATTGCGACTTCAAACTGTGAAACTAAAATATTTTTAGACTCATTTAGGAACTTTGGAATTGCTATTTATTTATTATTTTCACTTTCAAACAATTTAATTTTGTAATAGCATATTTATATTTTGAATAAGTATATTCGTAATTCAACCAAACCCTTCATAATAAATTAAAAAGTCATTCCTTTTAGGAAAAAAAAAGTTTATCTCGAAGTAAAAAATTTAAATATAATAAACTACATATCTAATTTTAAAACATTATTTATTCACTAAATGTAAAATACATGGAGGCATGTCGACAAACGATTGAATGTTCAAATTGTGGATTTCATTTAATAAAAAAAATGGATTTTTTCGATATATCTTCTATTAACTAGAGATTACCGATTTTTCTCTCGTATTTTTAATATTTTAGGTAATTTAAAATCAGAATCGAATAATGATCTGTAATAAGCTTCGATAATCCGGTATGATATTTCAGTAAAACTTACAATGACCTTGATACTTCAGGGTAATGGTTTTGTTCCATGTTTTCAGGTTCTCGAAATAATTCATTAGTCCAATTATAGCAAATTTCAGCAATTTAGAACTTCTTAAATCTGTTGCTAAGAGTACTTTTCAATTCGTTCAACTGATTTAAAATTAACTTTATCAAACATTTGTTAACATAACTACAACTACACAATTTTAATCCATAGTCCCCCAACAATGTTTGGAGTTGGCAACTTGCGGTCTAAATTTATGGCAATTTTTGCGTTTTTTTTTTCGGTTGAGAGTTGACATCACTCCTAATCAAATTAAGGACGGAGATTGTAAGAACTGTCGGATAAATGGTGGAATCAAAACAAATCTTCGGTTTGCACGATTTTTTTTAGCGAACCATGTAATGGAAGAAGCGAGAATAACGGTTTCATTCCATCCAGTTCCATTCCTCAGTGGAACTGACGGAATAAAAATACGAATAGGGTGGATGGCGGCTGGGCAAGAAAGTCCTCGCACGGCCGCCATCCATCTCTTTCGTCGTAGTAACAGCTGACGTAATTGATAATTATTTATTGATTTTAATTATTTAAATTATGTTTCGCTTCAGTGAAATTTTAAAATCAAATGTTCTCAAACAAATGTAAGTGGATTTTAAACCACAATATTTGGTTTGGTTATGTTTGACGGTATATTGATAAAAATACAATGTTATACAATGTTAGTAAAAAGAAATACCGATTATTAAAAGTTTGCGCAAAAATGTTAGTAGGTTAAAAAAAATGTATGTACAATGTTAGTAAAAAAAAGTAACTAAAAATTGAGGAACAACAAATTAAATCCATAATGCGATAATTCGGTCCGCTCTGAAAATAAAAAATATATACAATGTTAGTAAAATTGAGGAAATACCGATAAAAGGAAGCGCAAGAAAAAATATTAGTAGGATGACTCGATTCATTCAGTCCCCTCTGAAAATAAAAAAATATGTACAATGTTAGTAAAAAGAAATACCGATTATTAAAAGTTTGCCCAAAAATGTTAGTAGGTTAAAAAAAATGTATGTACAATGTTAGTAAAAAAAAAAGTAACTAAAAATTGAGGAACAACAAATTAAATCCATAATCCATAATGCGATGGTTCAGTCCCCTCTGAAAATAAAAAATATATACAATGTTATTAAAATAAATCGGTATTTCCGATGAATTGAAATTAGGAAAAAAAGATGTTAGTAGTTTTAACTGTTTTTTAAAAATATATATATACATAATATATACAATATACAAAAAAAAATATATACAATATACAAAAAAAATATATACATACATATATACAACACACAAAAAAAAATATATAATATATCAAACATGGAAAAATTGAAATTAGCTCATGATGTTGTATTCCTCGTCCAACAACGTTTGACAAATGCGGTATTCTCAGGCGCACGATCACACACAATCATCTTCGGTTTTAGACCCGCCTCCTTGCACGCAGTGAACACAGCTGTTGTTTTTGCTGCGATTTCTCTATTATCTTCGGTGGGTAATAGGTAGTACCCCGCACACTCCAGTGATTTGATGCAGAAGTTATTGCGAAACCCAATACATTGCTTTGTTGGTAAGAAGCATACTCAACGTCAGAGTCGGTAATTTTAAATGCGTCCATTGATATCACGCACATTCTTTCGTCATCAGACATCTTCTCGATGAAAGGACACAGTGCTTTTAGTGACTCCTTCTATTGTAGTCTGAGGAGTGCGCCATCCAAGAACTGTTTCGGATGGTGGGACGTGAAGCTGAAATGTATCTCTCATTTCGTTGTACGTTTGCAGTGAAAGATACATCAGCTTCTGTAAAATTACTCGACCTGCGTTGGAAATTGTTGAAGTAGCCCCACAAATTATGCTTGTTATTGTTCTGCAGGCAGTGGCTGCTGGTGTTATAGCTGATGGCAGCGTTTCTTTTTCGGCCAACTTTAATCACAAGCTTTGGTTCTCGTCTTTTAATAGCTGGATTTCTACGTCCTTCTGGTTCAGCTGTAATATCAGCATGACGTTTTCTTTTTCCATCGCCTCTTCGCGTGTCTTCAGATGTTGGGTCAAGCTATCATTGCAGGTCATTTCAATATCTACACCAATTTCTGCAACATTATCGACCTGATTTTGTAAATTTGTATTTGTGTCATCTATAAAATAAATCAAAAAACATGAAGCAATTAAAAAAAATTTCAAAAAAAGTTAAATGTTAAAAAAAAGCGACAATTTAAAAATATTTAATATTTAAAAAATTTTACAATTTAAAAATATTTAATATTTAAAAAATGTAGCTATTTAAAAAAAATAAAAAATTTAAATGTACAAAATTTAAAATTTATATAGATTAAATTTAATAAATATAAAAAAAATTTGAATATTAAATATTTTGAAAAAACTGAATAAAATTAAATCAGAATTATAAAAAATGTACTTGCCTGTTATCCTGTCCAAACACAGTGAAGGCTTCGCATTCATATGAAGTCTTCTTGGAGGTAGGAAATCTTCTTTCCTGAAATGTCGGCCACAAATTTCAGGATATGCAGCTATTTTTGTTGTGGAAGGAATTCCAATTAATTCCTTCCATGTTTGAATATTTTGTTTTTTTTTTATTAAGAAGAGTGGAAGTTCAGTACTTCCACAACTTCTTACTATGCAGCGGTGTTTTTGTTGTTTCTGCCTTTTTTTTTGTATGTATTTTTTATATTATTTTACACTTTTTATATATATACACTATATATTTTATTACATTTACACTACACTATTTCGATCGAATGATAAATTCGATAAATTAATTAAAATACTTACAATACTTACACTTACAACCTACAAAACTTTTCATTTCAACTAAATCACACTTTTGAATCATTCCAATGATTTCAAAAATACCTGAAGATGGTTGTCCCGCTTCTTCCAATAATAAAATTCAGCAGCGAATGCTGACATTGTGCTGCTGCGAATGCTGACTGTGCTGAAATTATTTAAAAAAAATATAAAAATATATATAATATATCAAACATGGAAAAATTTAAATTAGCTCATGATGTTGTATTCCTCGTCCAGATTTTGAGCGTTTAAATGCAACTTACCATGAATGGTACCAGTAAGAGAAATCTCTGAAAGGTACCTTCCATGGTGGAATCGCACTTGGCTCCAAGTCGGCTTCTCCGAAAAACGTTTCCGCAGGTCGCAAAATGTTTGCTCCAGTTTAACAGTATTGCACACTGTTGGTTGGAAGGATTTGTACTGCTGCAACATGTAAAACGCAGCTTCCAAGGATGACATCAACGCCTCAATGCAGGTGGTGTTATTGGCGGAACATTTGCATTTGATGTTGCACAGAGCTAGTACCATACGTATATCTGTTGTCCACTCATCTCTTGTTATATTTAAATTGCCGAAAAACACCTTCTGAACTTTAGATAAGACACAGAGAAACTCTTTTGTTGCGCTCTTTGTTTCTGGATTTAAATCCCATACTGTGTCTATACCTTTGTATGTAGCTGCATACAGTTCATAGCTACAAACAACCGCTATGTAATTCGGTGTTTTTGAGTGGCCGTATACCTTAATTTCTTTAAGGTGGTGTTTTGCAAACTTTGGACAGATTCTGCTAGATATTTTGGTACGGAGCTCTTGTCTGCAAATGATTTCCAAAGCACAGCTCGACGGACACGTACTTCCTACGACAATACTGCCTTTTAAAAAGCAGTTCCATATGTTTACCAGTATATGCAGAACGTCGTAGACCACTGGAATGTTAAAAATATCGGAGAGCATGTTTATTTTCGGGAATTCCGGATTGCGGTAACGTTTGACAAATACGGTATTCTCAGGCGCACGATCACACACAATCATCTTCGGTTTTAGACCCGCCTCCTTGCACGCAGTGAACACAGCTGTTGTTTTTGCTGCGATTTCTCTATTATCTTCGGTGGGTAGTAGGTAGTACCCTACTAAAATTCAGCAGCGAATGCTGACTGTGCTGAAATTATTTAAAAAAAATATAAAAATATATATAATATATCAAACATGGAAAAATTTAAATTAGCTCATGATGTTGTATTCCTCGTCCAGATTTTGAGCGTTTAAATGCAACTTACCATGAATGGTACCAGTAAGAGAAATCTCTGAAAGGTACCTTCCATGGTGGAATCGCACTTGGTTCCAAGTCGGCTTCTCCGAAAAACGTTTCCGCAGTTTGCTCCAGTTTAACAGTACTGCACACTGTTGGTTGGAAGGATTTGTACTGCTGCAACATGTAAAACGCAGCTTCCAAGGATGGCATCAACGCAGGTGGTGTTATTGGCGGAACATTTGCATTTGATGTTGCACAGAGCATCTAGTACCATACGTATATCTGTTGTCCACTCATCTCTTGTTATATTTAAATTGCCGAAAAACACCTTCTGAACTTTAGATAAGACACAGAGAAACTCTTTCGTTGCGCTCTTTGTTTCTGGATTTACATCCCATACTGTGTCTATACCTTTGCATGTAGCAGCATACAGTTCATAGCTACAAACAACCGCTATGTAGTTCGGAGTTTTTGCGTGGCCGTATACCTTAATTTCTTTAAGGTGGTGTTTTGCAAACTTTGGACAGATTCTGCTAGATATTTTGGTACGGAGCTCTTGTCTGATTTCCAAAGCGCAGCTCGACGGACACGTACTTCCTACGACAATATGCCTTTTAAAAAGCAGTTCCATATGTTCACCAGTATATGGAGAACGCCGTAGACCACTGGAATGTTAAAAATACCGGAGAGCATGTTTATTTTCGGGAATTCCGGATTGCGGTAACATTTGACAAATGCGGTATTCTCAGGCGCACGATCGCACACAAACATCTTCGGTTTTAGACCCGCCTCCTTGCACGCAGTGAACACAGCTGTTGTTTTCGCTGCGATTTCTCTATTATCTTCGGTGGGTAGTAGGTAGTACCCCGCGTGCACACTCCAGTGATTTGAGGCACAAGTTATTGCGAAACCCAATACATTGCTTTGTTGGTAAGAAGCACACTCAACGTCAGAGTCGGTAATTTTAAATGCGTCCATTGAAATCACGCACATTCTTTCGTCATCAGACATCTTCTCGGTGAAAGGACGCAGTGCATTTAGTGACTCTGCTACTCCTTCTGCGGCGGTCTGAGGAGTGCGCCATCCAAGAACTGTTTCGGATAGTGGGACGTGAAGCTGAAATGTAGGCTTCGCATTCATATGAAGTCTTCTTGGACGTAGGAAATCTTCTTTCCTGAAATGTCGCCCACAAATTTCAGGATATGCAGCTATTTTTGTTGTGGAAGGAATTCCAATTAATTCCTTCCATGTTTGAATATTTTGTTTTTGTATTAAGAAGAGTGGAAGTTCAGTACTTCCACAACTTCTTGCTATGCAGCGGTGTTTTTGCTGTTTTTGCATTTTTTTTGTATGCATTTTTTTTTATAAATATTCTTTTTTACACTACACTTATATTTACACTTTACACTATTTAGATCGAATGAGAAATCAATCAATCAATTAAATTACTTGCTTTACTTAAAATTACTTACTTACAACCTACAACTTACACTTGTTCACTTTTCATTTAAACTAAATCACACTTTTGAATCATTCCAATGATTTCAAAAATACCTGAAAACTTGTTTCCGTTTAACTGAAAATACCGCGAAACCGCGATCTAAATGTCTATATGTCGCATTGTATCAACTAAAAATAACTACATAAGTAGTTACTCTGAAGACATGAAGTGTGACTACTTAACGAAAAAGTAGACAAAATAGTGGGAGCACTTTAAAGAGTTTGATTGGTGTGTATTCTTTTTTTTAATAAAAAGTCAAAATTTTTAGTTAATACCCCCTTTTGTTGAACAGGTGCGATATATGGTCGAAAACCATTTTGAGTATTAACAAAATTACACAGCAGCATTATTTATGTAATTTTTTAATATATATTTTGATTCAACACTACAATAACGTTAATTTACTTCAAGCCCATATTACTACAAATTAACCATTGCACAAAAATACGATATGTGGTTTTCATTCATATATTTACAATCTAAATGTGCATCTAATATTAAAATTTTTAGAAAATGCTAAAAAAAAATTATTATAGAATACTTTTTAATATAGAATTATTTTCTTTATTTTCGTAGACAAATTATTATTTTTCATTAAATCAAGGAAATATTTTCAAATTTTACATATTTTTAGAAAATATTTACGAAATTTAGATGAATTTGAAGTTTTAGTTTCCACAAGTAGATGGACTAGGCAGTGTCGTTGTCGTTTCATTCCATCCAGTTCCATTCCTCAGCGGAACTTTGCAACTATATTACGCCGAGCAGTGTTCAGTAAGCAGTGAAAGAGAGATCAAAGCAGACGGTGAAGGAGGGATCAAAGCAGGCGGAATAAAAATACGAATAGGGTGGATGGCGGCCGGGTAAGAAACAGCCGGTAACAGCTGTTACGAAATAGATAACGAAGAAGACACAAGCTAAGAAGTCTTCTCAACTTTTTAATTTTTCGGTTAATTTTTAAGATCGGTTCATTGTTGTTTATTGATAATTCAATTATTATATTATTTCAATTATGTTTGTTTAAAATCAGATGTTCTCAAACAAATGTTCGTAAGTGGACGGTATATTGATAAAATCAAATTATTAAAGCTTAATTAGAAATAAGAACTAATATTTTGTTGTTTTTATATTGTTGGTTTGTTTTTATTTTATTGTTTATTTTTTCTATTTCGTCTTTCGTCGAAAGACATGATAAACATTCCATACAAAGACATGCAGTTCATGATACAAAGACATGATACGAGACATGATACAAATTTCGTCTATACATCAAAGTATGTGCTAAAGTTTATCATACTAATTAAGATATACTTTCTTTGGAATTTTGCTTACTCTATTTTTTAGATCTACCGTCTTCGTATACAGCAATATTTACAGGCATAAACTAGTCTCTTATTAGTGGGTGACTGCCCCGGCATCAGTAAATTATGATTGCCAATTTCAATATTGGCCTGTTAGGACACGTCGATTCCGGCAAAACATCCTTGGCCAAAGCATTGAGCACGATTACTAGTACCGCCGCCTTCGATAAAAATCCGCAATCGCTGGAAAGAGGCATAACTTTGGATTTAGGATTTAGTGCCGTGTCAATGGAAGTTTCGGGACAAATTAAACTGGATCATCCCGAGATCGATAAACTGCAACTGACTTTTGTGGACTGCCCCGGACATGCCAGTTTGATAAGAACAATAATAGGAGGTATGGTGCGGTTCATTGTCATTACATGTAATATGTTAAAATTGAAATCTTTTAAGTGTAGGTGCCCAAATTATTGATATGATGCTGTTGATTATCGATGGGCAAAAAGGCATACAAACACAAACGGCCGAATGTATTGTAATTGGAGAGCTGCTGAAACGAAAACTGATAGTGGTCGTCAACAAGGTCGATATGTTGGAGCCCCAAACAAGGGAAGTCAGTTTGAAGAAATTGGACAATAGGATACGTAAAACTCTTGCTAGCACGAAATTTGCTGAATGCTTTTCTATTTATCATGTATCGGCCCAAAATGGCGAAGGCATTCAGAATCTCTTAGATGGCATTATGTCCAACATGGGCGGTCTGCCCGAACGTCAAGTGGATCAACCGTTCTTAATGTATGTGGATCACTGCTTTTCAATTAAAGGACAAGGTAAGAATTGAGAAACTATCATTCAACTATCATATTTTCCATCATCCATCACACATGTTTTGGAAATCGGGATTTATTTCCATAAGTTTTCGCGATAAAAGTTACATTTTCATTTTGTATCAATGTTTTGTATTGTTCGTTTTGTTTCAATGTATGTGTACGCGTTTCATCCATCAAATGTTACATTTTATGCCTCGAGCACATTTCACCAACTACTAAGTAAATATTTAATATTTCTATGTAGGAACCATATGCACTGGTACAATCGTACAAGGATGTATAAGTGTAAATGACAGTATAGAAATTCCAACGATAAAAGAACAGCGCAAAATAAAGTCTATGCAAATGTTTCGAACGCCAGTGCAGACTGCTTCAATGGGTGATCGCGTAGGAATATGTGTTACTCAATTTAGTGCCAAAATTATGGAACGAGGCGTTGTCTGTCAAGTGGGCTACATGGACCTAATGTACGCAGCAGTGGTGAAACTTAATTATATACAATACTACAAATTTGCGATAAAATCGAAAACTAAATTGCACCTGACGGTCGGGCACGAAACTGTCATGGCTCAGCTAACCCTCTTCAAAACTACACACAACAACAGGTCAGCCGTCTTTGACAGCACAATAGAATATGAATATGTTAATGAACTAGATGCAAACAGTTCTAAACAAACAAATAGTGGTGAGACAATCTTTTGCCTCTTGGAATTTGAAACTCCGATTTTCGCCACAAAGGATTCCATATTAATTGCCTCTAAATTAGACTTGGATATACACGCCAATTGCTGCCGTTTATCGTTTTGGGGTAAAATACAGTGGCACACGATATCACCAAACTATGCCAAGGAGCAGCTAATCTCATGGAAAATTTATAAAAACAAAGAAAAGCAAGGCACAGTCCAAAGACTGGTAAATAACCAAGAGATCATTGTTCAGAATCTCTTCAAAAAGGAGTCGAATCGACAAATATACATAGGCAAGCAGATAGAACTTTCTACGGGCGAATGCGGACAAATTGACAGCACATTCGGCCAAACATCGAAAGTGAAAATAATATTTGCTCAGAGTCTAAAGGATGAAACTATAAAATTGTTGAAGGAAGGACGTATGAACGATGTTGCAGTTGTACTTAAATTTAAAAAATATGTTTACAATAAAACATTGGGCATAATACAATAACGAAAGTTGGCCAAATTGTTTTCTTTTAATGGATTAAAAATTCGGCATTTAAGTCTTTGCTGAATATAATATCGTCCCCACAATAAAACAATATTGAGGGGACGATATGGAATATGGTTCGAGTTATTATTTATTTATAATATTGAATTTAGAATTTGGTAATGAGTTCAAACTAGAGGTTAAGAATTTTTAATAGAATTTTTTTTATTTTTCCAATATATTGTTCTTCTTTGAAGAACAACATCAGGAAGTACAACAACAAACAAATAAATAAATAAAATACACGCAATAGAACGTAGGTGTTTCTTCTTCATCAGAAGTTGTTGTTGAATATAATATGGAATGTTGTCCAATTTATTATTTAATCGTAATGTTATTTAAAAATGGTTGCTATGTGCTTGTCTTGATTGCATGCAAGTTATAGGGATCCGTTTCGGTACCCATTTACAATGATTACATGTTGGGCAGATCTTCGTGATTAAACGAGATTAAACAGATCTCCGTGATTAAACGAGACAGCTTCTGCAATAACATTTCTATTTTAGCGAAAAAAAATAGAAATAAGATAGAATCTAAAACCTGATTAAAGGAAACAAAAACTCAGCCAAAAAGAAAAGTTTTGGCAATTTCTATCGGGCAGTACTTTTAGTGGTTTCTTTAATAATGTTATTTTGACAGGTCCGCTCGATATCATAACAGAATGGCTTGATCGACATTGAGAAATAATGCAAAATTAATTTTCAAAGACATTGTACCCCAGACAGTGCGTTTGTTGAAACAAAGTTTAGGCCAAAATTAAGTTTGTCGAGTGTGTACAAAAAATTCACGCATCTGTTCGATGCGTATTTGTCACTATGATCCCACATTATTCACTTACAAGGTCCAATTGAAGGCACACAAATACCCGCTTCGTTATCGCTTCTAAGTTTGAGACTTCCATCAGCAGGAAATGGACAAATATTTTGCTCGAAAACTTATATTTTCCGACGAAGCGAATTTTTACCTCGGCGGCTGTATTAAAAAGGAAATCTATCGTAAAACCAGCACGTGATTATAGAGAAGCCAATGCATCCTAAGAGAGTGACAGTGCGGATTTGGAACAGCGGCATCATTGGTCCATTTTTCTTCGAAATGATAAACCATTTTTTTGGCCCGAAATTGAAGACATGGACTTGGGGTTTCTTTGGTCTAACCATGATGGCGCGTCATGCAACATAGTTTACGTCACCATAGATATTTTGCGCACCAAGTTTGGTAATCGCATCGGCGATGTCAATTGCCCATCTTGGAACACTTGTCGCCTTTAGACATTTTTCGTGGGTACCATGAAGGACCGAAGGTTTGCAAATAATCCATTAACGATTCTGGCTCTTACGGCAATTATTGAGCACGCCATTCGTGACATATAGCCAAGGTCTAAGGACAATGTTTGTTCTTTGGAATAAACAATTCATATGCCGAAAAATGGATTTTTGAATTTTAAAAAGGAAACTTTTATTTAGAACTTCCCTTATAGTGTTCGTATATCAAAGTACATGTTTGAATCCCACCATAGACTTTTCTCCAGAGTTAGACTTGTGCGCGTAGTTTGAAATGGCATTTACAGTGTACTGTACAAGATAAGTCATTTGATTTAGTTCACCAGAAACACTGTATCAACATGGAGGATGGCCAAAAATACATAGGAATCATTTATAGATTTTTAATTTTTTACGAAAATTCTTTACAATTTAGTATTTCAATTGGTTTTGTGTGAAATTGAAAAGGAAAGTGTTGGCAAACAGCACACTCAAGTCGAACTTATGTCATCGTTTTAATGCGATCAACAAATAAAAACGTAGTTCTTTTGAACGAATAAACGATTTAGAATTCAATACACACTTTTGATGTCCATGCGTATGGTACACATATTAAATAAATCGCCGATACATATCCATATTCATAGTAAATGAAGCTACGCCCCACCAGCATTACGTCACAGAATTGACCAACATGGTAGATATCACTAAAATCGGCCACACTGAAGTTATGAACTACGTAATGGGCGGTTAACAAGTGCGGGGATTTACCCACAAATAAACACGGAACTTTATTCACGTTTTTTCGCCTGATTGATTATAATTCATGTACCTGAAAATTCTAGATACTTTGTAAGATGATGAGAAGTTATCAGAAATAAAAAAAAAAACGTAAAAACAATTGGACAATTATTGAATATCAATTAAGTTTTCAATTTTTGTGAAGATTCATACACATATAAGAGGCAATGTTTTTCAATAAACTGTAGCCAGTATACTTTCTGTTCGTAAAGGATTAGCAACACCTGGGTCATGGATTATCGGAAACTTTTTGCTGGCGGGATTTTAGTCGTTCTCGTCAGTTGTATACAACTGACGTTGGCCACTCCAACTTTTAAGAAATCGCAAGGCTCTAGTGTGGCAACGCACCCTGTCTATGTCCAGCAGCAACCCACATATGTAGCGGTACAACATCCTGCGCCAGCACCTCCGCCACCGCGTCAGGTTGTCTATCAAGTTCATCCACAACCGATACAAGTACAACATCCAGCTCCACCGCCACCACGTCAGGTTGTCTATCAAGTTCAACATCCAGCCCCAGCCCCTCCGCCACCTCGACAGGTTGTCTATCAAGTACATCCACAACCTGTAAAAGTTCATCCGCAACCACAACCGATTAAAGTCCAACCTGTGATTGTTAAGCCCATTATTATCAAACCAATTATAAAGCCCGTAGTTGTTAAGCCGATTGTTCAACATCCTGGCCATGGCAAGCATAAGAAACACCATTAGTTGTAACTAAGTTAAATTTGTTATTTTCTGTAAACCAAATAAATATAAAATACGAAATTTAAATACAAAACAAAAATGAGTTTATGACAAGGAGTATGTGAATGGTATATGGTTAATGGACCGTACAATCGCAGCAAGTCGAAGTTGTCTTACTTATTGTAAATATAATTTGCCAGTGCATATGGCAAAATTGTTAAGAACAAGAAGCAACAAACAAAAAGACATTCTCACAAAGACCGCTTTCTAATCATCCGCAAACGACGAAAATGACAACCCTAAAGCGTGTAATCATCATTTTGTAACAGTGACACACACTTTGTCACAGCACCCCACCACCACAAGCCACAAGGGATGGGACAGACAGACATATAGACTTCCTCCATCTCCGTATCTAGCCAATGAATGCATGAATATTTGTTTGTTTGTTATGCCATTGCTTTGATAGTGTCACTATAATTATTCTAATGCCAATAATCTATGAATGTATGCTGAAAATTTCTACTGTTTTTATTTTTTTTTTTTTTTTGTATTGTTTGTAATCAAATTAACAGAAGGACTCTATCTGCTCTGCTGCTGCTGCATGTCGTGTATGGAATGGCTGTCATCATAATCATCATCATATTGCAGTGCCCGCCTCGTTGTTTACTATATGCTTTATACGCGAATATGGCCAATATCTTTTGAAATTGTACATCAAAAACAGCACTACTCTGATATCACTTTCCTAGCTGTGGAAGGTATAAATATTTCGCCAAATTTGGATAAGTTATCATAACGTTATCAACAGTTGTTCGCTAGAGAACACCGAAAACATCAAATTCAAACAAATTGTGACTATCAGTTATATCTTTTCAAATCAACAAAATGGTAAGTCTATTTTATAAATTCTATTTTTTTTAATTTATGAAAGATTTCGAATCTCTGTTCAAAAGATTAAAAGCGAAAATACCTACGACCCGTTCATTCGTTCCGGAATTGAATTTGTTCGTTCGTTCGTTACGAAGCATCAAAATTGTATAAAATGGATTTTTCTCAGTAGTGAGAGAATTTTTTTTTTATCTTGCGATATGTGGTTTTCATTCATATATTTACAATCTGAATGTGCATCAAATATTAAATTTTTTTAGAAAATGCTAAAAAAAATTATTATAGAATTCTTTTTAATATAGAATTATTTTCGTAGACAAATTATGATTTTTCATTAAATCAAGGAAATATTTTCAAATTGTACATATTTTTAGAAAATATTAAACAAAGGTTGTGAAATAATATTTACGAAATTTAGATGAATTTGAAATTTTAGTTTCCACAAGTAGATCGACTGGGCAGTGTCGTTGCAACTATTGCACAACTCACTTAGTTCAGTGTAGAAAAACAGGTGTGTTTTATAGACAGTTGTCGTATTATGAATTTAACATCGAAAAAGTGAATAGAGACTTTAAATGAAAGAACTAGATTACACAAATTGTACACTTGCAGTAGTAAGTTTCGGGTAAATGTGTACAAGTAATGGACATTAGAAAAATATCTGTAAATTACTCAAAGTTACCGGTCGTCTTACAACAGATTTCGGCCTGATCTCGTTTGTTGGCAGTAACAGTTAATTCACGTATTCCTTATTGATCAGAAATAGGTTATGGTTTTTCCATAGCTGGTATTGGGCGAGATCTTTTAAGACATGGTCTTGATGCAACTCTGTATATTCGCAGAATTCTAACATCGACTTAACTTCTTAACTGCTTTTGGATCGGAAAGTCGGAAGTGTTCGCTAGGAAACATGATATACATATGTATTTTTCAAATTGAATCTTCAAAATACACCTTCACTGGCGTTGTTAGACATTGCATTGGTAATTCCTATAGATGGGGAACTCATAAAGGGCGTTGTGATATTTTCATTTGTTCTCATTCCATGGTGTAGGGTATTTACTAGTGAAACAAACAAGTCGATTGCATTAGTCACATTGTGGTAATTAATATAATTAACTGGTATACTTACACGATTCCGTTCAACATGCATTTCTCCGCCATCCGTTGCCACCGACGCCATAACGAATTCTATAGAAATGATCGCTTTTCAATTGATATTCAATTTCAGTCTCATTCTTACTTGTACATTTTCAGGCGGGGTATTCATTCATTCATACATAATCGTTGTCCATTTCAAATATTTGAAATATTCCATACAGTGTTTTGTGAAAGCATTTAATGGACATAACGCAATGCTAACGCTGACAACGACGCAGTGCAACGGAAACTTGTACAAATATGAAGTGTTGTCGGTTGGTGGGAGGGGTGCGGTCGACTTGGAAATCTCTACGATGATAGCAATCATCAATAGCATAGGAAGGAGGAAAAGTTGCTCCGCATTAGTTTCTTTATAAAATTGTATTTTTGTTGTTTTATTAACGGATTGGAATTGTGTTTACAGACATTTAGACGCTACGCGATTACGAGCGGAATGCAAATGTAAATAATATTTACAGACGGACATTTTGTAAAGGAATTCCATTGTTTTGCATACGAATTTTTGTTGTTTTCCTTTGGCAATTTAGCACGATTGTTCTTGGTTGGGTTTTGAAGTAAAAGTAACTGTGATTGCCAATTGCCAGTGTCCGCATAGACGGACGAAAACTAGTTTCTACATTTTCAATAACTACATTAGTAAAAAGCAATAAACCGAATAGTTTTTTGTATATTGAAATATTTGTAGATAATGGCTGTCCCGGTCGCAAATATGCAGCACACAGTGTGACAATTTATCTCGTTGAGTGTCAAACTTATAGAATAAATTAGTGCGCAGACATATTTTGTGAATTATTTGAATTCTGATAACAGAATTGAAAATGTGATTGTCGCATTTGCTACAGTTGTAGACATTGGTGTGGGGGATCAGTGAACAGTTTTCTAACTAATAATAACAAGAAAGGCTCTCTTTTAAATATTGGAAACATATAAAATATATTTTTTCTTTAAAATAATAATATGCTTTGTGGGTTCTTTAACCTCGACTACTACGAAGATTGTTTTTTGAGTTTGATGTGTTTTCTGATTAATAATAATAAGAAAGGCTCTCTTTTCAATATTTCAACCATAAAAAATATATTTTTTCTTTAAAATAATAATATGATTTGTGGATTCTTTAACCTCGACTACTACGAAGATTGTTTTTCATGTGAAATATTCAAAATTCAAAAATGTATAAAGTCAATGAGGGGGCACTATATTCTCAGTTATAACATGATCCTCAGTTATAATATGATTTTACCTCTACTACCCATTCACTACTACTACAAGAGGGAGGTCTGAGGTAGTCTGACGACTTATCGGGCGACTTCTTCAACATTATAATGGAGACAATTTTGGAACAAACAAACAATGTCGGAGTGATAGGTCGAAATGTAACTGATGGCCCTTAGCCGTCCCTTCCTGCCGGTAAATATAAAAATTATATCGTGCACAGCTCACTGATTTGAATGAAGTTCCCCTTTACCAGTAAGATAATAATCTCTACAAACATTGAAGACTTTTTCAAATGCATTTATCCATTTACATTGTGGTTTCCGATCAGTGAGTATATATCCAACACTGCTCACTAATTATACTTCACCGTTTGTTCTCCGTATTTAGTTTAGAATTGCTTTACTCCTATTAACAGTCAATAAGCACTTACATGCTTCAATAGTTGAATGATTGAAATTTCGATTAGAGTTTTAAAGGCATTCGCTCAATGTGCTTGATAATCATAAATTGTAATTAAATTACATGCAAGTTGAAAAATGACTTCAGATAAAATTACAAAATCCCCCATATCGTTCGAATGCATGAGTACAGCAAAAACTAAACCAAAAAAAAAAAAACAACCACGAGTAAAATGAAAGTTGAATCTAAAAATAGTACAAAATCTTTGCAACATTTTCAAACTAACAAAGATCTCATAGCAACATATTAGTGCGAAAAGCTCTAAGTATTTATGTACATACATACATATACACATAGGTACATACACTCTGTATATGCACTGTTTTGTTACTACTATTAATGCTCATATTGCTACACCAACCGCGAATGCATTTTATGGCAATCTGGGTATAAATAGTAAAGCTCTAACCACAATCTTTCGTATTTAATTGCTCAAAAATGTGGTTTACATTGAGCTCATATTAATCTTGGTGATCTGTTTTAAAAGATAGTTACAGTTGCACTATACACATATAACACTCAAACACACACACACTCACTTGTATATAATTGAAGTTATAAATAAATATTTTTTTTTATTTTATTTCAAACATGACACTTCCAAACTGTTCACTGTTTTGGGGGCAAGTTTCATAGGGGGTCTACAGAAAAGCTATACTTTTTGTATTAATAAATAATTAGTTAAGAAACAAGTTTATATTAAATAATAGAAATTTACTTGTGGATTGTTTTAAATTATATTTTGGATTTTCCCCTGATTAGTGAAAACATTAGACAGCCAAAACGACGGAGTATGGTTTAAGTAGTCAAAGTCATCAAACGTTTGGAAACGCGCATAGTAATTTGGAGAAGTATTAACAATTTAGGAAATCGAAATATTTAAAGTGTAGAGAATTTGGCAAAATTGTTAGAAAAAGTGTTAGCAAACAATCTCGACCTGAGTCTGGGCAAATTAGTATACAGTGGAGGTTTTGTCCATCCACGGGAGATGTCCGCCCAGCGGAGATTAATTTGCTTTAAAAATGCCGCATGGGACCGGGAACTTTGCCCGTCTACGGCAGCTGTCCGCTAGTACAGCTTTTACTGTACATACAGAAAATTTTCCAAAATAAATGGAGAGACAGAGGTTTTCATCTCAGACACCTCTCATAAACTGGCAATTTTTCAGTACCAATCCGTCTCATAAGCGGACACCTCTCATAATATTCTCAGTCCCTTAGGTGTCCGCTTATGAGAGAGTACACCGTATATGTTAGCGCTATTCTGGAGAATTCCGACCTACAATAAACAATATTGTCCTTCTTGTTCTTTTATTTGACTCAACGTTCTACTAGAGACAATTACATAAAGTGTTGTGTGTAACTCTGAGTTGTGTCACTTTTGAAGTGGGTGTGCGATATTCAATCTAACAACTTAAGCTTAAAATCCACTTTCTACAGGGTGATTAATGAATTTTTTTAATGAAATGGAAAATTGAAACACTTATGTATGTACATATACACACATATCCTTTTCGCGGTTGGGGCACGATAAGCGGCATCGGAAATCACGCCGAAATACCGAGGCACCTAGAAGCGTCTTTGAGATTTGGCTTATGCCAGAAGGATTTACTAACATCCCCTCGGTGACTTGGCAAAAAAGAAAGTTAAAAACGTTGCCGCAAAAAAATCAGTGCTTAACTCGTTTAGGAAAAAGAAGCCTCGACCAAGTTCATGCTTAAATGTGTGTTGACCAGCACAGACTTCCAACTGTTTGGAAATCTAGTTTGTCCAATAAAACACGTATATTATTCTCCAGCCCGTTCGGATGTTTATATGGAAGTGCCGCTTTTATCAGGTATTAATTGCTCATACGCTATGGGGGAAGTACACGTTCGGTGTATTTACAAAAACATGGTTTAATTACAACAACGATATCGTTACATAGACATCAAAGCTTGGATAGGCTTTATTTTCTCACGGCTTATTATTTTCTCACGATTTGTTTGAAATTATTATCCCGCGTGAGGACATTTGACTACCTTTAGTTTTATTTTGGTCCTGTATTTTCACATTGGCATACATCGAAAAGTAAAAGAACAAATATGAATTGAATGCTTTACCTATCAGTGAAAACACATTTTTGAATTTAAGCAAAAATACATTTTGGAACGATGCCGACAATATTGTCTCCATTTCCTTGTAGGGTACACGTTGACATCAAACGAACATCTCGTGCTTCATTTGTAACGACAATTGTCATCTTCATGCCCTACACTTAAAAAAAAGCAACACAAATTTAATAAAACACGCACACTCTCACACGGGGACACAATATAAAAGAATTCACATATGAATGTGGCACTCGGCACTCGTACAAAGTGGAGAGACCACAAAGTTACTGGCATTTCTGCTGCCCTCTGCCTCGTATGACTTACTCAAGTTACGCATAATTGAAAACATATTTTTCAATTGTATCTCACGACTGTGTGTGTCCATTCCAGAGTGCGTATGTGCGTGTATTAGTGAGTTTGTAAAATCGCTATTGTAATGTAACAATATGAGAACATAAGTAAGAAGAGAAGAACATTATTGTCACAATATTCTCCATAACTACACAACTAGTGCCACTGTATAGACATATATACATATATGTATATATATATATATAAAGATAAATAAAACGCACAATAGGTAATTTTTTTGTGGACGATCTGTAAGAATTGGGAAAGCATAAGTATTACATTTTCCCTGAAAAAGTAACGATATATCTCTCATTATGACTATTGCATGAGAGTTGTGAATGAATGGAAATAAACGAATACTCGCACTTGCACATACATAATTACATTGGGTGTTTATGTATTAGTCAATTTGTAAATAGAGTCTTGCCTAGAGGTCTTTTCTCTTTCTCTTTAGTCTCGAATGCTGAGTAATACTTAATGTTCGGTCCCCCCCCCCCCCCCATAATTCCCATGTAGGTTCATATACAGCATTAGGACAATATATTACGACTGGTAGTATCTTCAACTTGAAAAATTGAAAAAAAAGAAGAGTCGACTACTCCTAAAGAGAAGTAGCATTGGAACTGTTTGAGTCTTTCTTTAAATATAATCATTGTGAGAGTCGTACCTCCCACCGGTTAACTTAGTCGAATTTTGTTTTTTTCCAATGACAACTTTTAACTGATCAGTGTTAACGTCCGTCCGTCTGTGCAAAATACAAAATGGAATGTGACTTTGAAATTTTTAAAAATGATGGCTTAAGTTACTAACCCTTCCGCCCACACCTGGGAAAAAAGATAACAAAAAAATTAAGGGTGAAAGGGTTAACGAAATTACTTTAAGAATATTTTTTGTGATACTAACTCCTTTCATGTCTCGTGCTATATTACATTCCTTCTGGCCAAACTTCACGACGTTTTTACTGGTTTTTATCTAATTTCGACGTTCTAAACTATTACAGTAAAATTGATAAATTCGAAAATATTTTAGCCACTCAAACACGAAGAAATCTGTTCAAAATCACCCTGGGTATTTTGATTGTCAAATTCTGATATATAAATGGCTGACAGCTGACAGTTACAACTCGCTGCACAATTTTTTGGCGAACTATAACTTTATTTCTTATAGTTTTGAAAGCCCCAAACTTCTTTGTTTGACTTTTTGTAATCTAATTCTTTGATTTAAATGTTGAATACGAAAATGTATTCGACTTTTGATACAAAACTTAAGCAAACAATTGAAATGTAAACAATGAGTTTGACAATCAATATTCTGTCTGTCAGCTGTTTGCATGCGCTTTCTTTAGTTATTGTGCCATGACAAAAAGCCAAACAAAGCATTTTGGGGCTCTCAAAACTATTAAAATTGTGGTTATAGTTCGCAGCGAGTGGTAGCTTTTAGCTGTCTGTCATTTATATATCAGAATTTGACAATCAAAACACCCAGAGTTGTATCTGAATTGTTGTTGTTGTGCAATTGCCACTACCTTCTATTATTGTGCCATGATCAGCACCAGTTGTAACTCATCGGCCGGTTACTGTTAATGTTACTTACATATGTACATACATATTTTTGGGGGTTATAAGGGGGATCGTGACCGCTCTTTCTCTCTCACACACAGAGCACAGAGTCGCTGGCATAGTGTAATAGCACTGCCTGTATGTATGTACTACCTACTTATGTATGTATGCATAATGACCATACCATACATCGAGTAACTGTGTTTTCTTTTTTGTTGTTTTCAATTCAGTAAACTGTCGCTGTGGACAGCACTCGACGGCGTCATAACTAAAAAAAATAAAGAGATTCTATTTAAAAAATAAAATATACTACATAATTTCAGTAGAAATTCGTTGCTTCGAAAGGTGGTTTGCTTAAAAGAAACAAAGATAACAAACAAAAATTCCGACAAGCGAAACGTAAAATAGAATTGTTTGTTAAATTCGGGTTTCGTAGTGCTGAGTAATTAATCATCATAAACTCTGGTTGCTTGCTGCACATGAGAGAAAAGCGGGCATGCACAGTTTAAGGAAATCGTGAAATTAGTGAAATTCTCGTGATTATGTGATGCATAAATACCAGAAGATCTATTTAAAGCTTGCTACGGTGGAAAGCTCGCACCTCCCTGTCGGTCGGTCCCGAAACAATTAATCGGTCGGCATCACCAAACAACAAAACCGCCACAACAAAAAGTGAGAGTAACAGAATTATATGATGAAATGTGAATTTATTTACGTTATAATTCCAATTTCAATTTTGCTGTTTTTTTTTTTTTTTCGTATGATCAATTGGTGTGTGCGTGTGAAAAACGCAATTGAAATCGCCACTGCAACAAGTCGTCGGGCGACAAATATTCACTTGCATGGGGCACTTTAATACGAAACTTCTCAGCCGCCTGGTACCGAGTGTTACCCATATCCACTAACATAAAATACGCATACTTTTCTTACACAAAAAAAAAAAAAAAACGTATTCCCTCACAACGTCCACATCTCGTATTCAAGTGTGTGTGAAGGAAGTGCTTACTAGTGAAAACATGATGTGAAATTTACCAATTACAATCAATTGCAAGTAAAGTTCTTCTTGTTCTGGCTTTCGTTATTTTTGTTGTGTTTCTGTTGTTCTATAACACGTACTTGATGTCTTGCCAGTATCGAATTCATAAAGACTTAACCAAGATACACACAAAATGGAGATTAATATATCACTTCCCCCCACAGAGTGTCACAGAGTGTGATTTAAAGAAAGTGAATTTTTACAATAATGACAATATGAAGTTGTCTCTTTACAATATACATCAAAAGTTTTAAATAAATAAAAACAAGTGAATTGATTTTAATTAATTTTGTGCACTTATCGTAGCACACATACACAAGTTTTTCTATCGCAATAACAACAACAACAGAACTACTGCTAACTGTAGCTTGGAATTTCGACTAATGTTTAAGGTAAGAACTTTAAGTTAATCGAGTTAGCCCAGTTAGCTTTTAGGCGGGAAGTTTAGTTTGACTTCTCGATGATTCATGTGTGTCGACAAAATATTTGTTTAATGAGTTTCAGTCAAAAAGTTATGTTAATATACACAAACATTGCAACCTACATGTGTATGTGCATCTATGACAATATGTTACAATGACTTAAGTCAATTTAAACGAAAGAATACGGATTAAAAAAAAAAACAATCTGGGAAACTGCGGAATACGAAATGGTAGCGTCGAATCGCTGATTATAGTACTGTTCGATGGGCACACAACAACACCAGGTTCATATACTGTCAAGAACATGAAATCTGTTTCAGCAGTTGTCGAACACCTCGTTAGTGCCGGCGACTTACGAGTAAAAGATTAATCTCTAACCCATGCAAAACTTCTCATTAAGTTTTCGGAGACGTCTTTAAAGAGTCCTTCAATGCAAGAGTGGGTTAATTCAGGCTGTGGGAATCATGCCTCTGTTTCAGTCTGTTTGATTATGTCATCGTTTGTCCCGATCCAGCAATAAATGTTTGCCTTTGATTTAATGACTACTTGGAAGGATTTAATTTCTTTTTCCAATCCCTTGCGAATTTTCAATAGCCACACTGTTATCTGTGAGCATAGCCTCAGGTTCAAATCCAATTAAGAACATCATATATTTTTCAGCGGTCAATTCACGTCTGAAATAACGCCGACTATGAGATTAATCTCTTGAAACATTTAGAAGTGTAAATGTACGATATATCTATGCACCTTTAACATATAATTCTCTTTCCCAAAAATAATAAAACCAGCTTGTGACAATCTTTATGTTCACATGTTCACATATGGGCATTTCCGCCGATCCGTACGTTCGCGACCACATGTTTATTGCTATTATTATGAAAACTAAAACTCGATGAAAGCTATCTTTTGTACTAAATATAGAGCTACCAAAATGTTATCGAATCACAAAAAAAAATCGAGAAAAAAGATGTGTTCTATATTTTTTGTACATCAAAAGCGTACGAACGTACGTTCGCGACCCACGGAAATGACCATATCTGATTTCGGACCAGAAATTTTAATGTCTTTAACATGGACATAAGTATGTATCACAGATCCTTTATAGATTGATGAATGATCACCCCACTGTCGATAGCGACTTGGTCAGTTTGTCCAGAACACCGGGTGTGGTCGTCAAATATTTAACTTAAAAAAAAAACCTGTGCATATTTACCCGAGGTATTCATTCATACATATTTTAAGCTTTATGCGACGTTTTTTCGTTTTCTTGAATGCATTAAAGTTCGTCAACTTTAGCGTTTTTTTTTCGTTTGGCCCCAATTAAGGTTATTTACATTGAATTTTTTTTTCGGCTGCTGTCTGTTTATTGATAACACTAAACGATTTTTTTTTTGGTTTTATATCCAAATAAAGAACAAACAGACTCGCACACCAACAATTGTATTGTGGGAATTGTTACAAGGTCATTGTTTTTTGTTTGTTTTGTTTTGTTTTTAGTAGATTACAAAATTACAACAATTACATATGTAGCGTTATTTATAGGATAACAAAAGATTATCTTAGATTTTCAACAATTCAATTGTGAGTAGAATCTTACATTTTCGTTTAGTTGAGTTTTTGCTATGAGGGGGTGGTCGCTAATGCCAGCCGTAGAAACTCCATGTACGAATCTCCTCACACTATACGGTTCTTGGAACATACCTCTACGAACATACGGACGTATGTATGTGTGTGTGCTCTCATGTCAAAAGGTTTCAATAGTACTTTAGTCAGTGTTAAGTACTCATAATTTCCGTTTCCGATTCGAAACCGACCGACGACCGACTATTAAATAAAAAGCAACATGTATGTATGCGTGTGTGTCTGAGCGGAGATGGCAACAACAACATCAAGTTCTCTTCCAATGGAAACGCATGGTGGGAACACAGCAAAAGAGCGAGCCCATTGTATGCGTAAAGATCTACTTCACGAAAAGTGATATTACACGCGTAGTGTAATGTCATGCAGCATATTTACGAGGGTCATTCGCAGAATATTCTCATAACCTTTATACTACTCTTGATGTCGAGCTGATTTTTTGCAGGCAGACTCGTGGAAATGTCTGTATCACGTCAAATTTTTTAAAAAATAAATTTTTATCAATTCTCAGATTTTCCTAATTTTTTTTTTTAAAAATAGTAGTTTAAAAATTTGGAGTCTCTTCAAGTTATGCTAAGAAAAGTGAAAAAAATATTTTTTTTTTCAAAAATAATAAAAATTGGGGAAAATCTGAGAATTGATAAAAATTGTTTTTAAAAAATTTGACGTGATACAGACATTTTCACTAGTCTGCCTGCCAAAAATCAGCTCGATTGGATCACTGAAAAGGGGTTAAAAATCGGTCCAAAGGCTCTAACACAGGCCATTACGAGCTTTATACTTCAAACTTAAAAAAAAAAAAATTCTGACGTGTACATGAAAATCGCCGGTATTTTAATTTTTTCCCCTCTTTCCGAATATTTGCATTTGGTTCATAGGACAGAAAAAATCTATTTTTTGTAACACGGTGTTATTATTTGTCCAATGATCATTTAAATACTTCCATGCTCACGAGTTCTATGCAACTACATTTTCAAAAATGTTGACCTTTATATGTAAAGAAGTAATGTTTTTCCCCAATTCGAAAACTTTCCAACCACCCTCGTTCATGTGCATACATGTGTACGAGTACGTTCATCATACTCTAAATGGATAATGATTATTTAAACAATTTACAGCACAGACATTCTGTAGACTGGATGACGACAACAATTTCAAAAAAAAAAAAAAAAAAAAACGACAACAATTGTAATATTTTTTGAAAAGTCATAAGTCAATAATATTAAGACCAAATAGCATTACCATAAAACGTAATAGTGTGACATTACAGTTCAATATTGGAAAATAGAAAGAAAACGAAATTATAATCATCGGTTATATATGGCAACGAGTTTACTTGTTTTGCAATACCATTTGTTATAATTAAGTTTTGCATGCTCGCGTGTGTTATTTAATCATACGTTCATGAATATTAAGTAATATTATTAGATTTGTGAATACAAATTAACTTTAATATCTGTGAAAGCCACAGAATAACGTAATGGCCATAAAATTAGGGCGTAAAGCCAAAGCGACATCTGTACGTGGGTGTTCATATGGTCGGTCTCATTTGTGGCACTACTTTGCTTGCTCATTGCCCGTAAAACACCACCCCAGGGAGCTTTACTACTTCATCTGCACCTTGGGGTTGCCAGCTGCGAAAGTAAAATTACTGGAAAATCAACAAAAAATAAATTCAGTCTTTTCGTTAGTGAAAATGAACATTCATCCTAATTTTTGGACACATCGCACCCTAAATACAAAAGGGTCACAACTCAAAATAAATTAATTCAGAGTACACATCTCTAACTATTGCAAAAAATTTCTTTCACATCACTAGCTACTTGAACTGGAAAATACAGTTATGTCTATTTCTATGTTAAATATTGAATTACAATAGGCGCCCCGGTAGGCGAGATGGTAGCGTGCTGGCCTATCAGCGTGAGGGTTGTGGGTTCGACTCCCGCCAGAGTCTTTGGTCTGTCGCTGCAAAACTCTAGCCATACGGCCTGTGTCATCCGGTTTATCCTTGGACCCAAAATTAAAATATAAATTTACTTTGTGTTGTAATTCAAAAAAAAAATTACAATCATCTTAATATATATTTACCCTCGACACTGATTCACTGATACACTGATTCCCTGATTCCCTGATTCACTGATTCACTGACTCTGTCACGCAGTACGTAGGAATTTAAATAGGCATTCTATAATTTTCTATAAATAATAATAATAAAAAAAATAATATTTTTTTTGTACAGAAATTGTGTTTTCCCCAAATTTTTTTTTTACCAAAATTTTTTTTTTCCAAAATTGTTTATTCTTACAAATTTTTTTTTTCCAAAAATTTTTTTTTCCAAATTTTTTTTTTCAAGAAATTTTTTTTTCCAAATTTTTTTTTTTAAGAAATTTTTTTTTTCAAAAAAATTTTTTTTTTCCACAAAATATTGTTTTTTTCCACAAAATTTTTTTTTCAACAAAAATTTTTTTTTCAACAAAATTTTACTTTTTTACAAAAATTTTTTTTTTAAAGAAAATTTTTTTTTCCACAAATTTTTTTTTTCAACAAAATTTTTTTTTTCAACAAAATTTTTTTTTTTCAGCAAAAAATTTGTTTTCAACAAAAATTAACGGGCGCCATAGGCGCATTACAACTTACTAGTTTTTACATAAACATTTTATTGTCTCCCCTGAAAATTTTAGAATTTTTAGTTGTGAGTTTTTTATATTGGAGTTTTTTTTGTTAAAATTTTATTTTGTTGTGCAGTATTTTTTGTGTGCATTAGTTAAGATAAATCCGAGCAACTGGTAACCCTATCGGCACCACCTGCCTGTTCTGACTACCTAATGAGAAACAACTCAAGTTTAACGTAAAAATAGCAAAAATCACAATGTAATATATAGCACAGATTAGATCAACTTATTGTTTTTTTTTATTTTATTATTATTCGTTTCTGTTTATGCGATATGAACAATTACAAAATAAATATTTTTATTGTGCAATAGTTGATGCAGACAGCGAGACAGGCCGACCTGTGCACATACACACATACATACATATTCACCGTCTATACAGAAGTACAGCACTTTAATTGACTTGTTATTTTCCATAAAGAGCAAGTATTTCGCATGACTTTCAATTGCATATTTACTACGAAGTTCATAGTCTAGGTTCTTTGGCTGGAAATCCCTTTAAACAGTTTCCCCCACAGCTCAGTACGAGCAATTATACTCGATTATTATTTATTCTTTATTTATACTCAGAAGTGAGCTACTTCTGCCATGATTCATATGAGATTAATCAATCATTTGCTGATATTATCGGAATGCACAACTATTCGAATAACCCTTACATTTCACAACAGTAACAGATATTTTCCAAATTCCTAATTCGTTTGCCGCCGGTCTTGTATCTTTCGAAGTAATCATATTTTTCTTACAAAATATTCTGTCGGTCTAATTTAATTTCTAAGAATATTGAACAAATGCTCATAAATAATACATTTTGTAGTTTTGATTTATCGATCCGTATAGAGATCTATGACGTGTCGTACACCTAGTAGTTTTCTGCCATTTCGATCGAAAGTCTCATTAAAAATGCACAATGTCTTAACGTGTACTCTGTGGTGAATTGTGCAGCAGTGTTTCAATAATTAGCACCACCCCTCTCTGTTATCGAATTTATGGAATTTTTTTTGGAATATTAACAAATTAGTCCAGTATTGATTTACATCAAATAAATCAGAGCAAATGATTGTAAATAATAAAAAGAAAAGTATTACAAGTTTAAATCAATAAATACTACATACATATATATTTTTGGGCTGATCATTTAATTAACACATTTCGGCTTAATTTGTTAATCTCACTTTAATAAGAAAATCATTCAAAGTCACATATTTTACAACAAATTCATATTCACAGCGATAAGTTCACAGACGACATACAGCTGTTGACACTAGGGTGTTTTGCGAAAATATTTGTTTTTAACTTAAGCTTGTGAAAATAAATATCTTAGGCTCTACTGACACGTGTTCCCTGTGAGCTTCTCGTAGCTATTTTATCTAAAGATCATATAACTGAATGAGACACTCGGTCTTTTCTTTATAGCGTTTGTTTTACGATATGTTTACACTACATCGTGAAATGTGTTTATATCCCATTGTGAAAGAATTTGTTCAGAAATTCACAATCACATTTAAATAAACATAAACATAGCTACTGTTCACTCGTCGTTTTACGGTACTCGTACCATACCAACCAAATTCACTTATTTCTTATTTATTTGCATATTTCTCTTAACATTCCATGTAGGAACCGGGCGAGAACTTCTCTCGAGTTAGTGAACTGTGCCCGATATAATTTGTATACTCACTGTCCGGGACCTACTGTTGAATGCCGGCCCCGAACGGCTAATGCTTTACGAGAGAAGTTTTACATGGTTTAGAGTTCACTCTCCCACTCGTAAAGTCGCCAGCATTTACGAGGTGAAAGCAGTCGCTCAAAAATGTTTGGTGATTCATTTACCTAACACAAAAATTTACAGCTACCTTAGAAAAAGGTTTGTAAGGGAAAATTAAATTGTTTAATAACCGCATGGCGTGGATTATGAATATTTTGGTTTGATATACAAACTGCACTTCTTTCGAAACTAATACAAACTTTAAAATGCAGGTGTATTTTTTGCATTTAATAAAAATGTTACCCTCTTAGGCGAGGAATTAATCTAACCTCTATGGTGATATCTCACCCATACATAACTCCGTCACAGTAAAACCCCGTTATTCAGTAGTTAACTGGGCCTTATTCGTTTTTTTTTTTAAAAAAAATGACTTAGAAAACGGGAAATTTCTTCAAATCACGGGATTTTCATAATAACAGATCCTGTTGTTAGAGAACTTTATTTATATTTTGTTTTTACTAATAAAAAAACATACAAAACTTTCAAGGATAACCGTCAGATATTCTCAACCGGGGTACGACCGGCTGAAAAATGGCATATTGTACCGAATTTGTTTGTGTTTGTTCATATTTTTCCGAAACAGAAACAAACCTAATATAGCGCACAATTTGCGTAAAATTATTAATTGTCCTAAACTTTCATATAAATCGATACCTTTCCTTGCCTCTACCAAAATCATCACTTGCTCAGTACTTGTCCTATTTTGTGAACCATCACTGTAGGTTAATTTATTGTTACGATTTCAATAAAGTTGACGGTTGTTACAGTATTTTATATTAATGACAAGCATTTCACGATGTCTGTAGGCACGTTTGTTTTAATATCCATTTCCATAAATCGACAAATTTTCCTTAAAAAAAAAACGTTCATTTGTTTATGGCAGATGAAAGCAAATAAATGTTTATGGAATTCAATGCAATTTGTATTGCAGTGTTCGATAATTGTTCCAAGCAGTGTTACCGCCGAGTATTTTCAGAAAGTATCACAAAAAGGGTAATTCTTAAAAAAGTGGCACACTTTTTTGGTTCTTATTTTCAGAAAACAACAGCAAGAAAATAAAGAGTTAACAAAAACGGAAAATTTTAGACAATTTCATAAAGCGATTCAAGACTTTTTTCATGGGATTAATTTTTTAATTTAATTTTTTGTTTTTATAAAATTATTTATAACTACAAAACTGTTGATTATGTAGAGAATGAGTATATTAATAGATTAAAGGAAATGTAATTTTAAATTTATCTAAATTTATTTCAACAAAATCGAACAAGTCCTTCTCGAGTTACACAAAACAAATTTCTTGGCAAACAAATAAAACTAAGGGAAGAAACGTCAAGATAAGGAAAAAATGTAAAAAGTCATAAAAAGTAAATTGGCTTGACCACGCACTTGGAATTTCCCACACTGTTCCACAGTGTAATGTAATTTTAAATCATCAGTGTTGTCAAAATAATACAGGGTCCGCCAAATAACTTTTTTTTTTTTTTGAAAATTCTATAAAAAAAAACTACTGGCTGTGTGGCACGTAGCGCCGACCTGCTGAAACCAAATGTTGCCAATATCCTCCTCTTCAATTTTTGTAAACAAACTGACTGTAACGGCCACTCTTTGCTCATTTTTGAAGAAAAATTGCCCAATTATGCCTCTGGACCAAAGTCCGCACCAAACAGTGACTCGTTTTAGGTGCATCGGCTTTTCAATGTATGCGTGCAGGTTTTCTGTGCCCCAAATGCGACAATTTTGCTTGTTTACATATGAGCTTTATCTGAAAATATGATTTTTTTTTGGCAAAATCGGCATCACCTGTAAGTCGATCGCAGGCCCACTTAGCGAAGCGAAAACGCATTGGATGGTCAGTTGATTCAACTCCTCAACCAATTGGACTTTGTATGGTGTCATATCAAGGACTTTATGCAAAATTCGTCTCAATGATGTCTCCGAAATGTTCAATGGTTGAGAACGACGGTGAATTGATGTTGATGGCGCTTCACGCACACTTTCTGCCACAGCAGCAACATTCTCGGGTGTACGCACTGTTTTTGGCTTTTAACGCTTTGGTTTATCGATGAGAATGCCAGTTTCTTTCACTTTTTTCAATTCTATTCTATTCCAAAATCCGTACGCAATTTACGCACACATTCTGCAACATTACCATGATTTTCAAAGTAATGTCGCAATACTTCCCAGCGTTGTTCAAACGTATTCGTTCAGCGGAAGGATAAAACTAAGTGTTACTATTCACGAAATAAGTACTAGTTGAAAAAAAACCGTTAGATGGCGGACCCTTTATAAACAACAAAGATTAATCTAAAACTCGAAAAGTGACACAAAAGTATAACAAAGGGGCACTAAATACGAAGAAGGAGCATATTTAGTATAAAAATTAAAAAGTGTCACAAAAGTATCATAGCTCGGAAAAAGTGGCAAATGCAACCCCGGTTCCAAGGAATAATTTGGTTGACTGTTTTCCCCTTTCACCAGAGTATTGGTTGAATTGGCATCCCTGTCACCCGGCAAACGATGTAAATAGAAAAACATAAAAAAAAAACAGAAACAATAACAAAACAATCAACAAGTGGCTGCCAACAACAAGTGAATCTGTTGTCGAGATCTTAGAGGTAGAAATTAAACAACAACAACAACACTAAGCCAACAAACCCTGACTGTGGTAAGAGAATTACAGCAGAATACCCAAGAGACACAGAGCGCGAGAGAGTGTAAACAGCTTTACGCTCTTTTTATGGTTTATTCTCTGTGTATCTCATGGATAAACATGTTGCGTGTGTGTCTCCTACATGTTGCTGGTGTGGGGTGTTTTGGTGGTGTTTATTTTTCTCCACGGTCTGTGTATGTAGGTGTGTCTACTTGGTTGTTTTCACCATTAGCAGTTTCTCCCCTCAAAACTCAAATGTTTAGATACAAAATGCTGTTGTATCGGAGATCGAGATAAAAATAAATGTACTGTAAAAAAGACTTCAAATACTTTTGCTTTTTGTGAAAATCACTAGTCCTTTAAAGCGTCTGAAGAAGAAAACATCGCGAAGCAATAAAGAAAAGTATTGAAAGAAAGCAACCATTTCAAGAATCCAAAACCAATAAACACAGTAACAGTGTGTCGTCGTCGTCGTTGAGTGTGTGAATAAACCTTTTTTTTTCTGAAGAATTTCAAGAATCCAAATCCAAAAGATACAAAGAAAGCAACAAGTACGAATCAGTCTGAGTGATTTGTTTGTTTGTTTATTTGTTTTTGTTGTTTTTTCATATCAAATTTTTTAACAACCAAAAAAAAAATGGAACGGTCGACACTAAATGCCAACCAACGAAAAAAATGTTAATAAATAAATAAAAAAAAAAGATGGAAATGTAAATACGGAAAATGAGAGAATTGTGAACCGTGTTTAGAAATTAAGTGCCAAACAAACAACACAACAAACTCATATTTTCAAAAAAAAAAAAAAATCCAAAAAAAAATCCTTATGATGGTTGAGTGGAAAATTACAAAAAATTTAATTGTTTTAAATTATAAATCGTACACAAATTGAGGTGACTTTTCAACAGCCTGTGCCCCGTTCAGCTGTGCTGCTAGTTAGTTAGTGTGGACGTGTTAATAAACGTTTAACGGCAACATTAAATAAAAATTCCGAAATGTTTCAAAAAAAAAACCATACCTACTTAAGAATATAATCACCACTGACTGACTGGGTTTAACACAAAAATCCCACAGCCAATCCACTTAACAATGACAACAGGCAGAGCCATCGAACGAACCGAACCAACCATGGAACATGTTACCAATTGATTTTTTACACACGACAAATCCATTGTTCCATAATACGCAAGGGACACCGAAACCAACAACACACAAAAAAAAAACGCCAAAACAAAACGATCAGTCGACCGTAACGTTTACAACAGTGGATGATATTTTCGGTTGGTGTAGTTGTTAACCAACGAGAGAGTTAACACGGTCAAATGAAATGTATTTTCTTTATATACATATGTACAAAAGTATACGGGGGGGTGTTTCTTTTCAAGTGTGTCCTACATTTGACACTCCCAATTAGTCAAAATTGAACAAATTCATATTCTTAACGGTAATGGAAAATGGATTTTGCGCTGGTAAATCCAAATCTCGTATCCAACGACAACGATTGCAAATTAAAAAATCGGCTATTTTAGACTTTTTCAAGAAAGACAACACTAAAATATTTTGAAGCGCCAATTTATTACTTTCTTTGGGCATTTCTTTTGGGCCCTTGACCTTTCCCAGGTTCTAAGAGTTTTGGATGCCTGTTTCAATGTTATCCATTGTCGTTTTGACTATCCCGCAACTGATAACATGAATGACGTTATGGTTTCAAAGTGTTGACTCACCAGTATTAACTAAACATCGATTACAAATTTGTATTCAAAAATATTCTAAATTGAAATAGGTAATCTACCGCAAGAAATCGCATGCCATGCACGAGTACTCTCAACATTTATCATCATCAAATTAGTGACGCACTTAATAAAAAACAAAGTACACCCTGTATTTGTTCCATTAATGTTTATATGTACATACATAAGGAAACATTACTGGAATTGATGATTGATATTTATGAATGTTGCGGGAGAAAAAAACATTTTGCGCTTTGTCAAAAAGCAACGAAATATACCAATAAAAATTCATCGGAATTTGGAAATCAAATTATAAGTGGTGGTGATAATAGATGTGCCTGACTCTCGGCACAAAAAATATAGATTGATTTGCGCAAGGGGATACTCCCACAAAATCGACAACGGAAGCATATTGAATATTGTCGAATATCGAGAACAAACGCATCACCTATGCGCCATCTTATGGCACAAAACAACAAACATTTATCTATTACTTTTATTATTCAATTAATGAGACTTAATGCAAAAGAAATGGACAAACACATAGCAAATAGCAAATATCTGTATAAACTTGTTTAATAGTCATACTTATGTCGCTTAATTAACTGGCGAAATGTTTGTTGTGCATCTTCGGGAGAAGACCCTACAGGTGTTTGCATGCATCACAACTTGACAAGGCCATCACTGTTGCGTACTCGCATGGTCCTTAATCGATTATTGATTAGAGTTTGTCTTCATTCAACCTGGGTGGTATATTTTGTTACTACCTGCTTGTTGTCAAACTGCATTCCCAATTTGCCATTGCCATTGCCATTGTCATTTCTTTTCGTTTTCTTCTTGTATGGTTAAACTGATAAAGGTAATTCTCCTTCACCAGCGGCCGCTTAAAATATGATGATGTCATTCGTGATGAATTCTAAATACAAATGCCAGTACACATGCACTATTTTTGTAGATTAAAATATAAAAATATATTTTATTTGCTCTCCCTCTTGCTCGTTCGCACAATGAAATTCCAACAGGAAATATATTTTATAAACACATTTCCGATATTAAGAGAAAGCCACAGATAGAGAGAGAGAGACAGAGAGTCTAAGAACAAAACCAACTGAAACGTTTTAAAAACTGCACAATTTTTTTTTGTAACGACATCAACCAAACTGGCTTGCCGATGCCAATAGGAAAAAACAACAACAAATAATAAACAACAAATAAATCTTCATTGTGAATGGCAACATATGTTTCCTTTAAATCCACCTAGCTACTGTTGAACTAATTAAAAATATTATTATTATTTTTTAGATTTTCTCAAAATACAAGATTCAAGAAAAAAATAATTTTTGCAGAAAATGCAATTATTATAAAATATATGAAAATATAAAGAATTTAAATAAATTTATTTAAAAAAAGAAAAAGTCAGTGAAAACTCTTTTCCTTTTAAAGAAAAAGTCACAACAATTACATACTTGATTGAAATTTGGAAAAACAGAAGAGAACACAGCGTACGTTTTAACCACCTCCTCGCCGTTGTTAACTGGATAATCGTACTTAAATTTGCAACTACGTTACTTAAATTGTTTTACCTAACAAAAACCAAAAAAAATCGCAACTACTTTATTATCACTTAAATTATTTGTAAATGTAAGTACTGTTTGCATTTTTTTTTTGTATTTAAATAGGGAATATTACAAATGTATTTTCCACAGTAATATCTTTAAAAAATGTTAAAAAATTGTCCATCATACATTCCAATACAATTCAACAGTTTCGGTCTATGTGCATCTAACTCATGTAACAAGGGCTGTGCCAAAAAGCCCAAATAAATGAAATCTACGCAATTTTTATTTTGGAACATTTATCCTCACCAAAATAACGTCGATTATGAAATTACATAAGAACCTGAGAAGGACAGACTGGGGCAACTACTGTGACCCATAGGCCTGTTAGAATCCATAGTTGGCAATAATATTGTCAGCCAATGCTTCATTGAAATGAATGTAGAAAACAATTATCCCATTTGGTTACAGTTCAGTAGATTTAATTCGTTCTGCATAGAAAAGCGTTGCCACCTCCTGAAAATGGATTTTTTTTTAGTAATTCATTAAACCAGTTAAATCAGGCTTTAAATGTCACTAGCAATTCGGGCATTTCCGTCATTACTCGAGTTAGGACTAAATTGAGTTTTAGTGCCATCATGTTGAGCGTGAAAAATGAAAAAAAAACAGACAAGCTGTTATGACAGATATAAGACAATCCAATAAAGGTGAACTGACAGGATTCAAAAAATACGAATGACTCTATCGGGTGTGCATTCGATTTTTTTAATTTCTCCTTTTGGGATGATCTACATGGCGTTTTAATAGAATATTTTGACTTTTAATCGTGATACGACAAAGATCCTATGTTTGTATGAATTCAGTTTATAAACATATCGCTCATTTACTTGAATAGTGTCACAATTCATAGTTGACGTTCTAGTTTTTTGCTCTAGAAAAAGCTCTAATTTAAATTGACTTTTGTTCTGCAGAGTATTATACATACATATGGCAGGCCTCTATATTATTGGGAAAGCCTATAGTTTTTTCTCTATATATTTTCAAAGTTTAACTGAATTGATAACTTTATACGTCTAAAAATTTCGCAAAAAATCTTCATATGACAACATACACGATGATACTAGTGTAACATAAACTTTTACAGAGTTGATATGTCGGCTTTCTATATAGATGTATGTGTGCGTGTGTGTGTGTTTATGTTGGTTGATCTGGTAACGCTCCAATTGTATCCACATTTGTTATTGTTTTCTGTAAGTCGGGTTTATTTTTTTCCCGCCACAAATACTACATGAATAAACATGCATACATAAGTACATCATTATGTACGTACAGTGAATGTTTCGAGTGTGGGTTTGTTTGTAAAATATATATGTTTTTTTTTGTTTTGTTTGTGTTTTTGTATTATGGGAAGTGTTTCTCTTCAAGTTCATTAACATACATAACGATGGGCACAGAAATACATAAAAAAAAAGTCTACTAATAACGCGAATACTTGTTCATTTAGTATTTAATACATTCGTATGTTATATATTTCATGCAATAAATGCAAAATTTGATCATTACACAAAACTGATTTCAGAATTTCCATTTTGTTGGTATTTGGAAAACCGTTGATAGAACTTCTGTGTCATTCGATTTTTTGTATCTTTCGATTATTATGGTTCCAACAAGAGGTGTTATTTTGAATCGCCCGGTATTTCGGTAGCTGTCACTTTTGAAGCTTTTATTCATTGACATTTGACAAGTAGAAACTACGCCATTATTAAAAATGGAACGATAAAGGCTTCAACAGCGCATTGAAATTATTAAAATTCACTACAA
The DNA here is from genome assembly GCA_958296145.1 of Hydrotaea cyrtoneurina. Lineage (NCBI taxonomy): Eukaryota > Metazoa > Arthropoda > Insecta > Diptera > Muscidae > Hydrotaea > Hydrotaea cyrtoneurina. The sequence goes on along the minus strand of OY282516.1, from coordinate 75,280,821 downwards.
CAATTGTGAAAATCTTGCAGTCACAGTTCGCAAAACTAAAAAGTTTCCGGACCGTGTTATCTCTCGAAGAGCTGATCACAATTGGCCAGCAAGATCTTGCGTGTCATCATTGAATATCACACTGATTTTCTATTGCACTCTTTTGTTTCTTATTAGCATCCTGCAGCATTCTGTAGCACTGATCGCCAACTCTTTCAGAACTTTATGTCACATAATTATTAATTTTTTCTAACCATTTATTAATCGCAACATGCTTTCACAACGTCCTTTTCCAAACACTATTTGAAAGGAAATGAATATTGTACCCAGATGCTGAAGTGCAATAAGCTATACTTTGTTTGAGATTATAAAATTGTACCTTATTTCTTTCCACTAAATTGAGACTCAAATTGTTTAGGCATATTTTTTAAAATTCAAATGTATTGTTTTTTTTATTAATTTCATAAACCTAAAAAGTGCATGCTCGAAAGTGCAGTCTCACATGTATGTACGAATAAATCGAGTTCATGGGCAATCACCAACGCTTGCAACTCATACATAAAAGTCACACTCGCTGACTGGCCGCTGTCCGGTTCAGACGATCGTACACTTGCATCAACACCAGCCCCCTTTTTACGTTTATTTATTTGCGTGTGTGTGTGTGTATTTGTTGATGATGTTGTGCGTTTATATTTAATGATCTGTATTGCCTGGTATTTCTTGCTCTTTAGACAATACGCCAGACGGACAAACGCTGTCGTATCAATTTAAGGCAATTGAAAGTATTTTTTTCTGTTAACAAAAAAGTTCGCTCGCATTCATACAAGCGCACGCATACTAACTATTTCCACCGCAGACAGACAGCAAATTCCAAATTCATTCCATTCACCGCACCGCAATTGAAAATGAAAATGTTGCAATAAGTATTTCCAAAAAAAAAAAAAAACAATTTAATGATTTAGTTTTCAGTGTTGTCAACAACTCAATATCATAGATTAGCACTATGCTATTTCTGGTAACATCTTGCTAACTGCTTGTGAAAACATTATTGATAATGTGCTAATTAAACATAATAAATAGCTTAACAAAATATTGGCTGCATCTATGTGTCTGGCCGTAGCAGACCCAGCACACACGTGTTTTATAGGGTAGTGTTTTTAAGCTTTGTATGTGCAGGTTTATTATGACTTAATCGCATCTTACACTTTTGCGATGGGGAAATCTCATGAAGCTTTCTTTTATGTGTACGGATTCTGAAATGATGGGCACCTGTATCGATCATTCTCCAAAATAGAATAAAAATCAAGAATATCAATGTCTAAACTTGTTTTATTTTATTACTCCCACAATTTACGGTATTCTACATATTCACTCGGGAAAGGTATCATGATGTCCTACCAAAAAATAGAACTGCCTCCTTGTCAGTTGAATTGTAATCGGTTATATGAACTTTTGTATGGATAAATGTGGCCACTTTTTTCTATAGGGTTACCATATCCATCAACTGTGGAGGTAAATTTTATGGAAATAGTATGTGACCTATAACCACCTCCACAATTAAAGAATGTACGTACATTTGGATGGATGGATATTAGGGAGTAAAAACCTTTGAAGTCACTCAAAATTCTCTTGTTTTATTAAAAATATTGTTAATGCTATTAAAAATGATGTTCTTAAGTTCGTGTTCTATTAAAGCGATAATATTGTCCGCAATCCAAAGATTTTTAATTTCTAACTTTCGAAAGTCTGAATGTGATCGCAAGCTCTGCCATTATTATTGTTTATTCGTCATGTAGTGGCATAAAGGAAAACAACAACAATGAAAGCAATTGGAATATTAAAAGGAAATGCACAAAGTTAATTAGGGTTTTCATAAACTGACATAACGTCTTTAGGCCAGTTTATGAATAAAATTCTAAATACGCCTTTCCAGGGAAGATCAAATGTCAATGTAGCTAGAACTTGAATTTTTCACCAATAGATGGCAGCACTGGTAAATTGTGGAAGTCTGCGAAATGATTGCTGAAATAAAGAAATGATTCCATTCCAGCGACTGCTTGCTAGCCGACCCGAGTTTTGACTTGCCACACGAAATGGCCTTTAATATTCTCTTAGGATTTTCAATTTGTTGTAAAGAAAACATGAAGCTTAATTATGGAATAATTGTATATGCGTACGTGACAGGATCGTTTGGGTTGGCACTCAAAAATTTATTTTAAAACCAAATAATCGATATATACCATAAACATAATTTTTGGCCACATACATTGGAATACAATTTCTTAATTTCATTCGCAAGAATATGAAGGCAGCCATACACACATACACATATCGTAAAACACTGCGAAACTAAAAGGCCAATGAACTACAGATGGAAATCAGAAAAGGAAAAGAGAAATTAATAAAAACAAAAAAAGAAAAGATCACTTTAATTGTTATGATTGATTGAGATCTCATTGCTTAAATGATGTTTGCAATCGCCACACACAAATTGATTTGCATTAACCCCTTCTAAGAGCGCCCCAGGCAACAACACCAAAAGAGACTTTTTTCCTTGGCATTTGGTGGATGCGAATGAAAATAATGAAATTAATAACACACACAGACACACACACGCGTACATGAAACATGTCGAAATGAAACATGTGCGTCTCTTTTTATGTTTGCTTGTTTGTTTGTGATGCCCTGCCTGGAAGGATGCCTTTGAACGTGAACAAATCGTTCGCTGAGGTTGTTTTTTGTATGCATTTTAATCAATTAAACATTAAAGACTCGAAAAGATTTCTTCAATACCAATCGAAACCAATTAAAAAAGTTGTCTTTCACCCTCTGCCGTTTTCACCCGTATTCACCCGCATTCCTCCTACTCACTTTCCTCCCTTTTGCATTGGTCATTGCGGGCTGGCATTGTGCATTTGGCTTACTTCAAGGTCAAATGTGAGGAGCGCATCATTTGTGTAATTTCAACATCTGGTTAAAATAGAAATTATCGGCAACAACAAAACAACGCAAAAGCAAAGCAGCCACACTTTTTTCGTCTCACTTATAGATAGAGGAGATGATAAAAAAATATACTTTATGGTTTCATAGACAAGTTTAAGACATTTATGGTCATCCTCCGTCCGTTGGCTGTCCGTCCAGCGAATGTTAATGTGAGCCGTCAAATAATCGCATTGAAACAAACGGCTGCTGCCTCCATTGCATGGTCATGGTAACGGGTAATGGATACCGGGTAATAATGGACAACATTGGAAAAGGGATTAAGATATCAGCACCTCGGCTTTTAACTTTACAATAAAGAGAAGGAATTAGTGTACTTGACAGTTGTTATCTTCTTCCACTGTGCATCTTGTCGTACAAAATCAATAAATATGCACATTTACATTTTTCCACGTATGTTATAAACTCGGTATTCAAATAAATATTTACTTGGTAACAATGAAATTAAACAAAAAAGGAGTTCCTCGTCTTTCTTTCATTCATTCTTTCATTTCATGTGAATTATGCACAATTTTTACATGACACATGCAGACGAAGTTAATGACGATGATTATGATGAAGATGAAGATGAGAAAAACACACACTCTCCATTTTTGTCATTCAAGCAACGGCGTTAAACATTTTGAAGCTTGGCCTGAATGCGCCGTTGCAAGCGGATCCATTGAGAATTTTCAGCAGACTTTCAGTTAAAGATACTTGCTTTGCATGCCCATACATATGTGCGCATATGAGGTATTTCATATAAAACAAGAAGCAGCAAATATTTTCTTTTTTATGCCAAAAAGAAAGAGACAATTCTATCTGTTTCGATTCTGTCACTTCAATATAGCGACTGAATTCCATAATAGGAACCTGTTTAACTCTTTTAAAGGCACCTACTTATATAGATTTTAATAATTCGGGTATTAGAGGGTTAATAGAAACAATGAAGATGTCTGTTGGCTTAACGTTACTTTCATTAAAATTGATATCACCTATTGCCTTTCATTTTGCTAGTTTAAATACAGATAAAACTGATTTCCATCTAAATGATAATTAGAAGAAAAACTAGGGCCGACGAGATAAAAAGATAAAAAAACGTGATAGAGAAGATAGTGTCGTCGGTCATAATTTTTCTTCGAATTATATATATATATATATGCAATATCGAAAATTGTTTTTGAGTAGAAACACCTTCAAAATTAGCACAAAAAATTATACCATAGGTGTTATTTTGGTATTAAAAGAAAAATGGATATTTTTTGAGATAAATATTCCACTTTATTACATTCTTTATAATAAAGCTTTATAAATAAAGAGAACAACTGATTTATTTTTAAAAGAAATTGCCTAACGTCATTTCCCTGGCTGTACGTAAATTCTTCTAAATTTTTAAAAAAAAATATGTATTTATTTCACAAAATTGGTGTAAAACAAGAAAATAATATTAGAGATTCCTTATTTTCTATCAACAGTTAAAATTGTGTATCCATTAATATTTTTTGGCTGACTATTTTTGTCCCCTGTAAAATCTTCGGAAAAATTCAAATTTTTAAAGTATTCACGATTTGCAATAGTTTAAATTTAACAGGTGGTAGGTTATTCGCCAAAAATATTCATAAAATGAAATAAGTCGCGTTTTGTCTTCAAACTTCAAACCAAAATTTTGTTAAAATTAACCGGTAATCTCAGAATAACTCATGTACGAGTATAGTAATTAAAAATTAAATTGATATGAAAATACACATATAAGTTGGCTGTTGATCTTTGGTTTGGTAACGAAAAAAATAATCTCAAAGTGCCTTTCAGCTTCTCGAAAGTTGTTTTTCCCCAATTATTTTCGAGGGAAAATATTTTATATATCTCACTCCATTAATAAGGAACATTTGTTAATTTATGAATACTATTCTTTGCTCCACTGAATACAAATCACATTTCCAAGAAGAAAAGTACTTTGTTAGTCCTTAAAACTTATTGTTAAAGAACTTTAAACAGATATGTTTCGAAAACCCGTGTGAGATTTTAGCCTTTTCAGAAGCTACTCCTGTACAAAACTGTTTGCCCTTATCCAGCATTGTGGATCGTAAACTTCAACGCAACCTGTTCCACTAGTCGTGGAATGTCTCATATGTTTACGAGTGAATGGTATATGTGGTCGATGTGTACGGCTACAAAGTGCATTAATTTTTTATGTATGAGTATGTATGTTTGTGGTAACAAATCATAACGTCTTATGTCGACTAAACAGGGAATCGTTATTTACTTTCTTCATTGTTCATTGCCACAAAAAAAAAGTAAGGAAAAATCGCTAACATCTTCAGTTTAGAACAGCACAACACCGTAGTGCATTAATGTCCAAAGTTACAGCTGAATTGCTTTTATCGTGCGTGCACTACATTATTTGCCGACAGGCAAATTTGAAATTGAGAAACACGCAATATCTCAACACTACAGATTTTGATATACGCTCTTATGACGTATTACCACCACACGATGTATGTATGAACATATTGTTTCAAAATATTGCATCAGCTATTGTTGATTTTTTTTTTGTGCCAAACCGATAACATGTTGGCAATGAAAGTATGCTGTGATGAATTTTAGGTTTGCGCGCCTTTTCAAACACGTGCATGTGTTTGTGTACCGATCGGCGTAAGAACGAAATTTGTCGTAAAGTTTTTCGTAGAGGCAGGGCAGAAATCTGTCTTATGGCAGAATAAGACCCCCGAAAATATGCCTCAATAAAATATGAACGCATATAGTGAGTGGGTCGAAAAAGCGTGAGTGTTTTTTTTTTTTTTTGTGAGATATTGTAATTTTAATTCCACCAAGATCGTTCACCTTATCACGTTTCACCAATTACAATGTAAACGCACCATAATTTACCTCTGATAAATCTGAACTTGTATTTAGAGCGTTTGGTGTCATATAAATGTGTTTTATATTTAAATTTAACTCACATAATTGTTTGTTAGCTTAAGTAATTTCCAAATATTACATAAATCCCTTGGCACAGTTATTTTTTTTCAATTGACACAGTAATGACAGTAAATATGAAAAACAGTGTGTAGGTTTCGCCAATTGTTGAGAATTCCTTCATTTGATTGCTAATAATGTCCCCACCCCAATATCGTGCAAGTGGCGCTGAGGCACATCTACATTTCGATTGAAAAAATCTACAAACCCTAAAAAAATATATATATATATTTCTGATTATGCCACAAAACTCTAGTTCGTTTCACAGTGTGTTATTTCGCTTCGGACATTTCTATTTAGCAAATAAAAAAATAGATATAATAAATGATTTCGATCCTGACTAACAGAAACAAAACTGACCGAGTTCTTTCTAAATATATTTCCACGAAATATTGTGACATTATTTTTTGTTTCCCGAGAGGAAAAAACAATGAAGGAAAAAATCCTGGTCTCCAGCCGATTGCAAATAATCGCAGGGATAATTGACAACGCAAAAGTACTTCTGTTTGCGGATAAGTGAAATTGTTTTCAATTAAACGATCACAAATATGTACTGTGGCCCGGGAAAGTATACGTACATAGCTCACTAAAACATGAGAATACTAAAGGGCATGCTCTTAAAACTTCTGTTTCTGTTTTCTTTTGTAAACAAAAAGAAAAAATCGAAGTATACCCATAATGGGTTAATTATTTTCTCGGATAGACTACACGACTGAAAAACAATTCTATACAATCCATCTCATTTTCTCGGCATTGCTTTTTTTTAAAGAGCGTAAAGGCAGAAAAAAAAATTACGAAAACAGTTGCAAATACACACTTATTCGCACCCAAATGTTGTACTTTGTTGAATTTAATAAGTTCGTTGTATGTTTTTCCCAAACACGCTATTGCTTATACACAAATACGAAATGCTAATAGCAAATGAGTTATATTTACATCAAAATAAGCTTTGTATAGAAGGAAGTAAGCTTTACTTGCTACAAACACCAAAAACACGCGTTTTACTTGTGTGTGAACATTAAAAAAAGACGTATTTTTCAGCGTGTAGTATTTCATATAAGCGATCGTTTAGTTACAAATACATTAGTTTCAACGAAGTTTACCTTAAACCGGAGTTCACGAAATTTAATTTTCATCGGAGTCTAGTTAGCTGTAAAGGAGTTTAGCTAAACTGTCGCTTAGTTTAAACGCATTTTATTTACATATAGAAATGTATAATCAGTTCGACGGTTAGAATTATTCGGGTTTTGCCTGTATTGCACAACTGGCTACCCCTCCCTCCCTCCCTCGTCCCACTCTCTCTCACACAGTCTTCTCCTCTTCCGATTACATTAATAGAACTTTACGACATTTATCTGTTAAAGGCATTGAACATACGAGTTACAGACGAGTATTTTTAATCGCTTTATTTCGTATTTTGTAATATTTATATGACATAATATTATTTTTTTATTATTGCACATAAAAAATCAATTATTTGCTCGTAAAAAATAATGAAATAAAACAAAAACAAATACGCAACAAAACCGTAGGGGTCCACAAAACTAAACAATATGTATGTGGTGTTTATTCATCGCATCAGCCAGTAGCGTGCTTAAGTATAAAAAAAAAAAAAAAATAATAATTAATGAAACGGAGGCCCGACCGACTGATGACAGTAAAAACAGTTGGTTGTCATGTCTGACATTTATACTAGAACTTTATAACGTCATTAAAGCCATATATTATTGCAAGATGTCAGCCTGACAGCTTCTTGCTGCCAATATGTTGATACACACATATGTATGTACTTATTAATACATACATACATACATGTATGTATGTATGGACGCCTGGTGTATCTGAATGACTAAATAAAGTGTTACATTAATTGTGATGAGTAAAACGGAGCACAGTGCACTATTTACATACATATACGAGTACATGTACATGCGTGTGTGTACGAAAACATATGTGCGTATTGTATTCAAACATATTTTTAGCATTTCATGTTGATTTGATGATTCATAAGATATCATGGAAAATTTGCTGAGTGTTTGGTAATGGTGGGAAATTTAATCCATTACATCTTAAGTAGGCGACGTTAAGTAGCTAAGCTCTCTCGCTTTCTTTAAAATCTACTTTCTGCAAGTCTTGTTTTGACATAAATACCGTGATCAGAAACACACATTTTACAGCTGGCTTGAGTTAGCTGACAACCATGTTAGGTTGTGTCGACTAACAACCTAGCTAGGTTGTGTTGGCAGGCAATCTAGTTAGATTCTGTTAGCTGATTTCAGGCAATGCTTACATGGGTCTTTCAAATAATAACTTAAACGGCGTTTCGATTATCCTAAAACCTTTGTGTGTGTAAAATGAAATTCTTTTTAATACAAATACAAAACGGAAAGGTTTTCGGTTTGCATCAAACATGTGCGACGGGAAATCGACTTGACATTCTTTTTTTACAAGAAAACCCATATGACTTGATAGAATTATAAGCTAAACAGAAATTTCACGGTTTAGACACTTCAATTATTGTACGTAACATGTATGACGTTTCATCAACGTTATTGCGGTACCACATCATTTACCCCCACCCATGACTATTCATAACGAACTGATTGTTGGGATTGGTGGGTGTAAGGAATTTATATGGCAAATCAAATGGAATGGAAAATACTTTTTCAAATTTCGATTTTGTTTGTATTCGTTGCGATCATAAATTGTAAGATAGAAAAACCGAAATTATCTATTTTTATATTTCATTTATAATATCGACACACTCAATTTTTGGTGGTCAATGAAAAAAAAAAAAAACAGAAAACCTGAGAACATTCGGTGCCCGCAATTGTTTTAACACATGCAATTTTTAGAAAATGAATCATTTCCGTTCTGTTTGAATGTTTGCGAAAACTTTTTATTTGAAATTGAAATACTTACCCCCATTAAATGAACTGTAAGAACAAAAAATATTGACTGATTGATTGGTGTGCTAAATAAAAAGAATAGTGGCCACGAGATATTCTTCTTACATGGTAAATCGGCCAGCGTAATTCTGGCAATGTGTCCACAAACATTAGATTGAGTTACGATTAAAGGGACAACCTGAAAAAAAAACACATTGCTTTGGTCATTTCCAAAATACGCAATTCTGTTACATCTGAAACATTTAAAAACCTCGGATACTGGCGAAACGAATAATGGCGGAGTTTGTCCCATTTCTGTGTCAATCTATGGTCATGCTAGACCAAAGTTAATTGGTAAATGGGGAAAAAAATGAGATAGCGCCGGAAATATGTTTACATGCAATCATAAATATGTTTGCACAGGAACCCAAGTATATATACATATGTTTGTGTGTAAGCATATTATGTTTGGACACTAACAATAATATGTTTGGGGACAAATTCTCGTTTATTTGAGATAGCCAAGAACACATATGCGCCCTCCTTTGGAAATATTGTCTATATCGTCTTTGGTGCATGTTCGACTTTCGTAAGGTGCCTTTACAAAACTGTGAATTAATATTGGAAACCCCCGTAATGAAACGCAAACTAAGAAAAATCATAATTCTATTTTCTTGAATATTATAAAAAGTTCAAACGTACATTTAATTTTTTTTTTAAAGTTATGGATCGTTTTTACCAGTAGAGTGTATTATCGGTGGTCCTCTAGAAAAATATCTAAAATACTCCTCAACCTCACATTTCTATTTTTTTAAAATTGGAAATTTCGATTCGATATATCACATAGTTTAACCGTCTAATAAGTTCAGATGGGGATTCTTCATCAGCTAGTCACACACATGAATCATTCAACCATTATTTATCCGCAGCAATTAGTTCTACATCTAGATTACAATCGATCGAATCATATCATTAACCACAATTTATCTATGACAATATTAATACATATGTACATACATATATACGTGGGGTAAATAGAACTTTGTAACTAAGACTAGTTACTTAAGTACAACCAGTTTAATTAAATCTAAAAATAAATTAATTATATGTTAAACAACAGAGAGAGAGAAAAAAAAACAAATCAAAAAGTGGGAAAAACACAAAATAATTTTCTTAAATTAAAACACGACGACATGGAACACGCCACCAATTGCCACAACAGTGCGGGCCATACTTTGTCCATCTAATGTTTTTGCGCTGTTTTCGTCTAACCAGACGATAACTGCAACAGCCCAGTGCCACACCACTAGAGACTGTCGCCCAAGTGGCTGGATTGGCATGAACGTTGTCGTTGTTACTCTCTCGACTCTTGACTCTCGTTCAAATGAATCGATCAAGCCAGCACCGACAACGGTTCAGCAGGGCCGTTCACTATACTTGCACCCGTAGTAGTTATTATTGCTGGCAACAAAGAAAATGCAACAACAACGACATCAATAAATGACATTAATATACAGAGTAATAACAGCTTAACTGATTGAGCTAAAATTAAACCTCTTAGACCGAACGTACACACTTACCCACCCTCCTGCCACACCTACCTACCTGCGCCCCGTTCATCTAGCGGAGAAACAAGGTACAACATCGTAGGGGAGTTACACGGGCACTGGTACGAATAAGCATTCAACCATGGTCTGGTTTATGCCACCATGAAGTTGGTAATTGGCAAGTAAAAATGGAAAACACAACAACAGCAGCAGCATGAAAACTGCTGAGTGCTCTTACAAATCGAGTTTCAAGCTCACCTTGCCGTTTGTTAGGTTAAGTCTGAACACACACACACACACACAAATATGTGCTAGCTACAGTTTCTAATGAAAGTATTCGTCATACGTCGATACTCCGGACTCGAATCCGAAATTTTTGTCTGTCACAGATAATATCGAATAATTGAAATATTAAACAACAATGATCGACGATTGGTCTCAAGAGATCGAAACTGAACCACAGTACGTGCCGATGAATATATAAATATGCTTAGACAGTGAAATAAATCATGCAAGCACTGGAATCCCCTGACAATGCTTATTGGCAGTAGGGCAGGAGTTTTTGGCAAGTTGTCAATGGCTAGATGAGGGAAAAATGTAAGTCAGCCATCCTGCTAAAAAACAAAGAGCACATGTTCAATGCTATTCTGGTGTTCGATGATAAGATATTAAATCCTGTTTATCAGATAATGATACACGCTGAAAAATACGTCTTTTTTTTGTTTACTCACAAGTAAAACGCGTGTTTGGTGTTTGTAGCAAGTAAAGCTTATTTCCTTCTACACAAAGCTTATTTGGATGTAAATATAACTCGTTTGCTATTAGTATTACATATTTGTGTATAAGCAATAGCTTGTTTGGGAAAAACAGACAACGAACTTATTAAATTCAACAAAGTACAACATTTGGGTGCGAATAAGTGTGTATTTGCAACTTTCATACCGAGAGAATGATGTGGATTGTTATATAGAAATTCACAAATTGAAAAAATATAAAAAGTTATACAAAACGGCATACATATTTATCACCTACAAACAAGTTAATGTTTGTGGTATGGAAAAATATATATATGTTTGATGCGAACTTGTTTGCTGAAATTTGTTAAAATGGCCATTTTTTTTCAGCGTGTAGGATCCTGGATTGTGTGCCTGGAAGTAATGCTATCAAATATGTCATAACAATATTACGCCCATAATGACAAATATTTAAAAAAACATTTGTTAAGACACAATGTACGAAAATACAAAACAATTTTCACACAAAGGTTTTTTTTTAATATTTTATGAATACGGGGGTTAGTCTTATACTTCAAACATCACGCGCTAAAAAATCTGTCTTTTTTTTAAATGTTTACACACAAGTAACTCACATGTTTGGAGGTTGTATCAAGTAAAGCTTATTTGCTTCGAAACAATGTTTATTTGGCTGCAACAATAACTCATATGCTGTTGTTATTACGTACGTACTTTTGAGTGTATTTGCAGATGTTTTCATAATTTGACTGACCCATGGTAGTCTCTGTTTGCAAAAGGGCTACAAACTGTAGATGTCGTTAATTTTTTAATAGGAAATCAGTGCTACTTTCTTAGAAATAAAAACATAAATAACTGCGATATATCCTAAATATAAAAAGGTCACAACTCAAAATTTTTCAAAACTGACTTATTTTCCATAAATTTATTCCGAGTACACATGTCTAATTACTGCAAAAATTTCATTCACATCAATATCTTTTCTAACTGGAAAAATACAGTTATGTCTATTTTTATATTACTTATGTTAATCTGCACAATAAACTAAAGACAATTATTTTTATTTGCGTTAATGCATTAGAATTTTGAGTTGTGACCCTTTTGTATTTAGGGTGCAATATAGTCTTTGTAACAGATACATTTGCTGAACGCTTGTGTATGATGACATCTTTTGGCCGCTACTGCTCTTAACTATGTGTGAAGCATGAATACGAAGACAGAGACACATGTTGTTATTACTACGTTTGGCCATGCCACAACAAATGAGGGGTTGGATTTTGTTATAAGCCGGCAAAATAAAACAACTTCAACAATAATAAACACATATTGCCAGGCTTTAGCACAAACAGAACACACCCAAACCTCTCCATGATTATCCTGTGCCGATCATGTCGTCAACCAAACGATCCTTTCTGACCTAGGGCCTGTTAACATTGCCGGACATGTGGCGGCAAAACTTTTAACAACAAAATTAAAGACATTTTGTAGACGATTATAGACAAAAAAAAAAAACTATCCAAGATCGTTTTCTTTAATAAATTCATTATAAATTCTTACAACGTCCGTACATAATTACATACATATGTATGTACATGCCTACGTATGTTCGATTATACGCAAACGAGCGCATGTATAAAACCCAGAAACACGTCGAGTTGTTAAAGATGCATGTCAGGCGTATGCTTTCATTAAATTTCGTCTTACCGCCCTGCGGTGCCCTGCCCAGTCCAGGTGGCATTGCAGTCACTTTGTCTGGTTTTCTCCATGAGCTGAACATAGTTATGTATTCCGCATTTTAGATTGGCTTTTCTTTTGACTACAAAACAACGATGGCGATCCAAAATCGAAACCCCTTACTTAGTAAGTTGTGTTGGGATATTTTGAAATGGTACGGGTGGATTTCAGCGAAGTTCCCCGTTTATTTTCTGTGATAAGTATATATCTATAGATTCTCAAGAAAACGAATGGCATTTCCAAAATGTGCGGTTACAATAATGCAAAGAAATACATCATACATATGTGTGAAATAAGCGGTGCCGGAACCACTTCTTGTATTGTAGTGAATTTTAACTAAAAGTTTACCACTTTTAGTCCGAAAAGCAGGAAACAGAGTGAATATGTAACAGTAGTAAGCTGACAAATCGTAGCGAATGCCACGACAACTTAAACTCATTTTATTTATTTTTGCTGATATTTTTTGAGTTTTCTCTTTCGCGGACTTAACAATTGTGATTTTCGCCCAATGGAAATTGCATATACAGTGGAATCTCCGACGGTCGCAGTGGTTTTGTCCATCCACGGGAGATGTCCAGCCAGCGGAGAATAGTTTGCTCTAAAAATGCCGCAAGAGACCGAGAAATTTGTCCGTTCTCGGGATCTGTCCGCGAGTATAGCTTTTACTGTAATAATTTATATTGTCCCTTTGACAATATCATATTTATTACTTAACTGAAAATAGGGACACAAATATTGTTAAAATATAGTTTTTTTTTTGTTTTGAACATGAATTCCGTTTTATTTGTTGCTCCCGCCAGAAAATGCATTGAGCGAGCACTCATGGGACATGCCATCGCCGCCACTGGTTCAAATGATAACTTTTACTCTTATTCTTGTGGCATGTGGTTGTGATCGGTCTCTAATTATGGCGTATGAGGTAAAACAAGTTCTGGTTTATGGCTAAGATCACCCGTTACAATTAATGGAGTATTATAAAGATATCATGGCTAGAACCAATGCCATTTTGGGTGCACTTACTTTTGCTCAAGCATCAACTGAAGCAAACAGCAGACTTAGTCTAGTTGTATGACCAGATCGTTGACTATTGATACTGGCAAACTGTTGCTAGCTTCTATGGGAATATTATATTAGGAGTATGTGTGTACATGCATATGTATATGCAAGTATGTGTATTCATGTTTGTATATTTTCTCAATCATGTGCAACAGAAAACATGCTAGACTTTCTGTCGTCGTTGTTTTAAACCACATTACATTTATTATCATCTCCGCAGTAGCCGACGTAGCAGCAGACGTTGTCAATAGCCGCGCAGTGTGAGCACGGTACGGTATGATCGTCTGTACGGTATTGCACGCTGCTGCCGTTTACATTTTTTCTTCTTTTTTTTTTTTTTTATTGACGTAACGTGATTATATTTATTCAATGCTTGTATGTCAGTATGTAGAGGAGGAGAGGATGACTACGACTACAAGTATGTGTTTGTCGGTATGTTGTGTACGTTTTGGCTGAGATTTTGTTTTTGATTAGACTTGAGAAGCAGCAAACTCTTGTACCAACGTACACTGTAGCAGTTCGCGGTTGTTGGTTATATGTAGGGCACGGAATTTGGTGTCCTAAGAATATTCACTCGTTACTAAAATGAGTAAAAAAAAACTATTTTACATCAAATGGCAATGCCAATAGTTCACTGTAGATTATAAGCGTTTCGCGAATTTGTAACCGCTCAATCAAAATGGCCCTTTTTCCAATACCAGTCGTCTCAGAGTAATACATAATACATCAGTGACATTTCAGTCAGCAGCCTCTTCAATATTGTAGTCTCCGCTTTGCATTCCTCGGATCGTCTTAGAATTTTAAGGGTCGCGGAGATTGTGTAAATTTTTAAGTCTTATATAATTCGATCTCTGTCAAATGTAACCGACCTACCACTCTTGGTTCTACAAACTTTGAAATACAGACCGACGGATACACGCTGAAAAATACGACTTTTTTAAATGGTTACACATAAGTAAAACGCGTGTTTGGTCTTTGTAGCAAGTAAAGATTATTTATTTCTACACAAAGCTTATTTGGATGTAAATATAACTCATTTGCTATTAGCATTTCGTATTTGTGTGTAAACAGCAACGTGTTTGGGAAAAACAGACAACGAACTTATTAAATTCAACAAAGTACAACATTTGAGGGATAATAAGTGACACAAAATTATCTCGGATCTCCATGAAAATTATGATCCGGAATCAGTGAACTTCACAAGGGTCTGATGGTGATGATGATGATGAAATTCATCGAAAATTAAAAAAAAAAAACATGTTTACTTACTTTTTACTTATTATAAAAACGAAATGCCACTAGAATCCGTGCCCTAGTAGTAAGGTACCCTTTTTCTCTTAGAGAGTTTCTATAAATGTTGTTGTAGTAGCCGCTGCTACTATTGTGTTAGCTCTCATTATCACCAACCGACCAACCAACCAGCTGACAAACAAACCAACAAATGCCAGAAAAAGATGCAGAGGCTATTGATCATTTCTGTTTGCTAGTTCTAGTTAGTAGATTCTGGTGTCTCATCGCCATTCTAATTTGTTAGTTATAATTTTAATTTCAAACGAATGAGTTACTTGAGAAACGGTGTGATTCGATTGGTATCGAAATTTCAATCGTCCCATTACACACGCCCATTTTAGTTTTGCATAATTTCAATTACTACAGTGAATACATTTCGTCATTTCAAAAGGAAGAGGAGGTATGTTCTCCTATTTGACGGTTATAAAAATAGAAAAGCTTTATTAGTTCTATAACTAAAGTGCCTGTGTGTGAGTGTGTGTCTATATGTGTGTGCGCGCACGTTTCGCGTACATTCTGCAGAAAGAAAGAAAAAATCCTTTTTAGAATCGACAAATTACCGAGAAATCGAAATCTGTGTTGACCAATTGAGATGACGTCAATTCACATGCTTAAAATGACAGAAGGAAAGAACAAACAAACGGCCGGACAGGCCCACAACCAACAAATTGATGTATTGAATTTATTAGCCATTAATCATTCCATTCCATACCAAGGGGAAGGGGCATGGCATTTTAGGAATACCCGAATTCTAAGAATAATATCGAGTGGAATGTATTGAAAATAGTCTTTAAATTGGACTTAACACTTGACAGAGAACACCGAACACCACGATAACTTATAATTTATCATTGTTAACGCAGAAGCTGTGACAGCTTAGTTTTGGTCTTCTTAGGATTCTGGTGGCTGGGCGGTAAAGTTGTGTATAGAGAAGTGAGCTGGGGTCTGCATTAGAGCTGGCGCGTGAATGTCCGACACCACATGAGTCTTTGTGTGTGTGTGTGTTTGTGTTTGGAATTTATTGTCTTGATTAGTTACCAATTTATGTGATTGTCGGCAAATCTCTCCTTTTTGTAATTGATCAAGAACCACCACACAGCAACAGCAATCATCGGCCGTCAGCAACACAATCATCATCATCGACGACAATCGGCGATCGATTTTAATTGTTGTTTGACGGTTTGTTGAATGGTGTTGATGATATTTTTGATTTGCTTTCATTCAATTTACCA
Organism: Hydrotaea cyrtoneurina; assembly: GCA_958296145.1. Taxonomy (NCBI): domain Eukaryota; kingdom Metazoa; phylum Arthropoda; class Insecta; order Diptera; family Muscidae; genus Hydrotaea; species Hydrotaea cyrtoneurina. The sequence continues at coordinate 75,264,388 of OY282516.1, read as the reverse complement.
TCACAAAACATGAGTCAATTGTCCACTATTAAAGCAGCAAAAGAATATATCAATTCTTCTTCTTTTTTTTTTTTATTTTGTTTAATAAACTTTTAGCAAATTATAATGTGCTGGGTTTTGTGTTGGTCTTGTTTGTTTTCATTGCGTTTAATAAGACGAAATTATTTCGTATTTATTTAAAACGTAATAAATAATTGTTTATTTTTATACAAACAAATAACGATTTTTTATTTATTTGAGTGGACGCCCAAAACCCAAAACCGTACTAGATTTGTGTCACTAGTTTACGTGTGTGCGACAATTGAATCACTCCTATATCATTTCAGTAAACCAAAGTCGAGTATTTCGTAAAATTTCAAATATATAAGAGAGACACTAACGAACGCAAACATTTGGAGGCATACTCGGGTAAAAGATTGGTTCGAATTCAATACAACATACAATAATTCCACCAAAGGCCACATAGAGGACAAACTGTGTTTTCAGAAAAACTACGTTACACTCATCTTAAGGACCACTTGGTCCTTCAACCAGAGTCTCGGTCTGCCCTGTCTATTCGCTAATTCTGTTATATTTTATTATAAAAAAAAACGTGGGCAATCACATGTGACCTAGCAAATAACCACACCTCCTGTCAGGAGGTGCCTTCAACAAATAAAAGCTTCTTGCATATTTGGACCGCAACTGTCTAATGAGTTCACTATGGGTGGCTTTAACCATTTCGATGCACAGTTTATTATTGTTTGATGTACAGGAACTAGCCGGAGGAAAGTTATTTGAAAAACTTATTTAATAGTAATAAATATGCACTAAGTAGATGCAAAATTGTTTCTTTTTTTTTTGTACTGCAATCATATTGCCCTGCATGCTGACAGTGTGCGCGGCAGAACGGCATGGTTGGTTGTTGTTTTGTTTCAGTGATAGCGATCACATGCGGAAAGTGCTATTTCATCAACGTCATGATGCAATTAAAACAACAATTAATTTTATGCAAACGATCATGCCACATACATAGTATATAATTGGATAGTTAACCAAGTCAAATGTATGTATGTAAGTATCAGCACACACTCCTCTATATGCACTATACGACAGCCTACATTTATACACTATCCTACATATTAACGAGAGACACATACACACACACATACACGCACAAAATACATATGTTGTTGTTAGCTTGTATCGTTGTATCGTATGATACACTCATGGAAATCGGTGTTGTCTGTTTTTGCAGTGTTATGCTGCTGTTGTTGTTGTTGGGAAATTAGCATTACTCAGCGGCGGCAACAACAACAGCAAAACGGGGAAAAAACGCCGCTTTTTCTGTGTTGTTTTGTTTGCCATGCAAGAGGAGGAAGTAATATTGTTGTGCATACGTACATAGTGTAAACTAAGTGGTGTTTACCTTACCACCTGGCTGGGATGGTTGGCTGTACAACAGCCGCAGCCACAGCCACAGCAACAGCAAATCACAATTTTCTTTAACCAACAAGCAGAGTCAGCCAGCCAACTAACCAACAACTTATAAATGTTAATGGCTCCGTCAATGATGATGATAATCATCGAAATCGCCATCGTCATCATCGTTATTATGGCGATCATGCCGCAAATATGCCGCATGATCGTTGATTTAGTGTGTCTTGCTTCACAATATATTCATTGTGTGCACGGACAAAAGATTCAGTCGAGCGTATTTACTTTCATATATGAACATAAAAGGGTGTCGTCAAAATAAATTGCCTGCGGTCAAATTAAAATTGGGTTGTTTGTATGGCGTTACGCAAAATATTTCGGCTACGGCTTAAACACCTCGAAATACCAAAAATGCTATCAAAGGCTTTACTCAAACAACAAATTGTGCTAACTCTCTTGTATTATTGAAAACTTTGCATTGGCAAAGTTGAATTTTCAATTTATGATTAAATATGTATTGACTTTGATAAGAGAATAACAACAAACCATACAACCGCAAAATTATTCAAAATAGACCAAACTTAAAATTTAATATTCAGCCAAAGAAAGTGGTCTTCCTTTCGTGTTGTACAGTCGAACTCCCATAACTCGAACTTCTATATCTCGAATTTTCTCTAACTCGAACTAAATCGGTTGGAAGTAGCGTTAAGAGAGTAAATAGCTCACAATTCTCCTTCCGTAACTCGAACTTCCATAACTCGAACGTAAATACATACATATTAATTCTATAACTCGAAGTTCTACGATGCCGTTATTTGTTTTTCTATTTGGCATAGTGTAACTATACAGTAGCGTTAATAGGCCAGCTGATGATTGCTACCATTTGTCAAACGAGTCAACTGAGGCATCTGCCCCGTGTTATTGAGTGCCACCTTCTGTCAAAAATGCGTCACACACTCGCTCTCACATAGCAACTGCTACTACCTTATCTTTTTATCATGTGTGTTTGTTATCATATGTATTTTTATTTGGGGAAGTCCCTTCGTATATCAAATGTTTTTTTATTTGCAAGAGTGGCAATTCTATGCATAAATTGCAGTTGCGTGTGTTGATAGATATCGTATTTGTGTTGTCTAAACGTATATTAAAATGTTTGTCGATTGAAGAAAAGTATAAATTAATCAAAGAAGTCGATGGTGGATTAAAGAAAAAGGAAGCAGCAGCAAAATATGGTATCCCGGCTAGTACGGTCTCAACGATTTTTAAAAATAAGGAATCAATTATCACGTCGTTTGAGTCTGGATTTCGTCTAACTAGTAGTAAAAGGATGAAAACCCCAAAGTTTCACAATATTGATAAAGCAGTCCTCGATTGGTTTACAGCAGCTAGAAACCAAAACATGCCTATATCTGGAGGAATATTAAAGGAGAAGGCAATGGAGTTTTCAAAGCGTTTTGGCGATGATAATTTTATGGCAAGCACAGGTTGGCTTGATAAATGGAAGCAGAGGTATTGCACAAAACTCACAATAGATTGACGTCAGTAATTGACGTCAGTAATCAAACCATATCGAATTGCTTCAAAAAAGCTGGATTTGGGAAATATTCTGAATGGGAAGATGAAGATGACATACCTCTATTTTTTCTGAGTAATATTGATGAAACTCAAAAAATTATTGAAGCTGATTACGAAGCATTGTTAAACAAAATAAACAAAATAACTTGCAATGCTACTCTTCATGATTATATTGAAGTAGATAATGAGCTTTACACAACTGGCTATCCTACAGATGATGATATTGTTGAGAATTACTGCCATCAATCAGAGGATCCAATCTTAAGCGGAACGGAGAGTGATGGCGAGGATTCGGTGGAAGAAACTATACACCAGCCATCCACAAATGATGTAGAAAAATCTTTCCGAACATTGAATTTATATTTGCAAACCAATGACACTACAACTGATGAGCACTACAAGGCTTTGAACAAATTAGAGTCATTTTTTACTCAAAAAAACAAAGTAAATTTCTAGTCACTAATTTCAGAATATTTTACTTCACTCTGACTTACTTACATATTATATTTTTCTGTCAGTGCCTTTTTTTAAATAAAAAATACAAACTAATAATTTATGTCTGCACTTGTGTTTTTTTTTTCAACAAAAAAATTCTATAACTCGAAGTCTCCGTAAGTCGAACTTTTTTTTTGGGATAATAGTGATTCGAGTTATGGAAGTTCGACTGTATTTTAGTTTATCGTCGTTTTCATTTTATAGAATTTGTATTTATCTTATTTAGATTATCGATTACTTTTTCTTCCCCTTTATGAAGACCCCGTCTAATGTTCATATAAGTGGAGAAAACTCGGTGGCGAGTTCAAGGCGCTCAGAGAAAAATATAGATTTGTTTGTAAAGAGAACACATGTAGGACAAAGTCGACACCGCAATAAAATTACGTAAAATTGAACTAAAGCTGAGTAAAATGTAAGATCTAATACGATTTTTTCCCACTAGAACGTGTTCATATTAGAACAAGAATATATGTACACTGAAAAATCTTCCTTTTTTTAAATGTTTACACAAGAAAATCGCATGATTGGAGATTGTATCAAGTGAAGCTTATTTGCTTCCAATCGAAGTATATTTGGCTGCAAATATAACTTATTTGCTATTATTATTAGGTATTTGAGCAGAAGCATTAGCGTGTTTGGGAAAAAACGCGCAATAAACTAATTAAATTCAACAAAGTACAATACATGTGTATTTGCAAATGTTTTCGTAATTTTTTTGTTTGCCTCTACGCTCTTTACGATAATAACAATAACCGAGAGAGTAAGATGAATTAATATATATAGAGATTCACAAATTGATAAATATTTGATATTTATAACCAACAAACAAGTTAATGTTTGTGGTATGGGAAAATATATATATATGTGTTTTCATTTGTTCTCAGCATGTGGAGTTTAGTTCAATATAACTTCTTACAAAAAAGGTTTGATTTGAACAAATACCTAACTGGATTTTAGTTGAAACTGTCTTCTAACAATCAAAGAAAAAATCATGAAATATGCGTAGAACTTGATTTTAGTTCGAAGAAGCTATAGTTCCATTTAATTTCAAATGAGAATATATTGCCTTCTAGTTTGCTTGTTTTTTGCTCTCCCTCTCTTTCTATAAATTCGTTCTTTTCTGAGCTTTTATGATATAGATTCGACTTGATTTTAGTTCACTCTAACTACGTGTCAAAAATTAAAATCTATTAGATTATGCACTTGATTTCAGTGCAGTTTACTGCCTATGTCCATTAAACGAATATGATCTTTCGTTACGAATCGTTAAAATTGAAGACGGATATTTCTCAGCAAGGAAACTTGATTCTTAAGGGCGTACGTTCCAAATGTCATTCTCTAACATATACCTAAAATTCAGTATTGAATAAAGTGTAAAACGCATATTATAACGCTTCCCATTTTGACAATTGGAAATGAATGATTGAATTCGTTTTATGGAAACTGACAGTTAACTTCCTGTGAGAATATTTTGTCAATCCAACTTTTTGATTGTCTGAATTTCTTATTCAGTTTACTTGATTTAAGTTCAAAGTTTAGTACACTTTGGTATATAGTTTTAATGCCGGTCAATGGCAAAATGCATTCGTGAATCTGTATTGATGTTAATGAAATTCTGGCAACAGAAAGTATATAGATCTTGTAGTAGCAGTCGATGAATACTTGTCATTAAATGCAATCTGTACATTTTACTAGAATTTGTTGAATATTTTCACCTCGCCACCGTTGTTTGCCCATGCATAATTACTCACACGTTTTATATTCGTATTAGTTATCGCAAATGTGCACATGCCAAGTGAAGATTCCAGAGTCGCTTTTAAAACACCATTTACAAAGATACCAACCTCCGCTTCCTCGTTCATTTTTGTGTGTTTGTCATCGTGCCTCACAGACCGAATTGATACATTCGGCAGGTACACGTTTTAATATTTCTTTTTTTCTTTCTTTTTTTGTATGCCACATTTTTCACGTTTTCTTTCAGTCCAGCCACCACAAGTTGTTAACGTGTGTTGTAGCAGGAACATAAAGTCATATAACAAACAACTGTCCGAAAAGAAGGACAGACTTGCAAACCGGCGGATGTGTTGGCTTTGGTTTGCTGGCTGGAACCGTTCAGTCTGTCGATGAACGACCGTATGGCTGGATTTGTAAACGTGTTCTCTGTTCAATATCACTGCAAATATTCAAGTGATTTTGGTCGAAACAACACTTCCGAAATCTTGAAAATGAATACGTAGTTGTGTACTTTAAAGCCGGCCGGCATCTTTGGCCCATACACATGTGAAAATTCATGATTCATGCCGATAGTAAGAAGAAGAAAGAAGAAGAAAATCCAAAACGGATTGTGCAAATATATATATGTATGTATTGTGCATACATATGTACATATGTATGTGCGTGTGTTGTAGACGTTAAAAATATCATAGCATAAAAGTCATAAATTTGGAAATTCGATTCCAATTAGTAACACAACTTTGTTACTCTTCGGATATTTGTGTGGAGGTCTCAGTTGAAAATTGATATGCGCCACATAATCTTTTTCACACACACGCAAACTGCTGTTAAATGTTGGTATGGTGATGTATTTATATTTACAAAAAAAAAAAACACATATTCGAATATGGAATATACGCCCTCTAAACCAACATGAAACTGACTTGTAAATACATGCATAAGTACCTATACCTACGTACGAGTGTATATACATGTGTACACGCATATACATATGTGCATACATATCTGGAATGCCGAAAAAACGCATGACGTTTAAAAAGTTATATAAAACACGTGTATGCAATTCCTATGCCCTACCCGACTCATGCGGCATGATGCACAGGCTGTCAACGCTTGGTGCTTACATTCTAAATCGAACGCTTATAAATCAAAAACATTTGTGACACACCCTGACTATACCGCCTTAAGAGGTTCATAGCGGACTTAAACCCATTCAAAATGGTGATCAATGATTTCCGAAGCGCTTTATTGTTGTTCTCCATACAGGGTTCTCCAACGAGAGGTGTTATTTTGGTATTCTAAGGAAAATGAGATTATTTGAGATAAATGCTCGGATGTGTATTTCAAAATAAAGATGATAATGAAAAACAACATCAGTCAAATGGCCAACACGACCTCGCTTACAGGACCATATCCTTTTCATGAAATTTTCCATAACCAAATCACAAAGTGGCTGCCCCATGTCGTCGATAGCCTCACGAATTCTATCTTTGAGGTCTTGAATCGACGCTGGGCTGTTGGCGTAGACCTTATCTTTCACGTGGCCCCAAAGGTAGAAATCGCAAGGGGTTAAATCACAAGATCTCGGTGGCCAATTGTGATCAGCTCTTCGAGAGATAACACGGTCCGGAAACTTTTTAGTTTTGCGAACTGTGACTGCAAGATTTTCACCATTTTTGTAGTGAATTTTAATAATTTCAATACGTTGTTGAAGCGTGTATCGTGCGATTTTTAATAATGGCGTAGTTTCTACTTGTCAAATGTCAACGAATAAAAGTTTCAAAAGTGACAGCTACCGAAATACCGGGCGATTCAAAATAACACCTCTTGTTGGAGAAGCCTGTACAAGGCGAAAATGTAAAAAACTGTGATTGTGCTGCTCTCCCGGCGTATGAGTGATATTAATTCAGGCAACGGTATATTAATGGCAAAAGGTGAAGCTTTTCATAAGCTGCCATAAGAACTGTATAGTTTGCGGTTTATTGAGAATAATCAATAAAATTTTTGGTGCCACATTGAAACCTATTCAAAATTAGGATCAATATCTTTTGAAGAGTTATGTACATTCAAAAATATGGCAACGATCTTGTGTCATAGCTTTAAGGTTTTGTTACAAAATTTCGATGTCATTGCACTGCTTACCCGACGGATGGCTAATATTAATTCAAGCCAGGCTCTATTGTTAATCATACGTCTACGAACAGTTTTCAAATGTGTCAACGTCTGGTATATTTGCGAAAATTCTAAATTGATGGCGAGTTAATGGAGAAGCGGCTGGGCTTTCAGAAATATTAAAATACGGCTTTCGGGCAATTTTAAGCAACCTTGATTAAATATACGGCCTTTTGGGAGGGCCTGAATGAATGGGTTGGGTAACGAAAAAGTACCAAAAAAAAAAACATATTACTTTTATAACTATTTTTTTATTTATTTATTTATTAACAATTATTTTTGTAACTAAATTACAAACGCAATGCAAGCTCTGTGGTCTTAAGCTAGTAACTAAAGAATATTTTTCATTAATTAATTCATGTTTTTATTTATCTATTAATCAGAAGATCAATCTAATTATTGTGAGTGTCGCTACAGCGGCACAACCACCCTCTTCCCAAATACACACACATTCACATGAATGCACCACATAAACGCATTTGAAAAACGATGCATATTTTCTATTAGATGTTGATATACTATGTAAGTGTGTGTGTGTTTAGTATTATTCATTTTCAATTTTTTTTTTATACACTTTACTTTTTATACACTCGGTTTGCTGTTGTTGTTTGGTTTGTTTCGTTATTGTTGTATTAAAAGTCACGAGATAATTTACGAGTAGTGAGTAGTAGAGTACAGTGTACGTATAGAAAGAAAATATAGTGACATGATGTCTGCCATGATCGCAAACCAAAGCAACAACAACAATATAACGACATCGACAACGGACGAAAAGCGAAAACGGTGGTTTTCAGCGACTCACTGACGAACTTGGCGTTTGCTTTACTGCATTCGTCGCGTTTGGCATGGCACATGTACAAATTTGTTGTTGCTGCTGCTTTTTTTTTGTTTTTACAAATTTTACAAACACATACAGAGAAACATTGACCATATGCATGTTTGTGGCAACACACTTTGAATTCATTTTGTTATATTCATTCAATTTTGTTTTGGATGTGTTCTAAATACTAATACTCGTTGAATAGATAGGCATGTGCAAACAAACGAATATGTAAGTTTTTTTTTTCTTGTATTTTACAATGAAAATGCGCAGATTAATTAAATATGTTAATCGTCCATGCGTTCGTCCGCTCACACGTCCATCTGTCGTAGTAAACAGAGAGTGGTGTGTGCTTGTGTTTGAACACATTTTTGGGGGGCTTGTCAGCCCAGTCACTACGATCAACACCGCCGCCAGTCGCCATACATCATCATCGTTGAACGAATGGACTATGGGCGGACAGACACACACACACACACACACATATGAAAAGTTTGCACTCGCCTCTCCATTCGCTCGATCGCTTGTTCGTTCGTATTGCGATGTTCGTATTATTTTGTATTGTAATAAAAATGTATTGCAGAGCGCTCACTTATACACTCGCACGTACGTTGATTCGTTCGTATTTAATATTCAATATTCAAAAACATGTTAACAATTAATTTTATTGTGTTCAAAGTGAATTTCAATTAATACAATTCTATACTTTTTAATAGAAAACAATTGATACGAGTTTGTCTTACGTATACTATTTGTTCACCTCTTTCAAGATTGATTGAAATGAAAAAATATATTTTCCGAATAAAGTGAAAAACCGTGCAAAATATTTTTGCCTGGCCTGACAGTTATTTGGGTTAAAAATACAAAGACCTTAAAACGATTATTACATAGTTCAAGTGTAATAAATTAATTTAATAAATGTGTAAGCAATACAGTTGACAATCCCACCGGGCGCGTATAAATGCAATCCGTTTTAAGAGATGAGACACTGCCGCAGTTGTGTTTAAGAAAGAGAGCGAGTTGGAGGCATGTAATGAGACTGAAGTTTACGACTAGTTTTTCCGGTAATTAGGATAATTCAAAGTGGTGGACGAGGACTGCAGAGTATTAGTTAGTCTACTTTCAAAGTAGATTCGAATACAATAACATAATTGTCTACATTAAACATATTTTTTTTAAAAAGGTTACCCAATTAATTATATGTATTTTTGCCACATAGCGAAGCAAGAGCCAATAACTCAAAAAAAAAAATAGAAAATCGTTTCCGTCAACAAGATTATCTAGGAAAAAAGGAAAAGTTATAGACACAGATTGAACTTTAAACTTCTCTTTAGAACATGTCAATCCTGAGTGCGATCCTTATAGGCCTAACAAATGAGTCACAGATGATCTACGTTTTTCTTTTAAACTGGAATTAAACTGAAAATTGTAGCCAAATTTTAAGTAGTTTAATGGTCGAAGATTGATAACTCATTAGCCATATGATTGTGACAGCTGTCAACGATAGAAGAAGAAGAATCAAAATTAATATGTCGCTTAACCAAGGACGAAACGCGTCTACCTATGGTTGTGTACTTTCGTTGGCCCATCATTTCCCTCCATTTGACAAACAAAAAACCACTGATTATTTAGCTTGCATTCGAGTATAACACTCTTAATATAATGCAATAAGAAAATTAATTTCGTTCACCAACTTCCACAAATAACATAGCTGATGTTGCTGTGTAATTCTGTTGTTGCTGTAATTGGTTTACGGTCACCATCCGTTCCATACATGTGCCTTTTGTCCGTACCAAAGTTCAGTTTTCAGTCTTTTCTTAATTCTCATATTTTGTTGAAAAATCTTGTGAAAATAAAATCCGAAAACCATATGGTTTTTTTTTTGATAAAACTGATAGTGTTGCCACATCAAAAGCCTTTGACTGAATACTTAAAAACGTATTTTATGTTTAAACTCAGTTTCACAACTCTGTGCTTTAACTACGATCTGACAGTGGTCTTTTTAGAACAACTCCTGATTCGGTGAGTTCAACTTACCGTTGAGCTTAACATCTTCTACGTTTGGATATGCTACAAAATCCACGTTGATCAAATGTCATCTGTAAATGGGAGTTTTCAGCATAATATAATTGGCTGAACTGTCATTTTATATAACAATTAATTTAATAAATGGAAATCTGAAATAGTGGATTAAGTTTGACAAGTTATGCCAAGCTGTAGTATTTTCGCACGAAAATTTAAGGAAACAACTTTCAACAACGGCCAACAAAAAGTCGACATTGCCGATTATTTGCCGTAAACATATCGGCACATAAGAGGAAGTACAAAAAAGGCATAATTTTAAACATCTGCTACAAAAAGCCATCACCAGCCGAGACTAGTTTACAATCAACACGTAGTCAGTCCATTACAAATGTTGCAGCGGCAACAACACACATATACAGACAGACGACCGACAGAAACATGCAGAATGTCTGTATAGACATGTGTATTTATAGAATATAATGTGATGATGTGAGATAATATCGTCTGGCGGTCGGATCAATGGCAAGGTGTTCCAAAAGCACACACACGCACAGGCAAAAATTAACTTTGGCGGTTTATAAACTAAACCGTCTGTGGTATGACTACATAAATTATACGATAAAAAAAAAAACATACCCACATACAATGCAACCTTTGCTTACAAACAAACAAAAAAAAAGTAAATTGTCCACTTTGCAACCTCTAAAAATAAACTTCATTGAATGAATCCCTGTTCGGTGGTTATTTTTAGATATGCTCAGACAAAATTGATGATTGTATTTATTTTTAGTATATACAAAAAAAAAAAAAGATGTCCTTAATTGTGACTTTTAAAATAAATCGTAGTTTTAATGCCAACTTTGTGTTGTTCTGGTTTCTTTTCTTTCTTTGTAGATGTGTTCCCGCAACATTAAAATCTCGGTGGTGCTGTTTCTTGTCTTCATTCCGCTATTCACAGCCTTGCCCCATAATCATAACATGGCGAAGAGGAGTAACTTCTTTGATCTGGAGTGTAAGGGCATCTTCAACAAAACCATGTTCTATCGCCTGGAAAAGATATGTGATGATTGTTATAATTTATTCCGTGAAACAAGTATACATCGATTATGCAAGTAAGTTTAACCACAAACAATGTAACCAACCGTTCGTGAGTCGCATTCGTGAGGGTCTGTTTCAAAATTTGACATTTAATTGAAAAAAATGTGCAAAATAAACACATCTTGAATCCTGATTTGTTTAATGTTCGGTTGAAGCTACATTACACACTCTTTGAAATGAAAGCCACGCGATAAAAAGGGAGTAAAAAACAAGATGAAGCTGAAAAACTGGCCTTTAAAATTACAAAGTATGTGGTCCTATATTCTTTATGGGATTTCAGAAGGACCTAATATATATTTCCTAACCTTGAGGCCATCGATCCATTGAGATTTCGTACCTGTGACTGCTACTTGTAACAAATTTGGTCTTAAAATACGTAAAACTCACTTGATGAAAAATGAGCACACCATTCTCATCGGTTTTTTTGTTTTGTTTATAGAAGCGAGCGTCTGGTTTAGTTGCGCTAAATTTAAAACTATTTTCATATTTAGACGAGAAATGCGAATGTAATACTCTAGTTCAAGGCATCCAATGAAAGAATCATTTCACTGAGAATCCAACAACCGTGACCCACAAACAATTTTGCAAACGTCTCGTTACCTAATAATTCAGCAAACAACAAGTACGCTTTCTCCAATCACTATTACCCCCCGCCAAGCAGCTGGCATATTTTGAAATGTTGACATTTCTAATGTTTACCCTTGACAACATTCGACAAATTTCGGCTATTGATCTTCATGGAAAAAGAAATGTGTCATACAAGATTAATGATTTTCAAATAGGTACATGCGAACCGCCAATATAACGCAAAACACGCGCTAACACATTATGTTTCCATAATTTTCCGTAGTTTTGTCTAACTCAGCTTCGGTGGGTTCACATTACACGATTTATCTGACAAAATTAATGAAGGGGAAATGGTATTTTTTCATTTAGATTGGCGATGGGAATAGCGCCTAAAAGACAACATTCATCCCTAAGTGCTGTCAGTGCATTTCTAGGCAAATTCATTCACAATAGTCACATTTCAAAGCTGTACACCGAGTTGAATTTGGTCATTGTTAACCGTTTCCAGCAACTGCTGTTCTCTCAGTTCTAATCCGCAATGTAAGTCGTACAGTGTGGACACCCCTAATCCTTTTTTTTCGTGCAATCAACATGAAATATGGTTTATTTATTTATTATTTCATTGGGGTATTTTGTGTGTATTTTGAAATGATTCATTACCCGATCTATAGAAATACAATTAACAGAGATATTTATGAAAACTTCACAGAAATGTACATTGTACTGCACACTGACTCAGGTGCTCTCGAAATCTCATGTTAAGTTAGTGGTCAACTTATAGGCACACTTTCACTCTGAATGTGAATGTGAAGAGTGTACAGTCGACTCCGTATAACGGAAAGCTATCAGATAACTGGAACAGAATTAGCTTATGCAAATATCGGATAACTGGAATACTGTTCCAACTCCAGGTTTCGTTTAACTGAAATTGTTCATGTAAGTACATGATTAATATTAATATTCCATGAAGGAACAGACGGGGAACTTCTCTCGAATCAGTGAGCTGTGTACGATATAATCTGTATACTCACTCACTGAAAATGTTCAAGTGGTTAGATAAAAATCAATTATTTGCTTTGGACAGTTTTTTAAATACATTTTTAAAAGAAGTTGGATATGAAAATAATCTCTCTAGCTAAGCTAAATTCCCTCAATTTATAACTTTATATATTTCACTCAGATCGTTTAACCGAAACACATTTCAATTATCCGAATTAGGCTTTAGAGCAAAAAAACACGTATAACTGAATTAAATTTACCTCATTTTCATATTTTCAATTAACCAGAGTCGACTGTACCATGAAACTCGTATCGTCATCATCTCACAAGATTCGACTATAAACAAAATTTTAAAATTGGAAAATACATTAAAAAAGAACTGCTTATATGTATAACAAAATGTAATTTTTTCCTAAATACTTAAATACAGATTTGGTAGATTACGTACAGCAAATAATTCCATTCTCCATGTACAGTTTATTGGACACATGTTTGCTTTCAGACTTATATCCAGTTCACACTGAGTTGGGTTAATGAATTTTGTGGGTTATTTATCCCGGAAATTTATTGCTTGGGCTTAGGTAAACTGGACGTTTTATAAGCGTTTTGTTATATATGTTTGTATTCTCTTCTTTCTTTTACAACAACAGGCAGAAATGTTTCACACATCAAACATTTGAAGGTTGCATTAATGCTTTATTAATACCCGAAGAAGAGATCACACAACTCCAATATTTTATCAAAGTCGTTAATGGTGCACCCTTGACATTTGATTTTGCTTCCCTATTGGAAAATAATTAAATAATTTATTTATAAATCGTATTGTCAGTACAAGCGCTCTACTATTTTCCCTTTGAAGACATTTGCGGCGAGGCTGAATTAGCAAGAAATTCTTGCAATTTGTTTTCCATTTTTATTTTATATGTTTCTATTATTTGTTTGTTATATATACACTTTTTGTTTATTTTTGGTTTTTTATTTATTATTATTTTTTTTTTTATTTTTTTGTTTTTTTTTAGGAAAGACTGCTTCGATTCCAAGTGGTTCGGTGAATGTTTGAAAGTTTTATTTATACCCGCTGAAGAAGTCTCACAATTACAAGACTTTATTAAGACCGTTAATGGCTCGCCAATAAATTTCAATATGCCGCCGATTACAACATAACTATTTTAGTTTTCTTTTCCAAACCCCACACAACTCAAACTCTCGGTCTCCACAACCCCCCCGGTATATAATTTATGTTTTTTTATGCACACAAAAAAAAGTATGAAAAACAACAAAAATTGAGCTTAAATTAAAGAAGAACAAAAAAAAATGAAAAAAAGAATATTAAGTAAACAACAGATACAAACAAACATGAAGAAGCAAACATAAAAAGAATATTTTGTACTTATTTATTTTATTTTCGTATTTCTATTAATTATTATTTATTAAAATGTAATAATTTATTTTAATTTATACTTAAGTTGCATTTGTTTTTTAAGTGAGAAAAAGAAGAAGAAAACATGTTAGCTGCGTCTAATATTGTTGTTTTTTTTATTTGTGTACATTATTAATTTTTTTTACCATAATTTGCACAGCAATTTTAAACAAAAGTTTTTTCAATATTGTTTATTTTTCTTTTTCTATAATTTGTATTTAAGAGAACTCCCCATCGTTCAAAGCACAGCTAACGTTGCAACGAACACAAAGTATTGTAACAACATGTTTTTTTTATTGTTTTTGTAATTTAGTATAACACTTATAAAATTCTTAAAAATGTTCTTGTTTCATCAAAAAAAAAAATTAATGCAATTTGTGAAATGAAATCACAAACAAAAACGGTGAGATTTCTTCTTCTTTTTTTCTTCTCCTTTGTTGAGGCAAGCTCGGCGCACATTTTAAATGTCCCAAATCTGCCAAATTTGGACAAAAAAGAAGAAGCATTGTTATCCAATTGTAAATTACTACTTTTAAAACAAACAAATCGTATTAATTATTTATACACAAAAACACTCGAACATAGAAAGAACCGATCCGACTCAACCCACCTCCTACTCCTCTAGCTCCTCCCAACGCAAAGCCTCCCACCCACAAAGAAAGTGTAACGTTTAAATTTGCTGGCAAATCTTTATTATTATTATTATATATGTACGTATTTTAATTACACATAAATATAAATATTAAACAAAACAAAAAGAACTATTGAAAAATATTGTGATAGAACACGTTAAAAACACTCCTCTTTATACATAAACTATTACTACTACTACTACTACTACATTAAACAATTTGTGAAGAAACAAACTAAAAAAAAAAACAAAAAATAAAACTGAAACAAAAAAATCGAAAACATATACTATATGAATCATTGTATATCGTCGTCAATCAAACCAAATGATTCTGCTACTATGTTCGGCAAACACGTGATTGAATTGAATGAAGAAGACACCTACTGAAAACAAACCCACAAAAAATCTGTAAAAAAAAAACGGATGCTACAAAGTCAACAGACTATGGAAAGAAAATGATTTAACAAGTCTGCAAACTCGTCCAACTATACCACACCCTGCGCCTCCCAGCATAGAGTGGGGTGTATAAAATGTTCTTGATGAATTGTTTCATTTGGTTCGGTACGTTCCGTTTTTTCTTTTATTTTTCGTTCATCATTATTTCCATGATTTTTGTGTACATACCATTTATAATTAAATCCTCCTCAAAATTTAACATTTTAATTTTTTTTTTTAACTTACAAACAAACTATATATACTACATACTGTACATGTTAGCTACTGTCCTGTCTCATTCCTCCTTTTGTAAATTTTTTTGGCGCTTAAGAAAAGAAATGCAGCACTGCATTTTATGAATTTTTGTATTTGATTCCAGGAACGTAGATAATCATTTTTGAATCTACACCTACAGCGGCCAAAATATTGAAATGAGCAATTTTTATATTCCAAAACAAAATATGCATGTTTTTTTAAAAAAAAATAAACCTTTGTACTTCACAGACTAAAATTTGAAGATTTCTATAACAATAACAAGTTGGTTAAGAAGAACGAAACAATTTCCAGCGAGTAATAAAATTAAATTTAAACAGTCCTATAGTATCACTTCTGTAGGTAGTTTTCAAAAACTAAGAAAAAGGTCACTAGCTCTACCTATTGGTTTAGTACAGTTGACTGCGAATAACTGCAATACGACTAACTGAACAATGCCGAAAAACTAAAGTGAATTGTATACATCAAATAGTTTTTGTGTTCAGTTCGAACAATTAACGTGGCTTAAGTGGATATTACGCTCTACAAAAAGACTTTTCAGACACAAAGCTTCTATTTCGTATGAAAATACCTACGCTTAACTGCAACTATTTATCAATTTGGCAAAGTTGTTGATTGTCGGATTTTTGCAGATGTTGAACAAAAAATTACGAAATAAGTTTGAATACGAAAAAACCTATTCGACATCTCGTGGTTTCCAATACAACATGAGGAAAATACATAAGTGTTTTTTGACAAAAATACAGTAAAAAATAAATTGAGACAAATAAATTATTTATTATTTATGACAAATTTCGAGTTGTGCGTGTGTGGGATATGTCAGTTTGCAGACGTAACTATTACTTTAAGACATAGCATGTGAATCCATTTGATTTCCTTCGGTCTAATTACAACTCTGTTTCAGTGGACGATTCTAGCAAAATGATGACAATTATTTTGAAATGTATTAAAAAAAAAAAAGAAAGACTATAACAGCAATTCTAGACGCCATTTGGTTCTTCTTAAGGAGCATGTCATTATTATCAAATATCTTAATATTTTTTTCTGAAATTTGTGTTTTTTAAAAAGTCCGTTGAAAAACAAATTTTTGAGATATTTTTTTGAAAGTACCTATGAAATAACAATAGGCGTGTTTTATTTATCAAGTTTTTTTTTTGGTTTCGGACTTATCCACCGCGAGCGTCTATGTGTGGTAAAATATGTGTGCGATTCTATTTTGTGCGTATGCTAGACAACTAACGATTTTTTTTGTAGTTTGTAAAGAAAGCACGCAACTGAATTTAAGATAATAACTAAACATTTTTGAATAGCACAAAGTGAACTGCTAATGGTTTTGAAGTCCACTGTATACTTTTATAATATCTACATACATTCTTACAATATTTTAATAAGATGTCTTTTAATTTTCTTTTCTCCGTTTCGCAATACAATTATGTTCATCCTCCTTGTGGATGCATTCAATAGGCAAGAGTGCTTTGGCTCACCATTCTTCAATGCGTGCGTAGAAGCGCTGCAACTCCATGAGGATATGGACAAATACTCTGAATGGCGTGACACATTGGGCAAGAAGTAAATTCACAACTGGCATCGTCATCAAGGCAACTAATCAAATTAACTCCCCGTTTTATATGTCTACAATATTTCCAAAACAAATGAGATTATACTAAAAAAAAAAAAAAAATCAAAAACCAAAAGAGCCCTAAGAAAAGTATTAAAGATATATATAAAAAAAAATGAATGTATATGATTGTATGTAAAAATAGGTACCTAAAAATGTTAATAAATTGTAATAAAAAATTAATTTATATGAGTATAAATACTAAAAAACAAAAAATAAAAAAATATTGATGTTTTACAATTGTGGCAGAGAACATAAGTAAACGAAAACTAAATACATACATTTATATATACCTCCAGTATATGTGTATACACCTGTGTAGTAAGTATATGTTTTTTTTTTTTCAAATATATTAAAGGTGTTTTCGTTCATTAATTTTTCCGTTCTCTTTTCATTATGTGTTTTATACAATTTTTTTAGTTTTGAAAATTCTTTGTATTTCATATACATTCTGCCAAAGTATTATGCGCAAAGTTGTCTGATGTAAATAAGTTCAAAATATACATAATACGTATTCAGTTCTTTACGTGTAACTCTTTATGTATAAAGTATATAATATATTTTTTTATCTTTCTTGTAAACTTAAGTTTATTGTTTATACATTTACTTTGTTTGGTATTATAGTTATGTTTGTATGTTTTTAAGTTAATCCGCAGAAAGTCTTTTTATTTTCTTTTTTAGTAATAACTATTTTTTGTATGTACATTATTGTGGTCCATCATTATAGCAAAGTATGCAGTAGTTTTCAAAAATGCTTCAGTTTATAAATGTTCATAGTCTATTTTGGAAAAGTCAACATGATCTCGGCAATATCTTTTAACGACGCCAGTGCATATGTGAATAAGTTTTCATTACCCTACATCTGTTACAGTAGATAACGGATACAAGACAAAATTTATAATTTTGAAAGTAAAGACATATCTTTTTATATGCGATTTTTTCTTATAAGAGATATTCTAATATCCGTTAACCACTGTATAACTTTAATTTGTCATGGACGAAAGTCCGTATTCAAATTATGTTCTTCTAAATTGTCAAAGTCATTGCTGTCGATTACATAGAACAAGATACATACTTATAAAACTTATAAAGAAAACACCAACATTAAAATAAATGTACGTTAAGCCTCTGTTTACTAAACTAAGAGAACATTACTGTCACAGACTATAATTGTCTCCGCCGTACGATTTGTATCCGATGTCATTAATAATTGCCGAGATGCATACAGTTCCCATCATCGAAGAATTCTGACATTTCTCCAATAGACTAATGTAGAATTTATTCCTTAATCTGACGTATTTTTTAAAATGCATAATATGTACCCTAATATACTATATTGTTTAATTTTTTGAAACTTCTTTGGATCTAGTCGTATAAATAAAGATTGTTTATTTCAATGATAACTATTTGTAATAATTTCATTCTAAAATGGATTGGTAAGTGAGGTCTTCTATTCCATTAAAGTGATACGTTAATTTTGGTAATACAACCCACTCTGTGGAAGTTTTAAAACTGATGCTGAAGTTACCACGACAGTACTCGTCTCGAGGTCAATTTATCGTTAATTTTAAAAAGAGATGACAGCATCGCATATACGCACATGTCATTGCAATAATTTGTTGATTTGTTTTGAAGGAAACTTCACACATGAATTTCCGTTAGAATTACTGAATTACTATTTGTACCAGGAATTCGTCGAAGTTACAAAAAGAAAATAAAGTTTGTTTGTGAAGTGTATATAAAAAACTGCTATCAGTGGATTGTTTGAATTGTTAACTTTTTATAATTTTTTAAGTTGTCTTTGTTTTTTTTTTTTCAATAACGACTTTTACAAAATTCTCAGTGGTTACACTTCTCTGACTCATGTAGATTTGCAACGGCTAGCGATTGTGTTGAATCTCCGACGCTGCGCTTAATTATGTTTATGGTTGGCAACGAAGGTCACGAGCACGTTAGTCGGTTGGCAACGACCCGTGGCACAACGATGGAATGGAGGAATCTCCGATCAGAGGAACATGGAATGGAGGAATCTCCGATCAGAGGAACATGGAATGGAGGAATCTCCGATCAGTGGAACATGGAATGGAGGAATCTCCGATCAGAGGAACATGGAATGAAGGAATTGAATTTCTCAGCCACCACGCCGCCGCCGACAACTGCAAATAAAAACCAGCCGCCGCCATCGTCGTCATTGCTTCGGCTCGGTTCTCGGAACTTCATGGAATGGAGGAATTTCCGATCAGAGAAACATGGAATGAAGGAATCTCCGATCAGCCACAACGCCGCCGCTGTCGACTGTAAATAAAGACCAGCCGCCGCCATGCAGGAAGAATCAATTGTTCCAAGTCCAAGTCCTAAATCCAATGAATCCATTCATAAAGTTCGAATAATAAGAGGACGTAAACGACGTAAATTGAGTGTGACTGATACCGATACTACCACAACATTTTACCAACATTTATGCCGTGATGATGGTGATGATGATAAAGATTCAATTCCTGCGACTTCTCGTATCATATCATATAAACCATGGAAGATGGAAACAATGTTGTGCATGGCTGATCGTGTTCCCTCAGCAAATCTCAGGAAACCAAAATATCTGCCACAGAATAACCACCAAGACGGGTTTCAAACATGCCACAGAATAACGGGCGAGCGCCCGAATGAATCGGACAATCCTCCTCCTTTTATTATCACTGATTCTGAATTGGTCAATTGTTGTCATGAGGTCGATGAAATGTTGATGAAAACACCACCACTGTCGAATAGGTGCATAGCGAACTCCATTTTGGAAGACTTTTCATTGTCACCGCTATCGACAAAGCCTGAAAAATTCCATTCTAGGTTTTGGGAATACAGTCCGCAGTTTATACTTCAATCGAAGCCAACCAAAACCTATAGCCGCCGCAACAGGAGTCGAACAGAAGTGTGCAACAATCGTCGTTTGGAATTTAGTTCGGATGACGAAGACTGTATGAGCAACAACAGCTCATTCCTGTCCATAGAAGAAAATACTTCCCAATTAGAGGACATGCTAAACACAACTGTGGTGCCGGATATATCGGAAATGTTAAACGAAAATTTGTTGAATTTAACTTACTTTTATTCGCAGGAATGCTTACATACGAATAGAAAACGGCGAAGGTCGACTTCTGTGGATACAATACCGTCTGTAGATGAAAATCCAGAGAACTTTTTAATACCATCCAATGTTGTGGCCAATCTTTTGAAAGACATCTGTTCTTTACGGGAAAATTACTCTCAGAAGAAGCTCCGTTCAAATTCATACAGTTCAGATCAGGAATTTCATGGATTTTTAAATATTCCTCGTGATGTTGAACAAGAAATTTCACTTTCAGACGAATGTTGTGGAGTGGCACTGTTGGATACGACTTTATTAGGTCCACAAAGTTTTCATATACCAGATGAAGATCGTGAAATGGTTCTTGTACCAGAAGGTAAAATCGCATTTTCATAAAAGTTGCTTACATATATACATTGAAATGTCTAAATGTTAGATAAGACATACTTTTTAGCCATTTGTCAGGTCCGGACAAATTTCGACAACAGATTTATAGTAAATTGGCACATGAGAAACTCATATATTTTTTTACATTTTCACTTCTTAAAGAATCTTAGAATCTTGTAAAAGCTCTCTGAGGAAAAGTAATGTTATTTTCGAGATCTACTGGTCCAACTTGTAGGAATCCTGCCATCGGATTTATGTTGATAATAATAATTAATAATCAATTAGCTTTTAATTTTCTTTCCACTTCGATCCCTTCCACATTACTGTGTCAAGCAACAGAGACTTTCGGGTCTGTGTGCCAGTCCGTTTACAATTAAAAAAAGTGCTTAGCTCTCATCAAGTGAGATCAAAAAATTGATATTTTTATTGTTCGACAGGTATGCCCGCTTTACCTATAGCTCTGGGCTGAACAGTGCTACAGATGTTATCCAATCTAAAGATATTTTTGTATATAATCCAGTTCAGTTAATCTAGTTATCCTGAGTTGAAGTGATTATCTGGTCTCACTAACCTGTTTTGGACTGCGTCGACGCAACCAACCCATTTTGGAAATTCGCCATTGGTTTCAAATACAAGAGTTTATTAAGGGCTGCCTGTGGCATCTTATTGCTACTGTCTCGATTAACTTTCTGATGTTGCCATCACTTATTGTATTCCACCAGAAATTGTCCGATAAGTGTATATTTAAATGAATTTATTTTGATTGAATGAAATCATCACTCGTGAAGGATATGAATGTACGTAGTTTTACTCTTCTCATCATTTGCAACTAGTGTTTCCGAATTAAAAATAATTTTCTCCTTATAGTTGTAGACGATTACAAAGATGAATGGAATGCAGACTGTCCTGAATTTGCGCTAATAAAAACTCAAGAAGTTTTGCTGAAGCTCAAAAATGCATCATTAAAAAATCCCACCACAACGTCGGACTCTTTCAAACAAAATACAACTAAAGTCGATTTAATTAATAGTATTAAATCATCGATTTTAAATACATCGGAAAACTCAAGGAATCTTCCCGACCAAAATTATAATATAAACACAGAAGACGGAACCTATTCAAAGAATGCAACTATACACGCTGAAAAAGAAATTTTGAACCGACGAATGGATGAAAATGTCTTCTTAAACCTTTTTGAATCCGTAAATGAACATGTAGAAAAACAAAATATATCTGAAATGCCTTCAACTTCCAAAGCAGCTATGAAAGCCAATATTGAAAGAAATAATGGACGTGAAATACCGCCTGCAAATAAACTTGAGAACGAAACTATTCGAAATTTAGGCTTTCAAACAGCTAACGGGAAAATTGTAAATATATCAAAAAAAGCTCAGAAAAATGTTGAAAAACTTCTAAAGGAATTCAATCAAGAGTGCGGAGAGAATCTAGAAATAGATTTGGAAGCAATGAAAAGTGAAATTATTCAAAAAAACGCAGTTAACGTTGTAGCAAGGCCTCATAAAAGTTCTGAAATTCGGTTAAAGGAGTATCAAGTAAAACTCGACCACAAATTTGGCAATATTCCCAATGATGGAAGTGGTCTTAAAAGAATAGATACTTGTAATATCAAAATCACACCACAAGTCTCAATCGGGTTTGGAACTGCTGAAGGTGCTCAGAATCTATTGAGAGAATTTTATACCGAAGCTGAAGAGAATAACAAAAGCGAAATTAATCATAAAAACTCAGAAACATCGGTTGCGCACATAGAGCAAATTCGAAAAGACTCACCGAAGGAATACTGGGTAGAAGAAAATGATTTGGCTAACGTTGTATTTAGTGAATGGCCATTAGAGGAACAACTACAAAGTCAGTCCTTAAAGTCGAATACAGCGAATTGTAAGCAGAACACGTCGATATCCGAATATAATAAAAAACGACTGCTGCCACCCTTGAAAAACAATATGTCAACAACTAAAATGGAAGGGTTCCACACTGCTGGAGGCAATCATGTTGCAATATCAGCTAAATCTAAAAACATTGCTGCTAATATTATGCAAGGCATTCAGATCAATTGTGATATTAAGACTTATGAGCAAAATTTAATTGAGATTAAAAATAAAATGCAATCCAGAAATAATGAAATGAAAATGATGAATAAATCGTGTAGCAGCAATTTGAATAATAGTATTAACACAATGACTTCTAGTGAACGGAATGATTTCCCAGGTTCGACTACGACGGATAGAGAAAATACTTACTCACCTCTTTCAACTACAAAAATTGAAGGTTTTCAGACTGCTGGTGGGAAAAACGTTGAAATATCGGATAAAGCAAAAAGGGTTGTCGCAAATCTTCTACAAGATATCGGTACCGATTGTGAGCATAATCTAGTTCAGATAAAAAATAAAATGCAGTCGAAAAATTGTGAACTGAAAGTAATCAACAAAACAAATAATACTACTAAAACAATGGATATTATTCAAAGGAACGATTCCCCAGCGTCGCCTTTAGTGGCCGTCAGACGATCATTGGACAATGGAAGCACACCCTTGTCACCAGCGAAAAATAACCTTCTCCTCGATAGAAAACAGTCATTCTTAGAGCTATCTGTACAGTCACCATTAAATAATTCTGCTGCAAAATCTGTGATATCCCGTAAAAATTTATTATCCTTGAGTAAAAAACGAAAACAACGAAGCCGTTTTTCCGTAAGAACAGTTTCTGACCATTCGAGTAATAATAATCATCCTGAAGACGGTGAACCTAATGAAAATCCCATACCAGCAATAGATGGACAAGAAGAAACTCCTGTCAAAAAGAAGCCTTCACCAGCAGTGCAGACTCCATGCACGCCAACTATAAATGAATTCTTTAACAATGCTCAACAGAGTAGCACACCACGAACGGACGTCTGTATAAAACCAGCCTATCAGATTATGGAGAACGACCTTAAACGTATATCATGGGCAAACAATTCTATTTCAAAACCGGTCATCAGTACCAAACATTCACTTGATACTCGTTCCAACATTACTTTGAACTCTTCGAATCCCACGACAAACGAGCGTATTGGACGCCTACAAATGTACGGCAATGCTCCAGCCATCTCGCCCACTACAATAGATATTCATAATAATTGTCGTCCTTCTGGTTTAAGACGCAGCATGTTTAGGAAATCTAATAATTAAAATCCTCTAGATCCTTTCATATGTAAGAGTTTTTCCCATGTCGAA
Organism: Hydrotaea cyrtoneurina; assembly: GCA_958296145.1. Taxonomy (NCBI): domain Eukaryota; kingdom Metazoa; phylum Arthropoda; class Insecta; order Diptera; family Muscidae; genus Hydrotaea; species Hydrotaea cyrtoneurina. The sequence goes on along the minus strand of OY282516.1, from coordinate 75,240,405 downwards.
AAACACCACTGTACATACATACATATTGAAGTATTTTCGTTTTTTTTTTTTGTTTTTTTGTTAGAACAGAGCTGTAGCGTACATTGTACATGTATTGAAAATGTATAGTATTTGATATCGAAAACAAGTAAAGCCAACGAACGTATCGTTTTTGTACACGTTAATATTTTTTTCATTCGTTATTGTACGTATTATCTCCGCTTGGTTTGTTTCGTCGCATTATTAACTTCAGTAGTTTTTCTGTATGAAGTCAAGCGGTATCAGTCAGTAGCCAGTTGTTGAAAACAGCGCCACCATTTTGAAGATAAAACCAAACAAAATAGAATTATGTGAGTACTTGCAAATTATTCAAAACTCGAACATTTTCGAAGACATTACAAGGGTTGCACGTATTTTTGGAATCTTTAATTTTACTATTTAAAATTCCTTTAGGCATTACGTCTTACGCGAAACCAAAGTCTATGTATACGACAAACGGCCTAAGTCTGTACGTATACATCTTAGTACGGCTGCAAACTCCAGAAGAAACCTATTATTTCATAGAAATTCAGTGTTACGTTCAATGTGTGCAACCTAATCCTATCAGAAAGAAAAAGTTGAAAGTTTATTCACTACAGTATTTAAAAACAAAATCAACAGACATCGTCTGCGGTTGTATTTCTTCCACAATCTTGACATGCCTTTTAAAAACCATGACTTTACCTTTTTAAAAAACTAAATTTTGTAGCAAAACAATTGAATTACTGAAAAAAATGTTGATAAAAATGCAGAAGAAAGTGAGCTGCAACATTTGTGGAACAAATCGTGGATCATAAAAATGAATATTAGGCGCAGCATTTTTCTTTATTTTTGCCGTATGTCAGCAAATGTTTACACAAGTTTTGCTATTGATATTAATGTATTATTTGCGTAGATATTTCAAAGCATCTGTTTTGGTTTGTATTTCAAAAACAATTCAGTGAAATACTAAAACTGAAAAAGCAAAACATTTGAAAATTATTTATTGCCAAATTTGTATTTGTAATAACGACTCTACCTACCTATTTATGGGATAAACGTTTAGTAATGACTTTTTTTTACGAAAATTCCATCTCATTCTCATGAACCGCTTTTATTATTTGAGTCGCTTGAACATTACAACAAATTTAAAATGATAAGTTATTATATTTTTGTTCTGTGTTCGTTTTGCCGAAATTGGTTGATTTAATTTTATTTGTTGAGAACATAAATATTTTGTAACGGCTCAGACATTTCCGTACGGCGCGTAAATTCGTTAAATTTCCCAGGATTAAAAATACAACTCTGACAAGGCCAATAACATACTTTTCAATTTTAAACATATCTAATTATGTTTTTAGAGAACGAAAATGCCAAATATTTCTTCTATTTTTGTTTTGAAAAATTGATAGATTAATTAACTTCATTTACATACAAACATGAAACAAGATGCTGTCTTGACTCTGATTCTACCACGTCACTTGCTATCACCCCCTACGTTGCGATTTACAGATACACCATGAATGTTATACTCACCAAAGTACAAACCATTTTTTCCAATGATGTCAAGTGATTTTCGTACTGTACATTATTCAGTACTTTATTAGATTTTTAAAATGGTTTTTTGGCTCCTGAACAGTAGTTTTGTTCAGCTCAGTGCTAATATTCAAAACCGGTTCGTGTTCTAAATACAAATCATTGAATTTAAATAAAATCATTTTTGGTTAGGTAGGCATAAAAAAACAAATAAGATTTAGGCGTTTTATTTTCTTGTATGGTTGTCAACACTTTTATGTTGTCATTTTCTCTCCACAATTTAATCGCTACGACATCCCTACTATATGTCAGTTTGTTTTTAATGTTGTTGGCATAAAACTAAAAAGAAATTATTGTCCGTCGCGGGAACAAAATCGAAAATTATTGGAAACTGCGAAAAAATGGCATATGAATTCTAACATTTGCAATCAGAAAAAAACTCTCCATTAGAAAGTGTCACCAAACGCCAATTCCAGTTGGAACAAGTTAATCTGTTTGAAAACATTCAATTGCATCCACTTCTACATCAGTTCGGAAAAGGTAAGGGGAGGGATGGAAGTACACACACACAAAAAAAAAACAAAAAGTAAATAAATAAACTAAACTTGTTTCGTGGGAGAACAAAAAGAAAAAAGGCGAGAGCACCAATCCAATAACAAAGAATTGAAAAACTAATTTGCAGCAAGTACCTATAACTTTCCAATATTTTCATATGGTTGCAACAAACTAGATACTAGCTTAATTAATCATTACATAAGTTTTGTTTGCCACATATAAGCCGATAATATCCGTGTAAAGTGGAAATTGAAAAATTGTCGCTTCTGCAACGTAGTATTTAGTAGCAGTCAGTAGTCGCAAGTCGCTGTTATTTGCAATACGTGTACATATGTACATACATATATTGGTTGGCTACTTACACATAAAATGCATTAGGTCATATCAATTATTTAAACATATATACATGTTTCTATATATTTACATAGCAATATATACAACATGCATACATATATATATACACAATACTGCTTATGTTTACAACTCATAGAAAATATTTGATGGAATCTTATTTTGATAAGGATTTATAATTTGAGTTTTGGATCGTGTTGTGGTTTTTAATCTAATTTCACTTTAGCACTCAGTAAATTTTTTGCTGGAATTCAAGTTGAATCCGCGTTCATGATAAAATATTAGAACTGTGCCAAGTGAGGGGCGGATACGCTCAAAATAATGCATTAACGCAAACACGGCTTATGCTGATTAAACAAAAAAGAAAGCTACTCGCATTCATAGAAATTATTAAGAACCTCGAATTATTCATCTACGGTGTCGTAGAAAGCATTTTTTTTTTAAAGAAATAAATTTCCATTTCGCGTGGATTTCGCGGTAATTATATATAATACATTCAAATAAGGTAATTGTGTATTTTAAACCTACGGCTTTCTGTCTCAACAAATACATTTAGGTAGCAAGTGGACGTAGCGCTTTATGTACGGTGTTATGATCTTACGTATGTCCTTCGATTAGGACTTTACAAAGAAACTGTCCCATCACCGCTTCTCACATTCACCACTACCGATCGAGGGAGCCACATTCCCATGATGTACGGACAGCGTAGGTATTATGGTCCGATCCACAATTTAGTGATAGTAAACAGCCAACAGCTTAAAGATAATTAAGGTTACAATAATGATAGAAAATTAATACCATTCAGAATTTCTAGACAGACTAAAATGATTATGAATATATAAAAAAAATATAATATTTTATATTCAAACCTACTTTTAAGAAGACCGCGTATTTAATTTCAATTTCAATTTATTAATCAATCAACGCCCTTTAAGGACTACACATTGATAGGGTGTAATTTATGTAGATTAAAAACAATAATAAATTTGAATGCATCAAAGATTAGTTGTAATCAGGATTTGCAATTAGCACACATCCTCCCACTCTGATCAACGGATGCATAATTGTATCTTAGCAAATCGAAGTGTAGAAACTGGTTTTGTCTAGAGATTTTAAGCTGGGGCATCAATAGAACTTCTTGATATTAAAAAAGTTCGAGGGTACAATCCCACAAATGATGTATTCATCATAATATGTATACAATTCAGTACGATTCAAACTACTGTTGCAATACGGGAGATCATACCCTAAAGCACAGTAAACAATCCTTAAGCATAAAAACAATCATTAAGCAAATAAATACCAAAATACTTTCGCTTAACGTTTCATAAAACAAAAAATGCTACAAGATTTTTTGTAGTAATACATGTAGTTCTTTATGTCCAGTTTCATACAATTAAAATCACACCAAATACTAAATCAGTTCAAGTCATCATGCAGATTGTGACGGCCAAGATGGACACCATAGAAAGTAACAAATAGCACATACCATTACTATTGTTACTATCGTGATGTTATCATGTATGATCAAAAATGTTTATATCAAATACAAGTCTCAGTTTCATTTGGTTAACATGTTGATCGTCAATCTACAAATTTATAGTCCAATGTATATTTCATGTTAGGATATTGTAATCCTAATTATGCAAAGCATAGGGAGTAAAAACGATTATTACATTCACACACCAATAATACACTTTGAATCACACTGAAGAGGTATTGTTCCGTTAACTTCTAATTTTGTAAATTTAGACAATACATTACAGTCATAAGCAATTTCTTGTTCATAGAATTAGTACATATATATGATTATGGTTTAAAAAAAGGGGTTTAAATATAAACTAAACTATATGATTCATAGTGATACAAACAGAATGGAAAATTAATACATCACCACCGATGTTGCAATATAGAAATGAATTACATACTGAAAACTACAATTGTAGATGTTCTTCTTAAATGCATATAAATAATGATATTCGAATGAATAGAACAAAAAGAGTTAAATTTTGTAAACGCATTTGCCGTTCAAGTACCGCCCATGTATACCAATGTCAGGACGTGTCTGATTTTACATAACTAGCTAACCACATTGAATTTAATCTGTGCACCGATGTGTTGCGATGGAGGAGGATAATTTTTTCTTAGTCGAATGAGCTTGTTAATGCTTTAAGTCAATATTAAAACTTCCAACAGTTGTGAAAAATATATGTTTTTAACTTTTCAAGGTAATCCATGTCAATGACACTACTTTCCTTGGTGCTTGTGATGGATCCATGTTGCTAAACTGCTCAAAAACGTATTTTCCTTAACATTCTATGCGGGATCATCCGGCGAACTTCTCTCAAATCAGGGAGTTGTGTAAAATATAATTTGTATACGCACTGGCCGGGAACTACTGTTTACAACCGGTACCGAAAGGCTAATGTTTTCCTAGGGAAGTTTTTCATGGCTGAGAGATTAGTTTCTCACTCGTAAAGTCGCCGGCCTGGAGGAATCTTCAACAATTTGGATTTATCTCTTTGCATTGTACCAGGTGACGCCTCTTATTTCGTAGGATTTTTAGTTTGTGCTCAAAAAAAAACTTCATAATCTTTGAGGATAGTCAATTGACGCCTAAGGTCGCTTAGATAGAGTCAAGTTACCTAGCAGTATTTCCATATTGCAGGCAACAGGTTCACGAAGTTCTATATTAAGTTTTGGAAAATAAAAATTACATCATTAGATTGTATAAAACGTATCAAATTCTTTTTTAACAATTTTAGAACAACACCTCGACGGAATTTTTATTACAATCTTGAGTGTCACAACTTCTATGTGGCCTGCTTTATCATTAGTCCATGTTTCTTCTCAAATGACCACCATGAAACTGTCTCAATCCCCGATATGTTTTGAGTTAGTTTTTACTCTATTTTCCTGAAATAGAACTAACTATGTGTCTTACATGTGCTTCTGATTGCCTTACAAATGTTGCATCGTCGTTGCAGCTCGTCAACTTATATTGTTTATTTAAATTAACTGCCTGTTTCCATAAAACAAATTCGATCGTTTGTTATGAATCGTTAAAATTGAAGATGCCTTAAAACAGGTATTTCTTAGAAAGAGAACTACGATCCTTATATCATTCTCTAACTGTATCTAAAATTCAGAATTGAATAAACGCTTCCAATTTTGAAAATTTGAAACGAACGAATGAATTCGTTTTATGGGAACAGACAGTTAGTTTGTAACTGAGTATTTGTTTTAAAAATCGTCTTAACATTAAATTTTAATAGGATTTTTCCGATTTTGTCACATGAGAATATTCGATTTTTCCAACATACTCTATGTGCATTTTGTAATTTATCTTAAATTGGCCGTAAGGCTTTAAATTGCATGTATAGATGAATAAAAATGAAATGAAATACACTTCGACTTCACGGTCATTGGTAGATTCTTTTGATAAACAACTATTGCACATTACTACGGCACCTGTTTTATTGATACAAAATCCGCATGAGCTTTATTCATTGTTATACAACATGTTGTTTCTGTTATATGGATTTAATATATTCGTTTGTTTTCTTTTTGTATTACATCGAATTATTTTCTTTGCAGAAAATCAGAAAGTGCCGTTTTGCCTTTTTGATAGACTAGTGATTATAAATTGTTTATATGGATGTATATTAAATATAAAATAATTGTCAGTTACATTTACTTTAATATTATTTGTTAAATCAATTTTGGAAATTATTTATATTTCTAGCATCAACTGTTTTGTCAATATGAGTGATGAATTTGACGGTTGCGAATGTGTGTGGTCCCATGAATGGGCCATGCAAAGACTGTTAAACTTTGTAAGTACATATATATTTTACCAGCTGTCATTATGTCCGTCATTAATGAAATTAATCCTTTGCAGATACGTCAAAATCAAAATGAATGCACCGATACGAATTGCATTGATGGTCAGTGTAACAGACTCAATGTTTCCTATTATAATTGCTTATTTTTTTATTTATCTCCCTAGTATCAGGAAGGTTGCAGCAACCTACCGCATCCACAGGGGATGAAAGTAGCAATTTCACCATGATGATTGTGGTTTTGATATTTGCAATGATTATGCATTTAATAGGACCGGAGTCAATATTGAAACTGACAGGTAGCGGCAAACGAAATAATGGTCAGAGTCCACGTGGCAATGGTGGCCCATCGTCACCGCCACCACCTACACCGCCGGCGGTGAATTAATAATTTCATTATTCCTGAATTGTATGTTTCTATATATTTCAGACCGTATATAAATACACAAACTATATAATATATGTATGTGTCTAACAATTTAATAACAATTTGATATGTACGTTTTGCGTACATGTCATTTATTTTACTTTATGCAAATCTTTTGTACAATGGTTTAAAGTTCGGCATTTTGATATACGAAAAATTAGGAAATAAATGTTAGCAGCAACAAAAAATATTAATCAAAAACATTTGTTACTTTATTATTTGAGCAAATAATCAGGATAATCGACAAGTATATAAAAAAACAGTGATTTTGTCAAACTTTTTTTTTTTAAAAAACATCATTATTTCGTCCTCTCAATAAAACAATAGTGAATACTGTATAGTTTATAGAGTATACTAAAGGGTCCGCACTCTAACGTTTCAACTATTGCTTATTTTCGTTATCGGGCCATGTTGAACGAATTTTTGTTTACAAAAATTGAAGAGGCAACAGATATTGGCACCATTTGGTTTCAACAGGACGGCGCTACGTGCCACACAGCCGAAGCTACACTCGATGTTTTGCGCCCTGTTGTTGAAGATCGCATTATCAGCCGCAGAGCTGATGTCGTTATGCTACTGCATGGCCAGCCGAGGCAGCCATTTAAATGAAATTATTTTCCATTATTAACCGGAAGGATTGTACTTTCAAATAAAAAAATAAATTTGTGAAAATATCCAGTAGTTTTTTTTTAAAGTTTATAGTTCTTATAGTTTTAAGTTATTTGGGGACCCTGTATTATTATATTGAGGGGACGATTTGTTGTTGATATTTGCAAAACTACTATGTTGTTGGTCTTGGCCTGCTTATTAAATGATTTGCAAGCATTTCTTTTGCTTGGCTTCTCAAGTTCGTGATACCAAGGATTTTCATGTTTTCTTCCACTTCGTGATACCAAGGATTTTCATGTCTTCTTCCACTTGGTCCCTCCACCGGAACCTCGGTCTTCCGTGGTAGTTGTCGTCCAACTCCTTTCTGGCTGGAGAGTTTGTATTCATTCGACCGACATGTCCCAGCCAGCTCATACTGTTCACGGTATTTTCGACGTCTATAATTACTCTTTTAGACGTAGTCGCCAGCATTTACGATGTGGAAAACAGCCGCGGAAAAATGTTTGATGATCTTACCCGGTTTTGAACCTGGGTTTACTTTAGTGATAGTCGCACACACTACCTAGCACTCCACGGCTCTCCATTAACACGCACTTCAAAATGTATAATTATCCTAAAGTAAGATCTAACCAATAGTTATTGATATCAAATGTTATGAAATTTTAAATTTGTAACTGCTGATAGGCTCTAACCAGACATGGTAACAATGCAAGCGGAGTATATACATGAGAAATTGAAGGAAAAGTTGAAGTAGTTCATTTATTGCTATTTTCCAAACGAAACAGCGAATCAAAATAGTGTTCACAATAAACAAAATATTACATGGTTATTTTAATAACTTCTGCAACTTTAGAGTAAAGCCTATAGGTCTATATATATATATAACAAAAGCTTTTGCTTAGTTTCTTGTTCTATAAAAACTCCACCAGTTGGCGTGGGTTTTTTTTTCCATATATGCCTTGAATGCTAAAGCTAGTTTGCATTCAAACTCGAGCAATTTTTCTTTTTAGATAGAACAGGAAATGCAGCAATGTGAGACAATATTCAAACGCCTCCCACTACCCCAGCAAGTCTTATACGTTCAATATATAATATATATTATATATATATATTACAATAAAACCAATAAATGAAATGAAAGTTCCGAAATATCAAATTCAACATTTGAGTATCTATACTATTATGTAAAATAATAGACCCGTTTTAATGGATTGTAACTGAAATCTCCTCCAGAAAGTGTTTTCGGCAATAACTTACAGCGCTAAGGCTTTTAAAATAATTTAATTTTTAATTACAATTTTTACTAGCAAGTATGAAGGCAAATTCGATTTTTTTTGTTTAAAAAAAAAAAAATTGAAAAACATTATTGTATGATTTTATTTTACTCAGATTTGCAATAATTTAAAAAATAGCGCTTTAAGTTTAGAGCCGAAAACGGCTCTACCGGACGCGCACTGTACGTCCAAGAAGCAAGATATTCAATATTTAATATTGTTTTTGAATAAATCCTGAACATCATAAAGAAAAACTAGTTGTATATTAACATTTATATTCATAGACATATTTAATGTATGTACAATAAAACCAAAAATCGAAGTTGGAATATCCAACGATATTTTTCATTTAATGTATAGTATTTATGTATACGTTAATTTATATGTTGTATAAAAATATCTATGCATACATTTTGTCAGAAACCTTATAATTACCATTTGTATTTTCTTTCGAGTCGTGTGATTCACTCATTCGTCGCTATGTAATTTGTGTATAACAGTACGGACCTTTTTAATGACCTCTTTCATATTTTCATATTTACCCGTAGAGTCGGGTAAATTTTCGAAATTGATAACATCGCTGACACCTACTTTGAAGTTTTCACCATTGGGCAAATTATCGTAGGGGGAAAATTTCAATACTGGCGTTCCCATGTACGATTTCTCAATGTCGTCTGGATTGGATTCCGGCGATGTTTTGCAAGAATCTTTGGAATCATCCGAAGAAACTTGGGAGTTGTCATTTGAAATCTGAGTATCGGTTATGTTTTCACTTTGGGTCTCAGTTGCTATGGTTTCATCCGCTTCTTTTTCTAAGCTGTTGTCTAACGCTATGATTTCATCGACCAGTGAATCGTCAATTTCTATTACGGACGTTTGCAATTCCTGTAGAAGATGCTTCTTCTTTCTTTCTAGTTCGGCAAGTGATGGTGATAGGGGAGAATCAGGTGATTGGGGAGAATTCAGAGATTGTGGAGTCGCCGAAGGTGGCACTGGCGGTGGTGGTGGTGGAGGTACATCATCCTGCAATTTAGGTGGTTCGGATGGAGGTGGCGGTCTAACAAATTCAATATTTGTTGTCGATGTATCTGTTTCTGCATCTTCAATTTCCATATCGGATACCTGTACATGCATTGAATCGTTGACACTGTCATTGTTCGATTTGGGGAAATGTTTGAGCTTTTTACGCTTATAGCCTTTAACAACATTGTCGCCCAGATTTTTAACAAATTCTTCTTTTTGCTGATTTCGATTCAATGGTGGCACGTTATGATATTTGTAGTCCTGAAAGAAAGTGTTTTTATTATGAAAATTAATAATAATAAAAACAAAACAAAAAATGTCGACTGTTGCTAAGTTTAACTCCAACATGTAATGCCCATCCCTTACTCGCCCATTTTTAACCGGGCATGTGAATTATAGCCTGGAATAATCTTTACAACTCGTACAATTAATGAACAAACTACTCATTCTATAGCTCATTATGTTCGGTTGATTTAGACCAAATCATTTAACTATGTCAGAGGAATTAACATCGGAACTTGGATTTAATGTTTTTATCTTTTAGTCTGGCATATAACTTCTTAAAACAGCTTTTAAACGACATAGTAATTAAAAAATTAACAAAAGCCTGGAATAATCTAATACTACTACTCTAAATATCTAAAACAATGGTGGACGTTCTTTCCAGGCATGAATATAAGGCATACTGTGGTTTCAATAGATCTATTAAGGGCAACACGACGAAATCATATGACAAGGGTATGAAATGCTATAATGACTTTTAAACTTACATCAAAGAAATTCTCTCCGGGATCTTGATTAAAACCTGGAAAATCAATGATTTTTGATATATTAAATTTGTGATTATTTACATCCACTTCGCCGTCATCTTCGTCAGAATGCAAGATTTTGGAACCCTACAAATAAAATGCAAATAAATCCCAGGAATTTCACAAAGATTACAACCATCAATCACTTACATCTGAATTGAACAAATTTATGCCTGAATGTTCTACTTTAGCGTCTTCCAGCCAACCTGGTGGATATCCCAGAACCCGCATTCGATAAAAGAAAAATGGCAATTCTCCCTTTCGTAGTCCCATAGCTTCTCGCAACTTGTCGCTGATGCAGCCTGGCCTCAAATGTGCAAATCTCTGTTCAACGTCAACATGATAGCGTTCCATTTTGGAGAAATTCTTTTTTGCCATTTTGATCCGTCTCGGATTGTGGGGCATGGGACATTCTTTGATATTGTGATCTGCCTCGCCACAATTGAAGCAGTTACTTGTCTTGGACATCTTCATATTTTTCTCCTCTTGTTTTTGTTTCTTATGAGCTGCCGCCTCTCCGTCCAGTAAGACATCCTTACAACCCCTTTTGTATGAGGGCACTTTCACGCTGTCCAATTTTTCAGCCGGATTGGTGTCTATTGTAAATAGCTCACTTATGCCACTCAGATCTGGTGATAGTTCCTTTTCAAAAACAACCGGGGGTTTGGTGATGGAGGGCTCGTCAGACAGCGTGGTGTCAGCATATTTCACACTCAATGTCGTACAATTATTTTTTTCTGTCGTAACAATTTCAATGTGTCTTTCATTAGCTGGATCACTGAGTTTCTCTTTCAATAGCTCGGTTATAATCACACCAAATTTTTGGTAGTTTGTACCGAGGAACTTGATCTCACAGATAAGGACGTCCTCGTCTTCTCCATCAATTTCTCCATCTTCCACCTCCTCATGTTCATCGTGAGAATCGTCCAATGTAATACAGCTTATATTTTGTTCTTGCAGTAAGCAATCACTATCATTTAAAATCCCTGCCATCTTTTTGGCAGTAAAATTTATTTCTTTTACTAAAAAAAATAAACAGGACCACCCAATAATAATAAATAACTGCCGCCGACGATTTGGCTCGGCTTGGCTCGGTATTCAACCTTTTCTATTTTCTTCCATCCCACCCATACATGCCTCCCCGATCAATGATGCCAGACGTGACGTTTTTCGTCATTTTGACAATTTTTACCATAAAATAGTTAATCCAGTAACCTGCGTCTGTGTTGGGGACTTGCCAAACCTTCTTTTATATGAAGTTCTGACAATTTGTACGGCACGCATTCAACTCCAACAATTTCTATGATTAATTTCACTTGATATGAAATTGATGTAATATTGTTTTTAATAAAAAGTAATTGTTTCTTGTTTTAAAACAAAAATAAGTCTTTTTAAGTGTATGTCGATTTTTGTTTTAAGTTTTGGTGATATTTTTTTTCTAAATTTGACGATTTTTCCTAAATATTGTCTGGCAGCACTGTCTCTGATTCTTCCATTCCCCTCATATTAGAGAAAAAATTTCTCTTTTTCAGTCCAAACTAGGGCAGCGACTCACATCGATGTTTTAAAAACCGACCCTGTTTACACGCTGCAACTTGTCGGAGCGACGCGACTCTAGTTTCTGCATGAGGTGTGTAGAGAAGAAAGAGGGGTAGCAATGGATTTTCATGCAACGATTGATGTGTCATTTCCCAACGTTTCAGTTTTTTGGCTAGTGATGGACAAAAATTGTTTCAAAAAAGTACATAAAATCATATTTCCGTACAGACTGGTACTTTTTAATATTTTCCGAATTTTGCTAGAATATGTGGTAATTATTGAAAATTTAAATATATATCAAAAATATGTATATAAACACATATTTATTCATAGCCCCAATTTACACGATGTCTGTCCCCAGAGTTTTTCTTGACATTTTAATTTTTTATGAATATGGGGGTTAATCTTTTACACAATATTCATTGTTATTTGAAACCAATTTTTCGTTTTGAAATGAAATAGTAGAAATGTATAACAATACAGCCCTGGGATGATTTTTATTTCAGTGGCGTTGCGTTTTTTTTTTGAAGGCCGACACTCAGTGGATGTCCCCTATACATGCAATGCATTGTGTTAGCTGAAGGAAATTAGGTTATCGGAAGGAGGAACGAGGGAGTAGTGTTTGTTGACATTTGTTTTGAATTTCTGAATGTCACAAATGGCAGGAAACACATTTGTTGGAAGATTATTCCACATACGAACGGTTCGGCTAAAGAACGAATTTTCTCTATAGTGCGTCGTCCGGCCAACCAGCCATTTCACACTGAACGGTTGAGATACCCTGGATAGCCGGTTATTCCGACTAAATGTTCTAACTTTCGGGGACCAGACAACATATCTGACGAACAGATACCGTTAAAATATCTATAGATTATTATTATTGTAAACTGTAAAGGTAAGCTTTTATTTTAAAATATGTCGATATTTATAATAACATTTCTTGTTTCATTTAAGTGATCCACGTGGTGATCAGTTTTCGGCACAAATAAATTAAACCTACTGAAATTTTCAAGAATCACCCACCTTAGTGGCGTCAGCAAAGCGTCAGTAATTTTATTACTTATATTGTAGATGTTTTTCTAAAAAAAACAATATTTACATGTTACTTTCCTTATAATATTTCGTCTGTTAAATTGCCTCCAATCCGACTACCATACCATAGTGACAAAAATTTACACTAACAAAAACATTCGGAAATATCAAATATTTTGACTATAAATTAATAGTGAGTCCTTTACTAACTAAAACTGCTTCCAGCCTACGATTATATTTAGTGAGCCCATCAATTTTCGATTACATTTATGTCCATTGACTGTGGAGGTTTTCCAAAACTCCTGGACAATTATACAGAAGCCACATATGAACTTTATAAGCTTTGTGTTACGATCAAAGTAAAATTAACAACTGAACAAATTGAACAGCTTATACAACAACACCAACCACAACATACCCATTTAATTTGTTAATGTACAATAAATAAAGAAGAAAAAAATCGAAATCGAAAAATTCATAATTATTTCTTTACATTTAATGTAAAACTATCAACTGAACAAAATGCACAACAACACAAAACAAATACCACCCACACACCCAAAACTAAACCCGCGTCTGTTCTTGATTCCATCAGGCATTATTAATTTTTCTCTATTACGCGACGAAGAATTTTGGGTTAATAACAAACCACATGACAGAGCTAGTCGACACCCGTAGCCCTTATTCATCCTGACGGGTTTTAGGTGCTCTTGAACCTTGGTTCTGATTCGGTTCAGTGGTACAAAATTGGTTCATAAATCATATTTTTATTATCCCTGCATGCCTAATGTTAGTCGTTTCGAAATTTTGTACCAAAAAAATAGTCATGCAAGGTAAAGCACAAACAAATTAATTTAAACCAAAATAAGGTTTGCTCATTGAATAAAAAGTTGTGTCGAAGGACCAGAAAAAACGTCAGTCTTTTTTGTTATCATTGTTATGATGATTTTCTCAAAAATCACACATTTTGTTTTTTCTAACCGTGGTTTGTTCACGGTTCGGCTCACAGACGGAAAAAAGTGATATGGTCCGGTTCAAAACCGGTTCGGATTCGGTTCGGTTTACAACCCTGATTTTAACGAAACTACCAAAAACGGACAACACGATAAAAGGGAGTATGAAAATGAAAGGGACAGCCATAGTTTCATTTTGCGTCAGTTGTCAGTTGCGTCTGTCGCCAAAATATTCTCGTCGTCGCTGCATCGCGCTTGTAATTAAAAAATAAAATAAAAAAAAAATCAATTTATAAGTTAATATTTCATATTAATATACATACGCGTTTTAAGTATTAGTTTTACAAGAAAATTATTACAACAAATACAAAGAATTTAGAAAAAAACCAGAAACAAACAAATTTACTGCAAATAAAAAATCAAGAAGAAAAAAAGAAAAGTATGAAAAAAGTGGTGGAAAAAAATTAGTTGGGACAAAAACCATCGCAACCTATCTTTTGCCTTTATGCCTTTTTCTCTTTCTTCCCTGTTTGTTCTCTTGCCTTCTGCCTCTCTTTTTTTTCTCTGTTTTTCTTTGGTGTTCCATCCTTTCTTCCTTACTTGATTCCTTGAAAATAATAAATAATTTGCGAGTGAAGTGAAAATCCATCAATTTATATTTTAATAGTAGTAGTTAATTTAAAAAGTAAACAAAAATATATGCAAGTGAACCTAAACCACTAAGCAGTCCCCCAAATCAATATTACAATAAATATTATCTTGCTGGTTTTCTCAAAGTACTTTTTTCTGTTTTATCCCTTTTATGTGTTTCTCGCGTGTATTTCAATTGTTGGATTGAAAATTGCAGCAAACGCTAATACAGGTGGATTTTTTACTTACCGAGACCGAGACGCCGTTTAATATTTTATCAAAATTATCGGCATAAATAGCAGCTACAGCACTTTGATAAATACGAATCACACTTTTAACAAATTAACGCGTTCGACTACACAAGCACATCACAACAGAAATCTGCCGATTATGTTTGTCAACTCTATGACGTTCCGTAATCCGGCTGCGAGCCACCATTATCATCAGCAGCAGTCGGCTTTGAATCATCATGCCTCGCTGGCCGCCGCAGCTGGTCATCCATTAGCTGCCCACCACGCTAGCCAACAGGCCCAGTTGCACCATCCAGCAGCACACACCGGACAGGCTGGACCTCTGGGACATCATCTCAGTGCCCATACCGGCCACCATGCTGCTGCCGCCAATAATAATTTGAATCATCTGGCTGGCAGCCACCTCAATCGAACACCACATGCACAGATGGGTCTGGGCACTGGTAATATTACTTCAATTTCGCCCCATCTCTCGGCGGGCAGCACTTCGTCGGGTAGTGCTTCCAGCACTAATTCCCCAGATGGAGGCAAGATTTACATAAAGAATTTGGAACGTTCGATTGACAACAAGGCAATGTACGATACGTTCTCAGTATTCGGGAATATACTCAATTGCAATGTGGCCAAGGATGAGCACGGTAATTCTCGTGGCTATGGGTTTGTTCATTTCGATACGGAGGACGCAGCTCGCGTTGCCATCGAAAAGGTTAACGGGATGTTGTGTAACAACCAGAAGATACATGTGGTCAAATATATACCACGACGTGACAGGGAACAGGAGAAAGCTACACAATTCAGGAATCTATATGTGAAGAATTTCAATGAGGACTTTTCGGAACAACACATGAGGGAGATGTTCGAACCATTTGGTCGCATAACCAGTCACAAGGTGAGTATATTAATGAACGGAAGCAATTTTTTTTATTTGGCAGCAGAAGGATGCTCCCGAGACATTATGACAAAAGTTCAATAACTTATGGCCGAGGATTAATAACCTCAATTTTGGAATTTCTATTCTATATTTTGTTGAAAATTAGAAGAAGCACGCATTTAAATAAGGAAGTCAGTCTGTCAGCTTGACTAAACATAAACATATAGAATTCGGAAAGTATTCCAATTTCTAGATCGGTCCGAACATGTGTCCAACTCCTTATTATTAGTTGGTTTTTTTGTGTGTTATCTTTTGTTCTTTCTAATTCACATGTTATACAATCCCATCCCACTATCCTTTTGTTCGTCGTTCTCTGCTTCGCTGCTTTATTCTCTTTGCTCTTGCGTATTAACATTTCCTTGTTTCCAACTGCAATTAGTAATTGTGTGAATCCTATATATTTCTCCAAAATGTTGTACTGTGTAATACAAACATGCTGGGGTTATTGGTTATTGTATGTGATGTGTGCTGGCTGTGCTTTGCTGTAAAGAATAGTAACCCTACAGACATTTCCACACCAACCCCCATACTGATGTTGCGTTCTCTTTTGAAACGTGTAAACTACAGCAGCAATCAGGAGGGTATATGAGTGAGATTCGTGGTTCGTTTTATTCGAATTTTATAAGTTTATTGCTTTGCTGCCGACTACTACTAGGAAAAACAACCTTGAACTCATATTGACTTCTTGTTATGATGATATTGATGTTGATGATGTGATAATGATTTACTATATTGTACATTTAATTTTACTTTTATCAAACAGTTATTGTTATGCGAATGAACTGCTTTGAACAACATATTTCTCTTTATTCAGATAATGACTGATGAAGAGGGTCGTTCCAAGCGTTTTGGTTTTGTGGCTTTTGAAAATCCCCAGTCGGCTCTGGCAGCTGTCATCGCATTAAATGGCAAACAATTGGGTGACAAGTACCTTTACGTAGCTCGAGCTTTAAGCAAAATTGAGCGTCAGCAAGAAATCAATCGCAAGTTGGAAGAACGCAAAAGACAGAAACCAGGTCAAGTATTTTATTACTAAAAAAGCAGCATACATTTCTTCATGCGAAAGTTAAAATAAAAATCTTAATATTTATCTTACAAAAAAAAAAAAGAAAGTAAAAATAAAATAAAAACATTAATATTTCACTATTACACACACTACGCAAACACACTATACTTAAATGTATTGTAGAAATTTTAAACCCGATTAAAAACATAAAATTTACAACAAGAAAAAAAACATGAATATTTTTGAAATCTAGAATAACGTTTTAAGAAAAAAAAAATAAAAAAAACGAAAGAAAGAAAATAAAACATATTGCTTAAATGTTAAATAATTGTAATAGTACTACTAAAACAAAACCTACACAACATAAGCTTTTTTAGAAAAGAAAAATAGAAGCGAAAACATTAATTTCATTGTATTAATTAAAAGGAGTGGAGCTCCTTTTAACACAAAATATTTTATGCACTTTTACGATGAATACAAATTATTTTCTCATACAATTAAAAAAAAACAATAATGAAATAAAACAAAACAAGAAAAAAGAATTAAGTTCAGAAAGAAAAAACATTAGTTTATAATTTAATGAGAAATAAATGTATTAGCAAAAAGATTAAAACAAACAAAAAACAAACTTTTTTAAGTATTACAAATTAAAAAGAAGAAAACAATTATTTAGTAAAAACAACAGAAAGAAAAAATGGAAAAAAACAAACATTAAACATTTATATTGCTATATTTAAGTCTTGATTAAACAAACAAAACAAACAACTTAGAAAACACACACAAACATTATGTGTAGATAAAATTGCTTAAAATTGAAAATCCGATGGCAATTTTTTTTAAGAAAGTCCCTAGAGTTCAATAATCATACATACATAAATACAACACATACATACATATATTTGTAATTGAAAAAGCAAACCATATTTAAAAAAGGAAAATTGCTTTCAGAATATCGAAAACAAAAATGTGCAAATATTATTGCTTAGCAATTGTTCTCATTTTACATTTTTTTTGTCATATTACGTTCGACACAAAAAATAATAAACTACATTCATTCATTTATGATTTCAAATAAAATTTTCTGTCTGGTATGAATTTTATACATGTGAAAGATGCCAACAAATGGAATGGCGACATGGACAGGACGGCGGTCGCGTAATGTAAGTCGTTCAAAATGCGAGAAGAAATGTTCTCTTGATTTTGTTTATTTGGAATTTTTGATAATTTATATACCCTATAATAGGCTGCCATCAATATACTACAAATTTATTTTCTTCAACAATTGCATAAAGTGAAAACAAACAAATGACGTATCCAATAATATTTTTTTTTTAAATATTTGCTATTTTTTTTTTAATAGCAAACATAATTATTTAATCATACTAACAACAAAATAAGTAATACTACACATAATACACCATCTACTCTACATACACTTACTTATATATTGAAATTTCATTAAATTAATAATACAATTATATTAAAGAAAAGAAATTACAATTCACAATAAAGAAAAAAATATTGAACAAACAAAAATATGTAAAATTACGAAAGAATCTTAATAAACAAAAATGCTTTTGCAAAAGTGTTTAAAATTATATTAAACACATGTTTCAATAACAAATTAACCAATTGAACAAAAGCAATTAATTTTCATGAGTGGTAGCATTTGAACAGGCATTTATGTATCAATATGTAACCACTAGGTTACATTAGTCCGAGCTATACAGGCGGACGACTTCCTTATTTTTAAACAACACACAGTAAATAGCTAGCACTTCGACAGATTTTGGAATCTTTAAAATTCTCAAAGGTATACAATGTTTAAAACCTAAATGTAGACAAACACTGCCGATATGCAAATATGAATAGATCGGTGGAAAGGTTTCTTGAACTTACTTTCGACATTCAAAACAGATCGTATTTATCATATTCAGATTGAAATTTTCAGAGAATTTACATAGTTATTAGAAATGTTCCCATTTCATTATTATGAATGAATTTGTTTTAGCTAATGTTTACTTTGATGTGAATTCAAGGATTCGAAACTGTGGTCACGTAAACTAAACATTTACTTTAATGCTTAATATGTCATACATATGGAATAAAAACAGTGCTGAGCGCAATTAAACTACAGACAAATATTTCATGGCCGAGGGCAATCGGTCAGCACTAAGTGTAATTTTTTGAAGATTAATAGGTAAAAACACTATATTTGTACAATGGAGCCAAACACTTTTATAAAATCCCTTTACGACAAAATATACCCAGTATCAACATTTCGGCTACACAAGCCACAGGAGATTCGAATGAAGCAACTTTCTACGTAATGTAACAAAGAATATAGAAATTGTTTCTTTCGAATAGTTTAGTATTAAAATATTCTGTTGGTATCCTTTTGAAGTAAATACAAGTTCATTTTTCTCGTCTAAAATTCACAGCCGTTGTTTTACTATTAACGGCCAAACATAATGAAATCCGTAACAATATGTGAATACTTTTTGACACATTTCTTAAGATTTTTGACTCCTTTCTTTTTTCAGCACTCATCAAATAATGATATCCACAAGCCTCAGACTAAAAATGTTGTAAAAGTAAATGAATGTACGTAAAATATTGTGGATTGTTGTCGGTTAACGTATACTTTCATTCACTATACACACATCAGCTAAATATCGGATATTCAGCATACATTCATTTGAAGTATGTAAGTATGTTCAAATACATTTATCTCGCAGTTAATGTACAATAGACCCTGTTTACACGCGGCGACTTGTCGGAGCGATTGAAGCGACGCGACTCTAGTTTGTGGATGAGGGTTGTAGAGGTTAAAGGAAGTCGCCCCGTATAAACAGCGTCAATGTCGTTTTTAAATTAACTTTGGAACATTCGTCGTATTTAAAGTCCGGCCTTGTGGCTACGTCGAACCTTGCCATTTTTCAATTTAAAGGGTGTCTATCTATCGCGAATGATTAAACATTTCATAGAACTGTTTTTGAATTCGCTCTTTATAAATTGTCAATTAACTATTTTTGAGTCTCGCAACTCCATTGTTTTAATGGCAATATGTTTTTTTTATATTTTTGAATATGGCAACATTTGCAGTTCAATGCGAAAACATATGTTTTGTTTCGCCCTTTCAATTGTACCAATCGTACCTTTTAATGCTCAAACCCGCTAAAATGATATACAACGCCGCCGTTGGCAACACTAATAAGATGAAATGGAGGTAATTGGTAATTTTAATTGTCAATCATCATCATGAGTAAATCAAGATCTACACGATCTAAAATTAAAGAGGAGCCTGGTGTAGCCGCCATGCCGAATTCGAATACATCTGCGTCTGCTCTACGTAAAGTATTTTATATTTCGAATCAAATGCTGGATGATAGTGCGCAAAAACTTAGCTTGGAACGATTTTATCATCCCGGGAAAGCAAAGCCTTCCTTATTTATTACAAAGGAAGATCAGCATATAATGGAAGTTATGGAATTTGCAGAACCCCGAAGAAGTTGGTTAATCAATAGTGAGGTGTGTTCAAACGGGCACATCTATTTGACAACTTCAATAGATACCACCTTTTTGGCTCTCCATCATTTGCGAAAGCATTGCACAAACAAGGCTTTGTCATTGGACAGTATACATGATGAGGAGGACCCTAGTGTCTCAAGGATAATGAATAACTTCGTCCGCCCTGAATCTTTGAAGTGTATTGCCGATGTTAAGAAGGCCGGAGACATGATTTTCTACAAATACCATCATGGAAAATGCATGGCTTGGTTATCTTTGAAAACAAAGCATGTTGCTTCGGCTCTTAAGAAGGCAGAGATCCACTGTGGCCACAGTGCCGTTTCACAGAATTTCATGCGAAGTGAGAAGGCAGTGGATGAAACAGCCCACGAAACTGATTACCTACGTGTGGCGTGCGATTATGTTGGTAGCTACTTGTCATTGGACTTGCACGACGAACTTATCAAACATTTGCGAATTCCGTCTGAAATCCAAGCAATAACCGAAGAAAAGAAATGTTTGTCAAACAAACGGAAATCTGTAGAAAAGCTTGACAAGGATGACAATAAAAAGCAGAAAGTTGGTAACGGTGTTGTAGCCAAATTAAGGAATTCCAGTGTTCTGGACGAATCTCCGGACGATGAGGAGGAAGAAAATAGAAATTATAATTCTGTAAAAGAAGAGTCCACGAAATCTCCCAAAGAAGTTTTTGCCACGCCATTAAAAGAACGATCTATGAGCGCCAAAGAAAAATCATTGGCTAAAAGTGCAAAGGGCACCAAGAGTATATCCTCCTTTTTTACAAAGAAGGCCGCATGAAGACATGTGCTAACGGAATTGATGTTATAAAGAAAATACTTGGAAATCCAATGAAAAATATTATGAATAAATCAACAGAAAAGAAAACAAACAAACCAAACCCCGAAATTGTTTATATTTTAAAAATGCTCCAATAATATGTAGGTACGTATTACAGTATATGTTTTAAGACAGACTACAATAAATGAATATGCACGCGAATTAGTTAATGTCCTCATCACCTTTGCATATCAACACATTTTATACATATAGAAATACTTGTTAACGGGGGTGTGAATGTATGACAAGTATTCCCTTGGCATTTGGCAGGTAGTCTGCCATTCCTTTAGGGAATAATAACAAGTTACTCTGTCTATAAAAGCATACACAATGCGAAGACACCGTTTAGAACGTATTCGCTATTCAACGGAACAGGCTGAAAAATGTTTATTGGTGAAAATGGCAAATCTATACATTTTCCACAACCGAATCCGGACTTTTTATCAATACCAACTCCGCAAGAACGAAGTCTCAGCATTACCTCCCATGCTCTTAGTGATGTGCCCAGTGATATTATAATAAAATCGCGCATTAAGTATGGAAGCAGATGGTCTGCATGCCAAGGTTTAATGGCAGAATACTCCAAGAGTACTTCTATACATGGAATGCGTTACATTTTCGAAATTCATCGGCCATTTTATGAAAAGTTTGTGGATGGAACAATCAGCAAAGAAGCAAGATTTGGTTACTAAATTCTTCATATTTTAGGTTGTATTGGATTATTTTAATGTTAATATCGCTGTATTTTGCGGTTTCCCTGATGTGGGATACATATTTGAAGTGGTTGGATTCGCCGGTAATATTGGGATTTGATGAAACGTTGGTACCAGTTAATAAAATACCATTTCCAACTATTACCGTATGTCCTGAAATTAAAATGGAAACGGAAAGATTTGATTTCACAAACGTGTCGCGGCAAATATGGTCCGAAATTGAAGAAAATCAGAGTTTTAAGAATTCTGGAAATTTAACCGATGATGAGTATGTTTAAAAATGTGAATTTTAGAAATGAAATGATGAATTTGATTACCTAGATTACAGAATTTTGTGGCAACTTTACAAATTTGTGAAAGTGAAGTTCTGGAGCGTTTTTCACAGTATATGCCACAAGACATACATGTTGATGTCGCTCAAACGCTGGTGGATTTGGCGTTAGTTCCCAATACAACTTTGCCCTTTTGCAAGTGGAATGGTCGATTCTATTTTTGTAATCATCTCTTTAAATACGTCTTAACAGATGAAGGAATTTGCTATCAATTTAATGGCTTGCAGACTGAGGATATCTACAGGGATCCAAAGTAAATTTTGCATTCGTTTTAAGATGAAACTGTTTACTATAATAATGTTTACCATTTTGCAGTTATTTGAGCTATTCGGACAAAACAGTCATCGATTACAATAACTATTTTGAACAAAATCTGCCGAAATACAAAGAAACTATGGGGAATTGGTCCTTGGAAGATGGTTACGTTGGACAAGGTTTCAATGCCTATCCCCAGAGATCAGTTTTGTCATCAGCACGAAATGGTTTATTCGTATTCATGATGGGGTTTGAACATAATTTTGACTACACCTGTCGTAGTTTTAAACAAGGATATAAGGTTAGTATTGACTCATATTGTGGCGATTTATGTTGTATGCATATGTACACACTACACAATCTTGTATTAACAGGTATTTCTAAATTCGCCTGAGAGTGTTCCTCTAACATCAGGTAACTATATATTAGTGCCCCACGATGATGAAGTCTTGGTATCTGTTTTGCCACAGTATGTTACATCAACGGAAAATTTACACCAGTTTGGTCCTGAAAAGTAATTATTGAAAAAACTTATCTTATTTAACAGTCACTATAACTCTCTTCTTCATGCATACCATAGGCGACAATGCTACTTCAACGATGAACGTTATCTGCGCTTTTTCAAATCGTATTCTCAGAGTAATTGTCAAACTGAGTGTTTGGCCAATTTTACTATAGCGAAATGTGGATGTGCCAAATTTTGGATGCCAAGTACGGTTAAATGTAAAACATATTGTGTGTCTTTAGTTCACCTTGTTTGTTTCTTCACACTTTCAGAGCCCTTGGATGTGCCCACTTGTAGTCTTGCTGATGTCAATTGTTATACCAGCGCAGCAGAAGAAATGAATTATTTGATATCAAACCAAACAATACAGAAATCGATTGATCACACTGTTAAAATAATGTGCGATTGCACTATTGCATGTAATTCATTGGACTATAATTTTGAAATATCCCGTGCTTACTACGATTTCGAAAAGACCATTCTGTCTCAGCGTGACGTTTACGAACATGATGAGTTAGTATCCTCAATTAATATTGACATATGAAAGAATGCTAGCCTCATAGCTGGTTTTTCAATGTCAGAACAACAAAAATCGTCATTATCATAAAAATTGTATTAATGTCTGTTATGTTTTGTGTACTTCTAGCGCCCGTGCATCTCGTTTATCCGTTTATTTCAAGGAAACCCAGTTTACTGCCATCAAACGTACGGTCATGTATGGCGTTACAACATTAATTGCTAATTGTGGTGGTATTTTTGGTCTATTTATGGGTATTTCTAGTTTAAGTCTTATTGAGTTCATATACTTCTTCTCCGTGCGTTTGTGCAGTAATCTGCATAAGAGAAGAATAATTAAGAAGAGATTGCTGCAGCAAGATGTGGACACAGACATAGCGGAAGAATAATTTCCGTCTTTTTAACATAATAATGCTCGACCAAATACGATTGAAGAACTGGAAATTGAGCGGGTTCGGTAAGATACACTATAATAGGATTACGACTCAGAACGAAACGGCTCAGGACGAGATTGCACGTGTATAAAATGTGTACTTCATGGTTTTTCATTTCAATGTTACTGTCGAATGTTCAGACAAAAGAACGTATTTTCTAATGACATCACAATATTTGGAGGTATAATCGATACGACGTCGTATTCGAGAACTGACATATATCGAGTACATACGACAATTTTTTTTCAGGACACTTGGCATGTCGGTATATTTAAGATCACGAATATCTCAACTATTTTCGATGAGTACAACTTTTTTTCAAAAAGGATTTAACTAGATTTCCGACGGGGAAGACCAAAGACTGTAAATAATATTCACTATTCACGTTAATGAACATATAATACGAATTACGCATACCCGCTTCATGCCCACATATTTAATTTCATAATACAACATATGTAAATTTGGCAATGTTTACATACTATATATATTCCAAAATTGTTGTCCTTTGTTAATTATAAATGGTGAATACCATTTTTGACTTAATTGCGAATAAATTAAAAAAAAACGAAAAAGACATTTAAAATGATACCTAAACAAATTAAAACATTAATCATTTACTTAATACGATGCGCATGTGTTGCAAGGAATCCCAAGAGATGATGTCCACCTTTTAGTAATCCCTCGGCAGTAATAACATGACCATTTATCTAAACCCATAACCATTTCTACAAAACACCGCCTGTTCAATCGAGTAATGGCTTTCGTCGTTTTATTTAAATTTTTTATTTATTAAGAATTTGCTGCACATTGCCACATGTTATTTAAAGCCTTAAGAATGAACCATGAACAAATTGTAACCACTCAATAAACTACTCTATATGATACGTACAATGCTTTTCCAACATACCAAATAAAGATTAATTTACAAAATGTAAATAACAATAAATATTCAAAAACAAAAAACAGTTGAGCGATTCAAAATAATAAAGTAGAGAAAGTATACAATAGGAACAAGTCAATAAATTGAACCATTTGTAAATTTCAGTAACTATTAGAATCAATTTGTATTTGTCTGTTTGTTCCTCATCCACTCTTAAACAGGCGAGTTGGACAAGATGGCCAAGATGTGTAATGGTCGTCGAATTTTACCATGACAGGATAAAATGACTAGTCTGGATTTTCTGTTTTTGGGTTAGCAAAAGAAACCTCAAAAAGCGTATACATGTAGTGTAAGTTACTGATGATCACATGCGTTTTTAATTTTATAGATATATAGATTAAATTGTCAAATACTGAATGACATTGTGTGTGTGCTTCAATAATTGGAATGTTTGCTCTTTCGAACCAAATAGACGAAAAAAGGGATTTTGTTCGATTGTTGAAAAATTACTTGTATTTTAACTGTTATAGTGCTAATTCTTCAGTACCTAATTAGTTTAAAACGTACAACTATACAACAGATACTTTTAAGAAGAATATTTATGGCCATTCAGAATCAACATTACTTTTTGCTTTTCTATATCGTTATAGTCCGAATTTTCTATATAGTGCGTCCTCAGGTCCACAATGAATAGATAAGAGTCCGGCTAAATGTTCTAACGTCAGCGATTTGAGTCACATTATACCTAAAAAAGCGCCAATTTTAATATTTTCAAAATATATATTTTCATGAGTACACTTGAGATCAAATCCTCCTTTAATATTAATATTAGCATAACCTCCGAACCCACTTTCCAACTTTTACAAGACACTCCCCACAAAATAAGCACTACGAATAGAAATGTATGCGAGTGTGTATGCAGTATATTTCAAATATTCAACCTTCATCTAGTGAGGATATTATCATAATTTGGATAAAATATGGAAATCTTTGGTATTCGTTCCCAATACAACTTTGTCGACTTGCAAGTGGAACTGTCACTTATATTTGAGTGCTCATAACTTTAAATGTGTCTGCTATCAATTAATGGCATACTGATAGAGGAGATATACAGATACCGAAAATATGTTATACAATTTATGGAATATTTTTAATTGTAATTATACGTTTTTATATTTTCCTAAAGTATTAGGATGCAACTAAAAGCGTTTTAACAATCATTACAACTATAATTGATCGTTGGATGTCGGATACATCGTGCATTGTATTCATGTTGGGATGTGAACAGAACTTTGACCACATCTTCCGGAGTTTTAGACAAGGATATAAGGTAATTTTTAACACATATTGTAACATTTGTCTTGATTCACGATGATGGTGTATGGCATATGGCCCAGAATCGTAGCATGTCATGGTTCAATATGCAAGTAATCGTAAACTCGGTTCATATTTGTGGAATATCAAGGCTAGCGCCTAACCTAGACCATTCTCGGTATTGTCATAAAATTCTTCGACGATGTAGTCACACCTGTTGTCTGTTGTCACAAGATTATGGAGAGCTAACCCTACTAGTAACTACATTAACAATTTTTAGATTAAACCATTACGTGCTTCTGTTTACTTTATTTGTGTAAAAAACGTACTTGGGCAATCATGTACTTCACCAATCGCGTCAGATCACAACCCAATTGATTTCAAAAATAGGAAATAGGAGAAAATGGGAATGGATTTCTTACGACTCATTCAACTGTATGCGTATTTATAAATGTTTGGTCATTAGTCTATGACCAATCCCTCATGAATAATTATTTAATCTTCTACCTACAGTAATAATCTTTCGTAGCACCCTTGATGACTATAAAGAGCAGCACCAAACTAATAAACTAAAACAAACATTCCCTCTAAAACTGAATATATTCTAAATGTTTACTAGTTGACGTCGCGAAGCATGCTTGTTATTAACTATTAGATCGTAAGGCTTTACACGACACTCTTAGTTCAAAGGCGAAACAAAGTAAAAAGACGCGTTTTATTCTCGAAACTAGTGCAACTCAATTCAACCAAACTGTAAAATGTTTATTGATCAAAGTAGTGACTCCGTGGATTCACCCTATTTGTCCTTATCATCTGTACCAAAACGAAGTTTCAGCTTTGCATCACGAACCCTAAGTGAGGTATCTAGCGAGCTTTTAATTAAAAGTCGGATAAAATACGGTAATCGATGGTCAGCCTGTCATGCTCTTATTGCTGAATATTCAAAAAGTTCGTCAATTCATGGGATACGTTACATTTTTGAAGTTCATCGACCGTTGTATGAAAAGTTAGTGAATCTGGTTTATCGTCAAGCTATTGAAACAGTTAGCATTATTTAAAACAACTACATATTTTTGTGATTGCCGATTTGTTTATCACAATTGTTGTCCAAAACGAAAATTGGATTTAAACAATTATCAAGACTTTTTCATGTATAAGAAAATTAGACAATTACTTTTGGTATTTTCTTTGCGTTCTATCTAAAAAGGTTCGTCAGAATTCTTGAGTACAACTCAAGTTAATTGACAGTGACAAACCATAATTTATGATTACAAAAGCGTTGTTCGTTTCTAAACGAAATTTAATGAAACTAAAAATCGGCAAAAATGTCTTTTGTTTTACTTAATTTTTTTATTTAACTTAAGGGTTTGCAAATATTTAATCTTTTTGTTATTGAAAAGATTAAATATTTGCAAACCCTTAAGTTTTATGAGTCCATTTCGCTTCGAAAAGAGACGAAGAACAAAAACATAAATCGTTGTAAATTTTAATGTATTCAAAACTATAACTGTCTGTCTATATAAACAAGAATTATTTCAGTAAAAGAATTAGTTTCTATTTCATAATAATTATTTGTTTTTTTTCTATCCTAGATGCATATGGATTATGATAATGTTAACATCATTTTATTTTGCCGCTTCACTAATGTGGGATACGTATTTGAAGTGGTTGCAAACACCGGTAATATTGGTGTTTGATGAATCTTTGGTACCGGTCCATACAATTCCCTTTCCCACAATCACAATATGTCCGGAAATTAAATGGGAAACCGAACGACTTGATTTCTCAAAGGTGACACGAGAAATACTCTCGGAAATTAATGAAAAACGGAATTTTAACAATTTGGCAAATTTAACTGATGAAGTGTATGTTCAAATTAAAAAAGATTAAAATGGTGCAGTTTCTGATTTCAAACTAAATGTCCTTATACAGCTTACAACATTTTGCCGCATCTTTACAATTGTGTGACAATGAAGTTATCGAACGGTATTCGTCCCACCTTCCAAAGGATATACGAAATTTGGACATTGTCCAAAGTCTCTCATATATAGCTATAGATTCAAATACATCCTTACCGTTCTGCAAATGGAATGATCGTTTTTATTATTGCCACCATCTATTCAAATATGTCCTAACTGATGAGGGATTTTGCTATCAATTCAATGGTTTACAAACGGAAGATATTTACAGGGATTCAAAGTAATTTGGGCTTGAGTTCAAAATATAAGAGTATTTATCAATGTCTTGTTTGATAGGTATTTACAGTTTTCGGATAATGCAAAAATCGATTTCAATAATATGTTTGATGTTCACCCAAAGTACAAGGAAGTGACGGGTAGTTGGTCTTTGCGAGAGGGTTACAAAGATCAGGGATTCAATGCTTATCCCCAGAGATCGGTTTTCTCATCAGCACGAAATGGCCTATTTGTAATGATGATGGGATTCCAACATAACTTTGATTATATCTGTCGCGGGTTCACACAAGGTTATAAGGTAATGGAATTTATGTCTTAATGTCGACCGTGTATATCATTGGTGACCGGTTTTTCATTT
The DNA here is from genome assembly GCA_958296145.1 of Hydrotaea cyrtoneurina. NCBI lineage: Eukaryota > Metazoa > Arthropoda > Insecta > Diptera > Muscidae > Hydrotaea > Hydrotaea cyrtoneurina. The sequence goes on along the minus strand of OY282516.1, from coordinate 75,211,767 downwards.
CAGGTATTTCTCAATTCTCCCGAAAGTGTACCGCTAACAACGGGCAATTACATTTTAGTACCACATGACAATGAAGTATTGGTCTCCGTTTCCCCACAATACATTAAATCTGCTGATAATTTACATGATGTTGTACCAGACAGGTAAATATCACCAGCTTGTATATGCTCTACTATATGTGGAATAGTTTATTACGAACTTAATTTCCATCAGTGTTGACATATTTTATTATATCTATCAGAACATAATGATATTACTGAGTGCATTTGTTGCTCCTCCTTATGGCTCCAATAGAAAAAAACTATTTCGGTTTAAGTATACAAAATAAATGTCTTGTTAAAATTAAATTTATCTTCCGGGTTTTTTGACGAAAATTGGTATAATTTTTTTTTAAATAGAAAAGTTGTTTTACTAGAAGTTTTACAAAATTTACAACTGTTGTAATGCTTTTCGTATTAGGAAAAAACCTTAGGTCGCCTAATAAAATACGCTTTTTATTTGCTGTGTTATGATTTGATTATCAAATTTATAAAATCTATTCGACACTGGTTGGTTATCCCCAATCCATGGAGGGATAGAGTTAATATATATAAAAAAATTAGTAGAATTTTTCTTTAATTTACATTTTGAAGCAATATTTTGTTTTGATCTTTTTTCAATTCTAGAAGACAATGTTACTTTAATGACGAACGTTACTTACGCTTTTACAAATCATATTCACAGGCTAACTGCCAAACGGAGTGTTTGGTAAACTTCACCATATCCAAATGTGGTTGTGTTAAATTTTGGATGCCAAGTACGTTTATATAAGAATAATAAGGCCGAAAATTCTGGTTGAAAATTATACCTTCATTATTTTGCAGTAGTGTTTATTGTGAAGAAATCCATTTAATGTTTTCTAAGATGCATTTCAGAACCATTGCATATTCCTGTATGCCGTCTTACTGATGTCGATTGTTATACCAGTGCCGCAGAGGAGATGACTTATTTAATATCGAATCAAACTGCACATAAAGACAAACATCCTAATATTCAAATAATGTGTGATTGCATGCCATCTTGTACTTCACTGGATTTTAATTTTGAAATATCCCGATCGTTCTACGAATTTGAAAAGACTGTTACAGCGCACCGTGACTCGTATGATCACAACGAGTCAGTTGAACTTCTTTTACAATTTTATATCAATTTATTTTTTTTTCTTTGTATATTTTTTAGTGGCCGTGGATCTCGTTTGTTGGTTTATTTCAAGGAACCCCAATTTACAGTCATCAAACGTACTGTCATGTACGGCGTTACAACATTGATTGCCAACTGTGGTGGTATCCTTGGTCTATTTTTGGGCATATCAATTTTAAGTCTTATTGAGTTGGTCTACTTTTTTTCTGTGCGTTTGTTTAATAATCTATATAAGCGAAGAGTAATCAAGAAGAAATTAATGAATATAGATCTAGACAACTCGGAGTAATTTGAAAATACATATAACACAATTAAAATTTGATAAAAATAAATGAATGATTGTAAAAAAAGTATTATTTTTAGGATAATCGCACAAGTGCGAAGAGGAGATCGGAATTTTTCAACAACGGCAGAAGATACCAAATGAAAGCTAGACTTTATGACAATTTGCATACCCAGAGTTTAATATTAACCCATTGAGAGTTGTATGCTACGATCATATTCACAGGATTTATTGTGTATCCGATGGTGCGCTCTGAACATTTATTTTTGGTCATTACTCAGTAACGGCCAATGTTATGTAAAAATTTTAGATATTTTTTAAAAAATAGATTTCTTTCAAACTTGGCTCATTCATAGCAGACCTTATTCTAGACAAGGCGCTGTCTTCATTTTTTTGATTAAACAAATAGTTTGGGGGAAATTGGGTTCAGAAACTATTTGTCCAATTTTTCAGCAACGGAATAAGGTATCTCCACAAGAGTAGCACCAACTTAAAGCTTTAGTACAATTATTAACCCATTGAGAGTTGTATGCTACGATCATATTCACAGGATTTATTGTGTATCCGATGGTGCACCCTCAAAATGTATAATTTGCCTATTTCTCAGTAACGGCTAATGTTATGTAACCTATATGTGATTATAATTACATCATGTTGAATGCAGAATACAACAAACTGCAAAAGAAACTGCAAACTCAAAAAAAAGGAAAGGGGTTAACCCATAAAAATTTTAGATTTTTTTAAAAAAATAGATTTCTTTCAAACTTGGCATGTTCATAGCAGACCTTATTCCAGACAAGGCGCTGTCTTCATTTTTTAGATTGCACAAATAGTTTGGGAGAATTTGGGTTCAGAAACTGGTTTTCTCAAAATTACAGATTCGGAAGTTCCTTGAAACTATTTGTCAAATTTTTCAGCAATTTGCCTATTTCTCAGTAACGGCTAATGTTATGTAACCTATATGTGATTATAATTACATCATGTTGAATACAGAATACAACAAACTGCAAAAGATTTGGAAATTCGAAAAAAAATATTTTTGACCAAAAAAAAGGAAAGGGGTTAACCCATAAAAATTTTAGATTTTTTTAAAAAAATAGATTTCTTTCAAACTTGGCCCATTCATAGCAGACCTTATTCTAGACAAGGCGCTGTCTTCATTTTATAGATTGCACAAATAGTTTGGGAGAAATTGGGTTCAGAAACGGGTTTTCTCAAAATTACAGATTCGAAAGTTCCTTGATACTATTTGTCCAACAACTTCAACTAGAACTACTCTAATACTAATGTAATACTAATACTAACACTGAATAGGGAGAAATGCGATTGAAAACATTGTTTACCAAAATGGTGTTTCAAAAAACATAGACTGTTAGTGGCTTCGTCTGACAATCGCGTACAAATGGAAAAGTTATACTGTACTCGCTTCTCCCATAGCAATTGAAACACTGGTGTGATTTGGTATGTGATTCTGCGTATGGTCGTTTTAGCTTTTTGCTATGTCATGTAGTGTGCGATTCTGTGTAACAGAATGACCGTTACAGTTTGATGTTTCCAGGGATTAATCATATGTGTATTCTCTTACTTGTAAACTTAAGATTCTCTCACTTTTGAAGGAATTATTTCTTCTAATTATATTTGTCAACAACAAATTTATTAAAAGAAAATGGATTTCGCGAGAAATCTTGAGATATTCTCGAGATTCGGGATGGAATAATCTGGAAAATTTCTCGAGAATTCCCGAAGCCCAACTCTAAGCACATGTGACTTTGATATTTTAGCAAGGAATACTAGATTTGATACTTCTCCATTTACAATTATAGAAAAATAATCAAACCCACTTGGTCATATAAGAGGACAACACCAAGGTAATACTCGCGATATCACCCGTCATCAGTTGTAACTTCTAATGCATTAAAATGCACTTAGTCTACTGGTGGAAAGGGCAAATTCTAGAAGATGTGATGACTCTTAATGTAAATATCAGAAGATCATGCGGATAGAATTTATGATACTACTAAGATATACTAAGGTAGTGGAAATTCATATAAACAGCTTGGGTTTGACAAAAACGTACAAATGTGTACATTGGATATTGGATTGTTTCTTACCCACGGGATATTGCGCTGTGAAATCGAGATAACATATGCATATATTTAGTTTACATTTAAATGAATGTATTTATGTTTGAAATATAATATATTTCATTAGTGATACACTATATACAGTAAAAGTACATACATACATTTACATTAAAAGTAACTCACCTCAAACCTTTCTGTTGTGAGAATTGAAAACAACTTTATTTGGAATGTCTTTGTTTTTTAATATAATTATTTACAAGGATGGCATTTTGGTTGTATTATTGAACTGTTTGATTTATGGTTGTTGTAAAACATTTTACTTGCAAATATGTAAACAATTGTGGATTTTCTAATTTTTTTTACACATAAGTTGAAATAGTTCTAATATGAAATATGAATATAATTTATGCAATTCTTGTTTAATGTATAAATAATAAAGCATATTCGTAGGTTCAACATTTTGTTTAAGAATTATATTTTTTGTTTGTTGTGTATGTGTAGACATTATTGTTTTTTTTTCGATAGTGATAGTAAACACAATTATTAGTTAATATTCTATTCATAAATATATTTGAAATTATAACCAAAGGATTTTGTGCTTATGGGCGTCTCATCCGAACTTTAACAAACAAGAAGAAATAAAGATGATGCTTCAAGAGTTGCGATAACTTTGCTCGAGGCTTTTGAAAAATACTAAATTATATATAATTAATAACTGAGCTTTGTTGTTTGGCATTTACACAAAATAGTTACATTACTGCTTCAAATTGAGAATAAAAACCTTAAACGTTTTTATATGGTTTATTGTTAAATTATTATTATCATTGATTGTTTTTTGTAATAGGTTTATTTCTTTTCGTAATTATACACAGAATACTGTTAACAATAAAAACAAATTACATCCAAAAAGATCCACTCTCTAGCACTTTTGTTTTATAAATCATCTTATTTAAAATATGAAATAACAAATATGGACAAAAAAATTAACTTAGTTTATAACAAAAAGCAAAATACATACAAACAATAAAATAAAAGCGAAAAAGTACATGTTCAGCCGCCGCCAGCTCAGTAAATATATTCACTTCCTTTCGGGTTTAGTTGTTGTAGTTATGCTATTGTTTCTTTGTTGGATTATTGTTGTTGGGTTTTTGTACAATACATACATCGTAATAGTATTAATAAGATTTGTTTGCTTGTTTTCTCCCAAATTACAATTATACATGAATTTTTAAAATTAAGCTAAATAGGTATTTAAGAATTTATCTTTTTTGTTTATATAATGTCGCAACAAGTATGTAGGTTTCTTTGTTCCTGGAAAACAACATGTTTATTTGCAGGTTTTACATTTTAGACGCCTCAATCATATCGATGTTGATTTTGTAGAATACATAAGGATAGTATTCAGCTTGACCGAAACCCAAGCCAGGAATATCCACATTCTAAAAATGTACACAATAAATCATTAATATACACATAAAACATTCCGTAGCCAGAAAGGTTCACTTACATCAGCACTGCTAACTGGACCACCAGCCGAGGCACCGTCCAAATGGCCATACAATTGATTTAAGCTATCACGTAGACGCTTCATGCTCTTCTTGTTGGGTTCAATAAGAATAGCTTGGAAATTTACAGGCAAGCCGTATCTTAAAGTATACAACAAATTTTAGATAAGAACACGCAATAAAATAGGTTTAATGGATTACGATGCCCTTAAACTCTGTTTAAATGATTTCGGTTATTTAGATATTGTTATAAGCTAATAATGCATGTTAAAATATATCCCCTTTTTATAATATTCTTTTGCAAAATATACATTACCGAAGAACCGTAATAAAATGATGTTAAGTATGCTTTAACTATAACATTTATGCTATTCCTAGAGAAGTATTACTCAATATTAAATCATACAATTATATGGCAAACAATTTTAACATAAGTGTTCAGAAGTCTCTATGATCGTGACCCAATTTAATATAGATCGGTATCAGGAATATATGCCATGCACTTATTTGTTGTAATATGCTCAATATATCAAGTGTCCTAACTATTGTCATCGTTTTGTTATAATATATAACGGGTTACACGTGGTCGAATGTCTGTCCAATTTCAATAAGATGGTGATCTATAAATTTCATATAAACTATACGACGTTAAATCGATCAAGTTAGTTGCTTTCCAAGCTTGCATTTACAAACATTTGGCATGGAACCAACTTATAATAATACCCTGAATCTAAATTTTCGTAGATTATAATAAAGTACAAAGAATGGAAAATGTGATTGCTTTGTGAAATATCTTACCTCAATACGGATTCAACGAAGACACGCAAAGCCTTAACATGTACTAAAGCACAGAAAGCTTCACTGAAGTTGACCTTCAACCATCTTACCAAGGGGCCCTGTATGATGAGAAATGGAATTTTTTAACATATCACTTTTATGACATATAAAAAACATGCGTACTTACAAATTGCTTCTTTTTGTCAGTGATTAATTTGGTTCTTTCATTTTTGCCAGCGGCCAATTCTTCTTCATTGTAAACGAAATCACGTACAATGAATTTCTTTTCGCGGGCGTGTAACTTGAATTCCTCAACAACCTTTTTGAACAAGGTAACATTGTAGAGGCAATAATCATTGTCTTGGATAATCAACGAAGATGAACGTGGGACAATCATATCAGTGATTTTTTCATAATTGGCCATCCAATCATTGGCCATCAATCTGCGGAAACGGAAGAATAGATTAAGATAAGATTTACAAAATACACAAAAAAGCAAATATTTCCCTGACAAGGGTAACTTTGTCAAAACAGTGGCATGCGTTATACTAACGAAATACGTAGCATCGCGAATAAAACTTGCCTATTGTTCAACAAGTCTCTATTTGCAACATTAACTTACTTTGGAACAATAACCAAAAGCGTGGTTAAGTACTCGGAATCCAAAATGAAATGTTCCTTTTTCACCAAATCGGCCAAATTGCGAGTTAACAAACTACCACTGTAATTTATATAGAAGAATTAGTGAAATTCCATAAGGAGTGATTGTGTGATTATGTGACTTACGTTTGCTTCTTTTCCAAATTTTGCAGACTGCCCTTTAAATTATTGTAGGCATTAGATTTGGTTTTCAAATCAGCATCGATTTGACCAATTTGTTTGGAAATAATATCGGCAATATTACGCAGCGATTGCTTAATTGGATATTTAGCCATGTCCCATTGGAAGCGTGTAATGTACGATGGTAAATCACCTATATTTTTAAGTGGCAAGGAAGAAATTACATTAGTACATTATAAAATATATAATTTCATAGTTGCACATTGATACAAAATACTACAAACATTACACATACATAAGTACAAATAGTAGTTTATGGTAGTTACTATATGTGTTAGGTAAATTTGATACTGAAAATTTAATACAAATTAAAAAATTCTAAAACTAAAACTATAATTATTTTTGTTCCTTTTTGAATTTTGAAAACGTTGTTCTAGTTTTATAATTCTACGACATACAGTAGACATTCCGGATGACATACGATAACAAAGTGTATGTATACAAATATAATCAAGCATAGTTGAAAAAAGCTAAGGAAGAAATGTACAGCAAATACAAGTATATTTTTATAATAAAATAATCACCTTCATATTTGTTTAATATTAAAAGAAATCGCTCAATATATATAAGATATATAAAAAACCGATTAATATTTAGTTTTTCACACCAGGTAAGTGTGATATAGTGATTCGATTTTTTAAATGATCAAGCATTGATCTGAATCTTTTAACATTGGGTGTGTGGTCTGAAAAGTGAGGATCTGCCCATATAGTCACATTTTTTCCCGAAACGAAAATTCGATCAGTAAAAATTTAGTTCCTTTTCAACAATTTATGTATATCTCAGAAAAATCTCATCTCTACAAGTTTAAATAGGGTAACTAAACACAACTCATGACTCTGTAAATAAAGCAAATAGAAGACATCAAGTTCGGACCCCTTATGCAGCGCTTATGCTTCGCACAGTCACAAATAATATTTGTCGAAGGAATTCTATATTTAAAACCATTTTCAAGTTTTTACGTAAGTTGGTGACTGTGCAGTAGTGCGAGTTTTTTTTTATATTCTTTTTAATGCAAAACCTGGAAATTTGTTTTGTATACTTAATCAGGAAGATCTGATGCAGCTGCTACACAAATTATCCAATCGGAATGCAAATGTTCTTCAAATAAAACATCTTATATTCAGGCTCAATTTGGAATATTTTTGCATTTACGGTTAAGAATCTTGTTGCGTTTTTGTTTAGTTCGTAGTTTGTAGCCTTAATGTTCTAGACGGACCGGTTGTAAAACCGGCTACGAACGGTTCATATTTTAACTCCTAACTTCTGATTTTCTCACTGGTGTTTGCATCTTGATTACCTGTGTAATAGTCGCATTCACGATCCATGCCATCTGTACCAAACTTTCATTAATACGTAAATGGCTGTCTGAGTATCAGCAGGGATAAAAGGGTATTCCAGCAACGCATCACATGAAATATTGAAATCACGGTAATGCCTGGCGTTGTCACTAAGAGTGTAACCTGGTAAAACAGGTGGTCGGGAGTGGTGTTTTTCTACTAGGCGGCTTTCAAATTACGATTTGAATGTGTTCTCTGATCTACGACTCTTTTATAATCTTGTTTGTTAAATGTTGTAATCTATAAAATCAGGTTAGTCTGTGTATAGTGAATATAAAAGATGTTCATTGAATGATTTTTTAATTTTTTCATATTATATGGATATTTCCCATTACTTTATTTGAAACACGGCCTATACTGTTGTACGATTTGTGAACATGTCTGATGTACTTTTTGAAATCTAACGGCAAAATAAACATTGTTCCCTTGAAGTGTTAAGCAACAAATGGTAATACAACAAAAAATATAAACGCATCTGTGAAAAAAGAAAAACATACAGATATAAATCAACATCAAAGCGACGACGACAACGGTGAAATAGAGGAAATTAAAGTCATCAAAAGATCTTCGAGGAAGGTATAGTAGTATTTATATATACACATATTTGTATATATTGCACTGAAAAAAATATATTAAAGAATTCAAATTTTTCAAAACAAATTCAAACGGAAAAGGTACAAAAATTATAAAAAGCAAAGTGTTTTTTTATACAGATAAACTTGTTCTCGTTGTAAAATAAGTCATCAGAGAGAAAAGTGACAAAAAAAAATAAGAAGGAATAGAAAAACAACGAAACAAAGTACAGGAAGTACAGATACATCATACATTGGTATGCATGTACGATTATGTTTATTCGTCTTGGTCATAGATTAGAATAGATGGTGGATACAGTAGATGTATTATGTACACACAATAAACAACTCGCTAACCTGGACTTAAAGGCAACGCTGGAGGTTCGCCCATATCGGTATCCGGACTGGAACGACCATGGCTACTACTGCCACAACAACTACTCACTGGCGAAGATCTATGAGTTGATGTTAAATTAAATCCAATGTTTAAAGTTAATTGACTCGATGATGAGTGACTGCTAGAGTTTTGGTTTTGTTCAATTTTGTATAAAAATGATTTTTAGGGGGAATAGAAAAATAAAACAAAAAAGCACAAAAATGAAACCGAAAAGAGACAATTTCAAACAGTGAAGAGCAGAACATAAGTGTATTGTGATAAAACAAAATGTATATGAAATAATATATGGGGTAGTGCGAGTCCATAGTTAACTAGTATATGCTAAGAAAATAAGATGGTGGACAGAAGAAGTTAATTCCTTATTTCCGGAGGGGGTGGAAAATCAATACAAATTGTGTATAAATTTGAAATATGAAATTTTTATTTCAGGTATATGTTAAGAAAATAAGATGGTGGACAACGAAGTTAATTCCATATGTTCGAAAGGGTTGTAAATCAATACAAATGGTGGATATATTTGAATTATAAAATTATTATTTTAAGAAAAACAAAAGATGTATGCGTTACACTAGACAACTAACGTTTCTGTACTGAAATCAAAGTTATTGGTTAGGCAACATCGCATACAATAATAATTTTCCTATCCTAAGGAAACACTTAAATAGAGAATTATTTTATTGCTTCAATTCCAATCGGATCAAAAATTACATTATTGCATTGGAAGCACTTTTACCACAGTGTGAACTCGGCATCGAAATTAAGTATAGATTCATATAAAAATTGTGTGGATCATTAACGGATCATTTCAAAGATATTTGATTGGAAATTGTCACCACAAGGTAATAATAAAATGAAATAAATCAACGGAGGGACGCGGTTTGATGGATTAATATAGATCATAGATCGGTAACATTTGAGGTATATCTTGCTACCTATTGTTTAATACTGTGGTAGGTGCAGTGTATAACAATTCTTAAAATAATGTTTCAATTGAAATTGCATAATAGTGCTTGTTATACAAAAAAAAATCAAAATGTTGTCGAAACATATAAAAGGAATCTTCAGCATATCTCAGGAAAAATAGATGGATCAACCTGATGGAGGGCGTTGCCATGAATTTAAATGATTGGGCGGTTTTGATAATAAATGTGTTTATATGCAAGTATACATTTAAATACACCAACTCTTAAAGTATTGTCGGCGCTCTCTATTAGGTTGAGTCATCCAACAAATCAATTGAATGCCATGATTTATCCATTGTCCTTTAATGGGCTTTAATGCATGAACATTTTAACAAATACTTCTATTAAAGTGGCAGCATATGGAAGAAGATATGAGATGACGTATGTTGTTGGTTTTTGTAATGGATAATGGTGTGTATGTACCTGCTCTTTTTTGTGGAATTTCTTTTGTGTCTTAGAAACCACCAATCAAATGTATCACTAACATCTGATAAACTATCACTACTTTTCAATTGTTTATGATGATCATTATCAAAATGTTCTTGATGATAATGGTGGTGGTGGTGTTGATTGTGATGGTGGTGGTGTTGTTGCTGTTGGGGGAGGTTGTTGTGCTGTGGTTGTAGTTGGTGCTGCGACGCCGGCTGCTGCTGATGACATTCATTAACATCCGTTCTCGAAGTGCTACGACTATTGTTGCTGCAAAAGAATCCAACAAATCCACCACGCGAAGAACTTAAATTGCTATGTGGTGGTGGTGTTTTATTTGCTAAACTACACAGCGTTGTAGTCGTTGTGGAGGTGGAATTGTTATTGATACTACACGTATTGTTGTTGTGAGTTGTAGAATTGTTTGTTGTCTTATTAATAATAGAACGCGTAGTCATGCTGCCTCCTGCCGGCGGAGCCGACGTTGAACATAAACATGATGTATTCGCCGTGGCCGGACCAGTGGCACATACATTGGCCGACGTGATGCCACAAGATATATTACATGTTGATGTCGAAGATGCTTCATTGAATGGGTAATGGCGATGACGGGACACATGTTGAAGCGGAGAACCTGTCCTCAGATTCATCACGGATGTGGAAGTGGACGAGGATAAGGTACAATTTTCGTTAGCGGTAGCAGTGGTAGGACTAGTCGTGGCGATACTTGCATTAGTTACATTAGTCCCACAATCAAAATCACAATTGCACATGGGTGAAACAGATGACAACTCAAAGTCTCGGTCTGTCTCTTCGGTTGAGGAGAAATTTAGACAACTTCCTGAGGGACACACTGAGCAAGACGTTGTGGTTGTTTCATGACTATTCGAAAGATTCGATGATTTGCCCGTTAATTCCCTATGTGTGGTCGTGCTATTGGCGTAAGCATGCGTCGTCGTGCAAACATCAGGTGGTCCTGGACCTTTATATAGTTTGGTTGTTAGGTAGTAATAATCATTCAAAGAGGTTTAAACGTATTTCAAAGGATTTTCATGGTGGTGGTGGTGATGTTTAGGATACACATACGATATATACACAATTCAAAGGGATAAACAATTCAGTGTCGTGTTATCAAACAGTATAAAAATATGTATACATAATTTACATATAAATATCCTTGTTTTTATTTTCATTTTCAATACCCCTGACGATAAGTACCTAAAAATCCTTCGCATTTAGAAGTTCATAACATGTTTCAAAGCAAAACAATTCGAAATGAACAAATTTCCAAATGTAACAAAAAATTAAAACGAAGAACAGAAACGAACCAAAAAAAAAATATAGAAAACAAAAGAAAAACGGAAGAGAAATCCAACATAAAAATACAGTGTAAAGGATTTTCGATTCTATTGAGATTGCGACAATTAATAAAAGGCCACGCCATTTATACAAATAAATTAAAAATTGCAGCAAAAAAATATATACGAGTATGATAACTGTAGATCTAAATGAAGGCAAACCAAATTTAAACGGATCAAGAAAGAGATTTGACACACAGAGTAGAAACCGGTTAAGTACACACATACATATATATGTACATATTTGCAGCACACACACACACACAAACATCACTAGAATTTCTGAGCAAAAAAGTTGAAACCAACGAACGTATTTCAAAATTCAAAAAAGAAGAAAATACAAATAATAATGAGTAGAGATCAATGAATTTTTGAGATTGGATTGATATTGTTGTATAGTAGTAGTATTTTGTAAAATGTTATTGACATATTCGATATATGATTTAAAAACTAATTGTTTTCCAATAGACAGAAAACATTTCAAATAAGCAAATATAAACAAACCATGACTTTCTATGAAACTCAACAAAGAAAGAAAAAAACAACCAACCGAAATAACTAATACGAATGACAACATGGGGGTAGTGGGAGAGAGAGAGAGAGAAAGAGATAAATACTGATAATACAGAGTGTCGTTACAGTTTTTGTTTGTTTCGTGTTAAACTATCACTATTCGCTATCTATTAGTAGTATGGTTTTCCAAAAAATATATCAAGGCTAATTGGATTTAAGTAGGGAATGTTGCTGAAACATTTCTCAAAATATGTTACATATATTTCAAAATGAGTTATTTTTGATGTTATGATTGGTGTATATCTAGGTAACTATAATAATGCTAATTTGGATTGTGTGATGTTGTTTGTGGTGTTTGGATACGCGTAAATATATTCACATAATCAATTGGAAACAAACATAAAAATAATAACAAATCCATAGAAATCAAGAACGATTAATTTCGTTATAGTTTTGCACGTTTAAAGGAAATTCGAACATAGAATAAAAAGCAACCTCTACCAACTGGATCTCTACACACTAGATGGAAAGAAACACTTGGAAGAGATGTATGTAATGAATGGGGTGCTAATGATGCCAAGAAACAAAAAAATAAACATACATAAATAAACTCAAACAAAAAATTAACTCAGCGAGAGAAAAATAAATGTAAAAGTAGAAAAAAATTAATAGAATAATAAACAAACAAAAATATACGAAAAGAAGAAGAATTTACGAATTTACTCCTATTGTTTTCAATTGAAAAACGTTTAGTTTTTAAATCTTCTTCTGTAGTTTGAAAGATAAACGCAAAATTAGATTGTTCGTAAAACTACCATTCATAAAAAATGTTACTAATTAGAAAAATAGACTAAAAGTAAATAATATGTACGTTAAAATTACGTTTACGTTTTATGTCTTCAAAGATTCTTAATTAGTTTTCATTTACTCATTCCCAAATACTAGTAATTGTTATCTATTAGTCAAAAGTTAGTAATAAACTACTTAAATTTAAATTTAAAACAAACAAGTTTTTCCGAAAATGCCCATACAAATTACTACTTACCGTTGTTGGCGAGCAAATTTTCATGCAATTTGTCTCTTTGATCTTCTAATACTTCACCTAAATAGGCGGCAACTTTACGGGTAATTTGTTCAACATAAGTATCCAATTTACCCAAATCATCGGAAAGACCCACCAATTGATCGAGAGTACCAACCTGAAAAACAAGAAGAGTTGGTAAATAACATTAGAAATTAAGATAATTTAACTTATTTAAACTCCTGAATATAAAATAGGTTTTAAATTTTTTTTGTAGAAAGTTCGCTTTGATACGTTGATTTTAGATGAAATTAAATTAAAAATTCGGATTTAGTTCGCTTTGTATATTACAATGAAACCAATAAAAGAAATGAAATGAAATAATTTATAAATTGTTCAATAAATTTTTTTAAATGCATGTAATTTTTCCCATTTTTTAAATATTTTATTTATTTATTTTATTATTTTATAATATTTAATTTTTTATCTAATTTTCTTCCAAAAAAAGTTTGTCCGATTGCAGTGGCACAGCCATCGATCTCGAAATGGCCAACATAAAATCATATTTCAACTGATTCATACATATTGCAATTGAACATCAAAAAATTTTACCATCTTTTGGATTTTGCAGATTTTATTCTCAAAATTCAGGATTTAAAAAAAGTAAACATAGTGTTAGATTTAGTGATATCCTCCTAGACTGTCATGCTCTAGTTAGTTTATTGTACATTTGATCTTATGTTGTTATGTTCAGCATTAACTTCGAAACTTAATACTGATTAAAAAAAATTAAATTTAGCTTTCGAAACATCGTATTCAAGAAACTCCCTCATTGAGCTATCTACATTAAACTCATATCGAACATTAAATTCATTGCGCCCCAACATAAATTTGAAAACTTCCATTAGAATAAATACGAATAGTTCGAACTAAATTTGTACTTACCTTCAAATCGGGAATATGGAACTTAAAGTTGTTACATAAGTTGTTTTGTTTGTTGGTGAGATTGTTCATGGTATCAAAAGTTTGTTGGCAGGTTTTATCGCCAGGGGCTGAGATGAGCCAATACTCGGACATCTTGATGATTTCTGTGGATACAAAATGAGAAATTGGTTAGTGTTGTTTTGGTTTATCTCCAAAAGTTGTTTACGTCTGTCGCCAATGGCAAAAATACTATTTATGTTATCAAACAAAACTTTGAAATGTAAGATTATCTGAGATGTGCCTGAAAATAATGTAATTGTATGGCTATAGTCTTTAGATCCCCAAGGAATATTATTTAGATATAATGGGTCTTAAATCAGTTAGTTGTTTGCACACCAGCATAAAGAAATTCAATACACCTCGAATAACCAAAAGGTATGTAACAAGTCTATATTGATCACGTTTTATATCGAAATGTAATTTTCATTTATTAGTATAATAACCCCTGTAGCCTTTGCTAAGAAAAAAAGTATGAAAATACAAAAAGGTTTGTAAAGCTGTTTTAAATTTTTATGAATACGGGGGTATATTATTGAAATGTTTCACATTTGATTCCGGATTTAAACTCTGTTCCAATTATCTCCGCATTTGGTATGTTTTTATTTGTAACATATTTTCTGTTAAAATTATGGAACATTAACAATTCTGCAATTTCTAGTGTGCGAGAATCAATCAATCAGTTTAAAATTCAATATCCTAGATCATGTATTTAACCTATTGCTTTAGTTTATTTATACCATTTTGATATACATTCTATTGGTAAGAGAATGAAACTGAAAACAAAAAAACTATTGTTATTCTTAAAAAAATACTCGGATGGTCAACAATCACGTAGCCAGAAAACACACGGTTGGAAACAAACACAGTACAAAGAAAAAAACACATTGACTATTGAATAATTTAGTGAAAAAGTAAAAGTCAAGTTTAGAATTGATTTTTTTTGTGTTTTGTCTCTTTGTTCAAGGTCAGAAAATCCTTGACATGGTATACTAATGAACATTTTCCATTTGTGCAGACTGTAATGAGAACTCTTTGGTATTTAATATGTATAGGATTTATGTCGTAGTTTATAAAAACTTGGAAAAACTTTTTGTATTCGTTGTAAAACAAACGTTAAAATATCGATTAAGACTTTCAATCTGTTGGAGACACAAATTGTACTACGATTATTGCAATTAATCATTAATATCATTTATTTAAATGAAAACATTTAATGAACAAAGGATAATTACAATGTTACTCTATATGTAAATCAATTCTTGGGTTGCTCCTTTCGTGATTTCGAAAATTATTTATAAAAATCAAACTCCGGCTTTTCTTGTTGACTCATTTACATTTTGTCGTTCATCGCGTGCTAACCAACTAATCATTCCCAGAGCGGATGATCATATGGATAAGTCCTTTCGAGTTAGAAAAGCCAGATTGTTCAATTCACTCCCCAGTACATTGAAAATATTTTCACTGACTAATAATACATTCCGAAAAAAGCTTCTTCAATATTTTTCTTTAATTTCCATTTCGTAATCTATTTAAGAATAATTTGTTCCTTCATTTGGGAACTGTAAAATTTGATTGTTCCTCATTTTCCAATACTGATGTACGCTTTATTGATAATTTGAATTTGATATGTAAATTGTTTTTTTATATTTTATTTTGTATAGCTATATTATTTTTAATTCCACTGTGTTTTTATACGCATATTTTTAATTGTTTTTAAATTAGCTGAGCAGTAGTATTCAACATGGAGTAGTTTTTATTGTAATTTGTTACAATTGGCCGTAAGGCTTTAAATTACAAAATCTGTGCAAATAAATAACGTCTGTCGCAGTGTTGATTCTACATTAGAACCTTTCTAAATAGTTTTCTCAAAGAACCAATGAAAGTACATGTTTTCGAACTTCATTTTAATTTACTTTTAGGGGTTTAAAATCAATGCCGAAAGGTTCCGCTTTTAAGAAATAATTTTTAATACTATGTTTCAGTTATCGTTTTGATTAATATCAACACGTATATTTTATTTGTAGTATATGTTAAAATTAATTTGTTAATAAAATCAATAATATACGTTAGCAAGCCATACGGTCGAAGTTTCCCAATAAAACAATAGTACATTATAACAAATCGTTTCATGTGTAGAACCTACGACAATTGTCCTACGAAAAATAACCTTCTTCAGTCACATTTAATTTAATATTAAACAAACATTATTCGCTGATTTTTTTTTATTTTGTGTCTATTTCAAGTAAATGTTCGCAATGAAATCAATAATAACTATTAATAATTCAAAGGACAATATATATTTAAAACGAAACGATGTTCATATAATTTTTTTATAAAAAATTCCAGACCGTCTAGCAATAAATGTTTTACTTTTAGTTAAACCGGAATTCAAGTTGGTATCCAAACGAAAAATACTTATATAAGAAAAATTCTACGATATAGAAAGCTAAGTTTGAGTTTTAAGATGAGGACTTACTCTCTTATAAATAACTCGTAATGTAATGCTTTTCAATTGGGCGTTGTTGAAAACATGTTCGAAATTCAAACAACTTTTAAACATTTTCAATTTAAAATAACCGCGAAACCATGCAGGAATACTCGGTAATATTAAGACACCATTTTATAAATAATTATTTTTAAATAGGCTTTTTTCACTCTTGGTTCGCGCTTCTTCGCATTGCTTTTGGTTTCTCCCGGTTTATGACATCACTTGCGGTGCTAACGTTAGGACAAATGAAAACCAACTGAATTCTCGCTATGAATTCTATTTGACTTTGAAGCGAAGGGGAGAATTGTTGTTTGGAAACAACAACATGCAAGTTTGGGACGAGTCTATGGGAACGAGCATATGTGGGAACGAGTGTCCGTGTATGTTAGGGTGTATGTGGTGAATGTTCGAAACTGAATTTTTTGTTTCCTTATTGTATCCATCAGTACAATAGAACAATAAGGAAACAAAAAAACTTTTCAGAAGGTGTTTTAGTGATAAAAACAATTTCTGTTTGTTTCCTATGTTTTATCTTGCCTATATAGATACTAATTATTCTTTAAGAAAGGATATTAATGTGTACACACACTAGATGTTGGTTAGATCAGTATGAAGAACATTTGAAATATAAATAGTACATAAATATCACTTTTACCAATCCACGACTTAATATATTTTATACAATTTAATGTACAACTTCACATTGCACATTGTACACATACACAACCTGAAAAGTTAGAACAATGTCCAGTGTACTTCCGTTAAATCCACCAATGTCCTTCACCATCCCTTTGTAGTACATGTGTCTGTTGTCAATGAAATAATATTGTGTGTGTGTGTGTTGGTATTATCGAGATTGTTTTTAAACATGATACACCACTATTTTTGGAATACATGTGGTGTTGAATAATTAACAGTCATATAACAAATAAAAACAAAACGCCATACACAACTGAGAACAGGATTAAGTGTGGTCGGGTCGAATCGTGTGTGCCATACTTCGTTCGTGATTTATATACCACAGTAGTATTGGGTTTGGAGTTGGAATATCTGTTAAAGAAAGTCTTTTAGGGGGTGAAGAATATATATTATAGTTTACACCAACCTCTGTCGCAGTATTTTGTAATCATTGTCAAAACAATACTAAGAGTAATACAGCATTAATTTTGTAATGCAAACTTACATATTTAGATTGGAGAGTTGTAAAATAATAACAATAACGCACCGCTTAATTTAAACTACGCTAAAATTGAGTTTGGACTAGAAAACATGATCACAAATTTGTAACTGCTTGAAAACGTCGACCTAAGTCTTCATGTACTTGGGAAATTATAAAAGTATCTCGTATGACGGTACGTAAACGTTACGTTCGAAGAAAAACCCATATCTGCCATCTATATGAAAATTTCGTATCTAACTTGGAACTAACCCAACTAGATTTTCTTGCATACACTTCTTATGGTACCATACAATAATAAAAAAAGAGTTGTAGAAATTTTAATTATGATTCGCTGAAATTGAAAATTGCCTAAAAACTGCACACAAATTAAAAATCTGAAGTTTCAATGGTGAAAATTTAGTACTTAATTTAAATAATGATCTAGATTTATAGTTTGCATTTGAGGTGATAAGCCCCATTTGATGGAATACGCAAATAGCAAATTTTCCAGACTTTTGAGCTATCGTACTACAAATATAATATTAAAAAAACTCACGCAAATTCCAATACACTACGTTTTAGGGTTCTCCAATATAAAAAAAAAACAAATATGCCCTTCACGGTATACAACTACATATATACTGTAAAATTATCATGAAGATCGGTACAGCCCTTCATGTTTAGACTATCTGAATATTGTAGTTTTATAAATTTCCATGTTATTGGACCATTTTAAGAGAACGTACCAGAAGGGTTAGACCAATTACTGAAAATATTAACTGAAAATATTATTTCGCCGCAATATGAGGTTGAACAAGGTTGAAATACTATAAAATACACCAATCTGCAGTCAAATGGTGGGGGATATAAAAACAGAGAGAGTGCAAAACAAACAACAGGAAAAATAGACGATTCATGCGTTACATAATCATCTAAACATCGGATATTGATAATGGAAACATACAAACTCACTAAATAAGTTAACATACATCGTAATGACGTGAAAGACACATGATGTTTTTATGGTATAAATATTACACTTTGTAAAGAAAGAACATTTCTTATTTTACTCATCAAAAATGATAGTGAGGTAAATTCCAAATATATTTTTTCTCTTAAAGGCCAGGTAATGTTTTTATAAAATTGCAATATATTCAGAATTGTCCCAACATAGCCAGCATAAAGCTGTAAGTACCGAATACACAGATAGTATGTAGTACACAGAGAAGTACCGAAATTCTTCTGAATGGGCTACTAACGAAATGATACGAATTTTTGCATCACTCAACCACAAATAGGGTGCAAAGATCTTTTAGCTTTTTTAAGATTGGATGGGATAAATATTACTCACGGCATCTCGTGGCTACTCTTTGTCTGGGCAAATCTATGAAAAACAAAACAAGCGCGTATGTTCCAGTGGAAATTTCGATGATTTTGAGTGAATCATCAACAATGTTTGGCAACAGGAATAGTCAACTAAGGACTCGAATAATACAGTTGAAGTGCGCAAGTGTTGCGTGAATCATCATCAAAGTACAGCATTCATTAATAGCGAAATGAGCGAGTGTGACAATAAAAAGATGCCAGTTCGGCTTTTTAGTCGGTCACATGTACAAATATTTACCATAACTGTTATCAGTGATTCAAGATTTTCATGCCAATAGCAATTGAAGTCAACGTCCAGGACGGTTACTATCACATATTGCATTTGCGTGTGTTCCACAAGTGGACCGACCGTGTTTATGAGAAGTTTGCATCACTACCAAACGAAACCCCGATTTAGAACATCTAATATTTTTAAGTTCGCTGCTATTGATTCGAGTATAAGTATGTTATACCGCATTGATTCGAGAGAGAAACACGCAGTGGTAACTTGTTCCTCCACATCATCTGAGATATCGATTGGCACAAAAACCCAGATAAGAATATTCCGCCGGTGATTTCAAACCTTATCGAGAAAAAATCTGATCCTGGTTCCATTTGACTGACGTGAGACACGTTTTTCGATTATTTCTTTGCGAAATGTTTTCCCTTAACATGCATTCATATTTGATCCGCATTTCTTCAGCGATACTATATCAGGTTACATACCCTTAATCACATACGTCTCCTTAAGCGGACACTCTTCTGTGGAAGCAAATTCTTCGTACATAATCTATATGAAAGGTTGAATAGATATAAATATTTGAAAATAGCTCTCGTCCAAAGTCATGGTGAGGTGAGTATGCAATTGTACTACTTAATGTAATTAACATTTTAACTTCAATTAAATATAGTGTCTTTAAATAAATTATCATTACCAGTATAATAAAATGACTATTAGTTTGTTAGTATGTATGTATGTATATAAAAATGAATGTTTGTTCGGGGCCCATCAAATTCTTAGTTCGTTTTCTACATGAAACCAACGTTAGATTAGGAAGTATGGTGACATTAGTGGGTGGCACTAAGCGTAAACACTACATACATATAATATGACCTCATTTGTGGGTGGTTGGTGGAAGGGAATGGCCGAATATTTCACGCATAACCAAATTGCGAGTTCATGGACCCACAAACTACATGCATACATACATATGTATTTATGTGTCAATTGTATAATTTGTAAGTACAAGCATTGATATGAAAGTTTCCAATAATGTGAAATGTGCATGCATCATGTTATGTAAATTGCAGAGAGATAACTCTGAAATTGAAAGAGGAAGTTAGGAGGGCAGTAGCTTCCTTTAAACAGCAACTTCAACATGTATTGTATGAAGAATCAATCAAATCCATTAAACTAAGGTGTAGCTATCCCTTCAACACGCACATTTATCAAATCACATAATAGATAATTAACGGAAGGTAGGTCAATCAAGTCTGTGGTGAGGCCAACATGAAATGAATTTGGAAGTAGTTAGTCGTCTTGAACTTCCTTCCTATTTTGTAAATAGAAAAAAAAAACTGTCGTTTTAATTTACAGTATCTCTATTCACCGCACACAATACAACTCTGTGTTTGTTTGTCTGATTGGCACAGCGTAGTTTTGTTGTTGTCTGGGTGGTGTGGTGAAGAAAATAGCAGTCAGCTGTTTTGATGACAAGTCACATGACAGTAGACCATGGATCGATAATTTTCTCACGGCTCACGGGTTTTTCTTTTGGAATTTTTCAGAAAATAATTTGAAACAGATTTTCAGGAACGCGCATGTTTGTATATGTTTTCGAACAATTACACAAATATTTGACAGTTCAGCTAAGAGCCAATTATTGCTTCGCACTATTCAATATGTAAATTCTGATAAAATTAACTAAATAAATCTCTTAAACCAAACAATGTTTTTTTTTGTGCGCTGGCAGTTGGCATTGTAACAGGTGTTAGAATTTAGTGTTTTTCGGGAATGGTCTAAACGAATTATGAGGGTACAATTGCTTTTATATCACACGATTAGTATTTTTTCAAATGACCCTGCATCTGCATTTACTAGTTCTGCCAATCGCAATGCCTTCATTTTGTCACTGAGGAATTTTTTTATTTTTTTTTATTTAGCACTTCACTTACATTTTTCGAAGCTTTTCAACGTCAATTATCACGAAATTGTATTATTTTTCTCTTTGCCCGTATTTTGAACCGAGTTTTTGCGGTAGAAAGCAGAAAAATTGCGTTGAATTAATTTTTTCGCTACAAAAACTATGATGTTCTCCCAAGACCAAAAAAACTCAACATACAAAAAAATTTTCTGTATGAACACCACACACACACACTCACGTCTCACGTGATAAATGGAAGACTAGAGGTTGGAACGATTTTTTTTATCGATTAACACTAAACAGTGATGCCATTTTTGTGCTTAATCAACTGTTTTTTGGCGCCTTTGCACTACTACAGTGTGTATGTACGATTTATCTAAACGATTTGTCGAATGTTGTTGGCGAACATCTAAAGTTTTGTGACATTTTGATAACATTCTATTCTAAATACATAGGAAATAATTTTCAATGGTCAGCACTTTCCGTTTCCAGGGCATTGTATATTTCGCGTAGGAAAACTCCAAATTATTTCGCCTGAAAATATATATTTACATGCTTTGTCAGCTTGAAGCACTCCGTCGTTTTTTTAGACTTCTTTATGCATCAATCGATATGTTGCAGACAACATTCCATTGTCTTTAACCTGAAAATAATAACGATGAAAAAATGTTGGAATTAGTGAAAACATCAAACCATTTTTACATACATATATCAAATATTTGCACAAAGCTTATTTTGCACATATTTTGAATTTGTGTCTACTATGTTAAATTTTAAAACAATTTAAAGACATATACAATGCTGCGATCGAATATGTTTTTAAAACCACATTGACAGGATTTCGGTCGGTCGTTCTTTCCAAGCCCAAGTGTGAAAATGTTACCAAGTCAAAAATTCGAAAAATAATTGCAAAATAAACAAAAAACATGTTTTACATTAACTCAAGTTCACGCCCATGACACAATAATATAAGGTATCAAAATTGTAAATAAAAGAATTAGAAAATAAAAGCCAAACAACGAATTTTGAGGCTCTAAAAACAATTAAAAATAATGTTACAGTTCGCTAAAAATTGTGCCAGGAGTTGTAACTGTCTACTGCCTGCCATTTATATATCAGAATTTGATCATCAAAATACCCAGGGTTGTATCCATTGCAGTATATTTTGTAGGAGAAGACTGATATTCCCCGGAAGTAGTAAGGTAGATCTCACATGTTCTTGAGATGCTGGCATCCTCGTTGGCTACCACCAAACGGTGACAACTCGTCCTCTAAACCAAAATCATCGAACAATTGTCTGTATCAAGTTACAAAGTGGCGACCTCAAGGGTTTATCAACGAAGGACAAAAGACAAGTTAGTATGTACTTTTGATATTGTTACAAAAAAATTAAGAGGGAAATGCGTCTGACTTGTCGTTCTTATGACTGTTATTGGGACCCAAATCAGATGTTTCCCGTTTAGAAGGCATGCGAACGTTAACGTCGCCATTGTAAGACTTTGGGCTTTGGGAGTGACGAACACCCACTAATAAGAGACCTGTAAATTGAATCACATGTATACATACATGGGGAGTCCCCACACCCGTATAGGCTGATATAATTATCGATATTGTTCATATAACATATATACATATGTATTACAGTAGTTTATGTAGGCTGTTATGGTTTTTATAATTATCCCTATCGAACGGAATTACCCATTATTAGTGCAATTGTTTGTTGTCCCACTTAATTTGCAATAAGCGGTGGCATCACAAGTGGTACCTGTAACTATGTATGTATATATACAACGTACTTATGCACATACATACATTCATATGTAGGTCTAAAAATAACACTTAAATTATCAATATGCACTTCTAGTATTTACAAACTAAAAGTTAATTATTGCTGTAATGGGAGCAAATGGCCACCCATACAATTGTATACGAAGACGGTAGATCTAAAAAATAGAGTAAGCAAAATTCCAAAGAAATAGGGTATATCTCAATTAGTATGATAAACTTTAACACATATTTTGATACGTTAACAGTAACGTAGGCATGTACAGACGAAATTTATATGTCTCGATTTGTATGGAAATTGAAAGCCGAAATCATTTATCATTCGATGTCTTTCGACGAAAGACGAAATATTGAAAAAATAAAAACAAACCAACAAGACCTCGAGCTTAAATAAAATATTAGTTCTTATTTCTAATTAAGCTTTAACACCCCATATGAATAATTTGACCTATTTTGTCAGGTCATTTTTTTATCAATATACCGTCAAACATAACCAAACCAAATATTGTGGTTTAAAATCCACTGCTGTACGAATTCATGATTTTAAAATTCCACTGAAGCGAAACATAATTTAAATAATTAAAATCAACTTTGGTTATCAATAAACAACAATGAAACCCGATCTTAAAAATTAACCGATAAGACTTAGCTTGTGTCTTCTTTGTTATCTATTTCGTATTCAGCCGTACAAACAGAAATTTATTAATATTTTTGCTTGCTTAATTTCAATATTCAATTTAATTAAGTGCATATGCACTACATATTTATGTATTCTTACAATTTAATTTGTCGGCATACATCACGGATAGACGGGGAATCTGGCGACATATAAAAGGCTTAACATGACCGCACCGAAACGATGAAACGCCAAAAAGATGTTTCATAGCAGCAAGAGAAACCTTCAATAAAAACAACATTCAAATACGAGTGCCAATTTCGTCATCACAAAAGAACAAACAAACAATTTCTTTCTTATCAATCATCTTGTCGTAGTTCTTGATCAAAGTCAGCACAAAGTCTGGCTCCGCTTTTGTAGGCTCAAGTTGATGTTTTCAGTCTTAAGTCAAACGTCCGCAATGCGTGTCTGATTGCAAATTAAAACGGGAAGTGTCGACATAATCTTATCCATAGACAAGTAATACAAGATTTTATTATTTTTTTTTTAAATTTCTCAAAACAATTGCAAATTTCAAAATCGACACAGAACAAAAGCAACAGTGAAAGAAAATTCGCCTTGTAGCCAAAGTGACAAAGTTTGACGAACTGATAAGACACCCGTCCTGTCCTGTTAATGACGGACAGATGGTCTGACTGACTGACGGAATAGTCTTGTCGATGTATGCGTGAAAAGAATTTATTTGCAAATCAATTCAAAATGAACAAGTAAAAATTCAAGTGCTCGAATGCACGTATGTGTATGTATTGACTGATAACAGAGCAGGGAAACCGTAACTCACACCACCTCCTAGTGTTACTATCATTATCATTCATTCCATCATAAGTATGTACATACATATGGACTTACACATATATTACATTACATTATGCATTCATTCGAAATTATTCCTCTACCCTACCACCCCAGCATGTGTTTGACGAGTTTTTCCGTTTTATCAGTCGGAGTTGCTTTGGCTCAATATCGGATTTTCCATACTTCGAAAAATAAGTCATATAAAATACGGGTGTTTTCGAAAACCTAGTACATTAAATGTTCAGTTTCCTAACTGAGCACATAATACCGCATAGTCCACAGCCCCAAGTACAGGTTCACTTTATCCAATTCTTTTAGTTTTTAATACTTTGCAAAAATGTTACATTCACTGGTGGAGTTTTTCGTACTGGCCATAATTGTTCTACAGACTGCGGAGGCTTTGGAAAATGGCTTGGCCCGCACTCCGCCGATGGGCTGGATGCACTGGGAGAGATATCGATGCATAACGGATTGTAAAAAGTACCCAGATGAGTGCATAAGGTAAATATTAAACCGTATTCAATAATTGTGTTTTGAAGTAGCACAATCGAATAGAATCTGTAATTAGGACGTGTAAAATCCTTGAAAACCCGAATAAAAATAATATCTCAAGCGAAAGAAAAAAAGAGTCTGGTTTAGTTGGATAAACATTAACTAATTTCCGATATCATTGGTGAGGTAGTATGAAAAAAACTGATCTGTTGCCGTAAGGCTGTGTTTGTATACCGTGAAGGACCGATATTATGCTAGCAATCCTTTAACCACGCAGGTCGAATGTAGAGCGAGCCATTCGTGGATGAACAAAAAACCTACTGCGAAGCAGCCACATGGATAATTTCGTGTTCCATAAATAATGACAATCATTACTCTATGGAATAAACTAGTAATATTTAAAAGAAAACACAATCATTCTCACGAGTCTATTCGATTTACATGCAAAATTGTTTTTAAACATTTGACTTTTATAAAATCGTATTCCCATAAACAGTGAACAACTTTTTAAACGCACAACCGACCTACTGGTCGATGAAGGATACGCCGCTGCTGGCTATGAATATGTGATCATTGACGATTGTTGGTTGGAAAAGGAACGAGATAATGCCACCGGGAAATTAGTAGAGGATCGTGAAAGATTCCCCAATGGTCTTAACTCCTTGGCAAACTATGTAAGTATTTCCAAAATTATACCTAAATCACGTATGAACTCTAATCACACAATCTTTAGATCCACAAAAAAGGAGTAAAATTCGGCTTGTATCAGGACTATGGTACAAATACTTGTGCTGGTTATCCCGGTGTTATAAAACACATGGCTCTGGATGCGAAAAGCTTTGCTGATTGGGATGTAGATTATGTTAAATTGGATGGTTGCTATGCGGATATCAATCAAATGGATGAAGGTTATCCAGAATTTGGGAGACTTCTGAATAGGACTGGACGTCCCATGGTGTACTCCTGCAGTTGGCCGGTTTATCAGGAGTATGAAGGGAAATTGGTAAATTGCAGAATATATAAACATATCATATTTTTAAATACATTTTATTTTTCTGCTCTCAGCCAAATTATGAGGCGTTGAAGGAACACTGTAACTTATGGCGTAACTGGAATGATATCGATGATTCATTTGAATCGGTAGCGCAAATTATGGATTATTTTTCCAAAAATCAAGATAGAATTCAGCCTCATGCTGGACCAGGACACTGGAATGATCCTGATATGGTAAAGATGAACTTGAATACAATATTCTTTTAATTGATAGTCTATGTTTTTTTTCGTAGTTAATTCTGGGAAATTATGGTTTATCATATGATCAAAGTAAATTGCAAATGGCTGTGTGGTCTATACTGGCAGCTCCCTTAATTATGTCCAATGATTTGTCTGCAGTAAGACCGGAAATCAAGGACATTTTACAAAACAAGTAAATGAGAAGTCTTAATAATTCGCATATGAAATTAATTAAAATAATCCTTTACAGATATATCATTGCTGTTGACCAGGATCCTTTGGGCATACAGGGACGTCGAATTTGGTTGAAAAACAAAATAGAGGTAAGTTCTTAGACATTCAAAAAATAAGAGAGTTGTCGTTGGGGGAGATTATACCTGAACATACAGTATTTGGTTAACACAAATGGAAATGTATTCGCTAAGTCTGCCATTATATTTATTTTTTAGGTTTGGTCACGACCTATTACCCCAGTTGTATCTAACGAGCAATATTCATATGCTGTGGCTTTTGTTAGTCGCCGAACAGATGGAGCTCCATATACTATCAAATTTAAACTTAGCGACTTGAATTTAACCAACAGACGTGGTTATTCGGTTACCGTAAGTTTTATTTTAATGAAAAATGTTGGAGGACTTGCAATTTAAATTGAATGTGGTTTTAACATTACAGGATCTTTATGACAATAATAAAATTGTGGGTCAATTTAAGCCGTCGAGTGTTTTTGAAACACGCATTATTCCAAATGGTAAGTTTAACCCACCTAATGAAATAACTTTAAATGAGGCTATATTAACATTAGACATTACAATTGCAATTATTCCTGTCTGTTTGACAGTTGGAAGTTATTTTTTATTACAATAGGGCCAAAATAGTTCAGTCCCGTTCAAATTGGTCCATAGAAAAAATAAAAAAAAATCAACAAACATTTAGGTAAAAACACTACGGCTGCAAAACGGTTTAGAAAAGTATGACATTTATATATCTTAAATATGTTGCAGTTTAAAATGAACTAAATTGGTTCAGAGGAAACCTGGGTATTCTGTGAAAAGAATAAATGTCTCACAAAAGTATGAAACACTAAACTGAACTAAAAGATAAATAAATTTTAGGAATTGGCCAACCACAGGTCACCATTGTTAAAAACAGGCCATATTGTGTTCAATATAAGAAGAAATCAGACTTCAAATATGGTACTCAAATTATATTGGAGTCAACAATAAATGTAGCTTTCGAGAGACTGTGGTCAAAAGTATTAAAAATTAAAATTAATATTAACTGTAAATTGTTTGAACCAACTATTACCTATACAAATGTTGTTAATAAGATTGGAATAGTTTTTAATAAGTTACTAGTATTGCTGCAAATATGATTTTTTTTGTATTTTAGTATGAATTTTGACAATACAGATGACATTTTAAATCAGATTAACAACTATGATATTCCTTAAAGCACCCATCAACGACAGAGTCTTCGATCCCTTCATCCCCGAAGTATATTTTTCAAATAGCTAGGGCGCAATTTTAGTTAGAGATCATTTATGTTCCTCATATGCTGATGTACCAGTACGATGCTCATATTCACAGCTCTTGCGGCCTCGGTAAATTGTGTCACAAAATATGTTATTGCTGTAAAGCAGGAAACAGACTCCCCAGACACGAGTCTTGCACTAATTTTAGATAGGTTGGACTTAGACCATCTAATACGAGTAATGGGTGTGATTTATTTTTGTTTGTATTTCCGACACTTTCCAAATAGCTGAAAATATGTAATATATTTTATTTCGATTTAACGAAAATGTTCACAACTTCTGTTAAGAAGTAACCAGTAGTTAAATGACATGTAATTAATCTCTTACCCGGAGTAAGCACATTCAACAAGTAAATAATAATCGATTTTTGTTTTAGTATTTTTTTTTATTCACTATTTGCATTTATTTCTTTACAGGTGTTACGTTTTACAAATTTACTGCCTTGCAAAATGGAAAGAAATGATTTATGCAATATTGAATTTATACCTAGACTATTTAAAACTTAGTTTTTATGTACCCAAAGCAAAATAAAGTTATTTTAATAATTTTAATTATTTGATATTTTATATTATAATAATAATATTTCGTCTAACCGGACCATAATCGTACATTATAAAAATGGGGTTTTATATTTACTTAAATTTTTTTTTTTGTAAATATAATTAGGTATTGAAACAACT
The DNA here is from genome assembly GCA_958296145.1 of Hydrotaea cyrtoneurina. Taxonomy (NCBI): domain Eukaryota; kingdom Metazoa; phylum Arthropoda; class Insecta; order Diptera; family Muscidae; genus Hydrotaea; species Hydrotaea cyrtoneurina. The sequence goes on along the minus strand of OY282516.1, from coordinate 75,183,175 downwards.
TTATTAAATAATTAAATATTTTTTGGTTAAATCAAAGTCAAAAATATTCAAAAAAAAAAAACTTTTTGCCCCCTAAAACAAATTTGTTCGCAAGAACATGACGTTTTATTATCTGTCAGTCTCATACTTTGTTTACTCGAAGACGTTTCTATTTCATTATGTGTGCAATTTCCTTCCTTTGCAAATATTCTTGACGTTGGTAAATTTTTCAGTGATTGCGAATTCATGGAAATTTGTTTGTTTACTGCAAAATCTCGTAAGGGGGTAATTGGGCACCTGAAGGAAACGCAGAAATTCTTTGTATGTACAAATATGGAATAAGACGTCACATTAAGTTGTACGATACTTGCTAATACACTGTATATTTTCAGTCGGGAAAATGTATTTTATACACAGAAAATTATTATGGCGTAAAAACCACTATGAAACATTTCCTAATTTATATAAATTTTTTATAACACGGGGTCAAGTCTCATCTCAATAGTTTATTTCGTTAGCGAGTAATGTCGTTTTTAAATAAGCTCACACACAAAATAACACCTTTTATGTTTTATTGGTAAATTTTTCTATCGCTGTTTGTGCCGACAGTGAGTGTCGAGTGTATTTTGACAACAATTCAAAGCCAGGCGTTAGGCGTGAACATAAACATCACAGCCTTAAAGTATGCTTTGAATTGTAGTCTAATTTACCAGAGCAAACATTCACACACACACACACACAGCACTCCCATATGAAATCAAAAACCACCAACCACTGAGAAATAGCCAATTCTGCATTCTCTGATACCAGGCGCCCAGAAATTTGAAGCAGGTGATTTTTTAAATGTGACTCCAATTGGAAACGCTATAACTTGATAACGACTGCAGCTATTGAGATGAAACTTTTACCCTAAGTTAGAGTAAAGGTCTGGCTTTCCGATGTATATAGTATGGCACGCCCACATTTACGCCTATTTATGGAAATTCAATGAAATCAACTACAAAGCTTTATATCTCCGCCACTGTTTAGTTTACCTTTATGGTTTATGCCAGTGAACTGTATCCCATGGTGATTACTAGATGCTTTGTCAAATATGAAGAGTTTAGCTTCCAAATAGAAAAAGTTACAGCTTATTTTCCAAAATATTTTCTCATCAGCTGTGAAACAACAATTTGTTGGGAAACAAAAGTAAAATCAAAACTCATCAACAAGAGAGAAACAGCCAATTCTCCATTTTCTGATACCAGGCGCCCAGAAATTTGAAGCAGGTGATTTTTTATTTGTTAAGCGGGTACTTCGTCATTATTTGAATTGAACAAAATTGTCGTTGTCGAACATTTTACATAATACCGAAACATATCTTAAACGACAACGTTACTAATAATATGGCCGATTGCGTATATAACTTTTTTGGGTCAAAAATGTTTCTTTTTTGTATTTTTCAGACTTACTGTTGATGAATTTAGCTTTCAAAATTATTTAACAATAACCACATATTGTTTATATAACATAAGTCATTACAGACATGTAGTTAAAAAAATAAATTTACACGATAATTTGAAAGTGATCGTTACACACAACTCCCAGTGGCTGATCTTTAATATTACACCAAACCCTAAGCCGTTGCTAAAGAATTGCCAAAATAGTTTTAAGGAACATTCGAAGACCCACCCACCATAACTATTTGCTCAATCTAAAAAATGAAACAATGGTCTTGCTCTGGCTCAGGTCCGCTATGCCTTTCCCTCGAATTTTTCAGGCTTACTATGTTTGATGATTTACGGTTGTTGTTGTCTTCGTCTTCTGGATGTGAGTTGTCCGGCCGACTTGCGTCGACGTCGTCAAGCGGAACTGCACTGATTGTCTCTAGTTTTAAAGATTTCGAACGGAGCTATTATCGGCCAATGTCAATTAAAAAAAAAAAAAACTAAAAGTAGCGTACATGATAGTTTGCCAAATAAAACACATTGATACAAATAAAATATATTTATATTATTTTTGCTAAAATTAAAATCTATTTTGTATAAATTGATTTGATAAATGAATGTTTTTCATTTATTTTCTTGGCGATGCATATGGAAATAAATGAAAGTTAAGGAGGAGGTTTGACTCGTTATATATTAAATTAATCATACACAACATTTTTGTTTTTAAATATGGTTTAGTATTTTATACATTATGAATAGTATATAGCCATACACATTAATAAAGCTCAAGCACTGATGGTAGCAGAGAATAACAAAAAGATAGAAAGAAAACGAGTAGAAAAAAAAAATTAAATACTTGTTTAGCTATTCGGGGATTGTTTAAAAAACGATTTGTGTACAATGACTTTAAAGTAGATATATACAGGTCTATCTGTCTGGCTGTCTGTAATGAAGAGTCGACACTTATATATATATGTGCACAATACGTAGTACGTGTGGCTAAGTAAGTATGTATACAATTCAATTACATATTCAAACATGAAGAAAAAACGCTTTAAATGGCTTGCATTTGAAAATCATAATTATCATCATCACCAACATCATTATTGTCAAGTTGTTGTTGTTGCTGCTTTTAAATTTATTTTTAGAATTAAACAATACTATAATAGTATTACTAATAAAGAAAATAATTGAAAATAAATAAAAAAGTATCTTTTAAAAAAAACTATTGTAAAAAATGAAGAAAAAAAACAACAAAATCTAAACTAATTTAAATGTTTTCCTTTTCGTATACAACTTTTAAAGTTCACTGCAAAAAGAGTTTAGTTTTTCTTCTTCGTTTCATAATTACCAACTAGTGTAAAATTAATTTTAGTTAAGTAAAGCTAGAGTTCGCTTTATTCACTTTCATTTCTTCGTCTTAATGGTGTACCCCGTTGGAAATAGTAGGAGTACGTTCATAGGTGCGCCGATGCATATCATCGACACTCTTGAGGTAGTAGGTGCCCGGGAACAAAGCACTAATGCTGCCTGTGGGCGTGTAGGGGGCAGCATGATTGTTCTTCTCTCTCACTTCCATAAGTTCTGAGAATACTTGAGGTTCGACCTTTTCGCGTGAATTCAGCAAAGGCAGCACATAATCTAGTTTTTCTATGAATTTTTGGAAGACATCAATATTTGAAGTCACTTTGATGGAGTACATGGAGGAGGCCAGGCCGGACCCATAAGAAAAGACGGCAATGCGTTTGCCCACCAAAGTCGCAGGAGTCTCACTGACCAGCAGCGACACTAGACCTGAGTAAACCGAAGGCGTGTACATGTTGCCCACCTGACTGGCCAACAAAAGTGACTTTTTAGTTTTCTCTTCAAAGACATTGGCGAATTGCGTCATGAATGCCTTTTCGACATCACGATCAAAGTACGTTGTAGCCCGAGTAGCTTTATTGAACCGTTCCAAGGAGGGGTATTTCTCGGATCTTTTGCTTTCATCAGTCGTTAGCAGGAAATCGTTAAACACCAAACGGGCTACCGACTTTTGGACTAATTTACAAAATGGTGTGTGGAATAGTATAGCATCAAAGTTGTCCAATCCCTCCTTCTCCGCTTCGGGATTGAGTTTTTGAAATTTCTTGCGATACAATTGATAACACGTATCCAAGGCAGACAAGTAGCATTGTATGGATAATTTGCCATCGACGGTTGGATATTCCGAACTTAAATCAGGCTTGTAGAAATCATAAGCGTGCTCCATGTGCGATGATCGTAGGCCTCTCTCGAAGACAAGAGGCGCATTTGGTCCCACCAGCATGGCTATGGCTCCCGCACCGCCCGTAGGACGTGCAGCCCCCTTAGCATAGACAGCAATATCTGCACACACAGCTAAGGCCAGGCGACCATCCCAGCTAGACGATTCAATCCAATTTATCGAATTGAAAAGTGCGGCCGTGCCACCGTAACAGGCATTTGTTGTATCGATGCCTTCCATGTCTGTGTTGCCGCTATCGGCAAACAGTTGCATCAACACCGACTTGACCGATTTCGATTTGTCAACAAGCGTCTCGGTGCCCACTTCCAGGCGACCGATATCGGCTGCCTTGATTTGGTGTCTCTCCATAAGGCGGGTAACAACAGTTAAGCACAGTGAATTCACATCCTCACGGTCCGAGCAGAAACCCATTTTCGATTGGCCCAATCCAATGGTATATTTGCCAGCTGAAGCACCATCGAATTGTTCCAATTCAGTTTGATCCACATATTGTGAGGGGAATAAAACCTCAATAGCTATGATACCAACATTCTCAGGCCACATTGTAGTTTCGACAATTTAGAAAATATTATAACTAATCCGGAAAAAAAGAAATATATCTGCAATACAAAAAAAAAAACAAGGAATTGTCAATAAGATTTTAAGCAAATACATTATTAAAACAAATTAAATAAACAAGTCTATTGAATAAATACATGCAGATGTTTTATTTATTTACATTATGCTCAACTTATAGTTTCAATATAAGTTTAACATTAAAGGAGAAAATAGCATTGGCAACAGAGGCCATCAGCTAATACAGGTTACATTTAAAGATGCTGAAGACAATAGAAATTTTAACAATTGCTCACTAGATGGGAAATGTTAATATCCTGATTTTTCAAGCTATTACTCGCTTTGGGCCACCTCAAAATGTTCTTTCATTATACTAAAACTATGTATTTATTGTTTTTTTTTTTAGCTATTCACATCTAGATGTACAGCGAGATATATAAAGCTCGCTGATTTGAGAAATGGTCTTTAAAGTAAAATACCAATATTATTCCAATATTAAATTTGAAAATCGATTTTTTTTAAACGAAAGTAATAAATTTAATATATAATTTTTCTTGAGAGAAGTTAGTCTTGCTGCGTCATTTTTTAAATGAACATACACGTGCACATGTAGACCCTCAGTTTTTTCAGATGATTTTCTTTTGTGGCAACAAATTATTAGTACGTGTAATAAATAAATGTAAATTTTAAATAAATTTAAATGTAATTTTTATAGTTTGTAAAGAAAAACTATCGAAATGAGTGTTTCTCCAGTTGGATTATTACTTCAAATGTCGCTTTGTATAATAATCGATAATCAATACAATCAAAACACGCCTAGTATGTGCTATATACATTCTTCTTCTCGTTCACGGTTTATCAATTAACGCAGTTTGATTCAAATAACGCAATCACTGCTTAAAATGCTTAAACTCATTTTAAAAATAAACACACAAGAGAAAGAAAAGGGGAAAAAAAAACAATGCAAACAACTTTCACCGTTGTTATTTAAAAAAGAAGACCGTGAAACAGTTAAATTCTTCTTGGTAGTATGTTGTGGTTGGTAACGTCTTAAAAACCCTTTGACCGCCGTCGCCGTACGTTAGCAAATGCTTTTGTAAAAGTACCCGCGCGCGTTTGATTATTACTGTTTGAGTACGACTCGCTCGCTCGCGCTTCTTCAATGAGCAAGCAAACACTCGACGAGGTAAACAAAACCAGATATATCATAAAGTAAACAAGATGGTCGGCGAGGCGAGTCCACATTAACTAAACATGTTATAAATTCCCAAGAGGGCCGATCAAAACAAGACGATGAAGATGTTGGTCAATCATGAGAAAACAATGAAGAAATGTATGAATGGAATTTTAGTAAATGTTTTGTGGTTGCTGTTGTTTTTGGAGAGTGTGTGTGTGTGTGTTTGTAGTTCGATTTGTTGGCTTGAAGACTTACAACACAAAAACAATAATAACAACAACAACAGCCCATTGAACACTTGTTTCACTCGTTTATCAATCAGATCGAATTGTTTTTACTAAAATGCGCACTAAACACACACAAACACACTCGCATACACAGAAAAAACTTTCTCCTAAACTTTGAAGATCCCCCAAACAAACCAAACCAAAATGAGTAGAGGTCTCCAACCAGAAATGATATCCGGAGAAATAAACAAAATTATTTTCTCTTTACAGCTGGTGTGTTGTTGTAATTGAAAAAAAAAATGTTTGTTGACTGACTGACTGGAATACCAACGAAGCGTTTGCATTACATACAAACCAACTTACGAAATGTATTGAAATTTAGATTTAAAATTTGCTACGAGGTAGGTTATGAAAGTTAAACGCAAAACGTACACATTTTAATTAAATCTAAAATATGTTCTGAATGGCTTCAAATATTCCAAAAATTGTATTTGATGACTACCGCATAAAAACACCCAGACAGATAGAAAACCTTGCATTGCAGCTTTCCTTCAGTCGTATGTCCAACAATATTGAAATATACATACAGGTCACACCTCAAAATTTTCCTAAACTGACTTTTTTCGATACATTTATTCAGAGTACACATCTCTAAATACTGTACAAATTTCTTTCACATCGCTATCTTTTCTAGGTCTATTTCTGTGTTAATTGCGCTGGTTCTGCGCGATGAACTAAAGATAATTATTTTTAGTTGCGTTAGAATTTTGAGTTGTGACCCTTTTGTATTTAGGATGCGATATGTATTGATATTTTTGTACTGAAGTGCGGGAAACAACACAGCGATTCCAAAAGACGCTTAACTTTCAACCGCATTTGGCTTTAATATTTGTAGGTCAAAGTTTTTGTTTTTTTAATTTCCCAAAACTGCAAATAGAAAATATGTTAATGTTAATATCTATCTCTGTTACGAAAACAAAGAATGCTTTTCAGAAAAAGTAGCAATGAGAACTATAAAATCGAGGCTTTCTATCGGTATGTGCCTACCGCTTTCAAACGACTTCTTCATTAGTAATAGTTTAGGCATGCTTAACGCAGTGACAACAGGAGTTTGAGGAGAATAAGGACTTTAATTGAACCCAAACTTCCTTGAAGGTCTTCAGCAGATAGTACACCTTCTTGTTCCTTCTTTTGTTTCTGAAACTAGTTTACATTTGTATAATCTTTTTAACAGATGTGACTTGGTACCTCTATGTATTTTTTAATTGAAATTTTATTTAAATCTAATTTAATTTAAATATCAATTGTTAACATTTTTTTTTAAATTTCAGTCAAATAAATTTTAATATAATTAAATAATTTGAATGACGTCAAAAACACAAATAAGAAGGAAACATAAGTCAGAATAAAAAATCCAAAAAATATTTTCATCTTGCAATCTTTTAACTTGTACACTTTTACAAAACCCAGCTCCTTGTGCTACTAATACGAATTACAGCGTTTTGAATCATGTGTACATCAATTCAAGCACACACTTTCTTTCGATGCATGAATTTTTTTCGGTTTTAATACACTAATTTGTCTTTAAAAGGTGTTAATAAGCCGAATAAGTCGCTATAGAATTTGGGTCATTAACAAAGCAATTCATCATTTGTCAATTCATGTTCACAATTTTTTTAAAATCAATCGTTTTGATTCTTTTTTGTGGTTGTTGACACGATTTAGTTGTTTCTTACCCTTAGAACTATTAAGGATATGTGTGTATTTTGAAGAATGACTATTTTTTTTTCAACTGATCCTCCTATGTGCGTAAGAAAATGCGAACGTCTAATGTTATGTTACGAAAATGCCCGTTTTAACTCGCGATCACAACAACCGTTTAAGTGAAAATCACTTGAATAACTGACAGACGGTCTGGTCTGCCAACGGAATGTTACTCACTGAATATCAAAGAAGAAGAAAAAAAAACGCAAATTTAAACGTTATACACTCTACGAACCGAGCAACACAAGAATACAGACAGGCACAGGCCCCAAATGAATGGCAGGCATTAGTGTTTGTTGTTTATTTTACTGCTTCTGCCTGTCGCTGCTGCTACTCAACGACGCCTCACCTATGGAACCCCAATACAAAAGGTCTCGGGTATGATTTTTTATGTAAAGAAAAGAAAAGTTGCGTCATGGCATTTCTTGTTGTTGCCGTTCGTTGGTTTGTTTGTTTTCTATCCACTCTGTGTTCAACCTACGTCGGAACGTTGGGGACGCTTCTTCTGAAAGGTGTTGCTCACTCAGACAGCCAGCGTCCCTTTGCTTAACTTCCACGAAAGTTTAACAGGTCTTCAGCTTTTTTTTTTTTAATTTTCTTTCTTTGTGCTTTCTTTTGAAAATAGTCTTGTCTTTTTTTTTGTGCGACTGCATAATATTGGAGAGCGATTTTCTCTGTTGGGGTTATCTTTATGGTGGCCGATAAGTTCTCGTTTAGGTCTATTGATTGGGTTTTATTTCTCCTTTCTATTTTGGGGGACAAACAACAAAAGTGACCGTTTAATTGTTCTTATGGAAATTTCAAAAGTAAAACGATATCGACATTTGGTAAGCGCCACAATGACAGTTCACGTTGCATAAATTATTGCTTATTTAGAGTCGTACAAAATTAGAAATAATTTGACCTAACATTGTACGAATGTTATTTATTTTGCAATTCAACACATTGGATTTAACAAATATATATTAGCATTTCAAATGCTTGCTAATTTGTGGGTTGTTCAAGCGATTCAATATATGCAAATATTGACTTTGCTATATTGAAAAAGTCGGGTCAGATTCCACTACCAGACTTGATATATTTTTCAAAAACGATCTAGAACTATCAGTAATAATAAAGATAAAATAAAAAAAAACTGTAGCCGTATTTGCGTAACTGATACGCAAGTGGCAAAACCGTAAATGTATATCTTTAGAATACACCAAAGATATGATTTCATTCAAATGAAATGAACAGACGGATAAGACGAAAGATATTAAATATTTAAAATGTTCCTATATTCAAAAATGACATTAGATCATAGGATTATGTTTTACTGAGCTGGGGAATATATTACTACATTATTGTCTTCATTATATGCTTTGTATAAAGTTTCCATTAGAATGACACTAAATGTCTTGGCAATGACCTAGTACTTGTGATCAGTCGTGATCGCTCTAGTTTAGAATCTGTTTAGAGCACACATGCTCTAAAATATTTTTAAATTCTGTAAAAAAAAAAGTATAAGACGTTTGAAGAGTAATACATACCGTAGATTCCGGTCATTGGAAATACAAATTATATTCCCCTTTTACTCCTTGTTATGTCAAATGAAATCATATCTTTGATGTATTCAAATTAATTACATCAGTATTGTATGAAATTTCATTATGAAATGCATGGCCCGGCATAGTTTCAGTCATTGGTCTCTTGAAGAGAATATACACTGTTTCGTAAAACAATTTTGTTAAGCGGTCTTACAGCATTTGTTCATGAGCTAGATTACCGTGTTTGACTGAAAAGGAACACGACTAGTGAACGCTACATATTTATTTTTTCAAGTTCAAAATCTGTTCCCGATGGCGTCAATGCTCGTCAAATCTACCGATACTAGCCCCAAAAAAATGATGTAAATCCTAACCTATTTGAGAGAAGTCTGCTCTTTAATGGAATTCATACGATAATGACGAAACGCGGTGGGGCTGTTGGAAATATAACATTAATCTCCGTAATCTGTATGACGTACCACTAATGATTTTCACACTCATTGTTTTTTTTTTTTTTTTTTACAGAATACGTGGTTTTATTTATATTATCAACACCACATGTCATAACTTTCACAGTGTTCTATTGAAATGCATAATCACCTTGCTAATCAATATTGTAGGTTCATAGTATTGAGGGAATTCCACTGAATAGCGGCCCCTATGTTTGCTCTTTTAATAATAACAATAATTGGTATATTTTCAATTTTGTGTTAAACCCATGAGGGTTTTAATTGCATATATCTCATATATTGTTATTATGTTTTCACAATTTCTGTATCATTGTTTCACAAGAAAGTATGTATCTTGTTGGAAGCGCATGTTTGTTCAACATGAAGGCCGAGATTTATTTTTTTAATGCTCATACTTCCCATGTCGGCTTTGAGCTAAATTCCATACCAACTGACAATTATAACTGCTGGGTAGCTCTAGCCATTCCTAGTGAAATTGGGGTAATTGTTTATTACACTTTTAAGAATTGGATCAACAATGTATTCACAGTACATGTTGTATTTTCAAGAAATATCTAAAAATAGTGTTACAGTGCGACAAATAATGATGTTTTAGTGTCAAACAGTCAAATGAATTCTATAGTTTTATGACTGAGATATATGCGAGAATGTGTTAATGCGCACAGCAGACTATTATCTTGATTATTGTGTGAAGAGTTTGACCGTCACCGGCTACGTTTGTGGATGCGCACAGCAGACTATTATCTTGATTATTGTGTAAAGAGTATGTCCGTCACCGTCTACGTGAGATATAACCTTTGTTTCAGCTTTTGCAGTTTTCTTAATTTGGCACGATATAAAGCCCCCCCGAAATTGACAGTTTTTAGGAATTGCTCTCATCACCGGCTCTGCAGGATATTTTTTCTGAGGCATGTTCAATATCTAAATAAAATAAATAAAAATTACTAATGCTGAATTGTTAAAGAACCGCAGGATGTAAAGCTTCTAAAAAATTTAATGAGATGAAATTCTCTTGTATCATATTCATATTATGTATAACCCATTTAATTCTGATGACCATGAGGGCATTTTTAACGAATTTTTAAATAAAAAAAGATTAGTGCACAGGGAATTTATCTCATACCTGTGTATAATAGTCTAGACCTACTATTTAATGTTTTTCTCCTCTTGGCACATTTTAAAAGGATTTAGTTCCTAATCTCTTACTCGCCAAGTCACTAGCATTTACAAGGTTTGACGTCCGATTTTATATGCCCAATAAAAATGCAATAGATCAGAATGACAAACAATATGCGGGGGGAATTAACGCTAATCAATTGGGTATTTTAGAACACGTGGCGACTAATACAGAAAGATAACGACTATTTAATAAAATATTTATTCGTCATGACTGAAGACAATGATATAATGAGAAGATACTGAGTAACTGTCTAGCGGAAATTACAATATTTAAAGATTCTTATTCATATAAGCGAGAAATGCTATACGTCTTATGGAAAATAAACAACTGTTAAAAAGCACAACCAGGAATTTGTGTAAATCTACAAAACCAACATCTCCACCGAAAAGTGAAGTGAGTGCTCTAAAGAAACAACACTTAATGGCTTGCAAAAAAAACGAATCGAATGACGAAACGATTTGTAGACTCATAATCGCAACTCAGAAAGCGAGTGGTAAAATGAACGTTGGAGTTGATGCTCTCAAATGTAAACTGATTACAATTTGTAAAACAAGCTGGAGTCCAAAGTATTCATCTTATATAAGACCGACTGTAAATAAATCCCAGATGTACTCAACCAAAATCGCACCTTGTTTTGCTCCATGAATTTCACAATAAATTATTGTTTGTTTGAAGTTACACGGGCAACACAGACGCTGTTCGGAGAAACACATGCTATTTTAGAGGTAAATGCAACAGAAACGGCTAATTTTGTATTCAACATACGCGGCAGACTCTTTCCAATACGGAAATAGGTTGGTATGTAAATAAGTTTAGTCGTAAAGAGTACCGCTAGAATATTTTATGATAATAAGGGACCCATCTGCCAGAGTAGTTACAGTTCTTAATCACTTTAGAATTTCCAATGTTTTTCACAAAACATTTCTTCGTCTGTTTTTTTTTTTAATTTTCAATATAGGATGTAATGTACATTAGTGTTTTTATTCGTTACTAACAGCCTGGGACATGGATGTATTTCCCTGTAATGTACAAAGTTCCAAGGCGACCTAGGTCATAAGTGTACATGCTGAATGGGATTCCAATTATGTAAACATGTATGTAGCTTATACATCAGCAGTTTTGTCAAGATCGGATGGTGAACAACAAAGTTATACCTGATTATATGGCCAAGCGTTGGAAGGCCGCAACTCGGGAAACATGTACGCCCACCAACAAATTTTCGTTTGTTGTCTTTGTTACTGCTCCCTTATATATGGCAGTGTGTGAATGATTATCAATTTTCCAATATTCACGTTTCTAGGTCGTAGGGAGAACGAAATTCGTACATTACCCACCCATGACACATACACACCGGTCTGAAGAATAAACACGCCATCATTGAGTGAATGATGAATGAAAATAAACATATTGGAGCGAGCTTCAATGCGGAAAACATGTCACACGCACACACAAACACTTCCACATTAATAAAGGAACTTTGAACCTGCTTCCTTTCATTGACTGAGTTCTTTAGACAATAATATTTGCGGCCATGGTTAGTTACATCATGTTTCCTTTTTTTCTTTCCAAACCAACCTAGAATTGCAGACGCAATCATTCACAGAAATTGACAAAACTTTCCCTTGAAATTGATCTCAAAAACTTTTGTATAACTTACATTTCGATATTTAATTGATTGACAGTCTCTATTTCTTTATGTATAAAATTGTTTGTAATTTAATTGCATGAATATCGCCCAGAAAACCGAGCCGAAGCAATGTCGACGGCGGCAGAGCCGTTTAAATGTAGTCGGAGAAATTATTTAATTGGCAACACAGGAGCGGAATAAAGTTCTCAAGTATTTTACAGTGGCAACCCCACACGGTTCCGAAGAAGGGATCGAAGAGAATAAGAATAATAACAGTTGCTGTTACGAAAATGGGTCCTTGCCTGCCACTTTTGATTTTCTTTCGTAACAATAACAGCTGATGGGCGAAGCCGACATATAAATGAAATGTTTTTACATATGTTCTGTCACTTTTTGTATGTCTGTCAAAATTGTCATTTTACATAAGATTCATAATTTTTGCTATCACACCAGCATATGTATTCTCATATAACATAACCTCTAAGCGTAAACAAAAGCCGACTTTTTAATGTGTATTTTTTAAAAACAGCTGTTTTGTTATGTTTGTGAGATGAAAATAGAGCGCGCTCTAATATTACATATGTATTTTCTCGTGTATATTACATATGCAATGTTTCAGACGACGAACTTTTACAGATGGGAAATTTGACAGTAAAAAACATATCGTCTGATGGCAGCTTTACTTTCAATGCAGGATTCCAAAGCGAATATTTTTACAACAATTAAATGCGAACAATTTCAAGACTTTTGCCATGTTTGGATACATACATACGAGTCAAAATGTTTAATACCGACCATTTTTAAAAAAGTTTTTAAAACTAACTGATCGTAGTAATGATATTCCTCAACAATGACATCTGTTGTTGTAATGGTGAAGCACTGAATATTAAAATTAGAAGACGGCAACAAATCTTGAGAGAAGTTACTCGTATATTTTTCTTTTGTTTCGAATATGTGTATTCAACTGGCACGAAATTAATTGTACGAGTAATGGTAGCCGATTTGAGCCATAGGCAACATTGATAAAAAGCTTGTACCGAACAAAAAAATAAATATTAAAAGTCACAGGTTTGAGCCGACTTCGTTGTAAATTGACACCGCCGAGGAATTCTTCAATTCTTCCATTACATTAGTTTTGATGGATGGACGGACGCAACTGACACTGTGGGGTATGTTCAGTTTTCACAATACTTGCCAGCTGTTTTGTGACTTGACGTTTCTAAACTTGCTAGCGCCTTCAAACTGTAATTACCAATGACTACCAAACTAGTCATGTTGAATACTATGTGTGGTGGAAAACGCGAATTGTTGAAGAAGCGGTGAAAATAATTATTCATTCGGGTTCGTTATTTTTAAATTGAAATTCGGTCAATTTTACAACAAATTTTTGTCTCCGTAAAAAAAGAAACAACATGAGTCAAAAGCTAAAACAAATTGCATTTAAATAAAAATTAAAACGTTTTTAGTCTGGTGATAAACTCATTATAAGAATCGTGGGTTGTGTCTATGTTGATTTGTTACATGTGTGAACAAGGGCCTAATCCGTTATCAATTACAGTCAAACTTCCATATCTCAAACCACCATTATCACATAGGAGACTTTTGAGTTATGGAGTTATTATTTAAGGCAATTTGCCTCCTTAACTGCCACTAGAAGTGCTTCTACTTATGGAAGTTCCACTGTAATAAATACACACATTTTTAATATGTCGAGGATCAAAATTCTGCTTACGAAAGTTCTGATTGAGTTACTGTTAAAGACTTCTAAATGACACTAAAAAGTAACATCCAACAAGGTACTCTTTGCAGTTTCGAAAAAATGACTTCTTTAAGTTACTTCTTAATACGGAAGACACTTCTACGATGGTATCGAAGGCATTGAGTTTCAACTTCTTAAAGGCACTTCGGCGATAGACATTTTTTTGCAGAGTTTATCCTTATTCATATGGTACTGCTCTAGAGAGAGTTGAATACACTTATAGTTTTTGTTAATCAATCACACCAAGACGTTTTATTTGACAAGAGGAATAAAATCTTCTTGCCCAATTGTTTGTTATAGTATGTAACAGAGTATGCCGATTTGTTTCGATTTGATTTATTCACTCCAATTACTAAAACAATTTATGATAATCTTATGACTAACCATAATACTTATTTTTTAGCGTATACTATTAGTTTTCTAAAATTAACTAAATACAATAGTAACGCAACACGTCTTTAATACATTCTACTAATTATACTTATATAGCCCAAAAAAATGGAAAAAAGGTTGTACCAACTAAATTAATTTTTGTCCGAAATACTAGTTTGTCCTAATGTCAAAAATACCAGGTAAATTTTAATGTCTAAAACCTATATAAACTAACGTTTATCAGTTTCCCCGTTTAAAATATCGTCCCCCTCAATAAAACAATAGTGTATACTGTGTAGTGCATTATACACTATTATTATATTGAGGGATAGATGTAGGGCAGCCAATTTGTCTTAGACTGGATTTTAATTCACGGAAACTCTTTTGTACACAAGGTAACCCTATTTATCTCAGCCTTGGTATGATGGCTAGTGGCATTACGGTATAGGTCTTTCTAACACATTTTGAAAATCTAAAAGTAGAAATTTTGGAAAGCTGATTTTCCTATTTCGATTCAGATACCGACACGTATTGTGTTTTATTTATTTTTCAAAGAGTTAGAAAAGTGTTTAAATATTTTTTATAGACTTTTTTTCACATTTTCAATTTTTTTTTCAGATATCAATTCTTCTGTTTAAAGGAATCAAGAGCGATTAAAATAAACGCGAAAAGCCTTATACACATATATAGTAAGTAATACGAGATATACATTTAGCTACTGTGGAAAATAAAATTAGAGAAATTTCCGAAACAGAGATAGATACCCTCAAAAGTTGTTTCATGAACTGGGTGTGGTCCTGTAATCGTGGTGGCCATTTGACTGATGTTGTTTTTTTTTATGAGTAACGTCAGGCCTTCCTCTTTATTATGAAATAATCATCCGATCATTTATCTCAAAAAATACTATTTTTCTTTGAATACCAAAATAACACCTCTTGTTGGAAAACCCTGTATATAGCAAGTAATATGAGATCCAAATATAAATCAAGATACGGACAAACCTTGAAAGGAACCGTTTGGATGAGTAGGATGAAAAATAAAATTATAAAATTTCCGGAACAGAGACACTCAAAAATTGTTTTGTGTGTATTTATTTTTTCTAGATATCAATACGTCCGCATAAAAACAATCAAGAACAATTATTATTTAAAAAAAAACGCGAAAGCCGTAAATATAGTAAGTAACATAATAAAATCTTATTATTGCAGAAAATGTTCTTTAGCGGTAAAGCTAAGTGTGCGGTATTATCAGGAGGTGATGCCGTAAACAGGGAAAAGCCTTCGAATGCCACAAAAAACAAATATTTTTTAATAATCCAAATTTTTAGTATAAATATGTTTAACACGAAAATGAGACGATAAAAAACAAAATAAAAAAAAAAATTTAAGTACAAATTTTCCCTCGATTATTTAAGAAAATGATGCCTACAAATTAAGGCCGATATGGCGGCATCGGAAGGTGATGCCAGTCCAATGTAAGGGAAAACCGCAACCCGACAATAAACCGAGAAGCGTGCTGGCTCAACTGTTTGCTGAAGAGCAAGTAACCTAATAAAATCTTATTATTGCAGAAAATGTTCTTTATGTCAGCGGTAAAGCTTAGTGGGCGATATTGTCGGGAGGTGATGCCGTAAAAAGGGAACCCCCGAAACCCGATAATATTCCCTGGACTTGCTGGTTTAGTAGTTTGCCAAAGGATGGCAAACATTTACCGGCGGCATTTGATAGCCATAAAAACGAAATATTTTTTAACAAACCAAAATATCGGCCTACAAATTAAGGCCGATAATAAACCCAGAGCATGCTGGCTGAACTGAAAGAAGAATGTTTTATAATAAAAAAAACAATTGTCAGTTGAAAAATGCACAATATTTTTGTTTGTTAATTATAGTTTTAGGTAATAAAAATGTCGAAAAAGAAATAAACAATTGTAGGTCACTTAAAAAACGATATTTTCTTTGGTCAAAAAATATATTGAATTGACATTGAATGTCCTACAAAGTAGTCAACGATACTGGGGCCAGCACTCAAAGGTGGAACGATTTATCTAACCTTAGCCGGAGTTCGAACTAAACATGTTCAAAGGGCTTAAATGATAAAATAAAAGAAAAATGTAAAACAAACCAGAAATTACAAATAGGCGACAGTGTCTAAAGTTTAAAAAAAAACGGGGTAAAATCAAAGAACCTAACAAAACGCTTTGCGCCTCCTCCACACAGTGGGAATTACCACAGCGATGCATCATCAAGCATGGGATGCTGAGGTATGGGGCTTCTCGATCACGATTTCGAACATACAATTACAAGGTCGGCAGACAAACCGAACAGGTAATAGCATTCGCTTCGTTTAGGCAAGACATTATCTAGGCGTCTGTTTTGTTTGTACTTTCTTAAGTTGTGGAATAGAACCAGCGCCGAAAAAAAGTCACCTCTAAAGTAGACAGAGAAAAATTTGTTTCTATTTTTTTCATTTGAAGAAGCGCCAAATGTATACTGACTTACGTGATACTTGAATGGTCGCGAGCAGGAATAAATCCACTTCAGCCAGTTGAGGCACCATATGAAAACTTCCTAGATGGCTGGAGTCGAAATACAATACCAAAATGGCCACCTAAAATAGTTAATAAGAAGTTGGTGTAAATTAAATATGGTTTAATAATGTTTATATTTTTAGCATAAGAAGTTTGTCGAGGGTTCACAGTGCTACCTCTGAAATAAAAATATTAAACAAATTAAAATATTTATAAAATGAAGTTGCACTGAATGCAATACATATTGGGTGGTAGGATAATGATTACGAAGTGAAGAGGTGGGAATTAATTAAAGATTAATTAAAGAACTGAGCAAACGGCCATCGAAAAATTCCAAATAACGAAAAGTTTCGGGAAGGTTTTTAAGTTTTTTTTTTATTATATTACAATGAAACCAATAAATGAAATGAAGCTATTGTCTACAAAATGAAATATTATACTCTGTATTTATGCAACAAAACTCTGCTACAGATAGTAACCACCACCTACCGCATTATAGAGTATCCATTCTCTTTGACAATAAAAGCGACAAATTGATTTTTTTTTTAATTCTTAATCTGAGATATTTCTTGTTTTATCAACCGTAGTAATTCAATGTATTCTCATTATGATCAATGATTTGTTCTTTAAAAAGAATACAATTTACTTCAAAACAATAGTATCGAATATCAAGAGAGATACACACAAAGTAAATAAACCGTGAAAAACAACATCTCTCGCGTTAGCGTTTTCTGTGTGCAAACAAGTTTTGAACCCGGAACCCTCCTCTTCAATACTCAAAATACCAATGCACTGTGTCACGAACAGACCTCAATGGAATAACCACAAATCAACCAACCAGAGCAACCGCTAGGCATTACAAAAATAATATTTCTACGAATTGCTTTATACATACAACAATTCTTTTTAAACGCGTCAGTCTCATCAATTAGAAGATTAGGTTAGTCTAATTTCCATAATGAATTGTAATGGTGATGTTTAATTATCTCAAATATATGAGGAGTCTTCAGAAATTGTTCAAAAGTCGGTAGGTTCCACATTACAAAACTAATTAGAAAATAAAATCCGGTCTCTAGTCCGTAGGCGTTTTACAGTCAAAAAACCATTGCTTTGCGCCGACAGTGGGTTCACAAAACGATTTCAAGCGACCATTATTCAATGACTGACAATTTTTGACTCTTCTAAAAAGCCCAGACGATGATTATTTTGAACATTAAAGGTGGACAAATGAATATATTAAAAACATAGCCATCGTTCATTTCATTTCTTATTTTTCGATTTCATAAAATACAATTTTAAAATTTGTTTCTAATGAGCATACAAAAGTTCTTTTTTGTTTTCGTTTAAAAATGTTAATTTTTTTACATTTGGCAAATTTTGAAAACTATTTTAAGATTATCCACTATTTATTTACATTTTTTAAATTGTATAGCATAAATCATTGTTATTCTTCTGTCAATCTGTGTCGAAACTGAGCGACTTTGACTTGCGTCACTTCTCCATAGCTCGGTGGTAATTCCCACAAAAAAAAGTACCTGCGCCGACAACTGTCTGCTTCTGTTAGTATTTCCCAATTGTTTTTGTTTTTTTTTTTCTTTCTTTCAATGAAATACGTAATTATTAAATATTTATATTTTCTTTAATTCAATTGAAATGCTTAAATCTAAAAATATCACATGTTACTCATGCCAACAAGTACTCGTACTCAACGTTACGGCCGCAGTCTGTCATAGGTGTTTTATCCAAACATTTTCGCTGTGACATCCAGAAGAGCACTGGGAGTAGTTGCATGTAAATCATCCGAACAGTCGTTATGGTCGTGGTCGTGCCCCTCGCCTGAAATAAATAATAAAAATGAAAATCATTAATTAATATTTAAAAAGAAAAGAAAAGTAAATGCCGGTGGTTTACTATCTTCAAGTGTATTGTATTAATATTCAAGCCCCTACACAAAGACATTTTGTTGTTGTTGTTTTCTTTTCAAGTAAAATGTATTACGAACAACAATTAATATTAAACATTCTGTCGTTTCAAGATATCGATTTTGATTCTTTTCAACTTGAGGTAAAATACAAATGAAATTACCGATAAAAACAAACAGACGTCACACACCTCCAGATAGTCGGAAACATGTTGGTAAGAAAGAAACTTGGAATATTCTGCCTGAAGATCTCATTTTGGGAAAGAAATTGTCACCCATCAAAGAGCCAATTTACCAGCTAGTCCACAGCAGACTTTTTGCTATGAAAGCCCATCTAGAGGGCAAACAGCCTAAGTCTGCATGCAGAAATATTAGAACAGCTGCCAAATCCAAATCACTAATTATTTTATAGGACATCAGGGATACATTGGTAGAAAAAAATTGGTTCATTTGGTTTCTAGGCTGACTTGTTTCTTGATACAATCGAACGGTGAAATGTCAACAATTAGTTGATATTAACAGTTATTCTTGAGTTAATAAAAACATAACTTCATACTGTGACGCTTTATTTATAAAATAACTCACTAGGTCATTTCTTTTGGAAAAAAAGGGCCTAAGAACATTGTTTAAAAGCCCTGTTCACTGATCAACTTCTCTCATTAGCTTTAGCTACTGATATTTTCAAAAATAAAGTCAAAGAATATTTGCAGTTTTTTTTAATTAAGAAGGAATTAGCAGAACTAGACTAGAACTTGGGTTACTTTTATTTTCGTTCTTTAGCTTTGGAAAACATTCTATAGCTGCAGAAAAATTCTTTGTCTGGAGCCAAACAAAAACTGGTTGGCTGTCATTTAGATGATTTTTGCAGCTAAAAAACAACAGAAATCTATTTTAAAGACCACAGCAGGCAGTGATGACAACTATTTGGAAATCTATTACAATTTGTTAATTTGTATTGAAATTAACCAACGAAATTCTATAAAAATGATGTACAGGCGGACACCGACGGTCGTAGTGGTTTTTTCGTCCACGGGAGATGTCCAGCCAGCGGAGATTAATTTGCTCAAGCGCCCCGGTAGGCGAGTTGGTAGCGTGCTTGCCTATCAGCGTGGGGGTTGTGGGTTCGATTCCCACCAGAGGCTTTGGTCTGTCGCTGCAAAAAATCAAGCCAAATAGTCTTTGTCACTCGGTTTATCCTTGGACCCAAAATTAGAATATAAATTTACTTTGTATTGTAATTAAAAAAATAAAAAATAAATAATAAAAATAATTAATTTGCTCTAAAAATACCGGATGGATTCGAGAAATTTGTCCGTCTACTTGTCCGCGAGTAGAGCTTTTACTGTATATGAATATGTAAGCAAATACTAAATAAGCATAACTAAATCATTGCAAAATGAAAACAAAAAATCTGTAGCTGCAACCAAAGACCGTCGCAAGTCGTTTTCTGAACATTTTCAAGACGGTATTTGAACAGTATTTGGTTTAAAAAAAGTAGGTATGTATTTGCTTTTAAAAAAACATTATTTGCTTTGAAAACATTTCAAATATTTCAATTCCAATTAGTGTGCTTCAATTCAAGTCTGGAGTGTGCTTCCGAACTAATGCAACGACTGGCGACGTCTGCCCTCTGTATGGTCTTTGGCTGCCACCATACCATTTTTTATAGCTCCGGTTTTCTTCAGCAATAGATTCCTTTAGCTGCACGTAACCAAACACCCAACATTAGCTGATCATTGCGATTTGTTTTTCTTCGGTTTTTTCGAATATTTGCTTTCGTCATTCTTTTTTTGGCTGGTCGATAATTTATATTGAGCTTTAACTTATTTTAGAAAATCAATGACTTGTTAATCAATAAAACTTTTCTTTTGCTTTATAAAAAAATACAATCCCGATCACAAAAATAGTTCGAATATGTTGAAAACTAAAGAAATGTAAAACTCTATTGAACTCAAAATTGCATTATTCAAAACAGTTTAATTAATTGAAAAAAAAAAAAAAATAAACAGATGGGCTACTAAACAAAACAAAAAAAGGTAAGTAATCACTTTATAATATTCACAAAATAATAATATGAGCTAAAATCCCCTTTTCGGATTTGGTGCAAAATTTTCTATACATTTGTAATTTGTGTCGGATTCTTTGGTAATCCAGTACTATTTTTACAATTCTGATCAAGAAAAGGGAAATATTTAACATTATAAATAAATGCAGGCGCATGTTATGAACTTTTGTTGATGTCTCGATTTAACTAAATGTCTGTTTTTGTGAAAATATTGAAACATTTGATATGCAAATAGTAACGTGTGTTTGGAAAAAGTACGGTTTTGGTTGTTGCTGTCAAAAAGAAGACGCGTGTAAACAAATACACCACTGGCAAAACAAAACCAGCTGTTTATACAAAATCGCCAACGTATTTGAATGTGAAATCCGTTTGATTTTTAACATATCTGAACATGGCTTTGTTCTATTGATAGAAACATCAAACATCTAGGCCAAGTTATCAATTTGATAAATCATTTTGGTTTAATTCGCCGGTTATCAATCAGTATATTGTTTAGCTGACGGTGTTAGCGTTACGAATTGATAACAAATGCGTTCTTATCAAGCATTGGGTAATATAACTTACTTATATGAAAGAAAACGAAAACGATTTCTTAAAATTATGCGCTTAATTGGCCGTACTTTAGGGTTTATAGTGACAATTGTTCTGAGCTGTCTTAAGTCTTCTGCTAGATGTTCATTTGATTTGTTTATAACTCCATGGGGAGAAATTCATTTGGCAATATCTGTCGTCCTCAGTATGTTTTTTGATTACAAAATCTATCTCGACTATCGCACTATACTGTCTAACTGACAGCAATAATTGTTTTTATACTTTCTAATGTAAACATTGCCTTAGTTTTTCAGCTGGCAGATGTGCTCTAGATTTGCGTGACTACCAGCCTCGCCGGCCTAATTTTTCAGTTGGCATTGGGTTCTATCCATTCCCTGCTATTAAAGAAAAGGAAACTCTAAAAGAAAAAAAAGCGAACTGGTAATATCATACAACTTTTATGCTGATAAAATATTGTAGCTTTGTGCTGTCTTCTTCTATCTTCTATCTTCTGTCATCTGTATTTGTTGATTTGCCAAATATTTGCTAAAATCTCACAGTCTGCTATGTTTATCTGTCATTTCCATTTGTTACGTTTGCGATTACCGGGAATTACCTCTTCAGTCTATATTGTTTGGTTGGTTAGTTAACGAGCTATCCGACACATTTATTTATTTATATATTTCTCAAGTGGTCTGAGATTTATGATTTGATAATAAAATTGTACAATCATCATGAGTTCAACTATATAAATAATTATGCTCATACGGTTAATGAGTTATCGCATTCAAAATTCAAATTTATTTATTTATATATTTCTCAAGTGGTCTGAGATTTATGATTTGATAATAAAATTGTACAATCATCATGAGTTCAACTATATAAATAATTATGCTCATACGGTTAATGAGTTATCGCATTCAAAATGAAAATTGTTTTTATTTCAGTAACCCAGTTATCAACAAGATGTCTCGGTTTTTGAATGGGGTGTGGTTTATGATACGATAACATGAATTAGAATTACCAACAAACGAGTTATCGCATCTAAAAATTTTATTCCAGGCATTGTCATGTGATACAAGGGCTCCGAACTGTATACCTGGTGATAAGTATACTAAATAATTTACGTTTAGCGAGTTATCGCAGAACTTTCGTAGCTTCAAATTCATTGTTGAAATGTGTTTATCTCTTAGTTTATTTTCATTCGTTTATGGTTACCGGGAATTACATTTTCAGTTTGTATTGTCTGACTGTCAACGAGCTATCCGACCCATTTTATATGTACATGGTCTGAAATTTATGATTTGACAATAAAATACGGTTAAAGAGTTATTGCATTTAAACTGAAAATGGTTTTTATTCTATTTAGCTAGTTGTCAACAAGATATCTCGGTTAACGACATGATAACAAAAAATATGAGTACCACCCAAACTACAATTACCGAACAAATAGTTAAAGAGTTATGGCTTTCGAAAATTCTATTCCCCACACTGCCAGGTGATAATAGTGCTTTTAAGTTTATGATCTGTGAGTACTTCGTACTAAGCTGTCTAACTAAAGTAGTTGCCAACCAAAATAGTTAAAGAGTTATTGCTATCGAAAATTCTATTCAATTACCGAACAAATAGTTAAAGAGTTATGACTTTCGAAAATTCTATTCCCCACACTGCCAGGTGATAATAGTACTTTTAAGTTTATGATCTGTGAGTACTTCGCACTAAGCAGTCTAACTAAAGTAGTTGCCAACCAAAATAGTTAAAGAGTTATTGCTATCGAAAATTCTATTCAATTACCGAACAAATAGTTAAAGAGTTATGGCTTTCGAAAATTCTATTCCCCACACTGCCAGGTGATAATAGTGCTTTTAAGTTTATGATCTGTGAGTACTTCGTACTAAGCTGTCTAACTAAAGTAGTTGCCAACCAAAATAGTTAAAGAGTTATTGCTATCGAAAATTCTATTCAATTACCGAACAAATAGTTAAAGAGTTATGGCTTTCGAAAATTCTATTCCCCACACTGCCAGCTGATAATAGTGCTTTTAAGTTTATGATCTGTGAGTACTTCGCACTAAGCAGTCTAACTAAAGTAGTTGCCAACCAAAATAGTTGCCAACCAAAATAGTTAAAGAGTTATTGCTATCGTCGAAAATTCTATTCCCAACACTGTCATGTGATGATAGTGATTTTAACTTTATGAGCTGACTATCACAAAACTACTTAAATTATTATGCTGTTATGGTTAATGAGATATCGCATTGAATATGAAATCGTTTTTGTTGCAGTTAATAGTGTAGGTACTTCCAACGCTATAGCTTCCAACTTAGAGTTAACGAGTTGTCGCTTTAAAAATATTGTACTCGCATTGTCATGTGCTCTGCAAGTGCTCTGAACTTTATGAGCTGATACCAAGCGTATCTAAGTGTACCTGGTAACTAGCAAAATAACTAATTTATGGTTAACGAGTTATCGCGTTTCGACATTTCTTTCGTCCCCATCAATATTGAGGAAGTCATACGCACAGTATGGCTGTGCTATTTTCAACTTTCGGTTATCAGTTCGAGTGGGGGATTATCAAAGAAATATCATGCGGCTGCACCAATTATTTGGGAAAAAGTGTTAACCAGTGATGTAAACTCTACCATCGCCGTAATGTTGTTCCGGTCAGCAAAGTACAACTATTGTTTTGGGGGATATAATAATCTTATCAGCGCACACTTACCTATATTTTGTAAACCAAACATTAGGCCAAATCCGATAAGCATGGCTATGAAGGCACCCAAGCCGGCATGATGCTTGGAGAGAATTTCAAAGAACACCACATACAGCAGAGTACCGCACGCTATGCCCTGCAATATGGCCGAGGGTATACTTTCTTCGGAACTGGAGGAGTTGTGACTGATGGCCAGACCGATGCCTATGCCTATGGGGCTGGTAATGGCAAAGGTGATGGTGTAAACCACGGCCAGTAGTGGTTTTGTGCGCGCTACTATAAGCTCGACACCCACACAGAAGGCCAACACCAATTTGTGGGCGGATACGGCACCGAGCAGGAACCACACCGATCCGGTGGAGTCTTCCAAGCCTATGGCCATACCTTCGAATACTTCATGTAAGGATAGGGCCAAAACAATGCCCAAACCTCTTAGAGATGAAGTTACCGCACCATCGCTGCCATTCGCTTGTAAGGGCAAATGAGAATGGCCGTGTCCGTGATCAGAATCATGAACATGATTGTGTTCATGATGATGCTTTGGAGCGTTACACGAATGCGATTCTTCCATCTGCAACTGCAAATCGCTGTGTTTCCCACATGCCGGATCAATCAAGTGGTCCACGGTTAACGTCGATGAAAGATAATTTGTATTTGCTGATGTCTCCACAGTTTCTGTACTGCCACTGGCGGCGTCATCATCGTGTTCTGTCTTTTCGGATTTCTTGCCGCCCTTCACCAACACACTGTTACGCACACTGTGACCTCGTTCGAATGCCGCTCCCACACCATCGTCACTGTCCAGAACTTGTTTTTTGTGGCGATGCAAATATGAGTGCACACACTCCTCAATGAAATACATGAGGAAGAAACCAGTACACATAAGAACCTCCGCCAAGGCGAATTCGGTATTGGCCAATTTATGGCAATTCTGTAGACTCGTCACAACCTCCTGCACTTCGGGGAGCAGGTGAAGAAAGGTGGTGGCGAGTAAAACACCACCGCCAAAATACAGCAACCATTGGACAACATTCGCCGAGCGAGAATTTGGTTTTTTGTCCGTCCATTTGAGCCAATAATTCAACATGTATGGTATGGATCCGAATAGAGTGGTGGCACAGAAGAGGACAGCCATTGCAGCACATTTGGCCACGAACAGATCGTGGCTGTTGGAATCATGGTCGTGATCATGATCGTGGTCCATTTTCAAAGCGGTTTACTTGCTCGCTCAACAAAACACAATCGTTAACTGAGATTCTCAGTATGCGTTTTTGAATTTCCCGTTTCAAAAACGTCGGTATGCGTAAATAGGTCTGCTCCACAAGACCTTTCCAACTAAACTGATTGGTATACTTTGTGTTAACGGTTATTTTAACCGAGAGTTCTATGATCGCACGACCATCAATGCGCGTTATCAATTACTCACACCGTCTGGTTATAAATTGTGCTCTTAATCTTGTTTCTCTTTGGCTCTCACTCGCTCTCTATCTCTGACTTCACTATCTCACCGTTGTCATATTCTTGGCTGGGTGGTGGCATTCAGTCACCAGCGATTTAACGTTTTAAGTTTGTGGTTAAATGCAGCGTTATGAATTTTTGATTTGACATTTTGTTATGTGTGATTCCAGTGGCGGGACAATACAATACGACAAACTTAAGTTCTCTCTCTCCGGCTAGCCAGTCTAGGCCAAATTATTATCTGCATCTGCAACCAACCAGAATGAGTGACAGCTCACACTAAGTAGTATATTAAGACCGGGGGGGGGGCGAGTTGAATATTTGTAAATGAGTGTATGCAGAAAGTATCAAGATACACTTAATGTGACTTACAGATGTTGACCGCATTCAAATAAGGTAATAACACCTCATACATATTAATATGCGGACACGATGAGGATTATGAGTATTTATGTGGTGAAGTACATTTTGTAAGATGTTTGGGGAACTTTTTCAAGTAATTGATGACATTTTTTTTGTCTTTCTATAGCCTCTCCGTCATAGTTTGGAGGGGGGTAAGTCTAAAGTTTGTCCATCCGTTTGTCACGGTTGTACCGATTAGACCAAGATGTAAATATACTTACTAGTAGATCCGACTATCAGAATAGAGCGAAGGGTGTAATTTTTTTTAAAAAAAAACACATTTCGTGGTACATAATTTAAAGTGTGTCACTGGACAGTGTACTTTGTCGAGAGAACAAAAAAACCCCAAAAAACTGAGTACAATGTGGTTGAACGGACGGAACGTAGAGAGACCGGCGAGCGGTATAAAAAAATGAATTTTATAGATGTTCTTTTTGTATGGGAAATGGATTTTGTAGCATATCCAAATACAATTCAATAGTTAACACAATTAACTAAAATGTAAATCATAAAAAACAACAATAACTCACCTGTTCCACAGTTGTGCTGCTTCCATACCTCCATCCTTGTGAATTTTGTAAATGCTCTTTTTGGATGGGACATGGATTTTGTAGAATATCCGAATACAAATCCATAGTTAATCTGCCACAAATAACAAGAATGTAAATAAAAATAATAATAATAAACGATAACTCACTTGTTTCACAGTTCGACTGCTTCCACACCAACATTCTTGTCGAGAATTGACTTTCGTTTCCATTTTTTTCAAATTCGGGAAATTCCAACAACGGAACACATTGAGTGTGCAATGCATGCTGGTGTATTTTGATTCACTTATGACGAAATATAACGTATACAGTTCAGGATTCCCCGCTAACATAGATACGAATTAAATTTTAAGCCACACTGGTCGGAATGGACCGATAATTTTGAGAAAAATCACGTTAAAGGGCGCTTGAGTCCAGCGCTCTCAATGACCTAAAAACAATTGTGTTGTATAATTGTGGGTACTCAAATTAAATGGGGTTGCCCCCCAGGATTCCAACTGTGCAAATAGGAGCATGGCACCATTACACCCCCAAAACTCATGAATGGGGACCCTGGGCCTCTTTCTTTCATATAAGTGTGGCAACTCAAGCAAGCAAAAGGGGTATTAAGTAGTTAATTGAAAACAACATTCAAAACAAACGTTCACTACGACAAGAGCATAACATCGTATGTGATTCGATACACAATGTGAGTGTGAACCCAGAACTGACAACTCTTTTACCCATTTAATGGTGAAGGGTAAATAAGATTCGATTCAACCGATCAAAGCACCGAAAACTAGTTATTAAATGGAGAGTATGCACTGAAATGCGTTTCTACGAATTAAGTTGAATGGCATTTCGTGTAGTCCGAGTCTTTCTGAGATACTGTAGTAACTACGGAATTACGTATTTTATTGCGCAACTTTGTTGTTTATCTACAGATATCTGTATGTAGGTTACTGTAAAAGTTTCAGAAAGTCATAAAGTTTATTTCAGTTTGTTAATATGTCGCAAAGCGTTAAGGTGAAGAAAATACTTCAAAACCGATTAATCGATTTATGCAGTTCATCAGCTAAGGAAATCCATTTTTCAATGAGAAATTAAAAATAAGGAAAATAATGTCTAACCCTTTCGGGACGGAGTTTTATTTCTCAAATGCAGATTTGAGACGTATTGTCTCAGTAGTCCCGAAAAGGTTAAGATTCGTAATAAAATACATTATTCCGACGATCCCAGACACCAGATTTATTAAGAAATATTCCTGTTCACCATCAGAGTTAATGAATATCGAGACAAATTGTTCTATGATTATTTCAATAATTTTTCTTAACAAAGCTGTTTTAAATTTTTATAAATACGGGGGACAAAAGGTCTGATAATCGAAAATATTTAAAATTGAAAAAAAAATTGTTTTCAATACAATTTATTTATTTTATGGAAAATGTAAGAAAATAAAAATCAGAGTCGGAGCCGATCCCTGACAAATTTGCAGACTGCGACTACGACACCAAGACCTCCGGGTCTACGACCTAAAAACTCCGACTCCACAGCCCTGATTATAAATAGTACTTGTTTTAATCATTTATTTGAGGTCTCTTCTTTCGAATAAGTAATAGAATTTTTAAAAGCGAAATGTTAAATATGGTCAATGGTTTTTCGATCGAAATAAATATTTAATTTACTCAATTCAATCCAATTTTTAACAAAAGAAAGCTTTAAAATCAGGCATTTGTGGTGCTATTTAAAGGTTAAGTTGCGACATTTTCAAAATTAGGTGGTGTTAAACCACTTGGCGCCACCGTTCTTTTAAAAGTCCGGGAAACGGTGAGAAATTCAAGAGAAAATCAGTAAGGAAATTTCATAAGCGATACATTTTCAGTTCAAATACAAAAAAAAAAAATGTAAAACGGCTAATATATAAAAAATATACTGTCAGATATCTAACCTTGCGATATGATGGTTTACATCTAACAATTTCCACCATAACATATTGGCGGGGTAAATCTTTTGTCAAGAGGCGAAGACATTTGCACATCTGATATTTTCTTGAGTGGTCATTGACTTACATTTGTTATCTAGCAAGGGTAAGAACGCAAACGACAACAACAAATTACAATTTGGCGTTTACTACTCGGATGTCACCAACAGCTGTGACAAAACCAGTTACATTTTCGTAAGAAATTAACAGGTATTTACGATTTCAATGACCCTCCGCCTATGGGGTCTGGCGTAAGGGGAAAACACCACTCATATCATATTTGTAGTACAATTTGTATTGCTAAAAAGATAAAATGTGTTTCATTGATTCTTAAATGACGAATTTTTTCGTTGAAAACAATTTTTGTTATTTCCCGTTTCTTGAGAAAAAAAACAACTGGATTCATAGGAAAATTGCCTAAAATGTGTATGCCTGTAAAGCAGTGGATTTCATTATGACAAAAATAATAACTACACTATGCAACAACAAAAAAAATTAAATTTGTTGAGGTATAACTGTCAAGTTTTTAAAAATTGATCACAAAATTATTTGTAATCTTTGTCTTCATTGAATATCCAGGGTAAAAAAAAGGTAGAAGCAAAACTCTTGGGACTTAAAAAAGTGTTCGTTATAGATGAAAGTTCGTTATAATCGGTGTACGTTATAACCGGACTCGACTGTACATCATTTTAATTGTTCGATATGTGGCTTTATGATAAAACAGATAAACTATTGAAAATGATAACTTTTTGTCATTTCTGAATTCTATGAAAATTAAAAAAAAATAAAATTTAATTCAGATTTAAAGGCAAAAATTTTTCAAGTCGTTTATTGGTAGTATTTTACATTGTTATGACATTTTATGTTTCAATAAACTTTTTTCCTAACCACAGGAAAGTAATTCGACCATATTTGTACTCGGGGGACCGCAATACATCAGAATTGCAGAGTGGTTACTTAGTCAATTTGTTTTTGTTGCGTGGTGTTATCTTTTTTGACTGCAAATTATTAAATTATACCTAACCTGACCTAACATGAACGTGTTCAAGCTATTAATGGCTTGAGCATGTTGGTCGAATTAGTTTCAACACTCCAGCTGAGGAAGAAGTTAGACGACAACTACCACTGAAATAATCGAAAGTGTCTACTGCGATGCGATTAAGGCCAACTACAATTGATTTCTATTCCGTGTCAAAAAGTTTTTTCTGCGAAAACAACAACAACAAAAACAGGATCCATAAAATGTTGTCAAACACTGTTTTACTACACGTTTTTATTGTTTTAATCACAAAACTACAATAGTCAACCATTTGTGGGTAGCTCAACATCTGGGCCATAGCACGGTGGTTGGTTATCAGTTCATTTAACCCAATCGGTTGTCTAATACATTTTCGCTTAGTTACCGAGTTATAAACATGTTTTGGGGCAACTTTATAACCATAACAAGAAGGAGATAACAAAAGCTATATATACACTTATAGTTACAGAGTTATTGATTTAGTGAACATGTTCGTTCAAAGACCCGCTTCTTCTTCTTCCTGTTATCAAATTTTACCTTTATGAGTGCATACAATAGATGTACAATAGAAATAATCAACTATGTGTTTATCTCGTCGGGGTGTTTTTTTTTGTTTGTGAAAATCTTATACTCTTTATAATGAGAGATATTACTGGTGTTTTACTGGGGAGCACGAAAAGTATTGCAATCAATGTGGAAGTTTTAAAATGGAGACTATTTGTGCAAAGAATGTAGTGAAAATGTCTGTATATTTAAAGCAAAACTTTTTTAAGTCATGTGATCTTAAAAACATTTAGATAAATTTAAAATCTCATGAATTAGATGATAAACTAATTTATTGTTTATATCGAATTGATTGTTTAATTAGAAATTAGCTTAAGGCTTAACTATTGGTGGTGTTTAGGCCATATATCGGGTTTTCCATTAAGGACATAACAATTGTGTATACAGTGAGCTCTCGGTATCGTGAACACTCCAAAATGTGAACAACTTTTTTTTGCATTAACTATTCTAAAACATGAACGAAGCAAGAAAGCTCTATAACGTAAATGAAAAACGTTTCATAGTTAACATTGAGTTGAAATATATACGATCTTGGGGAATCCCCTAATAGTAAGTTATTGCGTTTTTAAGTGTTTTTTTTTTAGCACGGAGTGTTGAACGTTGGCGACCGTTAAAGAATGGAAGAATGGAAATGACATAGACAATGCTAATAACGATATTGAAGAGGAGGACGAATCCAACGAGGACGATTTCATTGTGAAGCCTACCAAATTTTTAACAAAGTGCCATGAAATCCTAAGGAAATCTAAGGGAGACATGACTATAAACATGGTCATACAAATAAATATATATTTATCATGAATCCATAGTATGTTTATACACCACTATTTTTATGATTTGCCTTTCATTAGGGCAGCGACACAAGAACGTTGTTTAAATGTGGACATTTGAATATCATGAATCAAATTCAATTTTCTCATGAATATATTCATTAAAAACATTGATTTTCGTTTCAGACATGGCCGAGTGTGTATTATTTCTCATCAATGTCTTCACTATTTGTTGTGAAAGTGTGAAATCAATTGAAATAAAGTAAAAAAAAAATAAGATAGAAAAAATAAACACATGTTAATGTTATGTTATTTAGCTACTTACCCATTTTTATGGGACTCACAACAATCCAATACAGGCATTTGCATAAGGCTAGTTTATATGTAGGTGGGCGATGTGTGAAAGGTTCTGTGAGTTCGACTGTGACATTCGTATCCTCAAGACTTTTCAGCGGCCGAATACGGAAAACAAGCCATGTGAAACTTCTATACAAAAAGCATTTGTCATTCGAAATCGGCTGTGACCCGTTGATTCTCCTCAGTGAGGATCCTGCACTGACCACTGAGACGTTGCTCATGGAAAGTTGAGGGCAATACGTAGGTTGTATCAGCTTAAGTCGAAATTTACGAACTCCGTTCAATGGAAAACCACCCGGGCCATTTTGTAACATTAGTATTTATGGTTCATTTCTTCATGGAATAGTCCATATACAATCTTTTCGCAACGCTCCTGCAAAGAAGGAAAAAAATACACATCTATAATTCTGTTTACGTAGCGGCCACTCAAGTACAACAATTCCGGTTTTATGACATTATAAACTACACAAAGCCTGAAAGAATACTTACAAATATTTGCCCATCAAAAACATTCCTAATGTTTGATTGGCGTTACTTTCACTCTCTCACCATTCACCACTCTTGCTCCTTCAGCCGCCCAAGATGTTTTATGACCCGACCAGTAGTAGTCCCTACTACTTGTATTTAGTGCCAGTAACTGTACTACTTCTTCTAGTCAACGCTATTATCGTCATCGTAAGAAGTATGCGTTCGTATTTATCCCTGGACAAATTTACGCACTTTTAAGAGTTATGACTACGGGCACGAGTGCGTATACATTTCACCATTCCTTCCTTGGGCCTTCCAATGCTTGTGTTTGATGTAATGTATGTATGTATGTGCGTATTTATGTGAACGGACATTGAGAAGAAGAAGAAGCAGGAAGGATTACCACTCAACCAGAAGAAATGCATCAAACCATCACTGCGGCCGACAAGTTGGCCAGGACATGGTGGTGTTGTGCGAGTGAGGATAAATGTCTCCCACACCGCCTGAACGGAAACATTTTATGACCACCATGATAAGCAGGCATTCAAGCATTAACATCAGTGTTTCATGACCAAATCAAATTCAACTTATGGCAATTGTGATCAATTGTAGGACACACACACACACACACCCAGTGCGAACGAAACTGTTCGCAAGGTAAGCTCACTTTGACGCGCCCGTCAATATCATGAACAAGAGAATACGCACGCCAACCAGACTTGGCTCGACCCTAGTGACAGTAAGCCGCTTACAATGTATAAAAATATCGTTATTGTTGACAACAACAACAGCGACCGTAAAGCAAAACGGAAGGAAGGAGTTTCTTTTTTGTATGGAGCCTGGTGCACAGTGGTTTAGCAATGGGTATACTTAGGAAAAGATTTATAGGAAATCTGTTCGGACTACAAAAAAAATTCCAAATATCATACGTTTTAATATCAATTAAAACCAAAGATTTTCATAACATCTTTAATTTAGTCTCGGCCTTCTCTGAATTGTATGTGGTACGTTTGTAATATTTCGTCTAACATGCTCTAGCCAGTACAATCTCTGTATTTAAGTAAGCTTCAATGCAGATGGACCCCTAGATTTCCTGATGAAATTCTCTTTCAAATATACACAGTACTGCTACATCGGCAGGTTTCATTCGTCAAAAGTAGACTAGGTCGCTAAACTGTTTTCTTAGCCCCTGCCTTGACTTTGCAAGTACCGGCTTTTCTTTGTCAGATGTAAGCACATGTTTCATACATTCGCCGGTTCGATTTTCCAAAGTCATTCGCATAAGCAAACCAGATGTGCCCTTAGGAGTTTACTGTGCATGTTACAATTAACATCTGTGCTTTTCAATATTTTCGCCATCAGAACGTTGAAGAAATTGCAGGATTTGCCGTCACCCAGTCTGAGACTTGTAGTGTAGTGTGCTGTATAGTTCGGAGAGGTTACATTATATTTGTATTGAGCTTAGGGTTTTACCCAGTGTTATTCAACGAAAGCGTATACGCAATCTTGGTATAAAAAACTATTTCTCTAATCGGATGAATAGATAATGTGTGTGAATTATTTATATTCGCTGACCGTGATTTTCTAGATGTTTTAGAGAGTAACATTAATTTTTGTCTTAATCGTGTTAGTGAATGGACGTCCCGCAATTCTTTGGCTATAAACCCCCGAAAGACGAAGGCCATTATGTGTGGAGGGCAAATGTCTGAGTTAAATATCTTTTTGGGGCAGTCTAGAGTTAATTTTGTTGATCACCATAGATGTCTGGGTATAATAATTGATAAAAAAACTTAATTTCGAAACGCATATTAACTTGGTTCATGAAAAAGTTTATAGCATTTTGCGAAGACTATATTCTACGAATATTTATTTACCGCCTTGGATAAAGAATAAATTAAGTCATGCTCTATTAATGCCACAAATGCTCTATGGGCTGGGAGTGATTACCGGGACAACAAATTATAACTTGCAGAAATTAAAACGAGTAGTTAACCTTGCCGTTCGATTTGTATATAATGTTCGTAGGCGTGAACATATTTACGTTTTTTGGGAAATTCTTTTGGTAATTTTGTTAGATATAGAAACTTGTTTCTGTTTTATAAAGTTGTAAAGTCTGGTGTGCCTGCTCTGCTTTGTAGTTTGTTCAGCTTCTCTATCTCTAGTAGGAATACACAACTTTTAATACCTAGAATCTTTAATTCAACATTTGAAAGATCTTTTCTAATTCGAGTTGCCCGAGTCTGGAATCAATTGCCTCATGAATTGCGTGTTTTTTCTCATTCGAATAATTCTTTTCGTTTAAAAGTAATTGACTATTTTTCCCACCATTGACATAGTTATTTTGTTCCCCTGTTTGCTTTACGATCAAAATTGTTGAACATGTTGATGATTTGATGTACTTTGTCACTAACTAGGACTTTTTTCTGATTATTTAATGTAATTATGGCTAGGGAGCCAAATATGTGAAATATTTAGTGCTATTAGTTAAGTTTTTAGGCTAAGGTTCTGTATGCAATTTTACCATGTAATACTATATTTTGGCCTTTAAGGCTTTAGTATTACTATATGAATGCATAAATAACGATTGCTTCTGCTGGGTTCTTTCCAGGCTTTCATATGACCCTCTATGTGTTTCTCAAGTTCTACTTAAGCGTTTTCCACATTTAAACGTTAACTAAAAATTCCCTTATAATTGTGAAAAAATGCCAGTGGTAACCAAAGTTTGAAAAACAAACTTAAAATAGGTATATTTTTACTCTCCTGACTGGATTTTCTTTGGTTCTGCACAGCAGAATGACTTCAGCTAAGGCTTTGTGAAATTGTTTACAGTCCGCTTAATATAAAAAGAATGTTTCAAACTAAACCCGTTTTTAAATCACTGTGTGCCACCACACCAGCACACACACAAGTTGTTTGGGTTATTGTTGTATTAGTATATGTGAACGTGTGTACATGTACACACAAGTGACATCTCAATGTCTGGCATTTAAGGATGACTGAACTTAAGTTATCATTTCCGGTTTTCTCTGTCGTTGATGTAACCAGACTACGCGTTTCTTAGTGTACACATGTATGTGTGCTGTGATTGCTCACATATACATAGATAAATACCGCCCCTTGACTTTAAAGACATTCTACAAATGGCCCACATGTCTATAAGGATTTAACAGAAAAAGTCACACGTTCGGGGCAAATGCTATTTTCCTGCATTGGCCAAACAGAGACCAACAAATACACACATGCCGTACACATATATGTGCCATCGATGCACAATAAATAAGGCGTTTTTATGCATCTATCCTATTTCCGTTTTGCAAACATTTCATTTAGTTTCACACAAACACGCACACTGCACAAGCAAGCGGAAATAAACGGGCATCCTTGTTCCGGCAAACAAAGTGCATTCGTTGACTGTTGGTTGCATGAAGTCAATGGCTTTCCCATAACACTGTCAATTGATGGTCCAGACGATATTGCGGCATGCGGCAATTTAAACAAGTTTAGATGATCTCTTACAAGAAGAAGATTTCTACAGCAGCTATTAGCAGAGGTTGGCCAAGGCGTTCACAGAGAATAATACTCTGTAATATAATTTAGAGATTTATGGGTAAGGCAATGAATAAACTGAAGGAAACCCGTTACGCTTAATAAAATGGTAGTGTGTCCGAAATGTAGATCCGAACGAACTGTATAGGCATTAGAAAGTTTAGATTGTACCCGAAGCTGTGTAAACATTGAAAAATTGTGCCCGGACCCTACAAAGGCATTATTGAACAAATACCATTAAGAGCAAAGGAATCTCCGACAGAAAGACAAAATTGAATCAACGAAGCTACTTCCTAGTTACTATGAAATTGAAATTACATAGAATATATTTCTTTGCTAATCACAAATGCTACCTTTTGGTCTAGAGAACTAAATTCTGAATGAATACGAACAGTGCATCACTGCGCTGCGTGCGGTGGTAACACTACAATTATAATTGTAGAAGTCAGCAGGAACGCAGATGATGCGCCAACACGCAGTATCAACATGGCTGATGCAACAAAAGAAATATTAAAAAAATGTTTCAGCAGAATTTTCAGAAGGAGATCATTGCAGTGGAAAAAAAGAAGAAAAAATCTGTTTGACGGGCAAGAATTTTGGAGAGAAAAAAAAAACAATGTAGACTGGGTTTGGGCTGTCATCCCATTCACATATCAACTTCACAAAAAAAAAAATGTCCATTGGTAAAGTTTTCGCGATCGTCTTTGCAAACATAATAAGCCACAAACAAGCATCAGCTGTTACTAATTACAGTTGCTCATCACGTGCCCTCACTAGGCCTGTTACAAGGATTAAGAAGCGTTTGCTCGATCTGTGTAAATGAAAAGAAGACCTTCTAAAACGACTTCTGCTAGATGGGAAACAGGAATATGTCGAATTGAAAATAAGAAGCTAACAGGCCCTCTCGAAGAAGATACTCACAAATAAGTATAGAATTTGAAAGTAGTAATAATTCCCAGAAAGGCGTTGGACGACAACTACCGCTGAAGGCTCAGACAGGGAAGATGGAGACTCCAGCGGAAGGTCCAAGTGGAAGAAAACATGCATCTCCTTAGTATCACGAACTGGAGAAAGCATCTACAAGACCGACGTGCTTGGAAATCTTTTATTAGGCTGGCTAAGGCCAATACCATTTTGTAGAGCCAAGTAAGTAAGTAAGTAATAATTCATAAAGAAACGACATGAGAATATGTTTGGTATATTTTCCCATGTGGATAGAAAACTTTAAGGAAGGCTTACTGCGAGACCTCCTTAAAAATGTGTGATTAGATTTAAACAGCAAACTTTATAGAAGTTACTTTTATGGGAAGACCATTATAATATTACTTAGAAAGTGGTGCATACCTCATGTACACCCGATTGATTGGAATATTTTAAGATATCTATGATTTGGTCAATGTGCTGCTCTATCGTTTGCAGAAATCTGCCTGGCATCCCTGTGGGGTGCATAGAAAACTGCCTGTCCAATTGTGGGTGGTACTTGAATTCAGGAATAGGGATTGCTTCGAGTTGATGGCTGATGAAGATAGCGTTCCTTACAGGCAACCTCTCCAATTTCCATTGAACTCTAATACGAGTTAGATTCATAATGGAAACGCTGTGCCACTGTTCAGGAGAATTATACAAAACATTAATTGCCAGTGATTTTGGCCAACTGTTGTTGGCCGGAAACTGCATCGTGGTGTAGTAGTCTATAAAAATAGTAAATAAATATGTATTTAATAAATTTCAGTTCATATCGTAATCAGTTCTTACCAGGAGTTCAAGCATGAACTGCTTATTTTGGATTGGACATCTCGAGTGGATCTGGTCTCACGGTGGAATGTGCTTCATGGTAAATAATTATATAGCAGCCTTCGTTGTGGCCCATTAATTTCCCTTTATGTTCCGGATCTGGCTATGTCCTCTTTGTCCGGTATCGCATTTCCAATATTCCCCATATTATAAATACATAATTTTGCATTCTATCCAACATGAATTCTATAGCAGTCTGTGCCCATATTCGCTTCGCGTTTCTCTTACGATTTCTCGGTGACTTTATCACATATTTCGGCTTCATTTAATTTTTGCACGCAATGGCACCCATGGCGGATATAGCGTTACACAAATTAAATACATTTTTCGCTATATGCCACGCTATTGTGTTGGCATTTTGCTGGCGTTGGAGCTCGTTTGTGTCAGAGGTATGGTGTGGCTGTAAAAGGATGCAAGGATATTAATGGGTATCGGATTATATGTACACATGTATGTACGTACGAGTATAATTCTGTACGCGAAATATATACGCTCTAATTAAAACAACAACTAGAACAATAACAACCGAATACCCGCATAGTCGGTTCGGAATGCATGTCCGCTTGGCGTTGATTGTTTCCGTTTACGTGCACCATCATGCTTAAATCACTTGATGACCGATAATAATCATAATTTTTGCGAGAATACACGTACGGACAGCACTTTCTCTATCTCTCACTCACTCTCCCCCATCCACCTTATTAAGAGGAGGTGAGGGTTTCACTGTAAGCAGAAGTGTAGTTACAAATACACAAACACAAACACACACACACGTAAATTTACGCCACTCATTTGTAGGAACTGGAGCTGTTATGACGACTATGGCAACAAAAGCTTTACTGCTGGCTGCTTTGTTGGCCACTGGTCGACTTTGGCTTCCGTTTAGTTGTGGGGTGAGCATATGTGTACGTGCGTATATATGTGTGTGTGTGTGCTTTGCCACTTCCTGCGAATGGCTGCTGGTTCCGTTCGTGTTAATGTGCTGAGACCAAGGGAGAGCGCGCCTGTGTATGTACGCGTGTTTTGTATATATTGTCGGCGAAGTAAAATATTTAATCGTTTTTATTGTTATTATTACAATTTTTACGATCATTATTGCCATTTTCATAGCCTGTTTTTATATTCTGCCGCCAACGCTTATCCGGCTTTTGTTGTTGCTTTGTACCTTTACGTCTCCGTGGCACTGTGGTACATTTTTTTTTGGACAATATAAACATAATTTGAAGCTTCTGGAGAGAGAGTTGTTTGTTGTAGGGCTATTGGATAGCGACAGACAGACAGTGAAAGAAAGAGAGGCATAACGAGAGAGAGAGAGAACGAGATACAGATATAGCGAGAACGAGAAAAATTTGGAGATAACGAGAGGGGATATATCGAGAGAGAGAGAGAACGAGATACAGATATAGCGAAAACGAGAGAGACAGATATAGCGAAAACGAGAGACAGAGATAGCGGGAGAGATAGAGACAGATATATCGAGAGAGATAGAGTGAACGAGAGGCAGATATAGTGAGAATGAGAGATAGCGAGACAACGATAGAGAGAGAAAGAGGAGGGCAGAGACATCGAGAGAGAGATAAGGAGAAAAAAACGATTTTAAATTAAAGAAATAAATTAAAAATGTTGTAAATTCCTGATCAAATAACTTATGCTCAAATAAAATATTGCCTAATGTTCCCTTAGTGAAGGGAATATCCCAGAAACTCATGACTTCTGCTATCTATACGAATTTTTAATTCAATTCCAAATTTTTAACTCGTAAGATCTCATAAATCTTCACAAAGATTTAAAAAAATCGTTTCATCTAATGGGCTTATGTTGACCGCAGGTTCGGTTCTTCCTTCTTCACCATGTCTTATTTTCATTGACGACCTGTTGTGTCAGACTGCGTACCCACAATCTGGTCCCTGACATTAGAACATTTTGCGGGAATTCGCGGCTATCGAGGGACTATCCGTTCATTGTCAAATGGCCGATTGAACGGGGAGAGAATTCGTTCCTCCTGCCTGCTAGGAGATTTCAATAGAGATTATTAACAAATTCACACACAATTCCCCATGAATAACTTATGTGGTTTCCGACAAAAATATGCTTATTTTTACTCAAGAATCCTAATTATTGATATGGCGGTGTAGATATCATTAAATCTGATACTTTTGACGGTTATGACATAAGAATACCATGTGATCTCTAATCAAATATTTGAAGTGGTAACTGAAATATTCGAGTGCTAAGGCTATCTGCAAAAGTGCATCAGGAAATACGTCATACCTTTATGATGCAGTCACAAACTGCACGAATAAGAAACACAACGATTATGTATCATCATTTTGTCACGATCTACTGGAACATGCTGGGAAGAAATTCAACGTATCTAAGTGATGAGATGACGCATATTAAAACGTTACATTGCGTAATACGGACTGGACGTTGTCTCGTCACTAATTGACCGCACAATACGTTACGTCTACAAGTAAAATTAGTTATGAATGAATTATTCATCGGTTGCCTTTTGTGCTGAGTTGCCACGGGAAAACAATATTTCCCAGAGACTTTGTCTTTAATAGCTTCCTCATCTGCTCTATCATTGTCATTCTGCTAGTTTCTCTCTCTGTAGCCAACACTGATACACCTTCAGCCTTTTACTGCTTGCTAAACGTAACCCCCTGAATGGGGGTATATTTTATACATATCATTAGAAATGTACCACAGTGCATCGCCTTCCCAAAAGTGTGGGAGACTGAGGCAGTTTGTCTCTAGATTCGTTGCTGCCGCTCTTGTGGTATTACTCGTATTATTTTATTATTTTTAGTTGCTGTTTGTTTTTATCTATCTTGTCGACATCTCTCCGACATTTGTATCTCTGTTAACGTCTCTCTGTTATTCCATAAATATGACAGAGCGAGAGAGTGAGAGAGAGGAAAGAACGAACAACAACGTCGACCAGCTTACAAAATTATGTTTATTATATCTTTGCATGTGTTCACCATAATGGTTACAATAAAACGGTTTAGATTGTGTCATAAATAGGTACGTAGTACAAACATAGAGACAAACATATACGTAAAGGGTGTCGCGAAATACACACATGCTTTGAATTTACCGCAAGCTGGGGATTTTGAGTGGGAGGCGTTAAGCACTGACTGTTACTAGATAACAGTTTTTTTTCTGCCCAACTGATATGATATTGATGTAAACCAAAAGACGTTAGAAAATTAAAATAGACAATTAAGTTACTACATGGGATATTTCCCGGTCGCCTTATCTGTCAAACTTAACCTAATCGGTCATCAGCCGAAACTATTCAGTAAATATGACCCCTGTAGCTCTTATGGATCCTAAGATCGGAATCTCGGACAAACACGAACGTTTTTATATATTGAGTTTAAGTCAAAGATGAAAACCAGAATATTCAACACTGCATCGCCGTAATTTTGCTACATTTCGCCATGAAGTACATATTGCAGCCTAAATACAAAAAGGTCACAACTCAAAATTCTAAAATTTTCAGGAGAAACAAAAAAAAAATGTTTATTTGAAAATGATTGTAATCTTAATATATATTTACCCTCGACACTGATTCACTGATACACTGATTCCCTGATTCACTGACTCTGTCACGCAGTACGTAGGAATTTAAATAGGCATTCTATAATTCTATAAATAATAATAATAAAAAAAATAATATTTTTTTTTTGTACAGAAATTGTGTTTTCCCCAAATTTTTTTTTTTCCAAAATTTTTTTTTTACATTTTTTTTTTCCACAAAATTTTTTTTTTCCACAAAAATTTTGTTTCAACAAAATTTTTTTTTTTTCAACAAAATTTTTTTTTTCTACAAACATTTTTTTTTCAACTAAAATTTTTTTTTCAACAATTTTTTTTTTTCCACAAAATTTTTTTTTTCAACAAAAATTTTTTTTTTCAACAAAAATTTTTTTTTCAGGAAAAATTTTTTTTCCACAAATTTTTTTTTTCCAATTTTATTTTTTTCCGAAAATTTCGAAAAAAAATAAATTTTGTGGAAAAAAAATTTTTGCTGAAAAAAAAATTTTTGTTAAAAAAAAAAAATTTTTGTTGAAAAAAAAAAATTTTGTGGAAAAAAAAAAATGTAGTTGAAAAAAAAATTTTAGTTGAAAAAAAAATTTTGTAGAAAAAAAAATTTTTTTCAAAAAAAAAATTTCTTAAAAAAAAAATTTGGAAAAAAAAAATTCTTGAAAAAAAAAATTTGGGGAAAAAAAAATTTTGGTAAAAAAAAAATTTGTAAGAAAAAAAAATTTTGGAAAAAAAAAATTTTGGTAAAAAAAAATTTGGGGAAAACACAATTTCTGTACAAAAAAAATATTATTTTTTTTATTATTATTATTTATAGAATTATTATAGAATGCCTATTTAAATTCCTACGTACTGCGTGACAGAGTCAGTGAATCAGGGAATCAGTGTATCAGTGTATCAGTGTATCAGTGAATCAGTGAATCAGTGTCGAGGGTAAATATATATTAAGATTAACATAAAAATAGACAGAACTGTTTTTTTTTTTCAGTTCAAGAAGATAGTGATGTGAACGAAATTTTTGCAGTAATTTGAGATGTGTACTCCGAATTTAAAAAAAAACTGATTTTTAAAAATATGTGCAGTTTTAAAGTTTTCCTGGTCATGTCTTCGTCTAGCGAGAATTTAGAGATTTCAATCATCACAGAGGCTTAAAACGAAATTCAAGACATTCAGTGCAATCATTTTCTATGCTTGCAAAACAAATGAATAGGGAAGAAGTCATCTCTTCGCCTAGCGAAGAATTTAAATTATACAGGGTTCTCAAACAAGAGTTGTTATTTTGTTGAATTAATTTATGAGATACAGTCAGTTTTGGAAAATTTGGAGTTGTCACCCTTTTGTGTTTAGGATGCGATATGTGCCATCATAGACCAGGAGAGGTCATGTGCCAAGTGTGCTTACTTTTTCATAATACATCCCAATTAATTAAAATGTTGCATACATTTTGCCACTCCCTTTATATGTCTACACGGCGTGTCTGTAGGTATGTGGCTGTGGGTCAAGTGCGAAGGCTGTCTCGGGAGTGGGGACCTTGGGGTGTTGATTGTCTATTTTATGGCGGCTATTCATTGCTGTTTATTACTTCTTAAGTTTGTGTGTTGCCTCCAACTCGATGTGTGCGAATTGGTACAATAGGGTGGCCCGTATATATCTTACTGACAACCTTAAACGTTCATTGACCTCATGTGCCGGAGATCTACAGTTGGCTAAAGCAAAATAAATAGGATAATCTTCGATCGAGATGGTATGGCCAGAACTGCGGCGATCCAACCGGAATTCACTCTTTAAACTCGCTTTTGAAAATTCACCCATATTCCAGTGAATCATCAGTTATAATTCGTATTAGGTTGTCGTCTCTAACAAGGTCTTGGGTCTTCTGTCATTTATTGGTGCGAGCATTTTTTCTCGAACAATTGAAATAGGTACATAAGTGGAAATTTCATTGGCTGTCCGCAGTGTATGCACTCTTCCTGCATTTCTAGGTCCTGTGGCCAACTTCGTTGTTGCTCCCAAACTGCGAGTTTTTGCAAATTGTGTTTATAATTCGAGATTCTTTCTCGGTGGAGTTTGAGAAGAACTTGACAGTTAAGATTGCTTGTAAATCTAAGCATTTCTTGGGCGATTCTATTTTTTTTAAGAAATTATTTGCTGGTAATTCGGGTTCCTCTAATACGTATCTTTTGTGTGTTTATTCATAAGCATCTCCATATCCATAGAGAACCAATGAGTTGATTAAAGTTGTATAAATCATAAAATATGGAATAAATGGATAAGTCCTTTCGAGTTAGAATAGCCAGATTGTTCAATTCACTCCCCGGTACATTGAAAATATTTTCACTGACTAATAATACATTCCGAAAAAAGCTTCTTCAATATTTTTCTTTAATTTCCATTTCGTAATCTATTTAAGAATTATTTGTTCATTCATTTGGGAACTGTAAAATTTGATTGTTTCATTCCTCATTTTCCAATACTGATGTACGCTTTACTGATATTTTGAATTTGATATGTAAATTGCTTTTTTATATTTTATTTTGTATAGCTATATTATTTTTAATTCCACTGTGTTTTTATACGCATATTTTTAATTGTTTTTAAATTAACTGAGCAGTAGTATTCAACATGGAGTAGTTTTTATTGTAATTTGTTACAATTGGCCGTAAGGCTTTAAATTACAAAATCTGTGCAAATAAAAGAAATGAAATATCCCCGGTCCACCCTACTACGTAGTCGTAGATAATCAACGAAATGTGTATTATGTGTGCATGTTCATTTTTCGACATTCCTCTACATTTAATAGTTAATTATTAAATGTTTATATTTACATTGTTTCCCGTAGTGCCAGGATTCAACTTCTCGTCTTCTTTCTCATGCTTTAGTCGATGAAAAACCATTTTCGTAAATATTATCATAAATCATTTGTAATTTTAACGACGAGGGTTGTTGGCAAAGTTCTTTTTTTTTTGTTATGTAGACTACTAAATATAATTAGTGGATACAAATTATTAAAGACACATTTATGTATAATGTTTTTATTACAAAAGGTCAGGTTTGTTTGGTATACACGTCCTAAAATAAATCAGTTCAGTATATGTAGATGGGCGGCAAAGGGAAAATTCGTGGACATCAAAGGTTTTACAAGAAACGACAGCGTAGAGGAAAACTTTAATTTATGAGAAAATAATTAAGGAAAGACAAGTTGTACTGCGTTGAACAAGTTGTTTCCTTTGGTAGGTGAAACAGCTGATGTTCGGTTGGGGTTAAAAGTTTATAACGATAAATAATAAGAAAGTATACATCGTAAAATTGGTGTCAAATTTGATTTTTTTTTGGAATATAATGTTAATGACGATTTTTCATTTAGAAACCCTTTACATATCTCACCCTAAATACAAAAGGGTCACAACTCAAAACTCTAAAATTTTCAACAGACAAAAAAATGTTTATGTAAAAATGATTGTAATATTTAATGAATTAATCTTAATATATATTTACCCTCGACACTGATTCACTGATACACTGACTCTGTCACGCAGTACGTAGGAATTTAAATAGGCATTCTATAATTCTATAATAAATAATAAAAAAAATAATATTTTTTTTTTGTACAGAAATTGTGTTTCCCCAAATTTTTTTACCAAAAATTTTTTTTTTCCAAAATTTTTTTTTGCAAAAATTTTTTTTTTTACAAAATTTTTTTTTACAAATTTTTTTTTTCCACAAAATTTTTTTTTTTCAACAAATTTTTTTTTCAACAAAATTTTTTTTTTCAACAAAAATTTTTTTTGAACATAAATTTTTTTTTTTCAACAAAATTTTTTTTTTTCAACAAAATTTTTTTTTTCAACAAAATTTTTTTTTTCCACAAAATTTTTTTTTTTTCAACAAATTTTTTTTCCATATTTCAACGGGCGCCATAGGCGCATTACAACTTACTAGTATATAAATATACATTACTGTATTTTTCCAGTTAAAAAAGATAGTGATTTGAAAGAAATGTTTGCAGCAGTTTGAAATGTGTACACTGAATAAAAAAAAATTACAGTTTTCGTGGTCATTTCTTTGTCTAGCGAGGATTTAGAGATCGAAGACTTAAAAGGAAATTCAGTGAAATCATTCTATGCTTACAAAACAAATGAACAGGGAAGAAGTCATTTCTTCGCCTAGCGAAGAATTAAAATTATACAGGGTTCTCAAACAAGAGTTGTTATTTTGTTTAATTAATTTATGAGATCAGTTTTGGAAAATTTGGAGTTGTCACCCTTTTGTGCAGTTTTACAGTTTTCGAGTTATTTCTTTGCGGAACGAGGATATAGAGTCATCGCAGAGGCTTGAAACGAAATTCAAGACATTCAGTGCAATCATTTTCTATGCTTGCAAAACAAATGAATAGGAAAGAAATCATTTCTTCGCCTAGCGCAAAATAAC
Source organism: Hydrotaea cyrtoneurina (assembly GCA_958296145.1). Lineage (NCBI taxonomy): Eukaryota > Metazoa > Arthropoda > Insecta > Diptera > Muscidae > Hydrotaea > Hydrotaea cyrtoneurina. Next base: position 75,138,220 of record OY282516.1, on the reverse strand, counting down.
ATATAACTGCATTCCTATAATTTAAATTAAAGTATTGTGGATTACTTATAGGACAACGTTGTTTCTGATATTATTAACCATAAAAAAATCATATCGCTAAACATTACTAACAGGTAGTTAAGGTGTTAAAATCCATATACACTTATAGGTACGATACCTATCGAATAGCTCAAACAATACGTTTAAATAATCTTTAGAAAAACAGACAGTTTTTTGTTTTGAAATTTACAGATTTCTGAAATATATATATGGCAACGCTGGTTGGATTTAGGGTGCGATATGACAAAACAATTTTCAGACAAATAAAAAAAAATATTTGGACGGGCCAGTATTCGATGGGTTTTAACACAATCTTTAAAAAGTCGAATTCGGATAAGCGCACGCCTTTTAATTGAACAAATCGTTTAATTGGCAAGAAATATTAGTATTTAGCATAAAGGAAAATCAGCTTTATTGAAAAATCGTTTATGTGAAACATATTTTTAATGCACCGACACAAACTTATGTATATGATACGAACGCCGCTTAAGAGAAATACGATAAATGTAAGGGCGACATAAACGGACAAACCAAATGATCTCAGAAAATAATGTGTCACGACACATTTAAGACAACTCAACCAAATGAAAGTAAGTGACTATTTTCATCCAAGGTCATTTATATTAAATTTGTATTTTTAAGACGTGTATTTTACTAGTTGTGCCACAAGTTTTTACACTTCGTTTCATAGAACAATTTCAAACGTACACATTGAACCTTCTTTCATTTAAATGAAACAAGGTTTAATTATCCGAATTCCTTTTTATTGAAAATCTCGCATAAGTGAGCAAAAAATCTAGATTTTTTTTCACTTCCGATAAACCGAATTTGACTGGGTGTTTTTTTTTTAAGGTATGAAAATTTTATGACAAAGTTTTAACTATTTCGTCCATAAAGAGAATGGTTTTATATCATTCAACGATATGTTTTACAATCTAGTAGATTAAAAGCCCAACACGTCATGAAGACTTTACAGAGGCTAATTTATTCTATTTAAATAGTTTGAAAAAGCCCCCATAGTATTTATACAATGTTATTAATATTCTAATTTTAGTGTTCCTATGTTTTGCGTTGAATGGATTAAAAATGTTCGATAAGCATAAATGGGAGATTATAATGCCGTCAAGCATTTCCCCAACAATTCCCGAAATTGATTAAATATATTATTATGATTATATCTGTTGTTGAACCTCAGGCTCTTCAGGTTTTTGAATTACGACCACTTGATTTTTTTTTTAAAAAAAAAAAAAAACCTTTAAGTTTTACTAAAGTGTTTTAGCAAAAATATTGATATCTTTAAACGTATTTAAAATACGTCACTCATCAATGTCTTGTTATGAAGATAATAACACAATAACACCATCCAAATTTAGTCGCCGTATTGCCCATATATTATTCAAACAAAACATAACGTAACATTTACGCGAGATAGCTAATTTCGGTCTAAAAATACATATGTTTATTATAAGTGTGAAAAATTTCAATCCTTTTAAAAGAGGTGCGCAATACAAATTGGAATAAGTCTTGTGTATTGCTTATGTCGATGTTATCAACATCTTGACAACACTCTCGCGCCTAAACATTTTCATTAGTCATTTCAATCAAGATTAAAAAATTCTCAGGCATTTTCCACCTAGACTTATGAATTATGTTGTAATGCCGGTTAAACTGTTTGAATAGTTAAAGGTTTGGAAATATTAGCATCGTAAGGGTTCAACGAACTAGTATACGAGTTGTAGCTAATAGCTGGCTATATTTTTACTGATTTCATTGTCTAATTCAAATCCAATTTAAAATTGTTGCATTTATATTTAAACGCTTGCCATGCTATACTTGTGATCTAGGGTAACGGTAGATATGAAACAAACCTTTGAATAAATCGGAACAGCTTCAAGATCACATGTTATTAATAATAATCCAAAACAAATATTGAAATATTTTCAAGTGACAAATATAGCACGAACAATTCTTTAATTAATCTCTTAATAACAGTCATTCGTTTCTCTCGGTAACGTATTTGTTCTTTATTAAGGTCTTCTCCATCTACAAACATCATACCAAGTATTTATTTACATGGAAACAGATTACTCAACTCTTAATCAGTTTCAATATTTCTGTACATGACTAAAACAAATAAAGTGGACTCTAAAAATGTTAAAAAAAAAAACACACACACACGTTACGAGAAGCGAATGGAACAAGTACGTGATATTAAAGGTCTACAGAACTATGAGTTTGTATACGATGTGTCAGTCAGTCGATTCATGACGGCGAACATCTACGGTCGTACATAAAATGTCAATGACAAGTGGATTACATTTCATATTGAAAAGCCAGCATTCCTTTAAATGCATCAACCAGTTGTTGTATACATTTTCTATCAGATACGACGAGTCGACCGTTAAGTGTGAACCCAAATGTTAAGAGAACTTTCTGTAGTTTGATGCATGAGCTTGAAGTTCTGGGAGGCGAAATTCGCGAATTTCTGTCCCTTTTGTCTCCTACCTTGCCTTTAATATTTTTCAAAGAGCCTGCTCCCTTATGTGAGACGCATCATCTTGCAACATAGCCAATAAAATGTTTTCTGGATGTGCGAAGAATGAATTTCTTTGTATGGATTTCAAAACAATGATTTTCAGATCATCTCGTAAATACAATGATCTTTTAGCCATGATCTTTTAAAAGAAGCTCATTTTTGACAAAGAAGATCGTTCCTGCTCCACCTCGAGTTTAAGTCGTAGAAATTTGAACTTTTGCACAAATGATGCTTATCTGTAGGGTCATCGACTAAAAACACAGGAAAAGCAAAAAAAAAAAGAAGCTGATTTACTTCGCCCTAATGAGTATTAACCTTTACTGCAATTTGACCGAGTGTAATCGATTCTGAGCCAGTCACATGGGGTCTATACTAAATCGGATTATTTAAAAAGATCAAAGTTATATATATATATACAAGATCGGGTTAAGTTTGTTTTTCTCCTTAATGGAAAATCATTTATAAATCTAGATTGGTTTGCTGTTCTAGTTTAATTAATAGAATACAGAAGTTTCATCCAACATGTACATCAAATCTACGAACTGAAAATTCATTCAATTCATTCATTTGGTCGGTAATGATATTTATTTTGATTTTATATTCCCTCCTCACATTGATCCCATGTTTTTTTTATTTTCATCTTAACCCAAACACAAGTTTTTTCGAAATTTATTTAAAAATTTAATTTAAATTGGCAATTCTTCCGAACCGTTTGGCAAAGTAACCAACGAATTCAAGTTAAATACTCCACCTACTTACAACTTGCATACGCCGACAGACAGACAGACAGACGGTATTGGACAAAATGAAAAAAGCAAACTCATTTATAATCCAGTCGTCAAAAACAAAAAAAAAAAAAACTTGAAAAAAAAGAAAAGAAGCTGAGAAAGAGCAGAAACAAAAATAATTTTAATTTAACAAAACATCGGCAAGCATAACAACAACAACAGAAACAAGACCAAAAGAATGGAAAGAGCACAACACTTTAACAACGGTGAAAGAAAAACGAAAATACGAAGTAGAAGGAAGAAAGGAGCAAATTTAATGAAACTTGGAAACATACAACAACGGTGAAGCAGCTCTATAACAAACAACCGTAGAATGGAAGTACGAAGCAAAGTTTTTAATGAAGATGCCACTTTAAAGTACTGTTAACCGACAAAAAAAAGTTCGTATTACCTTTTTTTCTGGCATATGTACGAGTGTGCCCAAAAACAGAGAAGAAAACCAGACACGTCGTCAGGCAGGCAGGATTCCATTCATCCATCCATCCATCCAATTCTCCTTTCCTTCATTTATTGCGTGCTCGCCGCTGAAGGTGAAAACAAGCAGCAGTAGCTCCGCCAGAGCAAGCGAACTGTGAGTAGTTGACAAATAAAAAGTGACGCTTAAGATTTGACTGCAATGATTTTCTTAAACCTAATAGTTATTTTTCATTTTTTTAGTGGAACTTTTCCTACGTGAGCCATATCGCAGTTGTTGTTGTCGCCGTCTTGTTGTCGTAGAACAAGTGGAGACCTACTTCTTACGCGGAGGATGTGTTGGGTTCGGAACATCTGTTTGCGACATGGGAAATGTTATTAAGTATTGAATAAAATTTGTTTGATGTTACAAGATTTCTTTGCAATTTTATATTTTCATAGAACAAATGCCGTCGAAAAAAAATTTTCCTAGAACACATTTCGTCGAATTTTTAATTTTTTTAAATCGTAACACTCGATGATATTTTCTCATAGAAAACATATTTTCGAAACTGTATTTTTATAGAAAATTGTTGTTCGTTGAAATTTAATTTTCACCGAAAACATTACAAGAAATCGTATATTTATAGTGAGAAGTTCATTGACAGTTTAGTTTCAATGTTGAAATTGATTTTTTATAGAAAATATTTCATATTTTTTTTTGTTTTCATAAAAATATTTTGTTAAAAATTTTATTTTTTGAAGAACATGTACATTTTTATTTTCTGAGGAAACAACAAACTGTTATTTTCATAGAAAATATTTCGTCGAAATTGGATTTTCATAAAAACATTTCGGGAACATTAAATTTGGATTTCATTTTGTCGAATTGTACTTTCATTTCGTCGAAATTTGATTTTCGTAGAAAACAATTTCGTGAACATTTTATTTTCATAGAAAATATTTCGTCTAAATTTGGATTTCATAGAAAAATTTCGTCGAATTGTGTTTTCATTTCGTCGAAATTTGATTTACGAATAATATATTTCGTCGAAATTGGATTTTCATAAAAACATTTCGTCAACATTTTATTTCCATAAAAAATATTTCGTCGAAATTTAGATTTCATAGAAACATTTAGTCGAAATTTGATTTTCATTTCGTCGAAATTTGATTTTCGCAGAAAACATTTCGTGAAAATTTTATTTTTCATAGAAAATATTTCGTAGAATTTTATTTTGATTTCGTCGAAATTGGATTTTCATAAAAACATTTGGTCAAAGTTTTATTTTCATAGAAAATATTTCGTCTACATTTGGATTTCATTTCGTCAAACTTGATTTCCTTAAAAATTGTATTTTCATAGAAATTTTTTTGTCAAAATTTGGATTTCATAGAAAAATTTCGTCGAAATTTGATTACGAAGAAAACAATTCGTCGAAATGGGATTTTCATAGAAAATATTTCTTTGAAATTTTATTTTCATAAAAAATATTTCGTCGAAATTTAGATTTCATAGAAACATTTCGTTGAATTGTAATTTAATTTCGTCGAAATTTGTTTTACGAAGAAAATATTTCGTCAAAATTGGATTTTCGTAAAAATATTTCGTCAAAATTTCATTTTCATAAAAAATATTTCGTCGAACCTAAATTTGGTGATTTGTTATAAAATGTATGGGTAACATTTTATTTGAGAAACGAATTCACCATTAGTTTCATAGTACACAATTTAAAAAAAGTTATTACTGTCGGAACTCTCGCTAAAGAAATCCTAAGGGACGAAGTGTTCATTAAATACATTTAGAATAACTCTTATTTTTGTTCTACTTTAATATAATTCCTTTAAGGACAGATTCGACTGGAATGGATTCAAAAAATAGGTATTATTAAGAAGACTTAAATTTTTACAAATTATCATTTACTGCCTACTCCCATTACATTTTCTCTTCCATTCGGATTACGTATGCCTCATTATTTTCCTAACAAGACAGCATATGCCGCTATACAACTGTAGCTGCACCTTCCGCTACACCGTATGCCAAACTGTTATTTGA